>OY728130.1:271607001-272857001 GCA_963277665.1 Viscum album
CATGAAGACTATGCAGTTGAGGTTCTTGTTGGACCATGTTGAGCATTTCAGCCTGGGTAAAAAATAAAGGTTATTATTAATTTTAATTTCTTGTTGGTTTTTTTTTCACTTTAGCTTACAGATTTGGGATTTCCAACGGATGTTAATTTTATGGATAGTTTTAGGGTTTGTGGGATTTTGGTGGAATTTAGGTTCTTGGTTGTGTTTTTTCACGAGGTGTATGTTTTGTCTAAATTTCACTATTCTAGATTATCCCTAAATGGTGCAGAGATATATGTTATGCCTCTACCTATTTTGGGTTTTTTTGTTTCATGTTTATTGTTTTAATATGATTGGATATGATGAGGAAATTTTATAGAATTGTTTAATCCCTTTAGATCTGTTTTTTGTTTGGCTTTAATTCTCTCAGATGCCCCAAAGTTATTTTCCCACCAAACCACCTCTTGAAATGAGGTATCATGGGGTTATATAATTTTTAATTTTATACTTCTACTAATTACATTCTATGGAAATAATGTGTCATTAGTGGTTTTATTTTTTCACCCCATCAAATAATTTTCTTATTTTTTAATTATTTTAATGCTATTTTTTTAGTTTACCCATTTTTTAGTAATTGAATTCGAGGAGTGGTGTTGTCTAGATAACATTAACATGCTATGGTCTAGAAGAACCATGGGTGTGGTGTCACCTCTAACTAGTGAAATATATAAATAACCTCTTAAACACCCATATTAGAAGGAATTTTGATGTAGAGGTTTCCCTATATGAAATAGGGGGATGGTCAACTCAGTTTGTGGGGAGCCATAGTGGTGGTTGGTTATAGTGGCTTCATGGGGGGGTAAAACAAAGAGGATTCTACAATATCGTTATCTTCCTACATACATTTTGGTTATATTGCCTTCAAGGGTGGATAAAATAGGGAGGCTTCTACAGTATCGTTAACTTCCTACTTACAGAATCAAGTAAATAGTATTTGGATCCCAACATCACTGTAAAAAACTAAGTTGTTATAAAATGTGTTTGGTGCCAATTTTTTTCTATCATCATGGGTATAGAGGAGAATATTGATAAAGTGGAGTTTCTTCTCTAACTCTTTTATGGCTTGGGAACAATTGGGTTCAATTAATGGAAATTATATGCTCTTATACGTCATTTTATCACTTCCTGAGAGGAATATGTATTCCAAAAATATAGCCTCCTCTTATTCAATATTTATAACCATCAAACAAAGATATAGAGGATTCCATTAAGTTGTTGAATAATTTTTCTATTGAAGAAGCATCGATTCATTATTGAATAGCTATGATGATTGAAAAACCACGAGAACATGAGGCTCATGGGGAAAGGGTGTAGGTGTAGCTACTATCAACAGACATAGGAAATTGAGCCCATTATATGAAGGAGTTAAAAACTAACCTCCCATGTTAAGAAGACACATCCATTAGATAAATTGAAAGATATTAAACCAAAGAACCTTCAATATTCCAGCAGCAATTATCATCGGGAATTGGATTAAATTTTAGATTTGGATGATTTGAGTATATTTTTTTTTTTTATCAATTTTATTTACCTGTAACATCGAAGAGAGACTCTAGAATATGGATCCTCTTCTCGTTTGTTTTTATTAATGAATGAAATTTTTTTTATTCTTAATTTTCATCCATTCCTTATATTTTGTTTTAGCTTGATTAACACTACATAATAACCTATGAAATTTTTGGAGGAAACATCATTAAAATAATCTAAAACCAATTGAACATTGAATTGGTAATGCATAAAGTAAAATATGGTTCTCAAAAATGCTTGAGTCATAAATATTTACTCACGTTCATGGATCATGTATGGGTATAGGCAAGAAGTATAATAATTGTAACACTAGATTTAGTCTATTTGGATGAATTATTTCATTTTGATCATGGATCATAGTTGGGTATCGACATAACTACCATCAAATTAACACTATAGTTAGTTAATTTGGATGAATTAGTTCCTCCCTTAGAGTGTGGATTCCAATGTTTAAAAGGGTTTGATCACACAAAAATTATTTCTTCACAAATTTCATAAATATACATCTAGACTGATAAACTGGGGATGAGAGAACAAGTGAATGCTTAAAAAATTTCACAGTCAAAAGGGCCTAGCCAGTACAACTTGACTTTTTCTAGATTAATATTATGAACCCCATAATATTTAAGTCATTTATTTTATCACTTTAAATTTTTCTTGATCTTCATATTGGGGTGGACTAGTTCACAAGGAATTGTCTTCTTATTAGGTTTCCCTTTACTTATTTTCAACCTAACATGATTTCTTCCATTTTTCAATTCCAAATGCTTAACTATGATTAGGTTAGTGTCGTATCTAGTTAGTGGATACTCAATTTTTACCTAGGTTTCTCTTTAAAATTTCTCACCATGATGTGTTGTGTGTCTATTTACTTATATAGTTTTAGTTCATGCATGTTGTACCGATATAGATGATGTTTGAGGTTAGAAAAATTTGACCCAGGTGCACATTGTTTAAATTTATGATGTGTGGACCAAAAGCTGGGGTAGCCTACATTGAGAGATATTTCAAGTTATCCTGATATGAATTGGAAAAATATGGTATCATGAATATGGATGATCTCATAATTGATTATAACTCAACAAAACTAAAAATAATGACCACTGTTGTTGATAATAGCGGGTTTTTCACTCATTGAGATTGTTTTAGTGCTTGGTTGTGTGATATCAAGAGAAAAATATATGCACTCTCTAATCATAAATGGAAGCAGTGGAATAAGGGATGTCACACTTTTACTACCTGGGATGAAGGAGTTAGATACGGCCTTGGAACATGGGTCATTTAGTTTATGGTCATGAAGCCCATACCATTTTCTTTGTGATTTAGAGTCACACAATTAGGACCAATTAAGGGTTACATCCTGCTATTTCTATGATTCTTCATAAATATTGGAAACATTATTTTTGTTCTCATGAACAGTGATTCCAACCAAGTTATTCTTTTGTTACTTTTTGTTATCTAATATTATATTTTGAAGATATAAAAGATTTTAAAAGTCAAGGGTTGAAAATTTGGAGATTTGGGAGAAACAAGATAAGAATACTGTTTAGCATACATTTTAGTATTGACCATATGGTAATTGAGTAATATGGAATTGTTTGCACACTATTTCTATTTACCTAAGAAACATCCCCTATCTGAAAAACTAGAGGGTTCATATCTAACTCGGGGGATCATCATTATTATATTAAGTTTCTACAATCTTACACTATCATATATATGAATATATTTCTCTATTTAGTAGTAACTATGTGTTTTAAATTTTTTTATTATTGTGTAGGCACATTTTGATATACATGGACAAAAGCTAGATCACATTACTAAGGAAAAAACCTCAGTATGTTAAGGGATTGAATGAGTTTCTAGATTTTACAATTTCTAATCTATCTGTTAAAGGAATAATAAGATGTCGATGTCCTAAATGTAAATTTAGAACATGGTTGAAGAGAGAAGATTCTTATGAACATTTAACACTGATGAAATTCCCTGGTCAATATTTGTGTTGGGTTTGGCATGGATAATCGAACATTATAGAAAGATTGAGAACTGATGTTAATCCATATAATGAGGTCCCAAGTTCATCAAAAATGTAAAATGTAATGAAAAACCTCATAAATAATGCATTCGGCACTATAAGACACCACTATCAGCATCAACACATATCAGAAAACCAGAAGACGGTGCTAAAAATTGCAACGCGACAAGTGATGTTTTTGAGACTGTAACATAAGTAGATCAGGATTTTAACATATCATTGGATCCTCCTCTTGATTATGTGGAGCCAAATGTAAGAGAAAAATTCATTGAGGAAAATGTGTTTCATGATTTATTTGACGATGGAAATCAATAGTTGTATAGTGGGTGTTTGAAACATTTCAAGCATTCATTTATGCTGAAGTTATACCATATCAAATGTTTATATGGAATTAAAAATATGGAAATGTCTATGATATTGAAATTGATTTGTGATGCATTTCATGGAACAAAAATCCTAGAATCTTTTTATGATATGAAAAAAGTTGTTAACAAACTTGGTCTGAATTATACTAAAATATATATGTCCCAATGATTGTATGCTTTATTGGGGAGAGGATTCAAGTAGACAGAATTGCAAGAAATGTTCTTCTTCAAGATGGTAGTCAAAGGGTGATGTTGGAAGTCTGAAGGATCATAATTTCATGGAGAAGAAGAAAAGGAACACACGTGCAAAGGTTTTGTGTTACGTTCCCTTGAAGCATCAATTGCAAAGATTATTCATGTCATCGAAAACCACTAAACACATGAAGTGGCATTCTGTAGACAAAAACATTGATGGGTTAATGAGACATCCACGAGAATCCGAATCGTGGAAGACAATTGATTCATTACATCTAGTTTTCTCACCTGATCCTAGGAATGTTCGATTGTGATTGGCTACCAATAAATTCAACCCATTTTGGACTTTGAGTACCAGTTATAGCATTTGTCCAGTTGTTTTGATCCCTTATAATGTGTCTATGTGGATGTGTATACAACAAACATCTTTTATAATTTAGATGATTATTACTGGAAAAAATGCCTAGAAATGATATTGATGTATAATTGCAGCCTTTGATTGACGAATTGCAGGAGTTATGGAGTGATGGTGTTGATACATTTGATGCTTCTTCTAAAACAATGTTCAAAATTCATGCTGCTTTAATGTGGACCATTAGTGAATTCCCTGGGCTTGGGAATTTATTTGGTTGGAACACTTACATAGTTTTGGCTTGTCCCATTTATAACATTGATTTTGAGCCCAAACGGATACCTCACAGTAGAAAATGGTGTTTCTTGTTCCATCTAATATTTCTCGATGCTTCTCATAGATTTCAGCTGAACATATCCAAATTTAATAGTTCCATTGATCGTAAACCACTTCAAAAGTTGTTAACTAGTTCTGAAATATTGACAGAGCTTGAAAATGTTGAAATAGAATTGGTGAAGGTTCATCATTTGACTAATAACAGAAAAACGGGTCTGAAGTGCATTGTCAGGTGAAATCACAACGCAACAATGGAAGAAAGAAACTATATTCTTCAAACTCTCATATTGGGAATTTAATTTTTTGTGGCACAATCTTGATGTGATGTATATTGAGAAGAATTTCTGTGATAATTTGATTTTCACAATACAAAATGAGTAAGGAAATTCGAAGGATCATCCCAATTCTCGCAAATACATACAAGTAATGAACTTAAAACATGATCTCTGGCCAGATGAGAATGAAAAGTATGTTGCGACCATTTTTGCAATGAAAAATATTGATAAAGATACATTCCTTCAAATTTTAAAGAATGTGAAGGTATTTGAGGGGTATTTGAGTAACATCTCTAGGTGTGTAGACTTGAAGAATCATATGTTACATGGATTGAAAAGTCACGATTCACATATTTTGTTACAACAGTTACTACCATTGACATTGCGTACATTATTACCTGAAAATGTTATTGTTGTTTTACTCCAATTCTGCACATTTTTCAGGAAATTATGTGAGAATCCTCTTCATCCATTTCATATTGACAACTTCTAGGAGAGGTTTATATTGACCCTTTGTGAAACTGAGATGATATTTCCTCCATCGTTTTTTACTGTCATGATGCATTTAACTATGCATTTGGTTGAGGAATCTAAATTATGAGGCCTCGTTCATTATCGATGGATATATCCAATTGAGAGGTATTTTATTTATATGTTTTTACTTTAAGTAATTTTTTTTGAATTTAAATAAATTCATAATATTATTATTTTATTTCACAAATATCTTAGGCATTTGAAAGCATACATGAGAAATAAAGCTCAACAAGAAGGCTCTATTGCTGAAGGCTATTTGGCTGAGGAATGTCTTACCTTTTGTTCCAGATATTTGGATGATATTGAGATAAGATTTAATCAAGTTATACATGTTGAAGACACATCAACTCAACCTCAAATGTATCAGAAATAAAAAATATTTCCTGTTATTGGACGATCAGTTGGGAGGACCTCAAATGTGACACTGAAAGAATTATAATTATCACAGGCACATAGATATGTGCTATTGAATAGTGAAATTGCATATCCATTTATTTAAGAGTTTAGGATACAAAAAAAGAAACAAATGAGAGGCCGAACATGAAATGAGAAAGATATAATGAAATCTGTGAATAAAGAGCTGGTAGAATGGTTTTCACGACGTGTATGTTCATAAATATTGCAATAAATATGAATATTAGTTTGACACATACATTTTTTAAATCTAGTAAATTGTATTTATTTTTTCATATCATGAATACTGATACTCGAGCAGACATGTCAGAATATTTAAAGTTTCATTCTAGAGGTCTTATAAAACAAGTTAGAAAGTTCGATGCTTATAATGTGAAAGGCTTTAGATTTCGTACAGTCGATCGATAAGTGGTTTTGAAAACATAGAATAGCGGTATATTTACATTTAGTGAAGTGGGATACTATGGAAAGCTTCATGATATTATTGATTTAAACTACCACTGAAATTTTTCTATTTTTTTATTCAAATGAAAATGGGTCGATATTATCAGAGGCGTTAAAAGAGATTCCTTGAAATTTACTTCTGTGAACTTCTCTCGCGGGATGGATGTTGGTGATCGTGAACTGGATGATCTATATATCTTAGCATCTCAAGAAAAAATGGTATATTATGTGAATGATGTTGTGTATGAATGGTGGAGTGTATTTTCTCAGGTAATATAAAGAGATTTTTTGATATGGGTGATGAAGTGGAAGATTTTACCTCTGAAATTGAATTTCATCAACAACAGGAAGTAGAATTATTTGTCCATCATGATATTGAAAATATTAGTCTAGCAAAGATAAATGAAGTGTATGAAGCAATGGAAGAGGAAAATGACATGATTGAAGGGGAAAATGATTGTATGTACAATTATTTATTCATTCACCAACCATTTGTTTCATTTCTACAGTCATTCATTATCATTGTTATATATATTTTGTCTATTAGTACTGGGCATCTATTATCATTTTTAATTTTTTTGTGCATACTTTCTTGGAAATATATATTCTAAACTTAATTTTATTTGATTAAATGACATGAATTCCAAGGAGGATGTGGTACACTATTTCATCTAGTTCTTCCACAGATGATGATCCATCTGGCTCTCTCCCCAAGACATCTGAGGCACTAGCTGCCTACACCCCAACACAATATCCCCCTGCACCATCTCCCCATGCACCATCTCTCACACCATCTTTGGATGTCCCTTATAGGCTGAGTCTTCGACTCCCCCTTTAGGAGCCTCAGTAGTGGGGCAGCGACATGCCCCTTCCAGTGCATCACAGACATACTGAAGTGTCACCGTCATAAGTACAAAATTTAATTAAATAAATTTATTGCATTTTGTTTATACTAATTCTTTTCTCATTGAAGATGAAAAAAATGCAATCATAGAGAAAAACATATAAAGTTCAGATGTTTTTAATATGAATGGAGAGAAGATAGTCGTGCCATTTGATTCTTATGGGGTCCATACGGATGATGTTGTGGGGTTACATGGCCAGATTCTAGGCCAACTGGAAGCGGAGCCCATTTCCCTTCCTATTTCTTATTATGATTGGATAAATATGCCTCCAAGCTGAAAATGAAGATTTTGATTCCCAAATAAATGTAATTTTGTTACATTATGGTTTAATTTAATGTCATGTTACTAATATATCCAAAATGAGTTTCTGTATACAGATGTTCTTCCACTTTACAGTTGCTAATGTGATAGCATGGAAGTGGATGTTGAAAAATCTTGGTAAGAAATGGATAGATTACAAATGGTGATTGTGGTGTGATGTCAACTATACTTCGTTGACCGTGAAACAAATGTATGAGAAGCTACCCAGTGGAGTACCGAAAGAACAGTGGAATGTTTTTGTTGACAGACATCGTGATGAGAAGCAGATAGTATTGAAATATATATTATTATATTATCCTCATTTTAAATTTATACATGTATATGAAGAGGATATGACATTGAATATATTACTATTAAATTTAATTTTATTTATTTCAGGATCTATCAAGACAGAATGCATCAAACCAGGCTAAGCAAGTCATCCCTCACACTACAAGCTCAAAAAGACTTTATAGAAGCTGAAAGACATTGGTAATCTTTTAATTAGTTTAAATATTTATAAGACAATATAATATGTTAAAATATATTGAATGTTTTATTTATCTTTGCTTAATGAAGTCACATAGTTTAGGGAACGAAGCATCCCGAACTGAACTATGGCTGGATGTTCACAAAAAATCAGATGGAAGTTTTGTTAATGAGACTGCTAAAGAAGTTGGGGTATGAAGTCAATTTTTTATTGTAATAACTTATTATCAGTTTTTAATGTGTTAATATATATTTATATTTGATTTATAGGTAAAAATTAAAGAACAATGGGATTTCAATCCTACGCAGTCCTACTCAGTCTCCCAGGATGACCCAATTGCTAAAGTCCTTGGGAAGGAGCATCTGGGTAGAGTGCGTGGGATGGGTTTCAGACCCATACCATCTGAGGTCTTTCGCATGCCACCAGGGATTCCAACTGCATCTACTCTTGGTTATAGTCAGTCTATACCCGAAGATGCTCAGAGCGATATTTCTTCTCTACGAACCACAGTTCAAGACCAGCGGTTCAGATATCCGCTTTGCAGAAAGCAATGACTGATATACATCAGCAGATGAGAAGATATGCCCTCGGTGGTAGTGCATCGACTGGTGGTATGCAGGTAAATCACAAAAAAATTAAAATCATTTAGTTTGGAAACATTCATTAGTTTTATGTTTTAATATAAATATGCAACATTATTTAATTTTCAAAATAATGTTCATATAGGTGACAGTAGAAAGTGGAGAAGGAGGTGGAGAGGGTGACGATGCATCATCAGACTGTGAGTAGTTGTATTGTTGATGTGTTGAACAAATAAGAGAATAATTGGTTTGTATATGAAACATGTGTGGCACATAGTTTCCACCAAACATTTTCATGTCCAAACATTTCCTTGGTTTCTCATGTTTTCTATTATGCATTTTATTGATTTCTGATGTTTCCTTTTATGACTTGATTTCTTGAGTGTGGTATACATCATTACATTTAGGCTTTTGTTTGAATTGGTAGTCGAGATTTTGGATGACTAGGCGTTAAACCCATTTTTGATGTCTTTAAAAAATATGGTTATTTCATAGTGATCAAGGGGATAGTGTTGTGGACACATTGGTGAGGTAGAAATTTTAGATAGTGAATCTTCATGCTTTGTTATTTGTTATCATATTCTGTTCATGATGATAAAATGTGGTCATACCCCATATAAAACTAAGGTTCCTCTTAATGGGAGATATTATTAAACCGTATAAAATCGAGATTCATTGTATGATGTGTATTGGATTATCTAAAAGGCTTACACTATATAAAATTTGGATTCCTCTTACGATAATTATGATATGTTCAAAAACATTACCTCATGTAAAACATAGAAGCATCAAATTATGTGAGTTGAAAAAAAATCAATTTTCTTCAAGACATGACATTAAATTTTTCATCATGGTATTGGTTATATGATCTTACATTGCGTGCAATCATATACAAGATTTCGTCATGGGTTAAAGGGCCTATTTTATTCTATAACCCCATGTATTATTCACCATAAAAAAATTCTTGATTCCCCCACCTCACTAATCTATACTATAACATTTTATATCAACATATCCCTAGTCCAAGAATTATGAAAATAAAATATGCTCATACATCCATCACATGGGTTTATTCATCCCCAGAGTTTCATCAAACATCTATTTCCACAACATTCTAGAACTATGGGGTGATTGATTCCCATTTCCATGGGATATGTACTGATGCATATATCTTCTTTTATTGAGCCTAGGTGATGATTCACCATATAGTAATCCATTACATAAGGTGTCATTTCCCCAAAACACTCACATGAGCCTCTTTTTTAGCAATAATCTTCTTTCATTTATGTTGACACATCAGTGGGCCAATATGCTCTCATTTCCTGTTATGAGGAAGTAAATAATGGGTATATAGATGCAAAAGACCTTCTAAAATTATAATAAGACTAATTTAAACTATATAATTACCCCATGTAAAATATATATACCAATTAATGATAGATAATTTAACCCCATAAAAATTGATATGTCTCTTAAAGGGAGAAAATTTCACCTCTTATAAATTCTCAATACCTAATATTATAATATGTAATTATTCAATACCATCATCCAAGAAGGTAAACCCTTCTGGCGTTGGTATCCTATGACCCTGTGAATCATAAAAACTTGTGGATTGACTCCAATAATCACGATATAAGTAGTTACATATAAATATTTAATCCAGGTCACAACCCTATCACCGAATCATTATAGGTTTCTCCATTTCCTATCTACTTTGGAAAAAGCTTGGAGACCTTTAACTAAAACCTATTCCTATATTTGTAACTATAGGAATTTTAACTAGTTGTAGACATAGTCCAGGTTTTATGATTTTAAACATGAAAGCCCAATGTCCTCAGCAAACAATGTTAATTAACAACCGTACCCTATAAAATGAAATAAGGACGCATCATCTGATAATTGTGGGATGATTATAAAAATAATTACCACATATAAAACTCATATTCCTTATATTATAATAATGAAATGAACCACACATTACCCATATGAAACTTTTTTTTCTCTGAATATGAGATGATATGATATCCTTGCCAAAGATGAAATCACTCCACCGACAATAGTCTCTTACCATGTCATGCATTAAAACTATGCTTGTCTTGATTCCCATTATGAGGAGACACATATTGATGCATGTATATTTCATCTCAGTCCCATCCCTACTCAAAACTCATCATGGGGATGTTTCCCTCTGGGCCAAGCTTTAATCTTGTCAACCCACATGTTTAAATAAAAAATTTGAGAACATAAGGAAATATCTCCCATGGAACCTAATATTCTATATGGTATATCCCCACATATACTTGTGCGGTTCATACATTCTACTATTTGGATAATCCTCACCCTACCAATCTGAAAAGGATCTCTAATGAAATAATTCATGGACATAGTGTCTTACATACCATCTTAGGATCGTTCAATGAAGTACATTTACTGATAAAAAGCGGATATCATGATTTGATCTCCATAAATAGTAGATCATGATATTTTTCATCCTATCCCCAACTAGCTCAGGTATACTATGTTTCAAACATGTTCAATAGTAATTCTTTTTCTGTCGATTACTCCCATTTCACTTCCTAGTTCTCAAAAGTTATAATTTCCATCGTGATACTTTTCAGGTCACTTATTTCCCTCATTGGGTTCACCCGTATAATCATTTATAACTATATAAATATCCTTGATTCATGAATCAATCATGGCTCAGCAGGGCTTAGGGGTTGGGAGGAAGTCCACCTCAAGCATGGTTGAGTTGCATGATCACCACATGGTCCTAATTCTATAACCATAAATGTGTATTCCATGTACATGAATCACTAAGCTAAACTAATTTTAAATAAACCTTATAATGTGTTTTGTGTTGTTGTACCCATTATCTATCAATTCATGTCATGTTTTTTACTCCTCACTACACATATCTATTTATAATGTTAAACTATATTTTCCAGGCATCACGACCATAAATTTTTTACTAGTTGTCAATTATTTTTTAAATTTTGGGTGCATTAATCTATTAGGCTCTTGGTATTTCTGGTTTGATTTTTATTTTAGGGTAGTTGTGCAGTGGAAGCAGATTTTCGTTTCTGGTCACCTTTTCGCGACAGTTTTAACCACCGCAAAAAGTATATATGTAAGACATTAGTGGCATTTTTAACCGCTACTAAACGTAAAATAATTTACGTTTAGGGGAGGTTTTAACCACCGCTACAGATTCGCATCACCCACATGCATTTCGCGGCAATTCTAGTGACTTTAGCGGTGGTTTTACGGCAGCTGGACTTTTTTTATTAGCGGCGGTTATAACCACCTCTAATAAAATAAAACTCGGGCTCATAAAAACCGTCGCGAAATGAGGCAACTACGAAGCTTCCCTTAAACCACCGCTAAATAGAAATAACCACCGCTAATAGTTTGTCGATGCCAAATTTAGTGGCAGTTTCTGTAAACTGCTTCTAAACCATGTAGCGGCAGTTTTAACCGCCGCTACACTCAAAAATAACTGCTGCAAAATTGCGGTTTTCTTGTAATGTTTTCACCGACATATACTTACTTTGTTAAATATGATATTCCCACATGATTCCCACAAAACATAATGAACATAAATAGAACCATAAAGGTATCTTGGGGCATTAATTACATATATTGTAACCCTTGCAGCTACCTTATTATTTATAACCCTCAAGGCTACCTTACAATGTTACCCTCACGGCTACCTTCTGGTGTAACCATCGCAGGTACACATGGAGTAACCATAGGTATAAAATCCAAAATACACATACCCAATGAATTTTAAGGAGATATTGGTCCCATAATTAATCATAAACAATTACCACAAACCATAACATGACAATCAAACAATAATACTTGTATAAAAACATTCACTTGGAATATGGTAAAATTAGAATTTTAAAATAGTATTTTATAAGAAAAGTCACTTACAAAAAAACATATAATTGATATTAGAATTAATATAAACAAATTAATATGTGTATACACTATAAATACACATAATTAAACAAATTATAAACAAAACATGATCACAAAAATGATCTTAAGACCCCACAACTAATGAATAAGAAGGTTAACCCAAAGAATTGAAATTGGGTTAAGAATTCCCTTACCTCATGTTAGTCTTACTTTAAACTTGTTTATCCATACATAAAAATGGTTAAATGATATTTATTAGTATTTTAAAGAAATATTTTCATGTTTATAACACCTTATATGATCATTACAAAACATCATTTTCACCCTTTAATTATTACTGTTTTTTATTTCATTTTTTCGGCTGGGTTCTTTACATGATTTCCATGGCCCGTTTGTATTTGATTTTCTTGTCATATGGAAATAAAATTTCCTAGGTATAATGAAATGGTATTCATGTGTATCCATAATATATAATGATACCATAAATCATTTTTTATCACATGTTATGGTAAATAATTAGATAAAACATTAATGATATTTGTTTAGGTCATTTTTTGTGGTTCGTCGATAATCATGAAGTTGTTTCATTATATAATTTAATGTCATGAATATAAGTTCATTATATAATATAACGTTGTTTATATAATAAAAATTACATTATGTTTCAACAATTAATAGGGTTTTTTTATCATATTTTAAATAAGTAATGTAAATTGAAATCACATCATTCACAAATTAGGTAAACGAAACATCACAAATGGTGTTTTTATTATTTTTAGAATAAGAGGAAGAGGGGAGGGAGAAAGATGGAGAATTTTTTACATGAACCTGATGACATAAAGAATATATAAAATTCTAAATATTTCATTACTACTGGATAAAGTGAGGGTAAGACAGTATAAGAAAATAAATGAATTGAAAACAAAACACATGAAAAATAAAGAGGATTCTTACCTCTTGATCTCTTCAACATGAGATCCTACTTAGGGCCTTTGGTTTTAGCCTTTTGGTGAGACCAGCATGTCTTGGACGTGTGGAAGAGCCTTCGGGAGGGTATTTGGCATAACATAGGCAATAATAAAGGCTTGAGAGGTGTGATAGGAAGAGGTAAATGAGGGTGGTATTTATAGTGGAGGAGAGGAGAGATTTTACATTATTTTAATCTTTATTTTAATATTTTTGTCCAAGACTATGCGTAGTCTTCATTATAGTAATCAAAAACGTAAATTGAGTATATGAGTTTGAAAAAATGGGCTTATATCAGTCATGATGTAAAAAATAGTGCATTTAACCGATAATTGTTATCTATGATATTTTACCGTATTTCACTATTCCTAAAAAATTAATGAATTTCAGAAAAATACCAAAACTTACCCCAAACTATTTTTAAATATGTAGATTTCAAAAACAATATCCATGTTTTGAGAAAAAATTTCTAAATATTATTAATTTAATTTTTAAATAAAATCATACTATATTTGAAAATTAACAATTCCAAAACTATAACTCATTTTTTATCACCTTGAAAAATTTATCAAGATGTTACTATCTTAAAGCCTTAAGAAAATTAAATAATAATAAAATTTATCCTTCCTTAGGGACATATTACTATTAATATTACTATTCTTAAGGGTATGTTATTATTTAGAAAAAATCAACTTGGTTTCATCAGACTCCAAATAACATTCTGATCACAATTATAGATGACCATTTTTTAAAAATCCAAACATAGAAGAGGAAAAATTAGGTTTTAATAACTACATTATAACTATCTCCTTAAAACAAAATTTATTCATAAATACTTAGTATTTCATGCATTTCATTTATTTGTAAATCCATGGGTTGTAACATTCTCCCTACATTCTTAAAATTTCATCCTCAAAATTTTTATTTATTTATCTACTTATTAAACATATAAGGATACCTTTCCTTCATACTATATTAATACTCCTATATATCTTCTTCAACTATCTGGTTTTTCCAGAAAACCATTACCTGGAGGATTTCCTTATTCTGCAATACTTGTTCTCTTTGATCAAGAATCTGAACTGTTTCTCTTCGTAAGAAAGGTTCTCTCCTAGATGAACTACTTATATGATCAAGACAAGAGATGAATCTGCCACATAATTTCTCAAAATTGAAACATTAAACACATTTTGTACCTAAGATAAACTTAGAGGAAAAACTACTTAGTAGGCTAATGTTCCAACTATATCTAAAACTTCATAAGGTCCAATGAACTATGAACTTATAATTCCTTTCTTAACAATATGCATAACACTTTTACATGGTGCAATTCTGAGAAAAAACATGATCACCTACCTCAAAAAAATCATTTCCTCTTGTTTTCTACATAACGTTTCTTCCTTCTCTGAGATTTCCTGATGTGTTCCTAGATAATCATCACTTTCTCAGCCATATACTCTACTAATTTGGGTCCTGTAAACATTTTTCCCCAACATCATCCCAAAAAAACTGAAGTTTGACACCGCTTCACATACAATACCTCAAAATGTGGAATCTGTATACTAGAATGAAAATTATTATTATAAGTTAACTCAGATTAAGAATAATAATAATCCCAAATTTCCTGGTATTATATTAAGAAATACTTAAGCATATCCTCTAATGTTTAAATCATTCATTCAGACTGGCCATATGATTGAGTATGAAAAGTTGTACTGAAATTTAATTCTATACCTAGTGACTTCTGAAGGACATTACAAAAATTAGAAGTGAACATAGGACCCCAGTCAGATACAATGGATAGGGGAAATACATGTAACCTGACAACCTCTTTGAGGTATTGTAGATAATGCTAATCCAAAGACATTGTATCTTGAATAAGGATAAAATGTGCATATTTAGTCAATTGGTCCACAATAACCCAAATCACATTATTATCTTGAGATGTATTTGGTAGTCCCACAATGAAGTCCATGGATATATTATCCCATTTAAACTATAGCACTGGAAAACATTGAAGCATCCCATTCTGTAACATCCGCTCTGATTTAACCTGTTGACATGTCAAACATTTTATAATAAAATCAGTAATATCCCTTTTCATTTCACCCCACCAGTAATACTGTCGATGTTATCTATACATATTAGTACTACCAGGATGAACTGAAAATTGAGATCAATGAACTTCATAGTATAATTATTTCTTCAGCTGGGAATCACAAGACACACACAACCTTTTTCCAAATCTTAAAACACAATCTTTATCAATTTTAAATTCTGGGAAGATACCAATTTTAACCATTTCTACCATTTTTTGTAGCTCACGGTCTTCCTTCAAAGCTTGCTTAATTCTAGTTGATAACAATGACTGCACTAAATTTTGAAACAAAATAAATGTATTTCCTGCACAAATAACTTCTCATCCCAAATTCATAAAATCATTAATCAAGGTATCATGATTTGAACGTAACATTCTTAATGACAAATGATGTTTTTAACTCAATTCATCTTCCACTTTCCATTCTTTTCCAATATGTTAATTGATCGTGCAATGATAATCCTTTATCATTTCAAGTTATCTTCATTGCCTCATGTTTAATTCCTTCTTAGTGAATAATTACTTCAAAATTTTATAGTGAGTATATATTTGACATTAGGCTCCTTATAAATCGTGTCTCCAAATTTTAAAATCAAACACCATAGCTTCTAATTCCAAATCACATTTGGGAGAATTTAACTCGTGATTTTTTAGTTGTCTTGAAGAATATGCAATTACCAGATCATTCTGCATCAAAGCACAACCAAGTCCCTTCAATGAAACATCACATTAGATGAAAAACTCGCCATTTTGGAAATTCATGGAAAAAATATTAGAATTCACAAATCTCTTATTCAGTTCTAGAAAAAGACATCAAATTCTTCTATTAAAACGAATTTAACCAATTCTTATATTAACTTAGTGAGTGTGCTAAATAATCAAAAATTGTTTTTAACACACCATCAGTAATAACCTAATAATCCAAGAAAACTATGAATATCTGTAACATTTGTAGGTATTGTCCATTCATCAACCACTTTTGTTTTGGTAGGATCAAAAGTTATTCCATCATATTTTACAATATAACCATGAAAATAAATCTATTGTAACCAAAAATCATACTTTCAGAATTTTCTATACAGTTTATATTCCTTTAATCTTTACAAAATATCCCTTAAAATATTTTGTGCTCCTTTTTACTCATAGAAAATTAAAGAATGTCATCAATAAACACAACCAAAAACTTATCCAAGAAATTATGAAATATTATATTCATAAGATCCATGAATATGGAAGCTACATTTGTTAACCCATACAGCATAACAACAAATTCATAATTCACATATCTAGTACGAAAATATTTTTTCAGGATGTCATCCTCTTTCACCTTCAGCTGATGGTATCCGGATCTCAAGTAAATCGTGGAAAATTACTAAGCTCCCTAGGCCTAATAAGAAATAGTCACCGATATGAGGAAAATGATACTTGTTTTAATAGTAATGTTATTCAGGTATCTATAATAAATGCAAAGCCTCGTTGAACCATCTTTCTTTTTAACGAACAAAATAGAAGAACACAATGGTGAAGTTCTAGGACAAATGAATCCTTCATCATGAAAATCCTAAAATGGGTTTTTTGACTCTGAAAGTTCAATTTGATCCATTCAGTAAGGGGTTTGATTTTTTTTCATCATGAACTAAGTCAATTGTGACTTCACCTTCCCGATCAGGTATGACACCAGGTAAATCATCTAGAGAAACATTATGATATTCATTTACCACTGGCACATCATTAATCTGAACAGTCAATTATTTTCAACAATATGAGAAAGATAACATTAATTTCCATCTTCCAATAGTTTCTCATCCTCCTTGTATGTCATCAATTGTATCAGTTCATTATTGTATAAAAACTGAAACTATTTCTAAGAAACAACTTCTTTATCTTTAAAATAAATCTTAGTATGATAAATAGAAATTTAATCCATACATAGAATGATATGAAACTCTATTAAGAGAAAAATAACATGGTTTTCAGGTAATGTACTGCCATAGATAACAATATAAAGTTTCATAAAATTACTTTTTACTCTAACATTACCTCTTGGTGTTTTAATAATAAGTTCTTAACTCATTTCATTAGGTGATATTTCCAATTTATCAAAAAACATCTCACAAAAAAGGAATGTGTAGACCAGTATCAAACAAAACATTAGAAAAGTCTACGTAAACAAACAAGGTACCTGATACAACATCATTTGATATACTTCCATCTGCTTACATAGTCACAAATGATCTCACTACACCTTTAGTTCTATATTCTGGCTTATTTTCGTCATTTAAATATTTTTTGGGAAGGCATTTTCATAAGGACCCATCTCACAACATTTAAAACACTTAGTATTTTTCTAATTAGGATTAGTCTTAGGGTCATTTTCATTACAATCTCGGGCCATTTTTCAAAACATACCACATTTAAAACACTTACCAGTTTTGGTAAGGCATTCACCAGGGTGATTTTTTTCCACATTTCTTACAAACTAAAAACAAGACTTTCTTACCATCATATTTCGTTGATTGATTCTTACCCATTTATTTCCATCTAGTCCTCTTATTATCATTTTTTTCAATTTCAACATTATCATTATAAAAATACATTTCTACCCTCTCAACACATCGAACAAGTTTCTCATATTTTTTTAATTTGTGGGAGGCCAATTCCCTTCGATACCTTGGCTTCAATCTTGTGTAAAAAGAGTTGTTTTTCCAATGAAGATCTAGAATAATATTTGGAAAATACCTCGCCAGTTGGGTAAAGTTCAATTCATAAATGGTCATTGAATCATCCTAATATTTCTTCAATTAAAGGAATTGATTCTCCATCCTATGTCTCACCACCTTAGGAAAATATTTTCCACAGAAATGACTTTTAAATTCATCCCACTCTAAGGTATCAATATCCTATCTATCCCCAATATTATTGACCATTGAACACCACTAATCAGATTAACCTTCAAAATGGTAAATGGAAATACATTCTTTTTTATTATATGAATATCTCATAACATCAAATATCTTTTCTAGTGCTTAAATCATCCTTCAACTGATACTGGGTCATAACATCCACTGAACATCAGAGGGTGTTGCATCATAAAATGTTCTACTATTGTCACGTTCTTTTGTGGTACCTATAGTCATTACCTTTCAAATATGATACCTCCATTTATTTCCTGCATCAGCTATGACATTACTTCCACAAAATAATCAGTTCCAATCCCTACCATTTTGGGCTGCAGATTCGGAAGGATATTGTTTTGTCGGTGCCTCTCCACTTCATCTTCTCTATTTGTTTTGTGGAAAACCATTCAGAACAAACATATCTTAGAAAAATAAACATGGTAATATTTAAATACTATATCATTTCAAATTTACCATAGATTAAAAATAATGTATAAAATACTATTAACATCATTATAAGCCTTAAATTTATCTAAACCATCATCTGATACCAACTATAAGGACCAAACCATATTACATTACATAATCTTGAATTTTAGTCAAGAACAAATTCCTTTAATATTTTGGATCTTTTAATGTTTAGAGTTTTAGATAATTGGTAAATAACACATACGTAACATTCCATATTCTTATAGAGAAGATAACAGAAAAACATTATCCATATCTTATAAAATATAAAACATTTCAAATAAAACATGATTTCTTTGACAAATCTACAAAAAATTAAACATGGCAAATTTATTTGTCTTAAACATTCTTATAACCTGTGAAAATAATTTAAAAACATGATATTAGGAAAAAAAATTAGTAAGTGATATTAAAAAAAGAAAATAAAACCTTACTCCTTGAATACTTGTAAACATAAGAAATCATTTTCAAAAAGACATACTTGTCACCCATATATACTTACTTTGTGAAACATGAGATTTCCATGAGAATCCCAGAAAAAATAAATATCATAAATAGAAGCATAAAGGTATCTTGGGAATTATATACTTATATTGTAACCATCATGACTACCTTATGATTTGTAACCCTCACAACTACCTTGTAATGTAATCCTCATGGTTACCTTATGGTGTAACCATCACAACTGCACATGGAGTAACCATACGTCAGACCTCCAATGTACACATAATCAATGAATTAGATATAGATATAGGTTCCACTATTAGTCATAAAAAATTCCTAGAAACTATAATATAATCCTCAAACAAGAATACTTTTATAAAAAACATTCACTTTTAATTTTGTAAAACTATAATTTTAAAAGAGGATTTTGTAAGAAAAGTCACTTAATAATAACATTTAATTGATATGAGAATCAATATAATTAATAGAATATGTGTGTTAACTATAAGTAAACATAATAAAATAAAATATAAACAAAATTAATCACTCAAATGATCTTAAACCCACAAAATTAATAAAGTAGAAGGTTAACCCATGGAATGGAAATTGAGTTATGAATTCACTTACCTCTGGTTTGACTTAATTTAAATGTGTTTAAACCACCTGTATAATGTTTAAAAGTGTGTTATATGTATTTTAAAAATACAGTTTCGTGTTTATAACACCTAATATGATCATTTCATAACATTATTTCACTATTTAATTCTTTTTTTTTCTTTCATTGATCTAGGTGAGTTCTTTACATGATTTCCATGGTCGGTTGGTATTTGATTTTCTTATCGTAAAGAAATGAAGTTATATAAGTGGAATGAAATGGTATTAATGTGTTTCCATAATATATATTGATACCATAAAACATTTTTTTATCATATATTATGATGAATCATTATATAAAACATTAAGTATATTTGTTTAGTCCATTTTTTCGGTTCCTCGATAATCATGAATGTGTTTCATTATATAATTTAATGACATGAATAGATGATCATTGAACAACATAAAATAAGTTAAATAATAAAATTTAAATTATATTTCAACCATTAAAAGGTTTTTAAGATCATATTTGAAGGAAATAATGGAAATTTAAAGTATATCGTCTGCAATTTTGTTAAAGGACAAATCACGAACGGTGTTTTTATTTTTTTAGAATAAGTGGCAGAGGAGAAGGAGAAATATGATGAATTTTTTACATGAAAATTATAACATACAGAATATATATGATTATGGGGATTTAATACCTCATATAAAATGGATGCGGAATAGAGTATAAGAAAATAAGGGTGTTGAAAAGAAAATAAATGAAAATGACATATATTTCTTACCACTTGGTCTCTTCTCCTTTTGATCCACCTTAAAGACATTGGTTTTAACCTTATGTTCTGACTAGTAGGTCTTGGATGTTGGGGAGATCCTTGGGGATGGGATTTGAAAGAATATATAAAATTCTCAAGGTTTAAGTGATGTGAGAGGAAGAGGGGAATATGGTTGTTATTTATAGTGGAGGAAATGAAAATTTTATGTTATTTTAATCATTATTTTTATATTCTTGACCAAGACTATGAATAGTCTCCATTATTGTGATCAAAATAGTAAAAAAAAAGAATGTTAATTTAAGACAATTGGACTTAAATCAGTCATGATGTAAAAAATAGTGTATTTAACCGATATTTTGTATATACGTTATTTTACCGCAGTTCGCTATTTATCAAAAATCAGGAATTTCGGAAAAATACCAAAAGTTTACCCTAACCAATTTTCGACATGTAGAATTTAAAAGTGAGCTCTATTTTTTAAAAATAATTTTCAATGTATTATTAATTTAATTTTTAAATGAAATCATACTTAAATCAAAAATTAAAAAATTTAAAACTATAACTCATTTTTTATCAGCATGGAAAATTAATCAAGATGTCATTATCATAAAGACATAAGATAATAAAATAGTAATACAATTTATTATTATTTTTTTCAAATTACTATTAGTATTAATATTCATAAGGTTATGTTATTGTTGACCAAAAATCAAGTTGGTTCCATCAGACTCCAAATAACATTCTGATCACAATTGAAGATGATTGTTTTTTTAATTCAAAACAAAGTAGTGGAAAAATTATATTTTAACCACTACATTATAAATATTTCATTAAAAAAAGTTATTTTCATAGAGTATTAGTATTTCATGGATTTAATTTATTTTGAAAACCAATGGGTGTTATGAAAAGCACTGATAAAGTTACCCTTTATCATTTCTAAAAAGTGTTGTTTAGTAGATTTCTTAATCCTTGCTTAAAAAAGCCCTCATAAAGGGTAATCTTTATTAGTAAATTTTAAGCATAGATGAAGACCACCATTTATCATTTATTTTTTCAGCACTGATAAAGGTCACCTTTTTTAGAGATTTTATTTATTAGTGATAAAAGGTTTCCTTTATCCGTGCTTTTATTTTGGGTCGATAAAGGTTTGTCCAGCGCGGCTTCATCCCACACCAGACTTATGGTTTTTCTAGGTCACGCTTTCTAGTCTAGGCATTTTTCTACCACAATGTTCCATGGTTTTATGGGATTAACACCCGCATACAACCTCACAAACATGGTCCACATGATCAAGCCCATTTATGCGCTGGCCCACCTACCCATTTAGGTTATACGTGTGACAACTCCCTCACCCTGCTACCAAGCTGACCTATACATGAGCCGACTCCTCCATGTGACGACCCATATTTTATAAAATATATATAGTATAAATAAATAAAAATAATATAAAAATATTTTTATATATTATAAATAGTACTAAATATATTCTTAATGAAAAAGTAATAGTATGAAATATTATATATTAAATATAAATATATTAAAAAAATAAAAGTTAATAATTATAAAAATAAAAATTAAAAACTGAATTAATTAAAAAAATTATTACAAAATATTAATGAAATAATTGTTAATATTAATGAATAAATTTAAAATATAGATTTATTAATTATAAATACTAATAAATATTATATATTAAATATAAATATAGAAAATGAATAAAATTTAATAATTGAAATCATAATAATATTTTATTTATTTTATAAATATTTTTTCAATCTATTAATCGTTTATTTAAACTTCACTCATTTTTAACATGAATCCATTTAATATTATTTACTAAATGATAATTTTATGTGTTCTTTACTATTTTCCTAATTTAATGACTCCAAATTTTTATTCATTTATTTTTAATTTATTCATTTTTAACATTCTTAATACATAATTATTCCTTATTATATTTTATATTTTTTATATATAAATATATTCATTTATATATATATATCAATATATATAATATTTTTTCAAATATGATTTATATAATACAAAATATATATATAGGTTTATATTAAATATGCAATATATTTAATTATAAATGGTTTGTAAATAAAATTTTTTTCCAATTAAAAATATTAACTAATTTTATGGAGTAGGAAAAATTTAATCAAATGTCGTATTTTATTCAATTTAACTTATAAAAAATATGTGTTACATTAATTTCACACAACAAAAATATGTAATTAATTCATTTTAATATCGAATTCAAACAAACATAATATTTCTATAATTTATTCAATTTTAAATATTCATTTTATAATTATATTTATTAGCACAATATATTTAATATATATTATGTTTCTAACTGGTAAATTTTATTCATTTTTTATATTTTTATATAATATATATTATTTATTACTTTTAAATATTTTATCAAATTTATTATTTTTTAATTTTCTTAATTATTAATCTTAATTGATATTAATTTTTCTATAATTTATTCATTTTCATGTTTTCATAGTTCAATATTTTTTGTAATTTTATCAATTTATAATATTTATTTATACATGTTTCTTCATTAGTAAATAATGCTTTTAATATAGTTTTAATTTATGTAATTATTATGTATTCATTTTAATTTCAACATATCTATTCATAAATATTCTTTTCTGTTTTTTAAATAATAAAAATAATTATTCAGAATTATTCATTTTTTAAGTGTATTCATTATTTTTATTTTATTTTTCATTAGTTGAAATTGAATATTATATATGGTCATTGTTAAATTTAACATATATCACACTTCTATTGTGTGTAAATATATACATTTAATTTAACACACATTTACACAATTAATGTAATATTATATATGAAGACACACATAATAGTTCTTTAATTTATTAAAATTTTAATATTCATTTTAGAGTTTCATTTAGTAACAAAATATATTTAATATATATTTTTTTAATAAAAAAAATTATGTATTCATTTTTAATATTATTTTAGTTAATATTATTTATTCATTTTTAATATTTATTCATCGGTATTTTAAATAATTTAATCAATTTATAATATTTATTTATTCATATTTTTTACTATGTTTAAATGTTTTCAATATACATACATATTCATTTAAATATATATCCATATCAAATTATATTAACAAATCATAAAATTAATAAAACATATCCATTTTTTAATGTCTACTCCATTTTAATTTTTCAATTTCACTATTTTTTAACATTCATGAATTTAAGAATATATATTCATTAATAATGTTAAAAATATATAGGTAAATAAATATTTATAAAAAAATATTTATATTTATATATAAATATATTATTATTTTTTCAACTATCCTAGGATAAAGTACTAAGTCATTATCCCATTTCATAAAATAAAAAATGTACAACTTGGAGAAAGGGTTAGAAATGGAAAGACAACCATAGAAAATAAAACCAAGAGGTATCATAAGACACAAAAAAAACTTCAAAATACCCAAAGAATATCTAAAATTAAAATTTAATAGCATGAGATATATTATGTCCCCTACGAACCACTTTTATGACTGGCTCTTCCATGAGGATGTCAGCAGCACCTCCAAGTATTTTCTCTTTACTGAGGCTCAAAGACTTCATTTGGAGAGAGTTCAATGAAATACAATTTACCCATATCACTGGAGACCACCCCATGAGGATGCCCCAAAAGTGCAGTATTATCCAAGAGATATTAGAAGGGATCACATTTTCACTGACCTGAGTCCCGGTCCTAAGTCACATAACACATCATAAAGCCCCTTCCATATTCAAAACTTCCATGGAAACATCCTTATCCAATTTTAGTACTCCAAAAGTATTTAAAATAGAAAAAACAACAATGTTCTAGTTTCCAATTTTAGAAACTCTGGTATGAAAAAATCCTTTTTTCATTGGAATGTGGTTATTATGAGATTCAATCTAATATTCATCATCCATGGAAGTCCACCGTCCTTGATTTTATGAAGTAGACTCCTCAAGATGACATTGATATTGTTCTTGAACCAGAACTAAATCCATCACTATGTCTATTTTAGGACAACCACTCATGGGAAGATAATCTTCACTATTATATTGGATCCTATATGTCTCAGAATTGATTTTTAAAAACCCAAAAGAGTTAGAATTATATGCACCATTAACAATAAAATAATCAAGAATGCCACTTCCTTGGGTATTAACATATTTCCAATTATAAGGTTCTCTAGCCCTCTAAACCATCCAGAAAATATGTTCATGGACACAAAGTATCTTTGGTCAAAATTTTCTCCAATTAAGTTTTCAGTCGATCCCTAGTTTTAAGTGATAGTTCATGAATGTGATTTCTTATCGACCTCATCCTATAATATTGACATATATTTTATACATATTGAAGTAATGATCTTCTCTTAAAAATTATACTAATTATAAAAGTCTTCTATCATTTCTTCATCAAGTGAATTTTCATCACCGACCGTCCCTTCTTCTACAATCTCTACCCACGACCCGGTATCCTGATCCTCATTAAAATCTATTTTCTACACACCAACAGAGTAATTCCAGCCATGAGGTTCTGAATCTCCGATAAAATTATCAAATTACCTTTTATAATGGGAGGTATCTACTTTTTTGGACCCATCCTTGATGAGTATATCTACAATAATGGTTTCATTTGGTCTACCACTAGATAGATCATCCCAACAAGCTGAATGCAGACACTGAATGGCTAATGACCATGCCCATATCTCAATATGTCTAAATGATTTTTCACACCTCCATATTGAGTTTTAACAAGATCAGGATTTTTAGGACCACCATGAGCATGGGATTTAAAAAAAATAATATTTTCAAAGAATGAATTTCCATCATGACCTCACAATTACTATAAAACAATAGATCTCATTTAATTTAAAATGTTATTTCTTATAACCACACAATCTATACAAAATTAGAGAATTCATTCATACCAAATTATAATATCATTAACATAATCATCAATTGAAATGAAAACTCTATCTACCAAAGTACAACACAAGACCACTTTAACTAAATAGAAAGCATATTTGTTGAATATGGGAACCTTAGTTTCTCTGTCCATTTTAATGTGAACCACAATAGACATTACAAGTTTATAAACTAGCCGTGGATTCCAAATTATCAAGTTCAATCCATATATATTATCCCACAATTGAACATATAAATTTCCAACCTATATTGAATTTAACTTCCTATGTTATTCCTAGATGTACAGAAAAATAGTCTTGAGAGAGATCAATCAAAATCCATAATCTCACATATTCAAATATTATGGTGTGTTATTTTATACTATACACTCATTTATCAATTTCTTTATACTATCTTCAATGTGCATCACCTCCCTCATGAATACAAAGCACCACCATGCATAAGCACATAAAATATCCCTTTCTTATAGGTAGTTTGGTGGGGATAATTTAGGGGGGTGAGTTAATTTGGAGGGATTGAAATCTATTTCCACTATCAAAAATTTTAATCAGCAAAAAGGTGTGGATTTTTATTTTCCTATTCCCTTTTCTTATTTTGTAGCATAAATAAGACAAAAAATTCATGAAATATATATAAATATTTTTATAAAATCATTTAAAAATAATAAACCACTCAACATCAATACCTTAGGATGGTATTAATAAAGCATTAGTCCAATAAAGCTGTTTAATATATGGATTTCATTTATTTTTACTATATGAGTCTCACATAAATGATACATGGAATACCTATAAAATAATTTACCTATTTTAATTGGTATATTTATTTATATACATTTACTTAAATTTTTTATATAATCACATATAATATTTTTATTTTTTGATGCTTCAAAATATTTTTGAAATATTGTTTTATGCATATTGTCTTTAATATCTAAAATAATTCCCTCAATATGCATTAATCTCCTTTTAGAAAACAATTATATTCATTACTTTCATTTTATATATGTCAATGTAAATAGTTTTCTTCAGGAAAAACAATTGGTTTTTTTAAAATATGTATAAAATATCTTGATTATAGCATAATGGGTTTAACATTGACCTGGTGGAAATTTTCCTATTCACCAAATTCATTAATAGATCAAATTATAATAAGTAATTTTTTAAATAACACTCAATGATAAATATTTCCTTCTAATCCACTTTTTCATATTATCTATAACCATGGAGGGAATACCCATCTATTTTTTGTTGAATTAATATTTTGGGATAGGTTTATAGATTATCCAAGATGATGATTTCATTATTCGAGTAATATAATCTTAAGAGATAAATCATAAATTATATTAATGATATTTTATAAATATATTTAGGGAAACTAAATGTTGAACATAGTTTATCCATTATGTCACTCTGTAATTTAACTATTGATATATTTAGAAAACAATTTTACATAATCCTCTAAGAACATATATAATATTAATCATGTTTTTAAAAACTTCCAAATATTAAATTTATCATATTAATTTATTTTGTACTAGTTAAGATGTTTATTTATTAACCCATCAAATAATATAAAAATAGTTTTAAATTAAAATTTTTCTAATTTATATCTATTTTTCCATTAAATATAATTAATATTATTTTTTTAAATCTGGTTGAATAATTTAATAATATTTTTATATGATATTATTTTTTAATTTTTTTAATTTTTTAAAAATAAAAAATTCCTAAAAAATTGTTGTATATCAAATATTTGTTACAAATTTATCAAATGATCTCCTTTATTATAGTCTGTATCCTTGTGATAATGTCCTTATGGTGTATCACCTACCTCCTGAAAACCTAATATCGTACCACCATATCACACTAATTTTTATTGTCCCAAAAACATATTCAGCAATTGGGACTACCAGCTAGTTCACTAAAAACCTCACGCTTCTACTAGTCTTCTCGATTATTATCAGCCTCAATGTTTTCCTTTGATTTCATGTTGGGTGTCTGATCCTCGTTAGTGACTAAATATCAAATTAATAATAATTGACATTTGATAACTTTAAATTGTTGACCAACAAAACATTCAAAATCCTTCCACATCATAGGGAAATTTTGAATATTGGAATTTGATCTAACATCACCCAAGAGGAATAATCCATGTTTCAGGTATCTTCCAAACAACTGAACCCATTAAAAACATCCATATCTAATTTCGCCTTGTTTAGACTACACCATATATTGTCACTTTGACATTTTTCCATAGTTGATTATATTTATTAGTTCCATTAATATTCAGTATTTTTTAGGTGATTCCAGTTATTTTGGATAATACTCCAATCATTAGTTTGAGAAATAGTTTCCTACTAATCCCGCTAGGATACTTCTTCATGTTTTTTTGAAGTTGGTTTTTCATCATCTGATAAAAGATCATCAAATTTTGTTCCTAATCACTATATTAGTGAAAAACCACCTGGCCCACAACATGTTATGTGGATAAATGCATAAGAATCAACCCCTCCCTCTTTTTTAACTACCTCCTATAAAATTTCAATAAATCTCCCTAGAAGTACCACCTCTTTTTATCCTCAGAACATCAAATTAAAAACATGGAAAAACAACCATATGTTTACCCTCGATTGTTTGTTTTCATGTCACCTTTTTATAAAATGATAACATGTTATAATTCATCAGAAATAACATTAAAATGTTGGGATCCTCTTGGGATAAGTATCTATAACTTTATACGTTTTTTATTTATACCTTGTGTATATTTGTGTAATGTTTTTAAAAAATGAATATTTTATGAACATAATATGACGGATATGAATGGAAAATGGATGGGTGGTAATCGTATGGAAAAAGAGTATGATGATGAATTTAAAGAGTTCATCAGGTTCTCAATAGAGCATGGATATGACCCTTCTCAAATATTTTTTTTCTTGTTTATAGTGTTTTTATTAATGAAAAATTATTAAGGAAAAGTTGGAAGAATATTTATATTTTCATAGAATATATCAAATTTATAAATGTTGGGCTAAACATGAGGAGTAATTTAATGTACACACTAATGGGGATCATACTATGTTTTATGGAACATTTAATATGAATACCGGTATAAATGTTGAAGGAGATCATATGAAAGAAATGAAAATGGAAATTGAAGATGACCTACGTGAGTATCCAATGTTTTTTTCAAAGTTAAATATTTTTTCTAGGAGACCGTCGTATTCTTTTTGTAATAAATATAAAAATTTTCAGCTATATTGAAGTTATATCATTTTTAATCTGGTAGTGGATTAAGTGAAAATATATTTACACAACTACTTTTTCTTCTATATAGTATGATACAAAAAGAAAATGAACTTCCTTATAAAAAATATTATGCTAAACGAATAATACATTCAATGGGAATGATTTACGAAAAATACTTTCTTGTCAAAATTATTTTTTATTATTTCTCAGGGAACATGAATTACTCATAATGTTTCATAAGTGTGTAATGAATTGATACAAGAATGATAAATCATGTACTTAGAAAGTTGTATGTTACTTTTTATCAATACATGGTTTATACAACAGTATGTCTATCAGGTTGTTTTGAGATAATTGATATGGGACACAAATGAATGAACTGAATATGGCAAAAATGCGCCATCCAACAGACTCACCTTTGTTGAATAAAGTTGATTTTTATTATCCTGAATTTATAAATGAGATAAGAATCATATTTATTCAATTATCTATATCTGGATTAAATCAATTTTCTTTTAGAATTAGTACTCATAATACATGGCCATTTATGTTGGTAAACAATAACTCTCTACCGTGGTTATGCATAAATCACAAATATATTATGTTTCCTCTACTTATATAGGGACCAAAACAACCCATTAATGATATTGATGTCTATTTGGATCTATTGATCTATGATCTATAATTGATGTGGGATAGAGGTTTTACATTGTATGATACTCATGGATGTGAATAATTCACCTCTAGAGCCATGTTATATGAGATGATAAATGAATTATCTACATATGAAAATTTATTAGGCTATAATATTAATGTAATTATGGGGTGTCCCATTTGTGAATAATGCACACATGGTTGAAACATTCATCAAAGGCTATGTTTTCGGGAAATCGAAAAAATTTACCTCAACAAAATAAAAACCAATAATGGATGAAACTATTTGATTAGATTACAGAAAAATGAATCACAGTGTCTCCATTAACAGGTGATCAACTATTTGAGAAGGTAACATAAATTAACATTTTTTTGGTAAATCATTTTCAAAAAATTGTATGAAATAAATCTATAAAAATATATGATATTTCATTGAATTACACTATTCGAATTATTTTTATATAAAATATGTTCTTGATTTCATAAATATAGAAAATAAAATTGATAGTGTTATTTTCACATTTAAAATATTACTGGAAAAAAACAAGGGAATCAAACCTAGGTTTTCGATGATTTCCATGGGGATAAAAGAAGATTTGGATGTTGTGAATGGTGAGAGGCAGATATTTCTTCCTCTATAAACATAAACTATATCAATATAAGAAAATTTTCAATTTTATAATTTCTTTAATGATTTAAATGTTCTATTTTTTTCATCAAATATCAAGTGTTTAATTTTAATGAGTAATTTGATATTATTGGGTCTAAAATAAAATGACTATCATTTTTTATGAAATATTTGATTCATGTCACTTTACATTGCATTTAACCTAAAAAATTATGACTTAAATTAACTAGACACTTACTCTTTTTCAAATCCACATGTATTAATGTAGTATATCAAGTTAATATTCCAATCATGAATAATGATATTTCAGTAATATTATATGAATTAGATACGTTCTTTCATCAATAATTCTATGATATAATAGTCCATAGGATGGTTTCTTTGGTTATAGAGGTTCATCTATGTGGTCATATCCATTGTTTTTGGATGTACCCCATTGAATGATATATGGTGATTTTGAAAGGGTATTCCATGAATCAAAGTCCCGAGGAAGATTTTATTTTAGATCGATATAATGTTAAATAATCTGTTGAATTCTATATGGATTACATATAACATGTTGATATAATTAGTCTCCAAAAGTATTATCATAACAGACACCTAATGTTTGATGTAATTTTCAAAAGATATATTGTTACAATTATCATCACAGTGCTAGAAAAAGATCGCCTTTAAATTTTATATAATATTTTAGAGGATTATGTATACATCAAATCCCAAATATTAATTCTTAGACATTTGAATCAATCAAGGTAACAAGGATGGATATTAAATACATATAATTAATGTTTTATAGGATGGTTCAGAGATCATATTTATTACGATTTATAAGAAAACCCAAATTTAATTGTCAAATTACATTGTTGGCCATCCAGGGGACCAGATTGTTATATTATATCTTACAATAGTTTTTTTAAATAATGCTTATCAGTTTTATATAAATGAATAAGATTAATGCAGAATGATACAAAATGATGGAGTTACGCTTTAACTGCAAGAAATTCATGTATTTGATTCTAATGATATAAATAAAGTTTATACAAATATATAAAATTTTTCCATCATCGAAAAAATATGTGACATGGATTATACAATATATAAAGTACAGATTTTCTATTGTAAATGGGTTGACAAATGGAATGCAATTAATGATATGAATTTGGATATATGAAGGTATATTTTTGCATGTAAGGGTATGGGGATGAGCCATTAATAATAGCATCACATGTCATGTTTGTATTTTATATCTCTGAACCAACTAATAATATTTTATCAATAGTCTCATTAATGATTAAAAAAACTTTACGGTATGATGAAAATTCAACAGAGGGTGACAATTTCATTGGTAGATCAAAATCATTTCACAGTGTTCCTATTTTATACAATGCCTTGAATATTAGAGGGGACCACAAAGTGGGTATTTGGATACTCGATAGAGGAGTTTAATGCCTTTAACCTTGAAATAAAAAAATGATAGTTAAATGAGGAGGTATAGTGTTTTTAAATATAATATCATTTTTCTCATAATGTTATGTGTTCTCTACTACATTTACATAATCAAAATTAATATTTTGACTCATTCTGCATATAATTACTTCCATACATGATGATGGATCCAATCCTGAGGAATAATATACTATTGATGCTGATAATACATAACTTTTCGGGGATCAACAATAAGTTTATGAGAAAAAAATGACATAGCATCACAATGTTAAATAACAATGTCAAGTTAAGGAATAGGGGTTTAAAATGTGAGGTTTCTAGAATCAACATGGATAACATATCGACACCAGAAAGTCAATGTTCATTAGTTATGTGGGGGAATAATGTGAATGAATGTTACATTTGATATAGATGGAGAAACCATGTCCATAATTTAATTAAGGAAATCCATTGTGAATATATTAAGGAAATGTTGTGATATAATTTCTCTATTTTACAGAAAAAATATATTATGAAATATTGATTATATATTCATTATAACTTTCAGAGTTTATTTATCATAGATTATTTCCATAATAAATATGTCTTAATAGCTGCTGGAAAAACTAATAGAGGATTCCATACACTAATTACAAATAATCATATAAGTGATGTCGAGGATAAAGTAAATTCACTATCACCAATTATGAATGCACACATTATAATACTAGATACGTAGAAATATTTCATTAGATTTTGTGATGGGAAATCATTTCAGGTGAAATTTAGTTGATAATATTTTATTTCAAATTATTTATTTTATCCAGTTTGATTCAAAAAATTTAATTTCAGAAAAAATAATGGAGTGATAAAAATTAACAACATGAACCAAAACCAATATAGCCCTACTAGAAAGAATGGATGCGGTGTGCTTCACTTGAACTTTTTTATGAATTTTAAGTATATAATAAAAATTTTATGTGATGTAACATATTATATTTTCCTTTTTTATATAAGAATTGATGAAACAAACTCTTAATTCAATTCTATCCAACATCATTTTCTATAAAATACGGATCACATAAATAATGAGGGTAAACTAGTTAATGAAAACACACAAGTATTATAGGAAGAATGAAAATCTATGACATAATACTAATTCACTATTAATTATAATAGTATTACATGAAAATATCTATTTATGTTCTTGTTTTTTATATGGCTCAGTCAATAGAATCAGCATCGACTGTACCTAATGATAAATTACATTCAATATATTTGAAGTGGAAAAAATAATAAGGTTTTGTTAGAAGTGCAGGGTTTGAAGTGTCACCCCAAATGCATTTTGAGAAGAAAAAATAACAAGGAGATACGTATTAGATTATCAAAGGACCACATTCTAAAATTTATTCTTTTAACGATATTATTTTATAATATGGTTTTTTGGATTTATAAATGATAAATAATTAATGAAAAATTGAAGTGGAACAAATAAAATTACATTATGATCCAAATGTACCTCTAACATTGAGTATATTCATTCCTCTCATCTACCTATCTTACCTAAGGTACCCAGTTTTCTCATTAATCTTTCTTCTAAATTTGAATCAAATAACTTATGACAACATTATATTACTAAAATTATATGGGGTGAATTTGTATGTTATTTATAATTATTAAAAGACATGCATCGCCTTGTTGAAAGGGTTATAGTGTATAATATCCTCGAATACATGCTATACACAAATCAACTCTAAAAAGATCACTTCATAGTATGGATTGATGTAGCTCAAGAGTTGATTTTTGAGTTGCATGTTCTAATGGATAATCTGGATATTACCATGGTCAATGATGTTGTTGTGACGTTCACAATATGACCATCAAATTTTATAATGATACATGAGATGTATCCTTAATGATTTTTTTCAAATAAAAATCATTTCACAGTTGATGTAAAGAGTTTTGAAATGAGGTACGATATTAAAGATGGATAAAAAAAGGGGAAAGGGATGTTCAAATCCAGACAACCTAATATATCAACATGTAAATCAAAAGGAAGTTCCAAGAGTACCTTCTCACCACCAGTGCCATTGTCTCATATATTAACATTATATGTTCACGTAGACATAATATTAAAAAATGGATATAATCCCTATATTCAATATTGAGAAGAAATATTTTGTAATTTAATAACTTATATTGTTAGTATGGGGAGTATAAATGAGATTTTCATAGTTGAATGGTTGCAAGTCTCAGTTGTGAATGCATACATGAGGTAAATTTTTATAATCCGCATATCCAAAAAATAGATGTACACTGTTCATTATTTACTAAAAATTAAGTTTTTGTTGATTTTATAAAGGATAACATGTGGAAACCTCCTCAAGGAGGATTGAAATGGTGCAATCCTAGTGCATATTCTTGGATCACCACCTTGCACTCCATAATAAGGGTAACTAAACTATCATAAATCATGAGAGTATCAGAAAAATTCTCCAAGAGAGCAAGTGAGGCAGCTGCAAAATTTCCTTCACCTTAGATGTGATAAATATTCTGTCCAAGAGTTAACTTTGTGCTCTACCTCCAAAACAAATATATCAGATTCCAAGGAGCATCCCACAATTTCTGAATCCCAAACACCAAAATTTCTGAATCAGACTCTATCTTAGCCACCTCAAAATTGTGCCCCCTAAAAATCTACATTCCAATAATACGGTCATGCACCTCTGCCCCTAATGATTTACCCATACCATTGAAGGCACTAAAACAAAAAAAACCCTGGTGGTCCCAAATTACCCCTAATCCTCTAGTCATACCACCCATACAAGATTCATCAACATTTTACTTGTATCCTCATATTGAAGGTATCCAACTGACCCATAAACCATCCTTCCTATTGAAACTTTTAGTCATGTGATTGAATCCACTTAAAGGGATCATAAGGTGATTCCCCAGGAAAAAGCAAACATAGCTCTAATATCAGCGTCATCAATTGTATATTCAAGAGAAAAGATGAACTTTTGGAACCAATTATCACCTAATTGTGTTCCCACCAAATGATCCAGTAGATTGATCCAATAATTCCCACCTGAACCTTACAGCCTCCAGCCCATCCATCATCTCCCAAAAACCAATTATTGATGCTTCCATGCACTGATGACTATTCAACCACAAGACATAGATGGGGATAGAAAAGTAAATACAAATAGTACACCCATATGCTCTGAGAAAAGATATGTGATATCATCTCAGTTTCCGGGTGCTCACAGTAGAATCACCAAGACTCCAATGGAATCCTCTTCTGTTGAATGTTCTCATCCATTGGGAGCTCTGTATTCATAATCCTCCATATGAGAACATTCATCTTGGAAATAATCTCTTTATACCACACCTTGATCGATTCCTCATATTGAGGGCTTTCCAAGTGCACCATTATCCTATAACCTTTGGAACAGAACCTTCTAGAAGATGACCCTATAATGAGTATCTGATTCCTCATTCATGATGACACCTTTCTTCATCTTCATCTATTCAAAATTGAGGACAGCATGCAAGAAGTCAGGTCGAGCACAAGCTTCCTTATAAAAATGTCCGAGTGAGAGCAGCCAAGATACCCTAGCTTCTCCCCACCCAATTTTCCTTCTAGAAGATAATATCCCTTTTTCCAATAAACCATCAAACCAAGTCTTATTGAACCTCAATATGAGATATCATGCACCAAGCCAGTCATGTGAACTGAGACTCGATAGCCAACATCTCCCATTGATCACCATATCTTTCACTGAAGAACCCAACCCAAAACAAGTCACCCGTAATAATATTCTAAGCCATCATTCCTTGAATTACCTGGATGCTCCCTTAACATCACGAAGATCCACTCCCCCTTCTTCCACTATTCTAGACATATGACCCCAGGATGCCTAGTGAGAACGTCCCATCTGATTGGCATCCCACAAAAATAAATTCTGAATATTTTCAATATGCTTAATGACTCCTTTGGGAGGTTAGAGCACCGAGAACACATGCATAGGAATAGATAAAAACAAAATATTAACCAGCGTCACCCTCCCACCCAAGGAAGTGAATTTACTCTCCCAGTTCTAAATCATTACTATCCACCAAGAGATGATGTCATCAAAATGTTGATGCCTGATGTGACCATAAGAATGGGGCACACCCAAGTATAGGATAGGAATCTATCTTTTTTGGCAGCCAAGAATGTAAATAATTCTTCTATCACACCATTGAGAACATATTTTAGAGAAGAATGCAAATCTTTTTGAATTGTTAATAACCTATCCACTCAATTTCCCATAAGTGGTCAAAATCTCTATGAGCTTCATCAAAGATCATCATCTCCTGTTAGTGAAAACTAATATGTAATCAGAGAACATCAGGTGCGAGATTCTTTCTATACCACTTCTACCATGATATGGAGCCATCCTACCCTCCTTTATTCCCTTTAATAGGAATCGAGAAAGAAGATCTTGAGCCAAAATGAACAAGCTTGGGGAAGGGTGACCCCCTTATCATACCCCACAACCCAATTTAACGAAACCAAAACATTTCCCCTTGATAGATATAGATAGCCTTACAGAAGAGTAACAACTGAATAAAATACTATTGAACCATTCCTAAAACCCAAACCTTCTCATCAGACGAATAAGAAAGATCCACTCCATTCGGCCATAAGATTTATCGATATCCACCTACAAGATGAAATTTGAGCCCACTGACTTCCTGTTAATACCATTCACCAATTCACTCTCAATCATGATGGCCCCTTGTATACTATGCCCTCTAATGAAGCTATTCGTTTCTCTTGAAAGCAGCCATGGAAGAACTCTACTCATCCTTGTTGAAATTATAGAAGACGAGATCTTATAAGGAACAATCTAGAGACAAATGGGTCCATAGTGTCAAATACATTTTTGATATTTTACATTTAAAATATGGAAAATGCGAGAAGAACAAAAAAATCTATTTTACTTACCCCCTTTGAATTAATCCCAAAAATCCTCTACTACTTAAAGGACAACCACATCCCAAGACGCAACAAAGAACGCCTCCAAGAAACTATCCGTACAAGGAGAACCATCCATGGGAATGCTAAAGAACATCACAGTTACATCCTCCTTTTTAGGTAATGAAGATAGGGTGATATTATCCAAATCATTTAGCAACGGGGAAAATCTACCTATAAAGTCCTCCTCAAATATGAATCCCCGAGTTTCCTTGCTCCTCGAAGGAGCCTCCTCAGCAAGAAATATTTTTAAATGATCCAATGCCTACTGGCTAGCAACCTCCACATCTGTCGAAAAAACAAAATTTACAATATTTAGGTTGATTTTCATATAGATTAAATTATTCCAGAATGCATGGAAGAATGCACTATTATGGCCCCCTTCTTTAAGCCACTTTACCTTATACCACTGTTTAAGGTCCCTATCAACCTCTAACAATTTCTCCGCAAGCAATTCGCCCTTATCACAAAGCCAGAGAATTCATTATCGACCCCAAAAATCCTAAAGAACCTCCTCCAATATGTTAAAATCATCTTATAGGTTCCCCACTCTATCATTTTCTAAATTCCTATTTTCTATCCATCTCTGAATATCACCTATGAGATGCCACAATCATCAGGATAAATCATTCTATAACATCCTAGCCCCTTACCTAAGTCAAGAACATTCCAACATGGCCTTAAAGCTCTCCATCTAGTGCCATTTGATATTATAGTGGAAAGCTCTCCTACGCAGATCCACCCGCTCTACATCCAAAAGCAGTGTAGCATGATCCAAAAGAGCCATGGGGATGTGAGTCACTTCCATCTTGGAGAAAACATCCAACCCCTGAATATTGAAAAGGCATCGGTCCGGATGACTCCACACCCTATTGTTGCCACTTCTATTATTGTACCATGTATACATAGAACTAGGAAACACCATGTAAAACATCAAAGTATTAGTTATCAAATTATGAAAACCATACATTACCTCTTTAATAATAGTTGAACCTCCCTTCTTCTTTGAGATATCTTCTATCGTGTTTAAATCACCCCACATAAACCAAGTAAGACCATTTTTCTTAATGGACTCTAAGCGTTGCCATAGAAGCATTCTCTCCAACACGATAGTACTCGCATACACAAAAGTAATCATCATCACCATACCATTATTAGATATTTTTAGATTCATGCACTATGAAGAGATACCAACCAACTCCACCAAAAGGTTATTCTTCTAGAATACCCATATGTGAGTGTTCTACAGATCCCCATTCAAAAACCTAGAGTAACCCATTTTTGATGCCTTCAGAGGGAGCTTGTATAGGATATTTTTAGGCTCATGAATGGCCACAAGAGATGATCTATGTTTTCAGGACTCATTCACCAGGAAGGCACACTTCTCTTGTGCCCCGCGACCCCAGGAATTCCAAATGAGGAGCGATACCATAATCACAAACGTCTCTGGTCTTTCAGACTAGACCCATTAGCCAATGAAATTAATAAGATCGCACCAATTTCATTAGATATTGAATGTGTGATGGTCCTTTTAGACCCTTTAGAAGAGAAACCCCATTTAGGCATGAGAATTATGTTCCTAAACGAACCATCTCGCACCATTGAAAGTGGAAGCCTACTATTCGAATGAGGAAACTAGTATAGACACTCATATGATGCCATGAAAGAGCGGGGATCAGTGGATCCAATGGTTGGAGTCTCAAGCCACCTAATGTTTTTTCAGTGCATGCACTAGAAGGGATCCCCCAAGTCAATTAACATTATCCCATGAGGTCAGATTACTAGAAAGTGATATTTTCAGAAACTTTCAAGAGAGCTGCGTCGAAATGAAAAAAATAGTTAGAGAAGAATGCATAGATCAAAAGAATTGCTAAAAAAGTGGGACAGAAAGGAACATGAGTCTGAAGTGATCGGAAAATCCCTCCTAGTAGAGACAACATTCACCGAGGACTGAGCAACCCTATAAAATCTTCATGACAAAATAAGAAAATTTTCCTGACAAATGTTTTCACTCATCATGAATCCTTCCAAAAATGCAGAGACCGGAAGAGATCCTTACAAAAACGCGTCTACTTGCACCACAATAGCCATGTCTGGCATGTGGGGCCTGCCATTAGATTTCAATGTTGAATTATCCTTCCCAACGGTAACCTCGATCGCCGCCCTTGCACCCAGATTCATCTCCATTGAGAACAACAGATCCCTACCCAGGCCAACATGGGAAGGACCCCTCGAGGATATCTCTGCCAATGTCTTGCACCTACACATAGCCACCACAAGTCCATTGAACCCAAAGAAACCACAAAACCTCTTTGAATCGTTATATATTATTCTTTACCACCACATGAGGCCATAATCTAGCCTATGAAGGATGCGTGAGGGCCGCTCCACCGATAAGTCCATCTCCACAAAGATGTGAGGGTCAGCAGACGCCTGGAGGCATGTGGTCTCCACATCCGAGATCTACTATGCTCATTAAAGTTAAAAACTATTCATATTTTTAATAGAAATTTATATTATTACTATTCAAAGTTAAATTTGTATGAAGTAGGATTTTGACTTATTAATACCAGTATTGTTTCTACACAAGAAGTTTCTTTGGAATTGAAATAAATTGATAAACGAAATGATAAACTAAGTGACATGTTTGAGAAGAAAATAAAAAATGAAATACTCTTCTGGATTCCAACATTAAATGGGTAAAAGTATGAAATATAAGAATATAAAATATATTTTCTTTTTTTAATTAATTATATAATTTTGTTTTTTTAGGATGCCCTGGTTTCTGATCACAATCTATTTGGATACCCCAAATGTTTATTTTTTAGATCCAATGCATGGATTCCCATCAAACAAATGACAGATGATGACTATTGTAAATTTTTAATGAATTTTAATAAAAAATTTGAAGATAAACATTAAATTATAGGTTTTAGATTTTGTTTTAATAAAACATTAATTGGGAGGTCTAAATATATATTCTAAATCATGGTATGAGATTGGTGACTAAACATTAGAAGCTTGTTGATTTCTTCAATTGGAAATAGATTAATCTATATATAGTATTATTAATTATCAAAACATATTTCAAAATAAATAACATATTTCTTCAATGTTTATGGAATGTATGAGGTAAGATAAAGACAATAATTATGGATATTAAATTTGAAAATTTATGAAAGATGTCATATATCATCGAAAGACTAAAATACCCAAAAATTCAATTTCTTCTGGAAATTACAATTTCATTAAAAATATTTAATAATCATTTTATATCTACATTATCTCATTACTACCAAGATTTCTAACATTCATCGTACTTATTAGAAGTAGTACATTTATCTAAAGATTAGTGGGAAGACTACATGGTGTCATAATGTTTTTCAACATCAAATATAGTTGATTTTCTGCTATGTTTGAGATATTATATTGGATATAACCATAAAGATACATTTGATATGTGAAGTGTTAGTATGAAAATTATTATTTTTTATTTTTCACATAATTATCAAGGAGAAATATAATAGAGGGTTAAAATATATGTATTTTGACATATATAGTAAAATGTTTGAAGAAACCTGTGATTATGAGAGATTGGACATCGAGTTTGTAACAATGATAATGGACGTAGGTAAATTGATCATTAATGTATACATACATCCTGAAAAGGTGACTGCCAGCTAATTATTTAGTCAATTTTATTATCATTTTATATGTTATTTTTACGTTAATTACCTTATCATTTTTATCTTATAATTATTTAATTTCTTAATAGATAATTTGGAAAGTCAACCATTTCATTAAACTATCTACAACAAGCCATGAAGGATAGAACATGTTCTTTTTGGGGCATAAGTGGAAACCATATTCTTCGTAAAATGTGAATTGAATCATAAGGTTTCATCTAAAAAATATATGATCATACTGTTTTTATTCATTTAGTTTTTGAAATAGACTCCATAGTTCAAATAAAATTTCTCATATACCAATGGATTTATTTATAAATAAATAAAAAGTTTGACTTACTAAAAGATTTTTCTTGAACATTTCCTAGAATAATGTAGTATTCACCCACACCATAATTAAGTGCACCGCAATCTGATATAGAGTGTTCTCGGTATGACTTTAAGTTTATGTTTTTAGTTTATAATTTACATTTTAGTTCAAAACACACATCATACACTCAAAACCATGAAAGAACATTCATATTGTTTGGAAACATTATAAATGTATACATAGTTAATTAGTGATGTGTAGGAATAAACCACACATCAATCTGATACACAGTACATCTGGTATGACTCAATTTGTGTGTTTTGTGTTTAAAATTGACATTTTAGTTTAAAAACCAAATTACATACCCCTAATTGAGAAAATGTATTCAATTTTATTTCGATATTATATATCAAAAATCCATAATTCATTTACTACATGTTGGAATCAATGACACATCAATATGATACATGGTGTGTCCGGTATGACCTGAAGTGTGTATTTTTGTTTAAAATTGATAGTTTAGTTAAAAAAGTACTCTACATTCTAAAAACAATCAAATGTATCAAGACTATTTTTTTACTTTTGAAAAATTATTGATAACACATTTGTAACATATATTGATAAACTACACCACAATACAATACACGATGTGTTCAGTATGACTCAAAATTTTTTCGTTTTTGTTTAAAGGTGTCATTTTAGTTCCAAACACACATGACATACTCCAAACCAATCAAATGTATTCATATTGTTTTTATACTATAATATAATGATTCACAATTCATTTCATATGTTGTGTAATATACAACATGTCAATCCAACACATGATATGACTAGTATGAATAAAACTGTGTATTTTCAATATATAACTTCCATATAAGTTTAAAATATGCATCACATAACCAAAATTGAGGAAATTTTGTTATATTGTTTTCAAACCATGGAAAATTCATAATATATTTTTGATGTATAAGTATCGACCACAAGTCAACCTGACACAAAATTTGGATGATATGACTTGAAGTATGTGTTTTCAATTTCAAAGCGTCATTTAATTCAAAAACAAATCATGTATTGAAATCTATGAAAAATAGATCATATTTTTAAAAAAAATTATCATAATGATCCAAAATTCATTTTTGAAAAGTAAGATCAATCGTACATTAATTTGATGGATCATTAGGTAAGGATGAATAGAATTATTTGATTTTAATATAGAAGTGTCGTTTTAGTTCAAAATACATGTGTCAAACTCGAAAATGAATAAAACTATTCAGATTGTTTTGATATTTAATAAAATTATCCATATGTCATTTGTTACCTATATTTATTTATCGAACATTAATCCAACGTACAATGTAGTGGGTATGAATCGAAGCGCATGTTTTCAATATTGAAGGTTCATTTATGTTTTAAACGTACATTACATAGAAAAACCATTAAAATGATCTCATATTGTTTTAAAAAAATGGGAAAACAATTCATAATACATTTTTGGCATCTAGGAATCGACCTTGCATTAATCTAAAACATTATGTGGTTGGTATGAATCAGAGTACATTTTTTCAATATAAAAGTTCCATTTTAATTTAAAATACATCTCAAATTTCAAAAATCATGAAAAAAGTGTATTGTTTTCCAACATTAAGAAAATAATCCATAATTCTTTTTCAACTTATAGTAATTGACTATATGTTAATCTGATGGATGATTTTGTAGGTATGTCACGTAGTGTGTGTTTTCAATAAAGAAGTTTCATTTTAGTTTAAAACACATTTCATAGATCCAAAATAGTGAAATAGAGCTTATATTCTATTCAAACATTATAAAATAATTCATAATTACTTTTTGATGTATAGGAGTCAACCGTACATAAATCAGACATAAGATGTGTTCATTATGACTTCAAGAACTTGTTTTCAATATAAAAGTGTCATTTTAGTTTAAAATGTGAAACACATTGCCAAAACCATGAAAAAGATCTCATGTTATTTTAAAATAACAGAAAATTAACACATATTTCATTTGTTATGTGTATGAATCCCCAAAAAATAAATCTAGCACATGATGTGGTCAGTACGAATTGAAGTGAGAGTTTCCAAAAAAATTACTTTTTAGTTTTAAATGCATATCAAATAGAAAAAACCAATAAAAAGAAAACATATTATTTTCAAACATTAAAACAATGATCTATAATTCATTTGTGATGTGTAAGAATCGACTATACTTTAATCTTATAGATGATGTAGTTGATATGACATTAAGTTCATTCTTTCAATAAAAAAAAGTTTCATTTTAGATTAAAATACACTTCACATTGCCAAAATGGAGAAAAAATAATCAATTATTATTTTCAATCATTATGAAAATGATCAATAATTCATTTTTCACATGTATAGATACATTGAACATAATTATGACACATTATATGGATAGTATGCATGAAAGATTGGGATTTCAATATAAAAGTATGATTTTCGTTTAAAACATGATTCACATAGGAAAATTGAGAAAACAAGTACATATTATTTTCCAACATTAATAAATAAATCCATAATTTTTTTATGATTTCTAGGAATCAATCTCACATAAATACGACACATGATATGGTTGGTAGGAATCAAATGGTGTTTATAATATAAAAATGTCATTTTAGTTTTAGACGTCCATCAGATAGACTAAATCAAGAAAATGAGCTCAGAGCATTTTTAAAAATAAGATATCATTCCAAATTTATTTTGTGACATGTAGGAATTGAGATCATGCCAATCTGACACATGTTGTGGCTGATATGATTTTTAATGACTATTTTCAATATAAAAGTACCATGTTTGTTAAAAACAATTATCAATTATACAAAACTGAGAAAAAGTGCTTATATTATCTTCAAACATTAATAAAATTATACATATATCATTTTTTTCATATAGTGATGGACCACATATTAATATAACACATGATTAAATGTTAATTATATATATATACACATAAATTTCCAATATAATTTATCATATATAGATTATATAACATTAGAATTTTAATTTGTTAATTTTTTATTTACAATTACTAAAATCAAAATTGGTTTTACTTTAGGGAATTTTTTTAGAAAAATTTATGTTTAGAGAATCCTGTTAAAACTATGAAGATTTTGTATATTGGTTGTAATTGTTTTAAATTAACTGTAAATATCACATTAATGTAAATATTTTTTGTGTCAATTTTAAATTGAAATGATTTTTCAATGTGATATTTTTATTTTAATCTAATTTGATATATATTTATATCTATGTACATGTATGAGTCTAGGTTGTATGTAATGTTTGAATCCTATGGGAAAAATTAATTCCTCTAAGGCCTACGGGCCATGTAATACTTATGCCTACGAGCCTTCTAAGGGTTCCACATCACCCCTTGAAAGGTGGATTATAAGGGTTCAACCTCACCCCTTGAAAGGTGTATTATCAAAAATCAATAAAAAATGAAGGCCTTCGGGCCATTGGATAGATACGTACATGTATACTTATCAGGTTTCCTGATATAGGGAAGATACAGGGCTTTTGTGGCATTGCATTGGCTACATGGCCTTTATCAGTGCTAATAATAACACTGATAAATGTAGCCTTTATCAATGCTAGTAAACATAGAGATCAAGTGGGACTCTATTAGTTATATTAAAAGGGTTGATAAAGGACCCTTTATCTGCAATAAAAGAACGTGATGATAAAGGGATCATTTATCAGTGCGCGTAAAAGTGCTGATATGTGGGGATATTATCAGCACTAAAAGATAGCCCTAATAAATGGTTCCTTTATCTTCTATTTATTGTATCACTGATAAAGGGGTAATTTATCATTCCTTTCTTTTAACACTGATAAATTGGGACATTATTATTACTTTCATAGGAGTTTATAAAAGTTATAGGCTTTTGAGATTGATTTTATTATTAATGATTTTCCTGATGAAAAATACCTGTTATAGTCCAATTAAAGGAATCACCTGTAGTAATAAAAATTACTAAATTCATAATGATTTAAAATCCCAAATCAATTTAGAGAGGCCACCAAAAATAGAATTAACCTCATTCTACACCATAAAAATTCACTTACAATATCTTTCCCAAATAGGTGTAGCAGCCAGGCACTAAAAGATAGAATGAAAATTCATCTCTGAGTGGAAGTTGAAAAAAAGGAATTGATCACCCGATAGAATATTCCTACCCAAAAAATATCTCAAACTGAAATCAAATCAGTAATAATTCTACATAAAAAATCCAAATCCATTGGAAATATGTTGGGAGACTAAAACATTATCCAAACTGAACCGGAGCCATGGACAAGCCTTCAAATTTTCTAAAAATATATCAGCTTCACTATCAACCCTCTATACTAATAAGTGATCCAAAAGATTCCATCACCATATATCTATATCAAAATAGGGATCTTTTTATCTAACTTATATCCCTTTAATTGAACAATGAAATAAGTTTATCATAATTTCATCCTTAAAAATCATCCTTGTTAATATCTCGTACAACAGCAATATTCATTTAAATAGGGGAATTCAGTGAAATAAAAAGAATAGCATCCCCCTAAATCCAAGGATCATTTTAAATATTAACAAAACACCCATTAGATATGTTCCAACAAATAACATCCACCAGAAGGAGCTTAGCTTCCAAAATACAATGGGACAAAAAAATATTGTTTATTTTCAATAAGAGATTGAAGGAAACAACCAATGGGGGAATATTTTTCACTTAGGACTTGAGAATAAAGGGATCGAGGAGGACATAAAATCATTTAACACTACTTATCAAGAAGATCTGTGTTGAAAGACCCCATATTCTAGAATACCAAACCTCCATCCTCTTTATAAAGACACAATATTTCCCATTTAACTATGTACATCTTATTCCTATCATCTACATTACCCCACTAGATGTCTGATAACATGGAATGAAATTAATTGATAATAGTGTCTAGTTTTTTTAAATAGGGACGTAAAATAAGTAGGAATAACAAGTACCACTAATTTTATCAAGATAGTATTCATGACCCTCTATGGATCCTTCCTCTTCCAACCATTAATTCACTTCCAAATCCTTTCCACAAAAGATGCAAACATCTCCGTTTTATATCTTTCAATAACTATTAGATTTCCCAGATATTTATTATTCTGAAGAACCCAACTGACTTTAATAGAGAAAACAACTCATCCCTCTTATCTAAATGATGAGGTTTGTAGTGCATATTTTGTTTCTAATCATTGTTGTTTTTGTTCTATGTAGAGTAGGGGTAATTTTTTTGCTCACCACATTGCGCGTTTAAGGAGCTCATATAATATTTCAATTTGGTTTAATTATGTGCCCATTTTCGATTCTCCTTTTTTACCCATGTATTTTAATTTATATTTAGAATATATTTAATTTTTTATTCAAACAATAACAATAAATATTTTTAGTTTTTTAAATAATAATAATAATAATTTAATATTTAATGTTATTAATTAATTTTATTCTAAAATCAAGGAGTGGAGAATATAAAAAAACTATGAGGTTGTCAAAATATTAATAAAGGAGAGAAGGGGATTCCATAATAATATTAAGAAACAATATATATATTAATAATGGCCTAGTAAAAATGATATTGAAAATAAGGAATACTTTGGAAAATAAAACAGTTATTTATGAATAAAAAACCATATACATTCCCCCCATTTTTGGAAGGTCAAAAGATAATAGTTTATTATGAAAACCCATTTATTTTTTACTATCCTCTGGAAAACTATATTGTGAGTGTAATAAAAATTATAAAGAAATTAGAGAGGGGAATTTCATAATAAAATTAAAAAGCAATATATATAATTATAATGGTCTAGTGAAAATGATATTGTAAATAAAGAATAATTAGGAAAATAAATTTATAGTTTAAAAATGAAAAAACAAATCCTTTTTTACTGTCTTATAAGTACATGTTAGTGAAATATATGGATATAAATAAATATTAATTTTAATTAATTTTCAATTTTATTGTATGTGAAATCTTATAAATATTATCACTTACATAAAATATAATAGTAATAATAATATTTTAAATATATATATATATTAGAATCATTTATAATAAATATAACTAATAATATATTTAGAGTATTAAAGGACAAGATAAATATAATCAATATAATCATTAAAATCATTTAATTATAAATATAATTGTATATGTTTGTATATTATAAATATATATATTAGATGTGTAATTAAAAAATATATATTTCGCGTACTAAGAGAGTAGTGAAATAAGTTTAATTTCATCATTATAATCATTTAATCTTATTATAAATATATAATAATTTGATATACTTTTTTATAAACAGGTAAATTTTAATTAAAATTAAAGATCAGGTAATATAATAGAGATTATCCAAGGAGAAAAACTGACCAATAAAACATGTCAACTTGTTAGTATGGATCTGGGTTGCAAGAAAATGGGTAGCCCTATTCCATTATCTATAGATTTAAGAGAACATACATGTGGAGAATAATTGGTAAAGGTAGATAATCATAAGAAATAATAATCCAAAGTATTAGAAGGAATTCCTCACCAAATGGATAACATAAATAATGCCAAGCCAGTCTGATTCCAAAATTATTTATTTCCATCCTTTGTTAATGGAAAAAATTAGACTCTCGTAGATATCTTGATCTTCTACAACCTTTGGATCCCAATGACCATGGAAAGATTTTAGATAGGGTGCCACCATTCATTTGAGGTATTCATAAAGCCAAAACCAATAACTATTGATAAAACCTCAAGAGTTATGAATCCAAAATAATATTCATCATGTCCATTGGGGGAGGGTTCTATAAGCTAGTGCAAGAGTTCGAAATTAGAACCTTGAACTGCACCTCCTTCATTTTCCATAAATTTATCTAGTATTCCACACACTCAATCTAAAATGACATTGGATTAAATTTTAGATTAAATAAAAATTCATTTATTCAAACATAGATAATTTAGGAAATGGTGTGGAGTGAATCAGAGTGGGGGAATGAGTATATATCTATCAGTTTTCTTTCAGTATAATAACATTGTGAATCCGGTCAGAAGAACTTGAATTTCTTCCATCACATTAAATTCTCTTTTATATGTTTTATATTCCTTCTCATAATGGGAACCTAAATTCTCTAACAATAATATATTAATTGTTCACATTCCATATCTTTCACCCAAAATATTTTAAATCTAAAAATACTTCCATGTATTGACATTATGTTCCCATGTGAGAAATCGATGAGGATTGTGTAGTGGTCAGAAGTTGTAGGAGAAACGCTTGAAACCTGGAAAAGTGTAAAAGGTTTTTATATTTAGTCGATACCAAAAATAAATTAATAAATTCCACAATATTAATAATTTTATAGTTCTCATAGAACAATATGTGGTGGTTTCCTGAATACCCCAAATCAGCAAGTCCTACCATACATGTTTCTTTCTAGAACTCCAGGATTTGATAAAAAGGAATGTTGGACTCTATAAACATCTCATATTGGAATAATATTTTGTTATAGTATCTACTAACTAGAAGAGGTCCTGATGATCTTTCATGAATATACTTAATTAGATTCGATGAATTATATTTATCCCTCTGGGAGGGACATCTATAAAATCCAATAAAATCCCATCACTGGGTGCCTAGTTGGTGAATGGTGGTAGCAATGTAATTATAAAAGAAGTATTTAACCCTTTTATCCACCTAATCTCTCTAAAGAAGACAGATTATACCCACATGGACATTTCTAAGTATGGGGGAGATGTAATGAAAATCAGATGTGTTTTATAATACCTTCTATGAACTATTTATCAAATATTGTTTCTAAGAGTAATACTATATCCGGGGACAATTTAGCACAATGACGTTGGAGAATCCACACTATGCATTGGCTTCCAATCCCATCAGAATTCTAGAATATGGTTTTCATTGTGATAGGTGGGAATAGATCAATATAGACTTTTCTTCTAAATATTCAAGAAAGAAATCATCCTATACCATTGTACGTCATTTGGCGTATCTTTCCCCGACCAGAAGACATTCAATATATATTTTAGAACTTCTTTTTTCCATCTTGACATATTAATTCCATTATCCCATATCAATTTACTCCTCTAATACATAATTTTTTGGACTGTATATTGAAGTTTTATAAGTGTCCTCACCTGGTAAAGGGGGATTTTGGTGGTCATCAAGGGGTGGGGAAGTATTCTTGACAGGGGGTTTGAGATAGTCTATTTTGGGATAGATGGGGAGTTTTAATATTCCATCGACTGCATTATGCTTATGAGAATAAATATCATTAAACACCATAATAATATTAACTTGGATTTCACAAAATTACTTTGAATCTCCAAAATTAATTTTTACTTCTTGAACCTTCACCTCTTCTAATCGAGAGTAATTCATCTATTTTTTGGGAAATAAAGGAGAACCCATCAAAATGGTTATGAATTTCTCTTGGTTAAAATGATGTTTAAGGTCCATTGATATTATTTCTCTATCTATTTTCTTTTCTTCTTCCTGATTAAAGTACACTCTATGTTTTTTCATGCATCCATGAGCCATAAAAAAGGATAATATTTCCTTATCCATCATTCATTTTTTCCATAAAGTATTTTCCTATGGGTATGAGACATCCACAATAGAAAAAAATGATAAAGTATCATACTTGAAGGATATCCAGGTATTGGATTCCTCGAAATATGAGAATATGAATCTCATAAGAGGTCGATCTACATCTACCAGAACCCTAATTCTCACCAACTTTCCCCCATGGAAGTGGATACGAATTTCTACATTCCATAAAATCATTAATTATAGACCTTATTTCATGCATTATTCATTAAAATATTCCTCATAAGGGAATAACTATCAGCCAGATCTAGAAGTGGCATTTTGAGAAGGTAATGTTCTATATATCTCCTCTATTTTATAGATCCTATATTAAGATGTGATTATTATCCAAGTATCATGGTCTCCCATTAAGAACCCTCTATTTTTACTTCTCATAAAAAAATTCAAAAATCAAGTGACACATTCCAATTTCTTTGATGGTCACATCCTCATCTAATATCCATGTATTATGCATCATGTTTAATAGTGCATTAAGATTAAATTGTTAGTTGGTAATGAATTTCTTGAAAATCATATTATACATTTGATGAATCAAAAACACATCCTCATCCTTATTTTTCACCATCTCCTCATTCTCCTTATCTTTCAACGGATGCTTTTCCATCGGCATAACTAATCAGATTCCATCCCACAACATTTTTAGGATGATATAAAAATAGTCATTATCAAAGGAGGAGTTGGCCTTGAATTCCATGATCATGTCAAGATTTTACAGATATATTCCATTGATCCTTATCAAAGGTGGATTCATCGTCGACAATCATGATGATGCCAACACTGGGAGGCTATGTAGGTACATAGGAAAGTCCTGAGGAATGTCAAATAATAGAAAACCCTAAGTGCACCCTCTCAACCAATGGAGAGACTTGTATAATTAGATATACTTATAAAAGTTTTATCATTATATAAAAAATAATCAAAATGATAGTTTATTTATTTAATAAAATTATTTAAAAATTAGTATAATTAAAAAATATTATTTTGTAAATATTACATTTAAAACCATATTAGAGGTATTTTGATAGAACAACTATTTATTTTAATAACAATAATTTTTTTAGTTTTTAATATAATAAAACTAATTATTTAATAATTAATATTATTATTTGAAACTATTGTAATTTCATAGAGAGGTTCTTCAAAAAAAATTATGAGGATTATAAAAAATATTATGAAAGCATATAAGAAATGACCCTATAACTCAATTATAATGAAATATATATAATTATAATCAACTAGAGAAAATGATATTGAAACAAGAAATATTTATTAAAATAAAAAATAATTTATGAAGGAATAAGATATTATTTTTTACCCTCTATTAAAAATATATTCGTTAATTAATCAAATAATTAATTTTACATATAATTTATATAATAAAATTTCAAAATTGATATTTTTATTAATAATTTCAACTATTATTTTCATTTTAAAAATAAAGAAATTATGATTAATTTAATATTTATAAATATAATTTTATTAAAAGATTTATTAAATTATAAATTTATACATTAATCATTATACATATATAACTATAATCTTTAAAAATAAAAAAAATATTTTGTTGTTGGGGGATTACCATAGTGGAAAATTCACCCCATAATTTTAAATCTAGAAAGGGTTCAAATCCAGGTTACCCCTTTAAGGGGAGATTTATCTAGCCATTTAAGGCATTAAATAGTGTCACACACCATAGAAATGAATAAGGGTTGAAATTTATCTACCCATTTAAGGCCTAACAAATTGGCCCATACCATAGGCATGAACAGGGTGACTCCAAACCAGAAGGGAGAATGGTGTCACAATGAGATTGGGAGAATTGTGTGGGGTGAATAGGGTGGAAGCACCACATGGTGACAAAAAGGCGTTTTTGGGTATGCATCCAAAAAGAGAGATGGGTGAATTAGAACCCATAAATCATCCCTCTACTAACTCAGATTTGGGATGTTGGATAGAGGGGTTCCTTCCACAACATGATAAGGGGTAGCATGACATGACGGTTGCTGGAAAGAAAAGGCATGACATGCTATGTGATGAAATAAGCTGCTTGTCTAATCTAGAAGATGACGCAACATGAGTGGAAAGTATTGCATAATTTAAATAAGCAGGCCTCACTAGGTGTGTGTTTTTAAAGAGATATTTGTGTGTTGGAATATATTAAACGAATTTCTACCCAGACAAATTTATGATGTGACAAAGAGTGAGGACCTACTATATCACGATGGAGGCTAATACATCGTTATTGTTCTTATATAGGGGGTCACACAATTTAAGGACCAATTAAAAATTGTGAGAAAAGTCTTATCATATGAGACTTTGTGTCATTTTCTTCTGGAGTATTTTGACCATAATAATTTGGACCATTTGGTCTTCAAGATCATGGATTTCCTGCCACTTAAGTGTAATAAAATATGTTCTTTGGTTGTATGTAAATAAATTTTAGGGATAAGGCTTTACCCACCGAACGTTTTACATATGTCTGGATTTGGGGGTTTATAGGCCTTTCTTCCTACTATAGATTATTATATTAAAATATGATATATATATATATATATATACTAAATATAATTAAAAATAATTGTAGAGTTGTGGGAGAGCCTTGAATGATGGTTAATTAAATCATTATAATCATTATATTTAATTATAAATCTTATTTTATTAGTTATATTTATAAATTATTGTTATAATTTATAAAATAATTGAAAGTGAAACGAATATATTTAAAATAATTTCATAAAATATTAATAATTATACAAATAATATTTATATAAAAAACTAAAAACAATATTTCTTCTAAGAAACAACCACCATTTTGATTATGTCTTTGAGCCTCCTTTTGTAATTTTGAGGGTGATTTATTAAATTAATATATATTTCTTCATTCCATTAATTGATTAAATTAAAAATATTAATAGAAATAAAATTAGTTTTTAAAATTTTCATATTTCTGTTTATTAATTATTTTTATCAAAAAACTGAATAAATTTATGTTTTTTCGGAACCCATTTTGAAAGATTATTAAAGTGGATCTTTAATTGACGATAAACAAAAATTACATAATTAATGAAAAAAGTAAAATTTATAATAATTAAGGATACTATTTTACTCAATTATTTGTTTCTATACATAGAATCGTAATTCTTTAATCTTGTATATAATTCCCTAACCCAACCAAATACCTCATTGCACCACACTTCCCCCACCACACATTAAATTCCCATAACGTCTCTTCTCCATGTTCTAGAGAGAAGATCCTTTCAATAGGAGTGGTAAAACATCCTCACCAATTCCATTTCCTTTCTACTTTATAATCCTATACAACAACATTGATATCTGTGAACAGAACAAAGTAGGATGTAAAGTGAAGTTGACTCCTCAACAGACATTCAATTAATAGAAATAAGTTCCTTCCACGGTATTAAAAACTAATAATCAGGATATACCACCCGAACAGATGCTCATTTAGGCTAGGGTCAGGTTCATGAATTCTCTAGCATTCAGAAAAAGATCAAAATATTGGAGAAATTAGCACATAAAATTTTTACCAGCTACAGGAGTGCCATCAAACCCACTACTCCTCATTCTGACCCCATGAGTCCAGTGCTAGTGGAAAACGTAAGGGGAGTCACAACCCTAGCATATATTTTTTATATATTTTGGAAGATTATGGTTTCCCCCATCAAGTTGATGACTATTGACAATTCACAAGTTTATTCTTCTTGTACCCCTTCTTAATGTGAGGGTACTGATTGTGCTCTATGAAAATTTTATACATTGAAGAAGAAACAAATTCTTATAGTGGAAGATAGGGTGTAATGTGATGATACTTCTAGATCGTTTTCATTCAATACTCCCCTCTACCATTTTCTATGGATGTGATCACCATGGATTACATCACCATGATGACACTGCAATCTTTGGTATTTTTTTAATTTTATTTTTAAGTAGTTGGTGATGAAGTTGGGGAGGTTTATAAGATATTTTTTCTTGTTATGTTTTTTTTAATAAAAATGTGATGTTTTGTATCAATAAATGGAAACATTTCCATCCTTATTTGGAAAAAATTTCTTATTCGTAATTATGTTTTTACCCCTCAAATTTTATTGGCAATTTTTTTATAATTAACTACTTAATTCTGAAAAATTGAAAAATATTATACGTGTTTATATTTGAAAAACAACTAACTCAATTCCTTAAAATTGAAAAACAATTACTTTCTAAAATAATAAAAAAAAATTTAAGTTGATATTTTAATAATCCATATGAACATTATTTCTAATGTCTGTAACTCTGTAGTAATTCATGAAATAAAACAAAAAACATTCGAATCAAATTAAAAAAATCAAAATCAATCCCAAAAAATATATATAATGATTTTTGTTATTACATAAAATTATTTTTTTAGGACATTAATCGTGTAATAAATATTTCATCATTTATATAAGATAAAATAAATTTAAAAAAATTTAAAAAATTTATAACATTTTTATTTATAAACAAAAATATTTTTTAAGTTATAATAATTCAACTAAACAATTATACTAATAAATTCCACTATAAACTATTAACAGAAACTTCCACTAAAATTTTACAAACCAAAAATGAAAAATACTTATAGAAAATTTCAATGGAAATTTAAAGTTAAAATTACCACTAAAAAATTATCAATGATAAAATACCACTAGAAATTACTTTATAAATACTACTTGAAAATATTATTATATATTTTATAATTGGAAATTTAAAATCAAAAATCTTGATGGAAAATGTCCTTGAATATTAAAATAAATAATTTTAATTAAATATGAGAGGAAAATATCATTGGAGTTTTATATTTAAATAATCAAATGTAAATTTTATTATAAAATTCCATGAAAAGGTCTAAAAAAACTGGAAAAGTAAAAAAAATAGTGGAAAATTCAACTACATAATTTTAGAAGAAAGTTACAATAGAAAAATACATGGAAAAATAATAGGGAAAATTTCACATAAAATTTAAAAGTAAATATTCCTCTTAAAGAAATATTAATATATTTAAAAATTAGATATATTTTTTAAAAATATGAAATAATAATTTTTTCACTTTAAAAGAAATTCTTATGCATTTCCAAAAACTATTATTTTCTATTAATGATATAATTTGATGAAATTCTTTATTTAATTTATGAAAAGTTTAATTTAATAATATAGACCATATTTTTTTTAAAATCATTGACATGATTCTTTATAAACTAAAAATATATTATTTCTTTTAAAAATAAAAAAATGTTTTTTTCTAATGCATTTAAAAAATTCTAAAGCCTTTTAAAAAATATTTATTCTTATAATAAAAAGTTAATTTAGCCTTTCCCAATTCATAAAAAAATTATTTTATTAAAACAAGAGGAAATATAATATGTTTTTGCTAAGTTAAGAGTCGTATAAAATGTTATAGCCTATTTCCAAAGTCTAATGTCTAATGATTAAAAGAAAATAAATGAGATCAAAAGTCTTACAAATAAATATCTTATGAAACTAAAGTCATACAAAGAATAGTAATTTTTCAATATTTAATTAAATTATTGAGGAACTAATTAGCATTGTAGTATGCTGTAAAAAGACCACACCTACCATTTTCATTGTCAAAATCAGTCTTTCAAAATGAGGAAAGGATTAATTAAATAATGTTTTTATTTCCAAAAAAACATATAGCTCCATGGTATACCCATGATACAATAAACAACTACCTATGATATTTGTTTTTTTGATGATGGCCACAAGAAAAGGACGTATGGATTCTTTCTAGAGCAATAAATAAATATTTCTCTTGAATATATTATAATAGAGTAGCATGAATTAAAATAAGTAAAGTTGTTATTAGGATTCCACAATTCAATCTTGTAAACTACTTCTATCTTTTTAATATATTATTGTTTAATTACTAAAAATGAACATCAATTGATTTTATTCACTTAAGATTATTTTTTTACATTTGAATAACCTTTAACTATTCACCTTGAAATTATATTCTAAATATATGTCATTTTTTCATCATCTATCAGTTTCTAAGTGAAAATTTGTGTTAAACATGAATTACTTAATTTATCAAACTTATAAAATTTTCATTGTTTGTTTGTGTGAAAAGACTATGGATTGGTCTTGTGAAGGGATATCCTAGTGAAATATCATATCACCATTATAAAAAGTTTTAGTTTATTTCTCTCAACTATCAATGTCCTTAGAAAAAGGATCTAATTGAAAAAATCACTATGCTCGAAGAGAGATTAATTTTGAAGTATACTAGGTGATCATTGTTCCGTGAACCACTATAAATCTCATAAGTCATGCATCTTCTATTTTCATTATTTATTCTATATTATTACTTATTAATAGTGGGGAAATTTGGAATAAATTCTCAAAAAGGGATGTCTCTTTGGTGTAAATGTTTTATGAACTAAATTCACCCCCTCCTATGTCATTGTGAAACCCTAATGGAGATACAACAGTGACACATGAATGTCTTTTTTCTCCAGTTTTTTTGCGTCATGTGTTCTGTCTAGTCACACAGGTAGTCTTGTTACCCGTAATCACCCCACATTTCCCCATTCCATCAACCATTGTGTTGTTTTTACCACCATCGCACCATCGGAGATGATTCCCACATCCTACATTAGATATCTGAGTGGGTGGAGGTTCAGATGATAAGTTACAATGAATTCATTACACTTTAAATCCTCCCACATGGTGACGCATGTGTGTTTTCATGTCATGATGTCTAAGAAGTCACACAACATCATAGATACGGTCAAATTATTTCCCCTAATTGCTTGAAATTTGTGGTCTGAAGGCCCAGTTACCTAATAGCCCAAATGAAATTACCAAAAACCCAAATTAGGTGAATAGTTTAATTATTATAAATTTTTTCTAAAAAATTTGTACCTTACCTACTACATTATTAAAATAATACCCATGAAAATCCTTCTCCCACCAATATTTGAACCCAGGTTTTCTATCTGAGATGATAGGCTCATGAACAAATTCTTGGGTTTCATTTCATATGTCATCTTTTTTAATAAGTTTCTTTTGTTACCTAAAAATAATAACTGTATGGATTTTTCTTAATTCCTTTTCAATTTTTTTAAATTATTAATAATTATTTTTGTTACTAAAAGATTCTATTATTAATATTTTTAATAAAAAATTATTATTGTGTAAATAAAATATTTAATGCTTACATTTTAATAAACAATATATTTAAGAAATAAAAAATCCAATCAAACATGTTTGAAATCCATGGATATAAAAGAAAATGGCTCAATAGGAATAAACCTAATCCAAACTGAAACCTCAGAAGATATATGGGAATTAGAAATATAATTGACACCCTTATTTTCCAATCTTTTTATATAATAAAAGTACAATGGTAATAATCTAAATATTCACACTAAATCTCATACAAGAGAATCCCAAAAGAAAAAATTGATAGTATGCTTATCCATAACCAAAAGGATAATAGGGAGGCAATACAATTCCAATATAACCTTATGCCATCCTAAATAACTTTAAAATATGAAGACAATATAGAAAACAATAGCATTATCAACCTATAGATACTAATTAAATATAAAAAAAATTCATATAAATTAAGAGTACCAGTATTTAATTTTTTCAAGCATGGTAATATATGTTGGTAAAGTTACGTTTTCTAGGTAAATCATTTTAACAATATATATGAATTAGTCACTACATTTTTGAACAAAAAAATATGTTGATAAAATGATATAGAATCAAGCAAAATGGTTTTATTTAAATTTTAATAATACCAAAATATAATATATGTTTTTTTTGAATGTTATATCCATATGAAATATTTATCTGTTGATAATACAATCACCAACATTTCTGTAACAATATTACTTTATTAGTTATTATAATCAATACTAACAATCAATATCTGTGTGTAATTTTTTTTTAAAATTATAATATTTTTTAGGTATTCCAATATTTATTTATAAAATTTATATTATATTTATTAATATAATTAAATATAATATATTTATTAAATTTATTATATAATAATTATAAATTTTGATTATATGAAACTCAATCAAATTGAAACTTTATTTAAAAAACGAAGTTCAAAATAACATGTTCAAATATAATTTAAAATAATGTTTAAATGTTAAGAAAAAAATAAATCTCCAAGAAACATGTTAAAAACATGTTTAAACTCCCAGATACCTAAAGATAACTCCATCAAACATCTTTTGGAATCTATTTCTCTCAGAGATTCATTATCACTCGATCAAATTTCCTCTGTAATTTGTATCATTTGACTATAGCATGGATTCTCTCGGTAGAAACCATACCCTAGAAACCCCCTACAAAAATTATGCTAAATAGAATTAGGAAAAACAAAATTGAATTAAAAATGACATGATAAATCAACAATTCCCAAAAAAATGTACACAAAAAATTTGGTTATGAATATGACAAAATAGATCATCAAAATGGATGTTGATTTCCAAAATTTTCTCAATAACATGTTAAAATAATATTGGATCCATGGGGAAATGACATGGAATATATCTATGAAATTCATTGTATATAATTGTAATAAAGGATGGGTAAAGGAGAAATACCAACACCTCAAATGAGGAAAATGTAAAATAATTTATCTTAGCAAAAAATAATCATTAATGATGTAAAAGAATGTCTTGAAAAAAACTAGAATTTACTAGCATAAATTTAAATAGAAAAATTATTTTAACACACATATAGGTGTTGTACAAAACACATACATAAATTAATGAGATAGAATTCAGAATTTAATTAAGAAATAGATAATAACTCCTCTAAGAGTATTAGAACCATTGATTATCCATCAACTCTATATTAGGAGTTAAATCAGAATCTCTTTCCATGTTCTCCAGCTAGAAACAGAAATCTCTGTCATGTTCCATCTTAATAATTCTTGAAGACTCAATTTTATCTCAACTATATCCTCTAATAAAGTAAAAAACTATGAACATCTTTCATGTTAGCTATTTAGAGACCATTCCTCTATGTCTTCTAGATATTGGTAATACTAGAAAATTTCTTTCAAACTAAATATTACCCAATGTGGTTTAGTATAACTCAAAAAATATTTATATCAATGAGAAAACCCTAAATGAAAACCAAATTAAGAATTATATCATCACCACACATCAAATTTCCATCCAAACAATTAAAAATAGTAATTGTAGCGGCTTACTCATCACAGATGAAAGAAAGAAACTTCATTCATCAAAATCTACACAATCTTACGTAGTTAACAAACCTAGATAACTAGGAAATCCAAAAATTATTCAATAATATTTCCCTAAAATAGCAGTGAACATACCAGGATCAGAAACTATGATAAAAAATTCATTTGTAAATTTCAAATTATTTTAAAAAAGGTTGTACTAAAGTAGAATTACAAGATTTCATATTGGTTAATTTTGATGAAAAAAATAAGTATTTAACTCTAAATTAACAATTCAAAATTCAAAATTAAATAGTGGTAGGGAAAACAAACATTTTGTGATAACATTAAACAAGTACTTGAAGATTGTTATTTGCCTAAAAATTCACTTACACTAGAATGACAAGAAAATAACACTCAAATAAATTTCATAAAATTACTTTCAATAAAAAAATGAAAATAAATATTCTTTTGAATTTGTAATAGAACAGATGGAAAACAATAATTCATCTATATAAAAAACATTCAAAAATGGACAAATAATGAAATAAATTTATTTTTAAATGATCAAATTTTTTTTGGAATTTTTATGCACATAAAAACCTAAAACCATTACATTAAAAACCTATTAGGAAAACTACCTATCAAATACCAAAACAGTTTGGAATGTAGTTGCAAAAATGGCTGGAAAACCAATTTTGGAGAAAATATCACAAAGGCCTTTGGTAAAAGGTAATCTTTCTTCTTCTTCTGGGTGGTTCGAAAGTTATTATTACCAATATTTCAAGTTGTGACTATTAACTTATTTTATACCACCCTCCAGCACTGCTCAATACATATGCCTCATCATATACTGCAAATTGATGGGAAACCACTTTTTTTCCCTTGCTACAAATATAGTATACAACATCATAATAAGTGTTAACAGATTTGCTTCCATCTTTTTTCTAGTAGAAATTTACCCAAAAGGATTCTCAAGGAATTAATTAAAACCAATTAACATTCAAAACATATACATGAGGGGAAGCATATGGTAAATTAATGTTATTGGAAACAAATATCAAGAAACACCTGATTATGAGAATGTTGATGACACACATGAGTGTGAAGATGTTGATGACACACTTCATCATGTAATTGAATCTATATTCAAAACAACATATCTTTCTCTACCATTTTCATCCAATGACCACAGTCATCAACACCTGAAGAATCATGTAACTATTTTTTATAAGAAGTGAGCTCCATAAATTTTTTTTAAAAAGTGTGGAAAAAAATGACAAAGTAGATTTTTATAGAATTATTATTAATCTATTTTATTAAAAACACATGATCACATGATGCAGAATGATTATTGATTTCCTCTCTGGTATTCTTTACAAGTATCTTTTTTTTTCAACTACCACACATGGTCACTATAAGCACATTATTAGAAATCACTCAAACATAATAACATCTTGACCAAGGTATTCATCAATAATATATCCTTTGAGATTATATGTAGTATTATCCTTAATAATGATATTTTTATGAAAGTACAAACACTAAAAAAACAAATGATTAAAATGAATATTATAAAAAATATACGAAAATTAAAAAAACATTGAGGTACTGATGATGTTGCAAATCAAATTTATTTATCTGCATATATTTATATAATAAGATATGTCCATGGTACTTTTTTTGCATCCTCACCTGTAAAAAATTATTCACCTAAAAATCCATACAAAATCCAACCTTATCATTCTTTTATTTTTGAACATTGTTTAACCATAAATATACTGATTACTGACAGCTGGATTACATCACCTACTGGATGAAACAATTTTGGGCTTTGAAGGATTTCAATCAGTGCTCTATACTATACGAGATAAAATAGAACATTGTATTATATGGGTCTTTACCCTCTACCCTTGATAATGATTCCATGAAATAATGTCTGAGAAATGATAAAAAAACTTTCCAATAAAGAATGAAGTCCTTAAATGTTATCAAATCCGCAAAATAAATTTCATATGAATAAAAATTAAATGCCACAAGAAAAAATCACTGAAAATAAAATTCCATTAATATTGAATTAAATATTTTAAAATGTTACCTAAAATATTCATAAATTATTTGTTGTCAAAAGTCCAAAACATCTAATAAGATATCAATAATGTTGATAATAAATTTATAATGTCTGATTCATCTTTATATAATTTGACATCATTTATTTCACATTTATGAATGGATGTTAAAAAAATATGTACATTTAACAACATAAAATTAATATTGTTTTTTTCACTTAAAACATGAAAATTATATTGAAATACATTTTATAATAAAATGTCTTACATTTTGCCACAATTTTATATCATTTTATAACTTGAATTATCAAAAATAAAAACATTTATGAAAATGAGTTGGTTGCGGAAATAAAAAATATACTAGAAAAAAGTGTTATTTAACTATATAATTTATGAATTAATACATATTAATAATCATATGTTTTAATGGATTTAAAAAAGTGAAAAATGTTTATACATTAATTTACTAGACCATGTAATATTACATAGTTTTTAAATCCTCTAGACTGAAATTTATAAAATATGTGACTAAGATATAGCATTACAGTTATACTTTCACATATAATGCAGTACTCAATTACAATTTGGACTACCAAATATATTAAAAAATTATACCACAATTAAGTTTTCTATAAATGGAATGAAAATTACTCCCCAAGTAATTATATTTTAGATAACATTAAACATATAAGAAAAACCTAGACTTCGTTTAAAAATAATGGCCCCACCTCATCAAACTCAATTACAACAATCCCATGTTTCTTTACAAGTCATTTAATAAATATGAATATTCACAAGCAATCATAATAGAACAAAAAAATAAAAAACATGAGAAAATTTATTTTTGAACATAAGGGGTCGGAGGTCTTACATTGGTGAAAAAAAAGATGAGGGTGGGTCTATTTAACCATATCCATGAACTATTTTATGTATAGTAGTACGAACTGGTTAAAATCTAGTGGGTTGCACTTCATGGCCCACAGGTTGAATATCTGCTTCATCTAGGTTCTATTCATGTCTTGGAAGGAGATGTACATTCCAATGCATGAGGTATATTTTTTAGGAGTTCATAGAGAACCTTGAAGATAAAGGATGAAATAATCGTAGAGAAAATAAGTAGATGGTAGGTCTTCTATAGGATAATGAAATGAGATCACTAAATTGATTATAGATTCCACATTTTACACAGATCATGTGTTCAATCTAAGTAGAAGATGGGACATTTGTGTAATATAAGTGGACCACTAAGAAACATAGATGAGAAAGAGCTGAGGGGATAGATTTCACAGATTCCATATATTACGTAGCTTCCATATTTCACACACAATAAAGACTCGAGATTTCACATAGTAATAATTACACCTTCTTTCATCTTATCAACACGCATAGCCACTATGTAGATTGAAAACAGTGATGAGTCAACAATATATGTTAGTGAGAACACATAACAAAATTTGAGATTTCAAACCATAACCCAAGAAAGAGGTGGAGGTATGTTTTTAGAAAACTAAAAAGAGTGATGAGGTGTTAATTTCTTACCTAAAACATGCTGTCTAGGAAGCTATGTACACTCCGTAACCTACTATAGATGAATTAACACATTTTTAGTCTTCGTGATACACATTATCATAGAATAATAAAATAAAAAAAATCACAAGAAAACTCATTTCGTCATAATTACACTGAAACCCTGACTTAAATTCATATAAAACACTATATACCGATGATTTCAATTGATTTTATGTGTAATTATCATAAAAAACACCATCACAAAAACAAAAAAAAATAATTTCCCAGGAATTCCACTAAAACCATAACTGATATTCCTTTAAAATACTAGATACCCAAGATTCCATTTTATTTAAACTTGAATAGGAGAGATATGTACCTAATAAGTGGATCAAAACTTGACAGATTTAATGGGAAATGGTTTCATTTCCACACTCATTCTAAAACCTCATCTATATATTTGAAAGAAGAAAAATTCAATTGATAATTTGTGGAAAGATAGGTGAAGGTGGAGAAAAGAGAGTGTAGTTGTGTGTGTGGGTGAGGGTGACAACAATGAACTAGGTTTGTGATTCTAGGAAGAGATCATTTTTGTGGAGGAGGTGGGTGATGAAGATATTAGAAGAGCGGAGGTGTGGGCTAAAAGAGGCTAGGTGTGTGGGAGAATATGTTACCCTATATTGTTATCCTTTATTTTAATTAATTTATCATTAAATTTAATTGAAAATTTCATTTATATTTCATTAGTATATATTGTTTTCTATTTATTTTCAGCATAATATTTCTCATGATATTTTTATTAATATCAACATACTTTTTTGTGGTAAAATTAATAATTTCTCTTGTATCCAAATTTCTTTTTGTTAATAAAAACATTTTCATGAAATGAATGAATAATAATAATAAAATAATGTTGAATAATTTTCTTATAGTAATTAAATTATAGTAAAATAATTATATGTTGCTAAAAAAATGTTTGTGCTAATAATTATTTATAATAGATTCAATTTTTGGTAAAAACAATTTTGGTATTAACTATTAATTAAAAAAACTCTCTTCTTCATTGGGATATATTTACTGGATTGTTCCTTTGGTTTTAGTTTCCTATGGTTTTTCTAATACTGAAGGAGCTTGGATGATGTTTTCAACATCTCTGGGTTTCATTTTTAGCTTCCTCACAGATGTCGCTTCCTATTCTCCCTCTCCCAAAGTATGGTGAAATTGAATCTGATCTTGTAAACTGATGGAAAAAACTCTCATTGACAGATAAAGAGAAGTTTATGATCATTTATACAAATGAGAAGGATCAATTCATGTCGCACCATATGCCCTTTCTCACGATCTGAATATTTATGTATGATCAATGCAGTAATCATATTTCCCTAAAGAGTACCCTATAGAATATTTTTCTCTTATAATAGGCTATTCCATTAGAGAAATTGGATTAATGTACATGATTTTATAATTCATAAAAAATAGAGATAAATGGAATGTTTTTAGGGGAGATCGTGGTCCCTCGACAATCAACACATCTTTGTGAAAGATCTATAAAATAAAGAGGATTTCAATAATATTAACGTTTAAAAATATTTATTTTGAATACAACTTGTAGGAATCCCCTACATTGGACGATCAGAGTGGATTATGCATGATATGGGTAGAATAATTCGTGAGTATCTGGAATGGGACAAATCAGACCTAATTCATTGGGTTCTGGTGGCACGAATTACAGATATGGTGCAATTTAGCAGACCCATTTGTGTAGTATATTTATATCTATCAAGGACTAAAATTCCTAGATATAGTTTAGGTAAAAAAAACATTACTGGATTGTTTTTTAGCTACCTAGGGAATGCGGTAAAAGAATTCATATCAAAGGGGTAAGATGGAGAGAGAAACATCACATTGTATTTTGGCTGGTGGATTCGAGAAAGAAACCTAGGTGGGGTATTTTATTAAATATGACTAAAATAAGAAGTATGGATAAAAAATATCCAAATCCATGAGTAGAAAATCCCTTTCAAATCAAAATAAAATTACCATGCTAGAACCACCTAATTCTCTAGATAAAAAAAATCATCCCGAACCAAAAGACCATGTATGCCAGGGCTATATGAGAAACTTTGTCTCTTATAGAATAATACAAGAAGCACACTTTAATCCTCTTGGGATGATGGAATCCTATCATCCAAACATGTTTTCAATTCTGAATGGAAAAAATAGATTCCCCATAATCCCAAAACAAAAATTCTCATATCCCCAGAATAATGTTCTACCCCTACCTAGGGATATTTATAGATTTACATTAGTCTTAAATAAGGATCCCATTTCACCCTCGGTGTCTGACCTGAAAAATATGTGGGTGTGGAGGAGGAAATTGATAGGAGAAAATGGTATTGAAATGAATGTTGTGGAAACCAGTGGGGCTAAGTAATATGTGGAGGAATATATGGATAGTGAGATATTTCCAAAAAGATATAGGGTGATGGAGGATGGATCTTTCCCGCATTTTTTAGAGGTTCATACTTGATTGAGCTAGAACCGCCTATCCGAATAATTATTCTAAGGTGGAACTATCGCGGTCTTTGAAAAAAATGATATGTTCTGATGCCCCAGTAATGCTGTGCTAAAATTATCCCTGATATTATTTTTTTTATCAAAAACCATATTATAAATGAAGGAAAAGGATGGTATCACAAAAACAAGATTTCAAAGCTAGTTCTCAGTCTCTCATGATGGCCACTCACATGGGCTTTGTCTTCTATAGAAATAATATATGGATGTTGGGATTACTTATATCACCTAAAACTATGTTTTCTCTTCTATTCACCAACCTAAAATCTTGTCTTGGTAATTCATGGGTTTTTTGGATGTCCCTCTTAGAGGGACCAATATAAATCCTCAAAACATATTAAAACATTTCATGGAAACGCACTAGGCCCTATCCTTTTTAGTGGGGGTTTTAATGAGATCATGTTCATGTACAAAAAAAGTTGGCTTCAATAGACTCTTTTCTCAAATTCATTAATTAGAGAAATCATTATAGATTTATAATCTAGTGGATATGGTGTGCACTGGTAACCCTTTTATTCACGTTCAATGAAATTTGAAATGCACTCTTATTGCATAATGAATTGAGCAATTCTCAGGATCGGTCTAATGGACAAACATATTCACTAACTTTGATGTTTCTCATGTGAGATGGTATGTGAGTATGATATACTCAAAAATACAAAATGTAGTATCGAAAATGATAATGAGATCCTCAAATAAAATAGGGGGGATGATTTGTATACTTTAAAAATTCATTTGGAACATTTAAACATGATTATGTTTAACAAAGTTAAACAATATAATTCATAAAACCTCTAAGTTAAAATAACTTTCTTGATTCCAGAAAATTGATTCTGGAAATGAAACTTAACAAAAATTTACAACAACTAAGATTCTACCTTAAAGCGTATAGAATATAACTAAATCAGAGTACAACCATAAGGAAGTATAAGATAGTTATACATTCTTCAACAATACAAATGCAGCGGAAAACTTGTAACAAATCAAGTAACAAGTAGTAAGTCTTTTAACCCAAAGAGAAGGGTATCCAAAAACCTTTGATAAAGGTCCCTTGATTTATACTTTCGAGAAATTTTGTCTTACCCACACCAGGGTAATCACTTGATACGAAGATCGGAGTCTGTCTTGATATCCCCGCATGCCCTAAACTATCAGGTAGTCAACATCTCTGTCTTCCTCAGTAAGTAAGCCCTCAACTTCAAGGTATTCGGAACCTCTCTCTTCTTATACCCGGAAGCCCTCGATTGTACACAGCAACAATTGGAGTCACACGAAGCAAAACTGAACAAGTAGTTCATTATGCACAAAGCAATGAAAGTCTCTCTCTAGAAATCACTTCAACAGCATGTGCTCTCTAGAGTCACAGAACAGTTACTGATCTCTTTAAAATGAGCTCTTATTTATAGGCACAGCTCCAACGGATGGCTCCCTCCTCCAATGGTAATATTTTTCCTTGAATTTAGTAGGGACCTGTACACATGTCACTCAAATAAAGGTTAGTTTAGAACTGAAATCACGCCATCGTTTTATATCAAAATGAGTGTAAGAATAATTAAAGTCGGATATTCAGAATGTAGGAAAATATGAATTTTCAGAGTCGAACCAAAAATGAATTCGGAATCTACAGTACAAAGATATTTGGATTCTGTTCTATAGGAATTCGGAACCTAAATTCTATAGAATTCTGGAGTCTGAATTTCAAGGAAATTCAGAATGTAGATTCACAAGAATTCAGAACCTGAACATACAAAGTTCAGAGTCAAAGTTCATGAGAATTCGGAGTCAAAACTCATAAGAGTTCAGAGTCTATATTCAAAGAGCTCAGAGTCAGAACTCAGTGAAGATCATATCCATAATTCATATTTAGAATTCGTAGTCAGAATTTAGAAGAGTTCGTAACAAGATTTCTAATTCAAAATTCGGAGTCAGAACTCAGAAGAGTTCGTATCCAGAATTCCTATTCAGAATTCAGAGTTAGAACTCAGAGAAGTTCGTATCAAGAATACATATTCAGAATTCTGAGTCGGAACTCAGAGAATTCGTAACCATAATTCTGATTCAGAATTCAGAGACAGAATTCAGAAGAATTCGTAACCAGAATTTTGATTCAGAATTCGGAGTTCGAACTCATAGGAGTTCAGAGCTAGAATTCTGAGAATTTGGATTCAAAAACAGAATGCTTCATATCTATGTAATTATAATATTCCAAGGTTTTGGTTTCAATCTAAATTTTACACTTAGGAAAAATATTGATATTAACAATGAAATATAGTTAAGGGTATATTTCCTTGGGGATGGAAATTTTCAAAAAGGAAGTAAAATAAGGGGTAAAATTAGTTTTTACCTGAAATATGGTGTTTGTGATTTTTAAAACAAGAAGAAATGGTAAAGTCATAAGGATAACTTATTGACTTAACAATCTTCCCTATGTATGAAGGAATAGAAAATTCATAAGGAACACCTTATTGCCTCAACAATATCCCCCTTTTTGGAAAGCAAAAACATCCTTACGAAAAAGCATATAAGGGCTTAGCAAAACTTTTCTTGACTTAGTAAAATAAAACTTAAGTCCCTTTTTACAATGGCAAGGATGAATACGACTAACTCCCCCCTTAGGATTTGGAACACTAAGGATCGTATTCTAGATTTCTGTAATGGGATTTTCATTATATTTGGTATGTAAATCTTTGTAATGAAAAACTCCCCCTTAAATAAACTCCCCCTTACTTAGGGATATATCTTCTTATACATAGAATTATTTTTCCTTCTCCCCTTTAGAATTATTTTTCTTTCTCCCCCTTTGTGATTTTCTAAAAGAGTTTGATGGAATGGAAAAAATATATGGTATATGAAATATTAGTATAGACATCCAAAATGAAGAAGAAACCACAATTTCATTACAATTGGAAGAATTAGTACAAGGAAAACCAGATACAAAAAATATGGGATTTGAGCCTATTTTGTTTCTTTTTCCTTGGGTATCAGCTTCTTCTCGATTGTCTCCAAATTTTTCATCTCTTGGTGATCCTCCTCATATTTCTTTTCTAAGGCTGTGATTCTATCCTCTTGAGCCTTCCAGACCTCTTCCGAAGCCTTCATCAAGTCCTCTTGCTTCACAAGCATTTCTTCCATCTCAGTCTGGAGATACCTCAATGTTTTCAAACTTTGGACAACATAACTCTGCTTCCCATTCAGATATTTGACATTCTGAATCTGAGAATTTTATTCAAGATTTAGCTTTTCATGAAAGTTGTTTGTAAGATCCTTGATTTTGGAGTCTTCAGTATCAAAAGATTCCTTGACATCTTCTTGAAAGTGATCAAGCTCTCCAAAATCTTGAACGATCTTCTTTGACCAAATGATCATTTTCTTGAAATATTTTATGTGGGCTAAATAGTTGATATGAAAATTCTTGTGTTCGGCCTCAATCTTTACACATCTATCCATCACCATAGATAAGGTGTCTTATTTCTAATTCATGGTGTGCTGAAGCATCTATCATCTAGAATCGATTGTTGAAAATATCAGAATGGTATCAACAAGCTTATTTAGGGACTGAACGAAAAAATCATGTCCTAAGGCTGATGATGTCGAATCTGACATTTTTCATAGAGATGGTTCTTCCTCTAGCTCTACCAGCTTCCTCTTAGAGGATCCTCCAACTTTTTTCTTCCTCAAAATATCTTTTGTTGGGGTGTCAACAACCACTTGTTTCCCTTTGTTGATTTTTGGATTATCCATTTCATCTAGAGACTCATGCTCACTCTTGGTTAATTGTACAATCTTATGCTCATAAATTTTCTCTTTTTCAACTCCTACCTCAATGTCTTCTGGGTGAATGAAGTGATGATTCTGACTCTCTTCCTTAGATAATTTTTTTACTTCCTCTTCACCCTTCTCATCATCTCCAAGAGTAGCATGTTTAGATGATTCAGATTGAAAAGTCTAGAATGAAAACTTTTCGGAAAAACTTTCCTTTTCATGATACTCTTCAACTTACTTAATCGCATCATCAGACCCACCACTACTCTCATCTTTTGGTACTTATTATGCAGATTTCTCCTCTTCCCTAGTCTTCTCTTGTGGTTTTTCCGGAGACACAAACCTCTTACCTGACTTCTAAGGTAATGGTTCCACCATGAAATACTTCGGAACCAGGATATTCTTGGATGAAATTTTATTGTCCTTCAAGAGAGATTTCGCAATCTTGGCCTCCGACATTTTCCTCTTCATTTTATTCTCTTTGTCTTTCTTCTTAAGTACTTCAATAGTTTATTCTTTCAAGGCCTTAGCCTCAACATAATCCAAACCGAACTATGGCTCCCATGATTTTCTATTCTTCTTATCCTCTCTCCATTTTTATACCACCTCATCTGGGTAGGATTTATTCTTCTTGGGTTTAGGATGTGCATATTGGACTTCCTTAGATTTAGGAGTTTTGTCTTCTACTTCCACATCCTTCAACTTTATTTTCGTTCCATCCTTCTTTGATGGTTCAGCTTTTTCAACATTTTCTGGAAGGACTTTTGCCTCTTCTACTAGAAGATCATTAAACTCTCCTAACTCTTTAGAAAAGCCTACTTTCATCCTCTTGAGGGTATCATAACTGATTATCATAACTTTTCAATTCCTCGGCTCGGAACTGCGTGGGATATTGAATGATTCAAGACACCAAACTATGAGCTTGGAGATAAGGGAAGGATACATGATAATCTGAGCTCTTATATTCCCATTCATGATGTTCTCTATCATAATGAGGATGTTCTTTATGAGGTTCACCTTCCTTATGTTTACCAAAAAAATCCAAGATGTACATGTCACTATTCCTAAGAGTGTCCTTTTCACCCTTACTCAGTACGATAAGGCCCTGAACCCATAACTGTAGGATCCGATTGTTTGTAGACAGATAGGCAATTTCTGCGGTCTTAATATCTTTATGCCCAAGGAATGCCATATCATTTTCCTTAACGAAACTTCCTTGAACCTCTAGTAGTTTGTGGGAGAAGAACTCGTCCTCCCCTTCATATGATATCCCCACCAGGCTAGCAGCCTTGGTGTAAGAGAGTACATAAGTTTTCCATAACTTTTAAAAGAAAACGTTTCCCTGTATTCTTCCTTAAAAAAACAAGTTGATTCATAAAATTCTATGAGGAGATCTAGATACACAACATCCTGATCTGCTGTCTTTGAAATGGATATACTTTCACATCCATTATGTTTGATATTCTTGGAGATAATAGTCATATTTATTAAAATATTTCGGATGCACCAACCTTTCCCTGTATATTTTCCACTCCGAAATCGGCTTGACAGAAGACATTTCTTGAGAAGGAATTTCGGCAGACATTCGGACTTGTGAAAATTCTGAAGATCCGGAATGGGCTTTTGAAGGTGGGCGGACCATCAGCACGTGAGAGGTTGAAAACCGATGTTGGACAACCCTTCGAGGGTCCTTTATATAGGCAATTCAAGTGACCATTCATCTTCCAAATCCAATATAAAGGTTGAGAAATCTTATGATCAGATCTAATGATTGAACTAATAACTGCAAGGAAAAATTGAGTAGGATCTGATCTTTTGAGGTTTTTTATGAAAAACTATAATCCAAAAATTAAAGATACCAAAGAAAATACCAGGAATGAAATAATGACAACGAAAACATAATAAGGAAACCATACCTTTCTAATTGCAATGAAGTTTATTCATAATAGATGATATTCTTCTTGAATAACTTTATATTAAAAAAACTGACAACAAAAAACTTATTACGAAAAATCTGATGTTGAAAATATTTTATTGAAAAAAATTTCAGTATTAAAATTCGACTACAAAAATTTCGGGTCCGAAAATTCTTATTACAAAAATGCTCATTACGAAAATTCTCATTACAAAAATTCTCATTATGAAAATTCTCATTACAAAAATTTAAAAAACTAACTATGAAAATTTTTATTACGAAAATTTGAAAAATTGATTACAAAAATTTTCATTACGAAAAATTTGAATAACTAACAACGAAAATTTACATTACGAAAAATTTGAAAAACTAACTACGAAAATTTTCATTATGTTAATAAAACAAATGTACTCCCCCTATAAAAAGGAGTTTATTACTGTAGATAGATTGTTTCAACAGGAAGTTAATCAAGGAAGATTACCTTATGGTTATCATTCCTAACTTCTGTTTAATGTACTCAAATCTATCAGAGCGTAATGATTTTGTGAAAATATCAGCAAGCTGATCTTGTGTTCCGATAAATTGAATACGGATATATCCTTTTGTGTGTGATCCTTAAGAAAGTGATGCCTAATATCTATGTACTTTGAACGAGAGTGATGTGTAGGGTTTTTAATAAGGGAACTGACACTTGTATTATCACAAAAAATTTGTGTTTTGGTAAAACTCATACCATAGTCTGTGAGTGTGTGTTGCATCCACAACACTTGAGCACCACAACTTCTAGCTGCTACATATTCAGCTTGAGCAGTGGAAAGTGCTACTAATTGTTGCTTCTTTCAAAACAACGAAACTATTGAATCACCTAAGAAATGAAATGATCTGAATGTACTCTTTCTATCCATTCTACATCCACCAATGTCAGCATCCGAAAAACATTTTAAAATAAAATCATTTCCAAAAGTATAAAAGAGTCTTAAATCCATGGTTCCCTTTAACTAGAGAAAAATTCTTTTCACATCCTTTAAATGAGATTCTGTTGGATTGGATTGATATCATGCACATAAGCATACAGAAAACATTAAGTATGGACGACTAGTTGTCAAGTAAAGTAAACTTCCTATCATACCTCTAAAAGTTGTTTGATCTACTGGTTTCCCAGCTTCATCAAGATCAACTGTGTTTGAGGTACAAATGGGAGTACTTATACTTTTAGTGTTGTCATATCCATAATTTTTAAGAAGATCTTTAATATACTTATGTTGGGATATATAGATTCCTTCTGGTTTTTGAGAGATTTGAAAACCAAGGAAAAATGCTAACTCACCCATCATACTCATTTCAAATTCAGATTTCATTGGATATGCAAAGAAATCAGTTAAATATTGCTGAGTTGAACCAAATATAATGTAATCAACATAAATTTGAACAATCAAAACATTTTTCTTATCTTTCTTCATAAAAAGGGTTGGATCTTCATTTCCCTTAACATAGTTATTTTGAAGAAAAAATCTTGTAAGTCTATCATACCACGCTCTAGGGGATGGTTTAAGTCCATAATGAGCTTTGGTAAGTCTAAAAACATGATCAGGATGTTTTTTATCTTCAGAACCAGGAATTTGTTCAATAAAAACTTCTTCTTGAACAAAACCATTAAGAAAAGCACATTCCACATCCATTTGAAAAAGTTTAAAATTGAAGAATGCTGCAGAGGCAAGTATAATACGAATAGATTCAATTCTAGCTACTGGAGCATAGGTTTCTTCATAGTATATTCCTTCTTGTTGATTTTATAATTTAGAAACTAATCTATCTTTGTTTCTAAAAATGATTCCATTTTCATCACACTTATTTCTGAAGACCCATTTTACTCCAATAACAGAATTTTCCATAGGTCTTTCAACCAAGGTCTAGACCTTATTTCTTTTGAATTCATTTAGTTCATCTTTCATGGATTTAATCCAATCATTATCACCTAAAGCTTCATCAGTGGTTTTTCGGTTTAATTGAGAATGAAATTCTAGATGTTCTACTTCATTTCTTAAGGATCTTCTAGTTCTTACAGGTTGATTGACATCACCAATGATACTATCACCGGGATGATTCTTTAGAAACAACTGACTTGAGGTTTTTAAAATGTGTTCCTCAACTTAGGGTAGGAGATCCTCTGGGGTAAATGTTTCAGTAGTATTTTCTTGAACATTTTCCTTATCAGAAGAATCTTTTATCAAAGGTTGGTAATCAGTTTTTGAAAACACATTTGAGGATGTAGGTTGGGGTTGTTTAAAAAAAAGTATCAGTTTCATCAAATTTAACATGTACTGTCTCTTCAACAGTAAAAGTGTTTTTATTGAAAACATTATATGCCTTAGAAGTTGTGGAGTAGCCTAAGAAAATTCCTTCATCGGGTTTGGTGAAAATTTAGGAAGATTATCATTAGTATTCAGAATGAATACCTTGAAACCAAAAACCTTAAAGTAGGAAAGTCTAGGTTTTCTACCATTCTATAACTCATATGGAGTTTTATTAAGAAAATGTCTAATAAAAACACGATTTATAGTACAAAAAGAAGTACTTACGGCTTCATCCCAAAAATGTTTGGCTACAAAATACTCACTCAACATGGTTCTAGTTATCTCTTGAAGAATTCTATTTATTCTATCAATAACACCATTTTGTTGACGTGTTATGGGTGTTGAGAAGTTGTGAGTAATACATTTTCTACTACAAAAGGATTCAAAATCTGAATTTTGAAATTCTCCACCATGATCCCTATGAATAGTTTCTAATGAAATATTTTTATCATGTTTCACTTGAGATATAAAACTTTTGAATTAAAAGATGGCTTCAGACATCTTTGCTATAAAATAGACCCACGTAAATCTAGTGTAATCATCAACCAAGAAAAATACATAATACTTGCCCCCAATGATTCCAGTTTGTGTTAGACCAAAAAGATCCATATGTACTATCTGTAATGCATCATTATTTGAGACTTCACTGATTGATTTAAAACATGATTTATATTGATTTCCATATTGAAAATGGTCACAAACTTTTTAATAATCAAATATAAGCTCCGGTATATCCTTAACTAATCCTTTATTAGAAATTTTTCATAAGTTCCTAAGGTTACAATGACCTAACCTTCTATTCCATTACCAATTATGATCCTCCATTGCACTAAGGCAAGGTAGATCTTGACTCCAAAGGTCTTCTAAGTTTATTGTGTAAACATTATCTTTCCTATGGGAAGAAATAATAAACTCTTCCTTGGAATTGTGTACTAGGTATTTTTCATTCCTAAAATTCACAAGGTATCATTCATCACATAATTGGCTTATGCTAATGAGGTTGTGATTAAAACCTTTAACAAATAAAACATTTGAAACCAATGTTTTTTCAAGAAGAACAATGTTGCCTATATCGATAATTTCTCCCCGAGCATTATCTCCGAAAGTTACTTTTGCTCCTTTCGCCTTTATAATCTTTTCAAAACAGTTTTTGTTACCAGTCATATGCCGGGAAAATCCACTATCCATGTACCATGTATTGTTGTTGGTACTTTCCCTATTTTTTTGAAAATAAGAAAAACTTAGACTTTCGGAATCCAAACATTCAAGGATCCAGTAATTTCAAAAAGTAAAATTTTAAGCACCCACATCTTCTTAGAAAAATAGGCTTTATGAAATCTTAATGAATGGGTTCTATTTAGAGAACAATTCGTTGCCTAGTGCCTACCACACTAACACTTAGTGCAGAATGGAGCACATTGAGGAACAAAATAGTTGTTGTTGAAAATCAGTTTAGAACTAGTGTAACCAGAACTAAAACTATTCCTCAGTGGTCGGATTTGAGAATACATTTTATCAAAGTTTTCTTTACCTAAAGTAAAGTTTTAAAAACACTTCCTAAAAAAAAATTTGGGATTTGAGTTTTATAACCAAGTTCTTGTCTTAAAAAAATTGATTTTGAACTAGATCTAGGCTCGAAACCATTTTTCTTAAAAATTACATTTTCTAGATCTTTAGAATGTTTATTCTTCTCAGAACTTACTTCCTCAAGATTTTTTTGAAATACTTTCAAAATCATAATTTTTCTTATCAAGATCTTTAGAAAGATCTGATATTTCCTTAATAAGAATAGTATTCCTATAATATTCCTTATCATGTTTTTTATGAGTTTTGAATTCTCAATCTCAAGAAGTTTGGATAACTTAGAAACTTCTTCATTGGAAGGTAATGTATCATCTTCATCAGAAGAAGATTATTCATCAGAAGATTTATAGTATTTAATATCATTAGCATTCAAAGAAACATTGGTCAATGATTCTTTATTATGTTCCTTATCCATTAAAAAATGATTTTCAATAGGTAGTCTGACTATTAGACCAATACTATTCTTTCCAAAAGATTCATAATCCGAAGATTCATCTGAAGAGTCACCACCACTGGTACTCCAAGTGTCATTATCTTTCAAGACTTTCTTTTCTTTGTCTTTATAATACTTCTTTCTGTTTTTCTCTGAAATTATTTCCTTTCTTTCTTTTCTCTTGAGCATAGGACAACCAGGTCTTATGTGTCTAGCTCTCTTGCATTCATAGCACGTAACTTCTGAATATTTTTTGTCTTTCCTTTCCTTTTTCTTATATCTGGATTGAAAGTTACTCTATCCAGCTATCATGTTCAACCTTCGAGCAAGATTTTCTAATTCATATTTTGAGGATTCAATTCCACTTGATTCAGATTGGATAACAACTTTCTTAGATTTCGATATAGTAACTCTCTCAGGTGTCTTGGATTTCATATGAGTAGAAGTTTTAGTAAAATAAACACTACCTTTTCCATTATTCTTCTTTATGTTGTCAGCATCTCTCTTCATTCTTGTCTCATTTTGAAGAAGATTTCCAAACAGTTCATCAAAATAAATCTAAGTAACCTTTCTGTTCTCATCTATAGCTATTCTCTTGGATTCTCATTCATTCGGCATGATGTATATGATCTTATCAACTAGATCTTTATAATCTAATCCTTTCTCACCCATAGATTTTAAACTATTCACAATAGTCATGAATCTTTGATGTACCATACATATGGGTTCTCCATAAGGAAATCAAAAACCATGATATTCATCTCTAAGCATGGCTCTTCTTGTTTCAATGACTTTGGAAGTTCCAAAGTTGGTAACTTCAAGTTTCTTCCAAATAAAATTTTCTACTTCACATGATGAAATTTGGAAATATATATTTCTAGTCATGGAGAAAAGAAAAGTATTGTGTACCTTATAATTCAGTTGATATTCATGATTTGCTTGATTAGTGAATGTACATAATTCTTTATCCGGGATTTTATATCCTCCAGTAAGCATAACAAAATGATCAACACCAGTATTGATAATGAATGTCTTCATGCCATCTCTCCAATATTTGTAATCATTTCCATCAAAGATAGGTGGTCTAGTTGGATTTAGATTTTCTATGGAACCAACATTGATTCCTGCCATCCTTAAGAAAAATATTTCCACAAGAACTTGTTAATAGAAAGAGTTTGTAAACAAGGAAAATATTCCTATGCAAGGAAAAAATATATAACAAGAGTATAAAAAATGAATTCAAACTATATTATTATGAAAACATGATTCCAAAAAAAAGATATGAATCTAGAAAATTCAGTTCTGAATATTCAATTCCAAAAGTAATAAGAAGAAGCTTTCTCCTATGAATTTAATCGTGAGATTAATTCAGATTGAACCAATCCTAGAATACCAATTGTTAGATGGTATGTGAGTATGATATACTCTATAATACCAAATTTAGGATCAAAACGATAATTAGATGCTCAAATAAAATAGGGGGTGAATTGTATACTTTAAAAATTCCTTTGGATCTTTTAAAGATGATTATTTTTAACAATGTTAAACAAGATAATTCACAAAACCTCTAAGTTCTAATAACGTTCTTGATTTTGGAAAAGTGATTTCAGAAATGAAAATTAACAAAAAATTACTACAACAAAGATTCTACTTTAAAGCGTATAGAATCTAACTAAATCAAAGTACAAGTATATGGAAGTATAAGATAGTTATACTTTCTTCAATAATACAAATGGAGCGGAAAACCTGTAACAAAGAAATTAACAAGTAGTAAGTCTTTAAACCCAAAGAGAAGGGTATCCAACAACCTTGGATAAAGGTCCCTTGATTTATACTTTAAAGAAATAATATCTTACCCACACCAGGGTTAGCCCTCGATACGAAGATCGGAGTATGTCTTGCTATCCCTGCAAGCCCTCAACTATCAGGTAGTCAACACCTATATCTTCCTCAGCAAAGAATCCCTCAACTTCAAGGTAGTCAACACCTGTGTATTCCTATCCCCGGAAGCCCTTGATTGTACACAGCAACAATTAGAGTCACACGAAGCAAAATTGAACAAGTAGTTTAATACGCACAAAGAAATGAAAGTCTTTTTATAGAAATCACTTCAATAGCATGTGGTCTGTATAGTCATAGAACAGTCATCCAAAGTACTAAGCTCTTTCAAATGATCTCCTATTTATATGCACAGCTCTAACGGTCGGCTCCCTCCTCTAATGGTCATATTTTTCCTTGAATTTCGGAGGGACATGTACACGTGTCACTCAAATAATGGTTAGTTGATAACTGAAGCACAAAATCGTTTTATATCAAAATGAGTGTAAGCATAACTAAATTCTGATATTCGGAATGTAGGAAAATATGAATGTTCATAGTCAAACCAAAAATGAATTCTGAATCTATAGTAAAAATATATTCTGATTCTATTCTATAGGAATTAGGAACCTAAATTCTACAGAATTCCAGAGTCTAAATTTCAAGGAAATTCAGAATCTGGATTCACAAGAATTCAAAACCTAAACTTACAAAGTTCGGAGTCGAAGTTCATGAGAATTCGGAGTCAGAACTCATAAGAGTTCGGAGTCTATATTCAAAGTACTCGGAGTCAGAACTCAGAGAAGTTCATATCCAGAATTCGTATTCAGAATTCGGAGTCAGAACTTAGAAGAGTTCGTAACTAGAATTATGATTCAAAATTTGGAGCCAGAACTCAGAAGAGTTCATATCCAGAATTCATATTTAGAATTCAGAGTCAGAACTCAGAGAAGTTCGTACCCAGAATTCATATTATGAATTCAGAGTCAGAACTTCGAGAATTCGTAACCAGAATTCATATTCAAAATTCGGAGTCCGAATTTAGAAGAATTTGTAACCAAAATTCGGATTCAAAATTTGGAGTCAGAACTCATAAGAGTTCAGAGCTAGAATTCTGAGAATTTGGATTCTAAAAATGAATGCTTCATATCTAGGTAATTATAAGATTCCAAGGTTTTGGTTTCAATCCGAATTTTACACTTAGGAAAAATATTGATATGAACAATGAAATCTAGGTAAGGGTAAATTTCCTTAGGGAAGGAAATTTTCCTTTAGTAAAACAATGGGTAAAATGAGTTTTGCTTTGAAATAAGGTGTTTTTTATTTTCAAAACAAGATGAAATGGCAAAGTCATAAGGATACCTTATTGACTTAAAAATCTCCCCTAATTATGAAGGAATGGAAAAGTCATAAGAAAAACATTACTGCCTCAACATCTCACATGGTTCCAAACACTTTGGACCACTGTATGATCCTTATCGATATATCATATGGACACGTGAAACCGATTTATGGGTCGCCTTATATTTGATTTTGTTTGTCAAGGACAATGAATGTGAGGATGTTATTCAATCTTACTAGATGATAACAGATTTTGACATGGGAAATTAACATCATCATGGGGATACCAGATTGAAAAAATAAATCTACATAAATTACTAACATCTTGATATCATATGAAATACAATTGAAAGGATATTCAATTCCCTCTACCCATATCCACCCTTGGATTCCACTATTCCCCAAATCAAAACATTTGAAGTAGATTTTGAAATGACACTTTATACCAAGGAAAGGTTTTGCGAAACACTCACATGTAAAATTCACATCAATGAAGCTGATTCCAACACCACCTATTTTCACCAGAATGAAACAATGAGGTGATGTAATAATTATATCACTAGTCTTACTAATTTTGAAAGTATGTGAGAAACCAAAGAAATAAATATATATAATATTATTACACATTTTTTTAAAGAGTTTCACATGGCTAATGAACCTTCTATATAAAATGATATAGTTACCTATGTTAAACCAATTCAATATGATACTATAAACAATCATCTAATTCATGATCTTTCTAATGAGAAATGTCTTAAGGCTCTCAAATCAAGTCCACTCTACCAATTCTCCTGGTTCGGATGAATGTCATTCTTTCTTCTTATATTTTTGTTTCACCATATAGGTCTTTATATTTTAATCCTTATGAAGGATATTTAAAAAAATTGATTCATGTTCCTTGAATTAAATTGTCATCACACTCATCACAAAAATAAAAATAACCTATAGGCTTCATATTTTAGGCCCATTAACCTATGTAGTGTGGCTTATATGACTTTTTATAAGGAATTGGGGAACTAACAATACTTATAAATCCCTACTATCATCTCCTAAAACAAAATCTCATCCATCCCTAAAAGGATTTATGCTGATAACTCCATCATTGTGCATGAGAACATTCACTCCATGAAAACACAATCTATTGAGAAGAGAGGTATTCTGGCGTTGAAAATTGATGTGAAAAAGTCTTATGATGTAGTGTAATGGCCTTTCCCCTTTTTCCTGAAAAACTAGGTTTTTTTTTAAATTTGTTGAGGATATCATGAAATGTGTCATGTTGGTGTCCTTAATAATCAATATTAATGGGGGTCTATCCAAGAGCATCACTCCCTCAAGGGGACTCCACCAAGGGGGAACCCTCTTCATGTTCCTCATAATTTTTTTAATAGATGTATTTTCTAATCTTATTTTTTGAGGAAGATAGGTACAATACAATTTTTGGGGTGAATGTATGTCATTAGAGTCTTCTTATTTTTCATATTTTTTTACGGATATATCATTACCTTTTCAAGATCTACCAGTAAAAAAATGCACGTTAATCTTTATTGTTATCCATCATTATGAGAAGGCATCCAAGTAGTTTGCTAATCTGGAAAAATATGAAATATCCTTTAACTTATGGGTCCAAATGGGTATGAAGGATGATCTCCATAAAATATCAGGTATTCTAGTGGTTGAAAAACACAAAAAATATCTTAATCTCCCCATGATCATCAGTCGATCCAAAAAAGTGGTTTTTGAAATTATTCTTGATAGACATGGATAGAAATCTAGGAGGATTTCTAATATAGATAACGAAACACTCGAAAATTCACTGATACAATCAATCTCAATCTTTGTCATATCCCTATTCAAACTTCTGTTCTCAGTTGTTAGCCAAATCCATTCATGCATTACAAACTTTTTAGGGGAACACATTAATGGGAAAAATATATTGGCTTTCCTGGAATAAAATTTTCATCACCAAATAAGGTGGGGGAATGGGTTTTCGAGATCATTACCATTTTAATGTTTCCCTCTTGGATAAAAAAGACTAGAAAATTTATATTCACTCAAACTCCTAATGTGATCAGATTCCCAAATCTATGTATTTTACTCATTCAGATTTTGGAGGCTCTCCCTTCGTACCCCATCCTATATTCTTATAGAGGTACTTTTTTGGGATCTCACACACTGTTAAGTTTCTATTTCATCCGGAGGATTAGAAACAACTGAATGATTAAAATTTATAAAGATTCCCCGGCTATCAGAAAATAGTGGTTTCAGGGAATTATCTCTAGCACCCTTAGTTTTGAGGATGTGAATGTTTTATCTCTTTGATAATACATATGTTGGCCGGTGTACTTAAAATATCAAAAAAATGGTTCGATGATAGAGATAGAAAAACTTATTATGATTTTTCCCAACATAAAGGACAAGGGAAAAGTAGTATTTTTTGGTGAAAATAAAGTTCATGAGTGTTTTCAATTATGTATGTCTATGCTTTGGCCCTTAAAATCCTGAACCCAAAGGGTGGGTCAATCTGGAAAGACATGTGCGGCCTAGAGTTCCTTTCCAAGGTTCAATATTTATGATGTAAATTATGTATTAGAATCCTCCCCTCCCTGAAATTACACTCACAACACCAAGAAGCTGACGATTTTTCATTCTCTCTATTCATGTCTTAGTATAAATCCCATGTTCATGGGATCATTCATTTCCCTGTAAAAAATAGATGTGGAACTCTAGGAACTCAAATATAGACCAATTTGTTACTTTGGCACCAAACCTTCAAGCGTTGTTTGTTTCGTAGTCTTCCTCTATATAGGGATAATGGAAGTTTAGTGCACTATATCATGGATCATTGGGGTTAGAGTAAATGACCACATTATTATATCATATTTCAATAACAAGCTCTTTCTGGTTTGAGCATTAAATATCATGGTCGGATTCATGGAATTGGTAGGAAACACATAATATCACATCAAAATATCTCCCACTTCTTTGCACATGGATATACCCCCCAAAAGGTGTCCATAAGGTCAAAGTAGTTTCTTATCTCCTAGGGGATTACATTATTGGAATCGGTGTGTTAGTTTTTAATTCATATGGTAATACTATCCTGGCTCTACATTCTTCACATAATGACTTTTTAGGACCGACCTATGGCTGAAGCCCATGGAATGTTCATTGGAATTTTTTTATGGAGAGAGTTTGAAAATTCATCATCATTAAATCAAATTTCCATAATGTTTTCAATGATTTTCACTCAACTGAAATGGACTTACAATATTTTTCCCCTATGATTCTAATGTTTCAGTCAGTGGCCCTCATTTCCAAAAATTCCCTTTCTCCTTTCTTAAAAAATATTATAATAATGTACCTCATTTATTGGAGACCTGAGGTCTTTTCGATGTTACTCACTCTTTTCTAAATGATTTTCCTTCATGAATGATATCTCTTGTAATTTTGGATCTTCAGCCCATTTTTTGAATTCCCTTTTTAGTTTAAAAAAATAAATATTTTGTTAAAAATAATTTTGTAGCTAAATTTTATACTAAAAAAATTTAATATATGTTGAAATTATTCATTTATACCAATCAGATATATTATCAATCAATGAATTTCTATTAATAAAAGTCAATTTTTTTATCGTGACCCATCCATCCTATGGTTGTTCTAGACCAAAATTTGAAAAAAAATACCATTATACCCATGATTCATTAGGAATCAACTTTTTTTTAAAAAGAAATTAATTTCACCTCATCCAAAAAAACCAAGAAATTTTAAAGACACTACTACCAAAGCCCCAAAAAATAGTGGTATCCTTTATAAGTGATTTATAATAGCACTTATAACGGTTCCCTTTATCAGCATTAAAAGCCACAATTAAAAAGATGAATTCATCAGCACTTAAAAAAGCACTGGTGAAGGGTAAAAAACTGTTTTTAAAGAGATAATTTTATCAGAATTAATATAATATCTCATGAACGATAGGCTTTATAAGTACTTTTATTACACACTAATAAATACCAAACTTTATTAGTGCTTCTTAAGTTTTGATAAGGTTCACCCATTATGAGTTCTTTTATTTATAACTAATAAATGGTAGCCTTTATCATCACTTTTATTTGGTGCAAATAAAGGCTTGACGCTCATAGATTCATCCCATATCAGACTTCGTGTTTTTATGTGTCACGCTTTATAAGTTTAAGTGTTATGCTACCACAATGTGTCATGGCTTCGGGGGTCGGCACCCACATACACCTTCATACACACACACACAAACATGAAACATGGTCTTTCTCCTCCGCACACCATCCCACATAGCAAGCTAGAATATATGTGTGCCAGCTCCTTGACCAAACTACCTAGTCAACCTATACACAATCCAACTCCTCCACATGATAACACATTTTTCTATACAATAAAAAAAAATTAAAATTTGAAAATAAATAAAAATAATATATATATATATTATAAATATTAGTAAATATTATAAATTATATATAAATATATAAAATGAATAAAATATAACAATTAAACAAATAAGAGTTAAAAAATGAATAAACTAAAAAATATATTTTTAAATTTTATTGATGAAACAATTAATAATATAAATAAATAACTTTAATAAACATATTTATTAATTATAAACACTAATAAATTATATATGTTAAATATAAATATAAAAAATGAATAAAATGTAATAATTGAAAACATAATAATCACTTATTCATTTTTTAAATATTTCTTCAATATATTCATTTTTTTTAAATTTCACTCATTTTTAACATGTATTCAATTAATTTCATTTATTCATTGTTAATGTTAGGTGTTTTTACTATTTTTATTATATAAAGATTTTAAATATTTTTTGGTTAATAATATTACTATTTATTGATTTTTTATTTTTTTCATATATAATTATTTATTAATATTTTTAATATTTTTAATATAGAAATATATTCATATTTGTGTATATATATATAAATATATATATAGTTTTTCCTAAAATGTGATTTATATAATAATAAATATATATGTTTAAATTAAATAAGTCATATATTTTGTGATAAGTGTTTTATAATTACAAATTAACATTGATTAGAAATATTAACTATTTGTATCGAGTAATGGAATTTAATTAAATGTCATTTTTGATAATTTAAGATATTTCAAATATGTGTTACATTAATTTCAAACATAAATATACATAATTAATGCAATTTTATATAGAATTCAAACGCACATAATATTTTAGTAATTTATTAAATTTCTATTTTTTATTTTAGAATTTTATTTAAACACATAATATCTTTAATATTCGTAGTTGGGTTTGGCTTAGTGGTAAGCACCATGTAATACTACATGGAAGATGGGGGTTCAAAATCCATTGGGCACATGAACTATTGTAGTACTATATCGGTACTCTAGCAGCGGCGGGTACTGTAACGACGATAGGACACTGTTGCAACGACGGTACTGTACTGGTATTGTAGAAGTACTATTCAATGAGTGGGCCATAAGCCAAGAAAATGGGTATACGGGCCATGTAATAGGCTACAGGTCCACTGGGCCTTTAGGCTATGTAATGGGACTCACACAACCCAGTTAAATTAGGTATTTTCTTTGCTTTAATAATAAATTGAGGCATCAACAACAACCTTTTGGAAAATATATATATTTAATATTTATTATGTTTCTAATCGGTTAATTTTATTCTTTTTTATATTTTTATTCAATATATATTATTTGTTAACTTTAATAAATTTATCAAATTTATTCATTTTTAGTAATATTTTTTAATTAATTATATATTTTTTTAAATATTATTTGCATTTTATTCATTTTCACTTTGTTATTGTTCATTAGTTTTTTTTAATTTTATCAGTTTTTTATATTTACTTGTACAATTGTATTCATTAGAAATGAATTTTTGTAATATTTCTATAATTTACATTTTTAAGATGTATTCATTTTCGTTTTAACAAATCTATGTATAAATGTTAATTTTTAATTATTTAAATAATCTATATAATTAATAACACTTATTCATTTTTTAAAATTTAAACATTCTTATTAAGATTTATTTTATTAATAGATTTTTCATATTATATATTGACATTGTTCTATTTAATTTATATATAACTTGTGTTTTATATATCTATGTCTGTATATATACACATTAATTTTATACAAATTTATGCAATTAATCTTATATACAAATACACACGAAATATTTGTGTAAATTAATAAGATATTAACATTCATTTTATAATTTTACTTAGAAACATAATATATTTAATATATATATTATGTTTTTAATCTATAAATTTTAATTATTCATTTTTAATATTTATTCATTTTTGTTTTTATTTTACAATGTCATAATTTTATGATATTAAATTATACACATTTATTTACAATGTTTTAATATTTTAAATATTTATTCATCTTCATTTCAATAAAAATCTATATTTAAAATTTTTATTGATTTTTAAAATTCATAAAACATAACCATTATTAATATTTTTAATGTCTATTCATTTTGAATTATTTAATTTTACTCTTTTTTAAACAATTGTGAATTTAATATTATAATATTCATTAATAATGTTTAAAAATTAATGTAAATAAATATTTATAAATTAATATATTTAAATTTTTATATAATTATATTATAATTTTTTGAGGAAATTTGGGATAAGGTACTAAGTCCTTATCCCATTTATTAAAATAAAAAATTTAAAACTAGGAGAAAGGGTCTATTATAGTAGCACAACTTTCATGACCCTAACTTTTGAATAATATTTTTTTCCAAAATTTATGTGTTATTTAATTTTATACTCCACACAACTATATCCTTTAATTAATGAAGTGATACATTTGGGTTTTGACTATTATATGATTGTTGGTCAATATGACCATTTTTCAATATGACCGTTGTAAAATAAACTCTTAATGTGGTGATTTTTGTTTTTAAATACAACTGGTCTGGGTTAATTAATACATAGAAAAGATTGAATGGCCTCATCCAGTAGACTTGGGCAGTACGAAGCCCATATTTCGGAGCTTGGGAAGGTGGTTGCCTCTTTGGGATTTGCTCTGGACCAAGCCCCAGTTGAACTTCAACATGTAAAGCTTTAACAGAATCGCCTATGAGAGATGTTCAAGTTAATAGAAATCACCACTCGGGAAATGTTGTCTGATCCACCCCACGATTCTATCACCATAGCACACCTTACACTTAGGTCCTATTCAGGTTTTATAAGGGGCTATGTAACGAAGCCTTAGATACTTTTGGTAATCCCTTGTTATAAATAAAATTGTTATTTCTTATTATGGTAAATTTGTGTCTTGATATATATATAGGATGGATTTAAAGAAGTTCCATATTATTGTTAAATTTTGAAAAAATGGTATTTTAATATATTTTTTGTATTCTTTAAATAATTAATAATGTGAATTGATTTTCAAAAAATGGTCTTCTATAGTTTTTTCAGTAATAAATTTAGAGTCTAATAAGATCAACCTAATTTTTAGTAAATAGTAAAGTATTAGAATTAACATACACGTATGAATAGTAATTAATAGTAAATTGGACAAAAAAATAAAAACATTACCCAGGAATGTATAAATACATTTTAAACATATTAAAAGTGATAAAACGATCATAGTATAAGTTTCGGTATTTTTGTATGTCATAAATATTTTATTTACAATTTTATAATTAATATAATAATTTAAAATGGAAATGTACTTTCATAAAAAGTAATCATATATTGTTACTTAATTTTATTATGATTACATGAAAATTTTATAGGACCTTGATTACATTCTTATGGTGTTACAAAATGAGTTATAGTTTTAAAGTTGTATTTTCGGAATAAATAATGATTTTATTTAAAAGTAAAATTAAAAACATTTAGAAAAAATTTCATAAAATGGAGTTCATTTTAGAGTTCAGAGCATCGATATTAAGTTAGGGTGAATTTTTTGGATTTTTCTGAAATAGTTGGATTTTCGATGAATAGTAAAAATACAGTTTTCAGTTTCGAGTGTTTAATGACATTATTAATGATGTAATAAAAATTTAATCATTCTAGTTGACATATGAATAGTAATATATAATATGAGGCATCCTAAGTGGCCAATACCATGGGTAATACCATGGGAAAGCCCATGGTTTTGCCAATACCACCGATGAGGTGTCCCTGGGAAATTAATAATTAATTCCCCCACATTTCTAATTAATACCAAGACATTACCTCATTCATTTCATTCCAAAATCCTCTTAAATGAAGTTCTAGTCTTTTTACCTCCCAAGGAGTCCTCCCAAGTTTCCCTCAAGCCTCCAATGTTCCCTACCTTCATGCTTCCGATGTTACTCTTCAAGGTAAGGGATCATTTCATCCTCCTCTTTTAAGCCATGACGTACTTTATGTTAGGTCTTATAGTTCTATTTTATTATGTGGTGGATTATTCTTCTATATCTTTAGTACTATACATTTCATTTAAAAATTATTATACACCATTTTCACCCTCATCAATTGATGTTTTGAAACATTAAGTGACGTCGTTAGGCTACAGAATTTTGGAAAAAAAATCACATTTTCTCTTTCCATTCAAGTTTACTTTTAATGTTGTAAGACATTAAAATTTCGATATCATGATCTTATTTCTATTTTATTATGTCCCTATACTGTAAAAATATTCATTTATGGATGGGATACCCTTTTTTCTTCCCTTTTTATTGTTTTCTAAAACCATGTTATATAGCCGTTATGATGGAGAGATTTCGCCTCAAAATTTCTCTCTCTTTCTCTCAAGAAATTCAATTGTTTTATTTATGTGAATACCCAAACCTATTTCATTTCTATGGGTGTATATAAATTCAAAAAATTGATATATTTGATTCTATAATTGACAAACATATATGCCTCACTCCATTTCTATAGGTTATAAATAACATAATGGTCTAATTTTTAGCACTTTTAAAACGTCACGATTTTGAAATGAAACCCATTTATTTTATTCTCTCTGGGTTATTTATGAAATGTCTGATTACGATATATATAGATCACATGAAAATAAAGATATATTGAGGGTGCGCCCTGATATCTCTCCAATTCATTGGGTAAAGAATTAATCTATAGAGATGAAAAGTTTCATGATACCTTGGTGAATAACCTTGGTAATTTTTATGACTCTTTGGGGATGAACCTTCTTGATATGTTAATGAATGTCTAAATGAAGTGTTTCAGCCACACATTCAAGTTTTGATTCATGTTATTTTTATCATGATATATCTATTCTTCCACTTCTCATGTCTTTATGATTTTTATCATGTTCTTATTAATATTTCTCAAGATCACATGTCAATTGTTTCACTTGTTTTCCTTACTGATCCTTCTGCTCACCCTATCCTTTTATGTATGTATCTAGGTTATGATATGTAGATATTTTTACGTAGTATGAACTTATGATGAAGCCTTATAAGTGGATTAGAAAAAAAATTATGTTTTAATGTATTTTTGTTTCTGATTTCCAAGACACTAGACTTTGACGATCCTCTGTTTGTAAAATGTAATGAAAAGGTATGTAAATTAAAAGGCAGGATGCTAGAGTTGGTATCAAAGAATAGTTTATTTATTTAAGGAAATTAATCTATGAAAACTTTAGGAAAAACCCTATCAAAATTTTTAAATATAGGAAAACTTCTTGGTATTTTTGTGGGTATTGAGTGAGTGGTTTATCAAGAAAATACATCCCTATCCAGAAACCAGCAGGTAGAGGCGGCTCTAGCACAGATGTAGATAGGGGTAAAACCTGAAAACACCGCTTTGAGAGAGACTCGAACTGGAACTGGGGCATTGTAATGGGCCATGGTACACTCTTGGTTACAACACTCCAGTGGGATATATTTGGTCAATCGCAAGATTTTTAGGAATCGTTATGTAGGAATTATAGAGAAATGTAATTTTTTAAGCATGAAGTTTCAAGATATAAAATAATTTATAGTTAAAAGACTCTTAAATAAAATAATTTTATCACTAAGGTTTTATTATTTTAGAAAATGGATGGCAATAGGAGGAATTGTGAAAATGGTTATCGCAATGGACCATGCGCGGATGGCCCTCTGATGGAATCCTAAATGGAATCATTCATGCGAATGACGAACCAAATAACTCAAGTTATGGGAATAGATTGAATCAAGATGAGAGAAGGATCTCACCATGAAAGGAAAAAAATTCTATTTAGTACTTTATACGTCAATTACCACAAAACATCAGTGGATCAACTGACCCATTTATTTCTAAGCGGTGGATCAGCTTTATCGAGAAGATCTTTTCTCTGCTCTGATGTTCAGAGGAAGATAAGGTCACCATGATTGTCTATCACTTAGAAGGATAAGCTGGTCAGTGGTGGGAACTGATTAAAAACATAATGAAAAGAGTGGATGTTGAAGCTATGGAGTGGTAAGAGTTCATAGGGATCTTCTTTAGTAAGTATTTCTCTCTTTCCATGAGAACCAAAATGGAGAAGGACTTTCTTGAGCTAAAGCAGAAGGAGAATGAATCTGTGGGAATCTATGAGATGAACATCCCAAGGATTTCAGGTTGTACCTCAATATTTCTCATGGATCCTAGGGTTATGTTTGATATATTATTTGGTGGACTGAGACCTCATCTATGGAAGAATCTAGCCAACAGGGACTATGACAGCTATGAGGAAATCGTGCGGAGTGCGATGAAAGTCTATCTAGAGTTTGGTGAGACCCAGTGGTCTCATAATTCAAACTACAAGAATAGATCGTTTGAGGCCAGCTTAGGGAGGAATTTTGATCAAGAAAGTGGAGGCAAGAAAGTGAAACATCCCATGTGTAATAAATGTGGGAAGAATCATTTGGGAAACTGCCTTCCCCGGAGCAGGAAATGCTACAAGTGTGGAAGAGATGGCCATATTGCGTGGAATTTTCGTAGTGAGGTGAAGCCTCCACTTCTGAACACTAAAGAAAAAGGGAAGATGGTTTAGGTCTTACCTGATGTTCAGTGATTTAAGTGTGGAAAACATGGGCACTTTTCTAATCACTGTCCAAATCTGAGGGTAGTGTAGGGGAATCACCATCAACCTCCGGAAAGGACAAGGTAGCAAGTTCAGGCTTTTGCTATCAAGACAACTAAAGTTGAAGCTCTGAATGATGTGGTAGTAGGTACTCTTGTTTTCCTCTCAATGATTTGAAATACTTTGTTAGATTCTAGTTCTACGCATTCCTTTATTTCCTCCATGTTTGCAAAGAATTTAGAATCAACCCTCAACCTTCTAAAAGTAGAGTTATCAGTCAAGACTTTTGGTGGGATTATCCAAGAAACATCAGTGTTTAGAAAATATAATATTTACTTTTGTGAGCACAATATTATCTCAAATATAGTAGTCATTCTCATGCTTTAATTTGAAATTATATTAGAGATGTACTGGATCTCATAGTATAATGCTAAGATCAAATGCATAAGTAAAGAAATCTTAGTAGTCTTGAATGGAAAACCTACAATTATCTTCCAAGGAGAGATACCTCAAACTGATCTTTGTCAAGAAGAACCCCATATATCCTTTTTATGGAGTTGATCGGTGGAGAAGAAGAAGGAGATGAGATTTTAAGGATAGAAAATGTCCTCATCATCTAGGAATACATTTACGTATTTCCTGAGGAGTTACCCAGACCTCCCGTCGAAAGACAGGCAGATTTCTCCATTGAACTTGTACTTGGTTCTCATCTGATATCAAAGACCCTATATTGGATGGAAAAGCTGGAGGTGGAGTAATTAATGAAACAATTAAAAGTTCTTTTGGATAAGGGGTTTATCCGAAAAAGTGTGTCTCCTTGGGGAGCACCAGATCTCTTTGTGAAGAATATTGATGGATCGATGTGGTTATGCATTGATTATAGAGAACTGAATAGGATCACAGTAAAGAACAAATATCCTCTTACAAGAATTGATGGCTTATTTGACCAACTTCATGGGGCTCAATTCTTATCTAAGATTGATCTCCATTCAGGTTATCATAAATTGTGGGTGAAGAATAAATATAATCCAAAAACCTTCTTTTTGATCAAGATATGGACATTATGAGTTTGTTGTTATGCCCTTAGGGCTGACTAATGCACCTGAAATTTTTATTGATTTGATGAATAGATTCTTTAAGGACTACCTTGATTATTTTGTGGTAGTTTTAATTGATGATATTCAGATATATTACAAAATTCGAGAGGATCGTGAGGATCATCTAAGGGTTATTTTAAAAACACTATGAAATGAGAGGATTTTTGTAAAGTTCAGCAAATGCGAATTCTGGTTTCAACAAGATTGCTTCTTGGGTCACATTGTTACCAATGAATGAATCACAATTGACCCTGAAAGGAAAAAGGTTTTAGAGGAGTGGCCTCATCCTGCAACAATAACTGAGATTCTTAGTTTCCTTGGATTAGCGGGATATTATAGGATGTTTGTGAAAAACTTCTCACAACTTTATAATCAATTAACCGAGTTAACTCAAAAAGGGGTCAAGTTTATCTTAACAAAAGAATGTGAGGAATGTTTCCAAGAGCTGAAGAAGATATTAGTTACTACACCCATGTTAACTCTTCCCTCAAGTAGAGAAGGATTCGTTATTTTTAGCGATGCATCTATGAAAGGCCTTGGGTGCATCCTCATGAAAAATGACAAATTTAATTCTTATGCATCTCAAAATTTCAAGACTCGTGAGAAGAACTTTCCTACGCATGATTTGGAGCTATCTGCGGTCATTTTTTCTCTAAAGATATGGAGACACTATCATTATGGGGAGAAATGTGACATATACACAATCCATCAAATTTTGAAGTATATTTTCACACAAAAGGAATTGAACATGAGACAAAGGAGATGGTTGGAACTTCATAAAAACTATGATTGTTCAATTCATTATCATCCCAAAAGAGAAAACAAAGAGGTTGATGAATTCAGCAGGAAAGACCCAGTTTTTATTTCTATGATGTGGATTCAAAAATATACATTGATTAATGACCTAGTAAAGATAGACATGGGAATTATAAGGGAAAGGACGTCTTCAAGCCTATCCCAAATGATTTATCAACCGTCAGTACTAGAGAAGATCAAGAAACCTAAAAAAGATTGATATAGAAGAAGTTTTAGACTATAAAGGATGGAAAATTTCCTAAGTTTGATATTGATAAAGAAGGTGTACTGAAATTTCGTACAAGACAATGTGTTACATCTATTCTAGAAATAATGAAGGAGCTGATGGATGAATCTCATAGCTCTACTTTCTCTATACATACAGTGATCCCAAAAATGGATAAGGACCTTCGTGATCATTATTGGTGGGATAATATAAAAATGGAGATTGCTGACTACACTTCAAGGTTAATGGTATATCAGAAAGTGAAGTCATAGAGACATCTTCCTAAAGGGGTTTGGCAACAACTACTCATACTAGCATGGAAGTTGGACAATATCACTATTGACTTTGTCACTGGTCTCCGGAGAACTTCCAAAGGAAATAATGTGATATGGGTTATTGTGGAATGTATCACCAAGGTTGTCCATTTTATCCTTATTCAGGAAGATTTCACTCTTGATAAACATTCCATGATTTACATGAAGGAAGTGGTACAGCTGCATAGAGTCCCGTGTTCAATCGTATCTAATCGTGATCCAAGGTCCACATCAAAATTCTGGAGAATTCTTCAACATGCTCTGAGCACTGAATTGAATTTCAGTACGGCCTATCACCCCTAAACTGATTTCCAATATGAAAGGACTATTCAAACACTCGAGGACATGCCGAGAACTTTCTCAATGGAATTTTAAGGTGGATGGGATCAACATCTCCTTTTATTTGAGTTATCATACAATAATAGCTTCCACTAGAGCATTAAAATGGCACCCTATGAAACTCTATATGGGAAGTGATTTTGAACTCCTACCTGTTGGGATGGATCTAGTGAGGGGAAGCTTATTGGGCCCGATCTTGTGCAGGAGATGACAGAAAAAGTCCACGCCATCCAGAAACACATTAAGGTTGCTTAGAGTCGGAAGAAGATCTATGTCGATAACTGTTGAAGTGACTTGGAGTTTTATGTTGGTGAAAATGTATTTATTTTGATTTCACCTTAAAAGAGAGTCATGAGGTTTTAGAAGAAAGGGAAGATCATCCCTAGGTACATTGTCCCCTATGAAATCCCTGATCACATGGGAGCAGTGGTCTATGGGCTTTCACTTCCTCCAAATCTATCACAATTTCATGATGTCTTCCACGTATCCCTCTTAAGGAAGTACATACCTGACCCTTCACATGTATTAAACCCAGAGGTGGTACAACGGGAACATGACCTCTCTTATGAGGAGAATCCGATGGAGATCTTGGATCATATAGAGAAGGTTATACGCAACAAGACTACCCACCTTGGTAATGGATTGTGGAGGAACCACAAATCTGAAGAAGCCACGTGGGAACCAGAGGAGTCTATGAGGCTGAAGTACCCACACCTTTTCCCTTCTGAGGGTACGAGTTAAAATTTTGGGGGTGACATTTCTTAAGGGGGAAGAATGTAATGACCTGAACTTTAGAATAATATTTGTTTCCAAAATTTGCGTGTTATTTCATTTTATACTCCACAAAACTATATCCTTTAATTAATGAAGTGATACCTTTGGGTTTTGACTTTTATATGATCATTAGTCAATATGACCATTGGAAACTAAACTCTTAATGTGGCTATTATTGTTTTTAAATACAAGTGATATTGGATAATTAATATAGAAAGATGATTGAATGGCCTCATCCAGTAGACTTGGGTTGTACGAATCCCATCTTTTGGAGCTTGGGAAGGAGGTTTCATCTTTGGGATTTGCTCTAGACCAATACCAAGCCGAACTTCGACATGTGAAGCTTGAACTAAATCTTCTATAGAAGAAGTGCAAGCTGATAGAAATCACCCCCCAGAAAATGGTGTCTAAGCCACCCCAAGATTCTATCACCATATCACACCTTACACTTTGGTCTTATGCGGGTATTATAAGGGGATATGTAACGAAGCCTTAGATAATTTTTGTAATCCCTTAGTATAAATAAAATTATTATTTATTATTATGGTAAATTTGTGTCCGTATAAATATAGGATGAATTTATAGAAGTTCCATATTATTTTTGAATCTCGACAAAAATGGGTATTTTAAAATATTTTTTGTATTCTTTAAATAATTAATAATGTGAATTGATTTTCAAAAAATGGTCTTCTACAATTTTTTTTAGTAATAAATTTATAGTTTAATAAGATCAACATAATTTTTAGTGAATGGTAAAGTATAAATAGTAACATAACCATATCAATAGTAATGAATAGTAAATCAGCCAAAAAAAGAAACTTCACCCATGAATGTATAAATACATTTTAGTAATCTTAAAAGTGAGAAAACGATCATAGTATAACTTTTGGAATTTATGTATGTCATAAATATTTTATTTACAATTTTATAATTAATTTAATAATTTACTATGGAAATTTATTTTCATAAAATATAATAATATATTGTTACTCTATTTTCTTATGATAATAAAATAATTTTATGGGACCTTGATTACTTTCTTAAGGTATTACGAAACATGTTCTAGATTTAAAGTTGTATTTTTGGGATAAATAGTGATTTTATTTAAAAATAAAAATAAAAAAATTTCAAAAATTGTTTTCATAAAATGGAGTTCATTTTTGAATTCAGATCATTGATTTTAGTTTAGGGTAATATTTGGTATTTTTATGAAATGGTTGAATTTTCGGTGAATAGTAAAAATACAGTTTTAATTTTCGAGTGTTTAATGACATCATTAGTGATGTAATAATGATTTATTAATTCTATTTGAATTATTAATATTAATATATTCTATGAGGTGTCTTAAGTGGCCAATAACATGGGTAAATACCTTGGTCAAGCCCATCGTTTTTTCAATACCATTGATAAGGTGTCCCTTGGAATTTAATAATTAATTCATTCACTTTTCCTATAAATATCAAGCCATTCCCTCATTCATTTAATTCAAAAATCCTCTTCAATGAAGTTCTATTATTTTTACATCCTAAGGAGGCCTCCGAATGTTCCCTCAAGCCTCCCATGTTCCTGACCTTCAAGCTTCTGAAGTTACTCTTCAAGGTAAGGGATCCTTTCACCCTACTCTTTTAAGTCATGACTTCCTTTATGTTATGTCTTATAGTTCCATTTTATTATGTGGGGGGGATTGTTCTTATATATCTGTAATAATCTCCATTTCATGTCCAAATTATGATATACCCTTTCCTCCCTCATCAATTGATTTTCTGAAATTTTAAGTGACGTTGTTAGGCCGCTGGATTTTCGTAAAAGAAATCGTATTTCCTCTTTCCTTTTCATGTGGTAAGACATTAAAATTTCCAAAAAATGATCTTATTTATATTTTATTATGTACCTATATTGTAAAATTATTCATTTATTAATTGTATACCCTTTTCCCCTATCTTTTTATTGTTTTCTAAAACCATGTTATATAGTAGTTATGCGGTAGAGATTTCCCCTCGAAATTTATCTCTTTTTCTCAAGAAATTATATTGTTTTATTTATTTGAATACCTAGACCTATTTAATTTATATGGGTGTTAATAAATACACAAAAATGATATATTTGATTCTATAATTGACATACATATAACCCTCACTCCCTTTCCATGGGTTATAAATAACATAATGATCTCATTTCTAAGAACTTTTAAAACATCACGATTTTGAAATGAACCCCATTTATTTTATTATGGGTTATTTATGAAATGTTTGATTATGATCTACATGAATCACATGAAAATAAATAAATATTAAGTGTGCACCCTGATTTTTCTCCAATGCATTGGGAAAAGAAATAATCTCTATAGATGACAAGATTCATAATACCTTGGTGAATAACCTTGGTAATTTTTATGACACCTTGGGTATGAACCTTGGTGATGTGTTCATGAATGTATAAATGAAATGTTGTAGGAAAATATTCAAGTTATTATTCATGTTCTTTTTATAATGATATTCCAATTATTATATTCCTCGTGTCTTTATGATATTTATCATGTTCTTATTAATATTGCTCAAGATCACATGTTAACTCTTCCACTTGTTTTCATTACTGAGACTTCTTCTCACTCTTTCCTTTGATGTATGTATCCAGGTTATGAGATGTTGTATGTTTTATATAAGATGAACTTATTATGAATCCTTACAAGCCTATTAGAAGAAATATTTATGTTTTCATGTATTTTTGTTCTTGATTTCCGAGACACTAGACTTTAAAGATCCTCTATTTGTAAAATGTAACGAAAAGTTATGTAAATAAAAAGGTGAGATTCCATAAAAACTATCTAAAATAAAACCAAATGGTGTTATAAGAAACAAATATAATTAAAATACCCAAATAAGAACTAAAATTAAAATTCAACAACATGAGATATTTTAGGACCCCTGTGAGCCCTTTCCACGAGGGGCTCTACTGCGCGGATGGTAACCACACCTCCAAGTCTATATACATTGATGAGGTTCATATCCTTCATATGAAGATAGTTAAAAAAAATAATCCTTACCCATATAACTAGATACCACCCCATGAGTATTTCCTAAAAGTGTAGTATCATTCAAGGTTATTAGAAAAGATCTCATTTTCCATGACCTGAGTCTCGATCCTAAGTCCCATCACATATCCTGAAGCCCCTTGCATATTCACACGTACAGAGGACACATCCATATCTGATTATTGAACTTCGAAATTATTGAAAATAGAAACCAGAGCCTTCTTCTAGATTTTAATTTCAGAAACTTTGATACTCAAATAATCCATTGTCATTTTAATATGGTTCTTATCAGATTAAATATAATCTTCTGCTTCCAAGGAAGCCCAACTCCCTTGATTTTAAAAAGGATTATCCTCAAGAGGGACTTGAGATTACTCTATAACTAACATTTTGGCCATTAATATTTCCATTCTAGGACCTCCAATCCTAGGAAGATCATTCAAACCACTATCTTGGGTCATAAAAGTTGCATCATTTTTTTTAAAAACCCAGCATATTTAGCATCAGATGATTCTTTTAAAATAGAGGCAATAAGAATACCACTTCCTTTGGTTTGATCCAACATGGTATCAGTATCCACCTAATTACCTGGAGGGGAATAAATATTAAATTATCTTGTTCTATTTCCCTCTAAACCATCCAACGAACATTTTTATAGAGACAAATCATCTCTTGTGAAACATCAGCATCCAATTGTTTCATACATTTTATAGATCTTCAATAAATCATCTTCTCTTGATAATGGTGCGGATCATAAAAATATTATTTCTCTTCTTGATCAACTAAATTTTCATCACTATCCAATCCTTCTTCTACAATCTATACCCATGTCCTGATATTCTACTACCGATTAAGGTCTATTTCCCATACACCGGTAGAGGCGTGCCATGAATTATGTTCTGAATTGACCATAACATTACCACATTTACATTAACAAGGGGTAGTATATATAGTTCAGAACCATCCTTAGTGATTATATAGGTAATACCGGGTTTAGTCAGTCTAGATTTGGAGATATCATTTAAATAAGTTTAATGCTCACCTTGGACAGGCCCACAACCATACCCCTCTCCCTTCAAGACCAACTGATTATGCACTCCTCAATATTGAGGCTAAACATGATCAACATTTTTAGGAAAACCTTGAGAACTAGATTTCAAAAATATAATATTTTTAAAACATGAATTTTCATCCTAACCTCATGGTGAGAAAAAATAACAAACAATATATCACTTTCAATTCAATATGTCATGACCTATTACCTTAAAATACATAAAAAACCAAGGAATATTTTAATAAAAATTTCTCAAATAATTCTCATCATCATAAATTAAAATAAAATCACTATCAACCAATTTAGAACATAAGTCCACTTTAACTAAAAAGAAATCATATTGGCTGAATCTGGACACCTTAGATTCTCTATCCATTTTAATGGGAACACTGATAGACATTTCCATATCAAATAGTATGCTCAGATTCCAAATTATCTACTTTAAACTATATATCTTTAACCACATTTAAATAGAATAATTTCAAATATTCAAAATATTGAACTTATTATCCCATTCCCACTTTTATATAAAATTACGATTGAGAGAGATCAATCAATATCCCTAAGCTCACATCTTCAAATTCTATGGTGTGTTATTTTTTCTAATCCTCTCTCATTTATCAGTTTTTTTAATATCCTTCAATTTAATAACCTCCCTCACGTATAAATAACACCACCATGTGAAAACACCCGTGATATCCTTTTCATACAGGTCGTTTGACAGGTATCATTCTGAGGGATAGGAGATGATTTGATGGGATTTAAGTCTATTTCCCCTATCAAAATGTTTAATTTTCATTATTGTATTGTTTTTTACTTCCAATTCTCTTATAATTTTATATAGAATAATTAATCCACACACTACACCAAATATATATAAATACTTTTGTAAAATCTTTTAAGATAATGCACCTCTCAAGAAAAATACCTTTGGATGGTTTCAATAATGTATCAGTCCAACATGGATACCTAATGTTTGTATTCCATTTATTTTCACTATATTAGTCTCCCTGCATTTGAACATGGAATTATTATAAAAGAATTTATTTATTTTAATTAGTATTTTTATGCATTTACATTCTATTAATTTTTTTTAAATAAGCACGTATAATATTTGTCTTCCATAATGCTACACAATATTTCTGAAATATTGTTTGATACATGTTGGATTTAATATCCAAAAGTATTCCCTCAACAAGAATCCATCTTATTTTATAAAACCCTGAAATTCATTACATCCATATTAGATATGAAACTGTAAATATTTTATTAAGAAAAACGTGTAGGTTTTTAAAAAAATGAATAGAATCCCTTGATGATAGAGTAATGGGTTTCACATAGACTGGGTGGAATTTTCCTATTCAATGAATTCAATAAAAGATAAAATTATGGTATGGAATTTTTAAATGACAACTCAGTGATAAATATTTCATTTTACTCTGATTTTTTATAGTATATATTAACATAGATAAAACATCCATCTACATTTTAGTGGAATAAATGTTTTGGCATAGGTTTATAGATGCTCCAAAATGATTAATTGGTGATTGGAATCATAGAATATTAAGGGAGAAGTCATAATTTTTTATAATGATAATATAGATATATTTTTAGGGAATTTTAACACTGAACATATATTCATTATTTTGTTAGTATGTACTCTAACTATTGATATATTCCAAGAATTATTTAATAAAATCCACTGAGAACATATATAATAAAAATCATGATTGTAAATATTTTCAACCATTAAATATGTTATATTAATTTAATTTATTCTTGTTATAATATTTATTCAAAACCCCATAAAACATTATAAAAAGAGTTTAATATTTTAATTTTTCTAATTTATATAGATTTCACCTTTAACTTTGAGGAAATTTTTTTTTAAAATTATGTTGATTGATTTAATAAGAATAGTATATGATATTATTTTATAATTTAAATAATTATTAAAACATACCCCATTCCTAAAAATAGTTGGACATATTATTTTCGAATAACATATCACATGTTTTCATTTATTAGTTATTTTATCATCGTGATACTATCCTTAATGTGAATCACCTCCCACATGAAAACAATATATGGAACCTCTATCACACTTTGCATCATAAACGCCAAAAACATCCTAATCAAGTCGGCATATCACCTATTTCACCAAAAATTTCAATACTTTACCTGTCCTCTTGATTCTTCTCAGCCTCGACGTTTCCTTTTGATTTCATGATCGGGTGATTGATACTTGTTAGTGACTAAATAACAAATTAATCATAAGTGAAATTTACCACTAGTATGTGATGTTCAGGCGCACATGTTTACACCCTCCACATCCTAAAGTAATTTTGGATTGATTGATTTGATTGAAATTAACACAATTTGGAGAAGCTAAGTCACATGTATCTTTCCCCTAACTAAACCACTTCAAAATAACCATATATTCTTCTGTCATGTTTAAACCTTTCTCTGAGTTATTAGTCTGAAATTTTTTCATTGTTAATTCGATATGGTGGTTCCATTGAGCTTATGTTTTGTTTTAAGGTGATCCTAGGTAATAAGGCTTATTCTATAATCATTATTTTGAGATAAAGCTTTATTTAAATCCCACTACGACACTTCTTCAAGTTGTATTGAATTTGGTTGTTTCGTCATTTGATAAAATATCATCAAATTTGGTTCCTAAGAACCTATCAGTGAAATACCACCTGACCCACCATGTAAAAAGTGAATAAATGAATAATAATCAAATATACCTTCTTGTTAGACTCTGACCTAGAAATGTTCCATAAATTTTCCTTGAATTAACATATTTATTCCCATAAAAAAACCTAGACCAATAACCACATGTTTACCCTAGATTGTTTAATTTTATGTCACCCTTTTATAAAGTGATAACTTATTAAGAATTACAACTTATACATTCAATTTTTAGGTTCATCTTATGATAAGTATCTCTAACATTTTCTTTCTATTATCAATACCTTATGTGTATATGTAATGTTTTTAGAAAAATAAATAATTTATGAACCTGATAAGATGGATATGAAATGAAAATGGGTGAGTGATAATCGAATGAAAAAAAAAGAGTATGAGAATGGATTTAAAGAGTCCATCATGTTTTCAATGGAGAATGTATACAACCATGCTCAAAAATGTTTTTCATGTTTACATTATTATTATTCAAGAAAATAAATTCCATTAGGGTCGGAGGAATATTTGGTTATTCTTGGAATAGATCAACGCTAAAAATGTATGAAAAAGATGAGAAGTAATCAAATGTACACATTGACTGGGATGATGCTATGTTTTATATATTATTTTATATAAATAGCCTTGTAAATGTTGATGGAGATAATATGGAAGAAATGAAAATGGAAATTTAATATGACCATCATGACTTTCCAATGTTTTTTGAGAAGTTAAATAGTTGTCCTATGAGACTATTAAATAATGGTTATACTAAATATATTACTTTTTCAGCTATATTGAAGTTATATAATTTCAAAGCTGGTAGTAGATTAAGTGACACCAGCTTTACAGAACTACATGGTGTCATGAATGATATGATACCAAAATAAATTGAACTTCATTATGAAATATATGACACTAAAAGAATTTTGTGTTCAGTGGGCATGCTCTTTAAAACAATAATGACAAATTATTTCATATTATTTAAAATAAATGATGAATTAATCATAAAATGTGCTAAGTGTTGCAGGAATCTGTACAATAAGGATGAATCATGCACTTTTAATGTTTTATGGTGCATTCCTTTCATTAAATGGTTTAGACGAGTACATGTATGTGTATAAATTGTAAGATAATTGACATGGCATGAAAATTTTATAATTATAAATGGGAATATACTCCATCCAATAGGCTCTCCTCAGTGGAAGAAAATTTATTATGAGTATCCTAAACATGGAAATGATCTATGAAACCTCTATCTTGTGTTATTTAAAAATGGAATAAATACTTCAGGTTTACAATGTTCTACTAATAGTACATGGCCATTTATTTTGGTAAATTATAACTAGGGACCATGTTAATTAATTACATATAAATACATTATGTTGTATCTACTTATATATAGACCAAAACAACCCACTATTGATATTGATTTCCATTTGGATCCATTTATTAAATATCATAAATTGATGTGGGATACAGGTTTTAAATTGTATGATGTTCAGATAAGTGAAGCAATCACATTGATAGCCATGTTATACAGGGTGATAAATGAAATTTTTTGGCTATTAAAAATTATCAGGTTGTAACATTAAAGGCATATTGTGTTGTCCCATTTGTGAATAATGAACACAATCAGTTCAGTTGAAACATTCATAAAATAATCTCTTTTTAGTATATAAAACTTATTTACTAGGAAAACATTAATTCTGATCATAGATGACAACATTTGATGTGAATACATAACAAGGTATCACACCATCTCCATTAACAAGTGGTCAACAATTTGAGAATGTTAAATAAATTATAAATTTTCATAGTGAATCATTTCCAATAAAACCTTACAAAATAATGTTAGAAAAAGAGGTCAATTTCCTTTGAATTTCTATAATGGAGTTATTTTTACGTCAAATATTTTCATGATTTCATGAATGTAGTAAAACATTCTTTGATAGTGATATAGTCACATTACTAAATATTACTAACAAAACAATATAGGATCAAGGCTAGGTTGGAGATGATTGGCATAGGGATAAGGGACGAATTCACACTAGTGAATGGGTATTAGTGGATATTTCTTCTTACAGCGTCTTACACTCTATCTAGAAATGAAAAATTACAATTTTACAATTTACTTAATTTTCTAACAATTCAATATTTTTATTAATCAAATATCAAGAATTTCATTTTAATAACGAATTTGACATTGAGTGGTCTAAAATAACAAAACTAATATGTTTTGATGCAATATTGGATACATGTAGCTTTACATTTAATTCTACCTAAAAAATTATGACATGAATTAACCACGATCTTCGACTTTTTGAAACCCATATATAGTAACGTAATAAAACCAGTGGTGTTTCCGATAATGAATAATGATATTTCAGTCATATTATATAAAATAGAGATGTTCTTTACTCCATACTTTTATGATATAATGGCCCAATAGAATGTTCTCTTGGTTATAAAGGTTCAACTATGTGGTATTATCCCTTGCTGATGGATGTACCCCACTATATGATATATGAATATTTTAAAAGGGTATGAAATATTCAAAGTCTACCAGAAGGTTTTTTTATAGATCGATATATTGTTGAGAATTTATTGAATTTTGTACCTATTTCATATCTCATGGTGATAGATTTGGTCTCCCAATGTCTCATCATAGTATATTCTTGATGGGTGAAGTAATTTCTAAAGATATGTTGTTACAATTACCATCACATAGTGGGAAGAATATCACCTTTACAGTTTATATAATAGTGTTGAGGTTGCTCCATAAATCGAATACCACAAGATAAATCATAGACATTTAAATCAGCAATGGTCATAAGGATGGATCTCAAATAAATATAATTAATAGGTTATATAATGATTTAGATATCATATTTAGAATGAATTATCTAAAAACTAAAATTCAATTATTGAACGACTTGGATGGCTGGCCAGGGAACCAAATTCAAATGCTATATCATACATTTTTTTGAAATTAATGCCCATTAGTTATATATAAATGAATAATATTAATGCAGTATAATGAAAAATAGATGATTTAAACTTATCATGGAAGGGATTAATGTATCTAATTCCAAGGATATAAATACAATTTATATAAATATATCATATTTTTTCATCATCAAACCGATCTATGAGTTGGATTATACAACATTTTGTGTACCTATTCTCTATTGCAAATGGGTTGACAAATATAATGCAATGAAACTCTATGAATTCGTCATTTTGAAGGTGAAATTTATCATGTATGGGTACAATGATGAGCCATTAATAATGGAATCACAAGAAGTGTAGGTATTTTATATTCCTGATCTAATAAAAAATATTTGGTCAATTATCCAATTCGTTATTAAAAAACCCATAGGGATAGATGAAAATTCTACTAGGGATGACCCTTTAATTAGGATATCACAACCATTTCAATTTGATCTCAATATAGTTAATTCCTTGTACATTAGAGGGGAACAAAAAGAGGGGTTTTGGAAACTCAATAGAGGATTTATATCTCTTTATACATTAAATAAAAAATGATATTTCAATGAGAAGGTTAATGGTTTTTTAATATAGTCTTCTCTTCCTCATAATACTATATGTTCCCGATTGAATTTACATAATATAAATTAAATGTTTGACTAATCATTCATATAATGACTTATATATATGATGATGTTACCATTATAGAGGAATAATAGATTGTTGATGTTTAAACTATAGAATTATTAGGAAATCAAAAACAACCTGATGAAAAAAAAAAGTAATGTCATAGAATAATTGTGTTAAATAAAATTATTAGGGTAAGTAACAAGGGTATAATATTTGAGGTTTGATGGAATCAACAAGGATAACATGTTCACCCCAAGAAGTCTACATTAATTAGTTATGTTGGGTTCCCAATGAGAATTCATGTTTGAATTGATATCTATACATGGAACAATGTCCATTCTATAAATAAGGAAATCCATTTGGAATATATTAATGAAATGTTGTGATATAATTTCTTTATTTTATAGAAAAATTATATAATGAAACACTGGTTTAATTTTCATTATCACTTTCTAAGATAATTTATTTTATCTTATTTCCATAATAAATATGTCTAAATGGCCACTTGAAAAGCTTATATAGGCTTCTAAAAACTTTTTACAAGGCATCATCTCAGGGATTCTGAGATGAAAGTAAATCCACTCCCTTAGTTATGTATTAATAGATTATAAATTTGTATACAAAGAAATAATTCATTAGTTAACTTGATGATAAATTATTTAATGTTAAATTAAGTTGAAAATATTTTATTCAAAATTATTTATTTTATACACATTGATTCAAAATAGTTAGTTTATGAAACAAAAATGGAGTGATGAAAATAAAACAAATGAAACAAAACCAATGTACCACTACTAGACTGCATGAATATGGTACACTTCACTAAAAAATAAATTAGTATGTATTTTAAATCTATAATAAATGTTATATGTGATATAAAATAAAATATATTTCTTTTCTTATATGAAATTTGATGAATCAAAATCTGAATCCACTTCTGTCCCATGTCAGGAGCTATAGAAGGAGGAAAATATAAATGAAGAGGGTAAATTAGTTGATTAAAACACACAATATGTATAAGATGAATGCATAATTATGTAATTATATTAATTCAATATGATTTATAACATTATTACATAAAAATATCTATTTATGTTCATATGTTTTTCTTTTGTTTAGTCATGAGAATCAATAATAGTTGTACTTGAAGATAAACTAATTTATGTGTCTTTTAATTGGCCAGAACAATATGTTTTTATTAAAGGTGTTGGTTTTGGAGTTCCACCTAAAACAAATTTTGAAAAGAAAAATATGCAAGGAGATGCATATTATATGATGAAATGGCTCGAGGATCTAATTGATTATTTGAAATATATTATTTTCTAGTATAGTTTGGTGGATTAATATATTCGAAATGATCAAAGAGAACCTTTAGTAGAACAAATAATAGTGCATAAAGAGCCAAATGACCCCACTAGATTTAAGGCTAGCCATTACCCCCAAACTCATACCTTACTCAATTTTATCAATTTTTTCATTACTCTTTCTCCAAAAATTGAAATAAAAAACTTAAAAAAACCTTATATTACTAAGATTTTATAGGGTGATGTTCTATGTGATTCACATCTATAAACACCCATGAATAGCCTATTGTGAGGGGAATGGTGTATAATATACCAATATATAATGAACAAACCAATAAACTCTCAAATGATCACATGAGAATGGGGATTGAAGTAGCTTAGGATCCGAGTGTTGAGTTGCTTGTTCCACTAGATGATCTAGATATTACCACAGTCAATGATGTTACTATAACTCTTATAGTATGACTATCTAATATGATAATGATACATGAGTTTTGCCCTTAGTAATTAGTTTTAAAATGAAAAACATTTAGTAGTTGGTGAAAGGAGGTCTGCATTGGGGTAATGTATTACAAATGGATAAAATGATGGGTAAATAGAATTTCAAATCAATACAGTCTAGTATATCTACGAAGAAACCAAAAGGCCCTTCCCAGAAAGTGATCTATAATTTTCCTTATTGTTATGAACTATTAATATTTTCTATATGAATTTATATTATTAATAATCAAAGTGAAAAGCTATAACTTAGGATTTGGACTCAATAATCTATGTACTGTTTCTATAAATGATTTTTCTTTGGAATTAAAAGAAATTGATAAGAGAAAAGATAAAAAAAGTGAGGTGTTTTAGAATAATATAAAAAATCAAAGAATAATCTTGATTCCTATATTAAAGGGGTAAAAGTATTCAATATTATCATATATAATATATTTTTATTTTTCAATACATATTTTTTGAGGAAGCAATGGATGATGATCACAACCAATTTGGATACCAAAAATGTTTATTTTTTAGATCCAATGCATAGATTCCCATCAAACCAACCTCACATGATGAAAATTGTGATTTTATAATGAATTTTAGTAAAAATTTTATTTATAAATGTTGAATTATATGTTTTAGTATATGTTTTAATAAGAAAATTATTATAGGGTAATCTAAAAATATAGGATAAATCATGGTATAATGTTGGTGACTAAAAATACAAATCCTATTGATTTCTTAAAATGGAAATATATTAAAGTATATATAGTATGATTTGACTATAAAAATATATCTCAAACCAATTTACTTATTTTTTCAATGTTTATGAAATATATGAAGCAACATAATGACAATATTATGGATATTACTTTTGAAAATTTATAAATGATATTGTAGTCCATCAAAAGACTTGCATCCCCAAATAGAAAATTTATGAAGGTATTCATAATTTCATTAAAAATATTACTTTATCGCCTGTTTTTCTATATTATATCAGTAGTACCAATATTTGAAAAAATCTGCATACCCAAAAGAAGTAATTATACTTAGAGATTAGTGGTTAAACTATATGGTGTTAGAGTGTTTTCCAAAATCAATTTTAGGTTATTACCTATTAGGATTGTGATGTACTATTGGATGTGACATTATAGATACATTTAGGATGCAAAAAATTATTATCATATTGATTAGTTATTATTTTTGACCAATTTCTCAAGGAGAATAAGAATATGGGGCTATAGTCTATGGATTCTAATATAGACCGTGAAATGTTTCAAGCTACCCATTCTTATGAGAGGTTGGCTTCGAGGTTGAGACTGTGATATTTATAGTTAGGGAATGTATCAAACATTTATACTTTCATCATGTAATGCTGACATCCTCCTAATTATTTAGTCACTTTTTTCATCATTTTATATATTATTTTAAAGTTACTTTCCTTATAATTTTTAAATTATACATATTTTTTTCTAAATCTTTTGGGAAGTTGTACTTTTCTTTAAAATGGATGCAATAATCTGGAAAATAGAGAACATGTTCCATTCAGATGGAAGTGGAAACCACATACTTCATAAAATGTGAAATAAATGATAAGGATGCATCTAGAAAATTTATGACCACATTGATTTTCATAAATTAATTTTTTGGAAGTGACTCCATAGTTCTAATAGAATCTCTCATCTAATAATTGATTTTTATACAATTAATGTAAAAGTATAACTTCCCAAAAGATTTTTCATAGATATTTCCTTGAATGTTTTAGTAATCAGCCAAACCTTTACAAACATTACCTCAATAAGATATATAGTGTGCTTGGTTAAACTCGAAGCGTATGTTTTTAATTTATAATTTATATTTTAGTTCAAAACACACATAAAATACTCAAAACTAGTAAAACAAATTTATATTTTTTTGATACATTATAAAAACAATATAAAATGTATTAGTGACGTTTTGGAATCACCCACACATCAATCTGATACATAGTTCATCTGGTATGACTCAAAGTGCATGTATTGAGTTTAAAACTGACATTTTAGTTAAAAACACATGTAAAATACCCAAAATGAGAAAATACATTCAATTTTTTGATACTATATAAAGGCAATCCAGAATTAATTTGTGACTTATACGAATAAACCAAACATCAATTTGAAACGTGGTGTGCTTGGAATGACTTGAAATGAATATATATTTTTTTTAAATTACCAGTTTAGTTAAAATCACATGCCACATTCTCAAAACCAATCAAACATATTTAGATTGTTTTTATACTTTATAAAAATTAAAGAAAACACTTTTGTGACATGTATGAATCAACCTAACCTCAATATAATTCATGGTGTATCCTATATGTCTTGAAATGTATGTTTTTAGTTTAAAATTGACAATTTATTTAAAAACACAATTGAGATACTCAAAACCAAGAAAATGCATTTAGATTATTTTGATAATATAATAAAATGATAAATATTTAATTTTTTCGATGTACTGATTGACCGCATGTAAATTGAACACATGATGGGGACAGTATGACTCAAAGATCATGTTTTCAATATAAAGGCCCCTTATAAGCTTAAAAAATGCCACTTATCTAAAATTATGAAAATGCACTCAGATTGGTTTTAAACATTAGGAAAAAAATTAATAATTCATTTTTGATGTATAATATTTTTGATGTATAATAAGTGATCGCACATCAATCTGACATGTGATGGAGTTGGTTTGAATCTATGTATACATTTTCAAAATAAAAGTGTCATTTTAGTTCAAAACAAATAATGTTCTAAAAAACAAGGAAAAGTGCTCATATTGTTTTCAAAAATTAATATAATGATCCATAATAAATTTTTGACATGTAAGAATCAACTATATGATAATTTGATAGATGAAGTGGTAGGTATGACTCGATGTTTATTTCAATATAGAAGTGTTGTTTTAGATCAGAACACTTGTGACATACTCAAAAATGAGAAAACATAGACATATAGTTTTCATATATAGAAAAATTATCAATAATTTATTTTAGACATGTAAGAGTTTAGGGAACTTAAAAACAACACATTATGTGTTCTGTATGTTTCTAAGTGATTGTTTTCAATATGGATGTTGTATTTATGTTTTAAACATGCATCACATAGACATTGTAACACCCTGAAATTCTAAAAAAATCACATTGTATTTGATAATATATATGACATGAAACACCTAAAACATAATGGAATATGATATCTGAAGACTTTATAGAATTTTTAATATTTTATATATATTTTATATATTTTATATCGCAATGCATGAAATAATTATTTTATCTTGTGTTTCACACAACGAGTTTATTCTATGGCTTATGTTACACGCAAGACTGAATCTTACTGAATACTATTAATATTATTATTTAAAATTAATATTATATCTTGGGAATTAAATTGGTGGTTATGAATAGGATAAAATATCTTACTCAAATATATAGTTTACTTCATTGGTTACCAATTAATCCTAATTTAATATATAAACCAAATGAAAATAAAGGAAATGTTTTTTAAAAAACTATTTTTATTCCCCAATTGTGTTTTATCCTAACTAATAAAATTAATTACTATTATTGTATGATATTAATTAAATATATATTATATATTTAATAAAAAAATTTCAAAATTTTTTCAATATATTTGATAGGCATGTGATAAGAACTTGTCTAATTTTATGCATAAAAACCTATATTTTTCTAAAGGTAGTTTTGTTGCCTTTAAATGGAGATCCTATATTAAATAAAAAAATTTATCATTCTATAAAAAATATTTTTCAAAATAAAATTCATTTTTAAAATAAAACAACAAAATTCGCCTCGATAAAAATTTTGGTATTTTTATGAAATAATTCATATTTGATGATTTGTGTAAAATACTATATTTTAATTTAAAAATGTGTTTTCTTATAATTTATATATATGGATACATTATATTTTTGATTGGATTTAAATTTTAATTATATAAATTATACATCAATTAATCATATTTTGGTAAGAAATTTAACATTGAGATTTCATATGAAAACATTTTAAACTTTTGAACATTTTTACAATAAAAATGAGCTTTCTCATCCCATCTGCGAGATTAATTATAAATTAAATGGTGAAACATACATGATTGGAATTTTGAGAAATGGATTAAATATTTGGAAACATAATAATTTCTAATTTATAATAACCTCATCCATGTTTTTTCAAAAATATTCCTAAATGCAATTAAAAATAATTACAGATTTTATGAGAAAAACTAGCTTAACAGGAGACTAAACCTTAAACTTATGGGCCAAAATGACCTAGAAAAATTTCCAAAATTAATTTAATATCCATATTTATACCATATCAAACAATTTATTTATTTATTTCCAATATTGTATCCACTTTACATGGGAATAACTTTGGTTGAATTCCCTATTTCAAAAATTTACATCAATGCCACTCCTCCTCCACTATAAAAAGGAACTCACCCATCTAACAGATTCACACATAGAAATAAATTTGGATCATCCAAAACCTGACCAAATAATATAAAACATATATACCCTCAACATATAATCCTCTATTTGGTATGAAATCAGCCTAAGGAATCCCTTTGGTGAAAACCAAAGGGAGTTACCGAAAAAGTGCTGATGTTCTTTAACGAGAAACTTGGTTTTTTTATTTCTCCAACCATTAAATAATCCATTAATAATGATTATATAATAACATAAGTATCATAAATATTTTGTTATTTTGTTATTTCTATTATATTACCTACAATCACACACAATTTCATCAAATGTCATACGCAATCATCGTTCATGTGTACGACAGACTACAACCTCGTGAACTGATGTTGTTCGTTCTTCCATTACCACATTTCAATGTTAGGAATAATGATTAATTTCTAGTTTATATTTGATATATATTATATTTATTATGTCTTTATGAATCTTTAATTTTTATATAAAACATACCATTATGATTTCCATTTTGTGGAAATATGGTAACATCGTTTATGGATTTGTGGACTACCGCCTCCTCAATGCAATGTAGATCATTCACATTATATGTTAAATGTATTAAGGATCATTTTAATAATAATATGTGACATATATTTCATAAATATGATACATAACTTATAATATACATATGTATATATCAATTAATGTTTAAATATGTCAAAGAAATGGAAGTAGCGTTAATGTGTACATACAACCTATTGTCTCCATGAACGGAATAATTCATTTCTTATCTAAAAATTATAAGGTTTTTTATAAATACATATATATTGAATATATATTATATTTAAATCATTGTTTAAATCCTGGATATGATAAAATCATGATTTATCTAAGATTACTAATTAAAAAAAGTCAAAACATACTAAAAAATGACAATTAACACGAGAAACGGTGAAACTAATGAATGGTTGTTAACAAAAGGGTTGTAAGATATTATAATATGATCATATATGATATTATAAATATTATTATGGTTATTATATAAGTTATTAACATGTTTTAACAAAAAATATATGAGGTTGAAGACCACACAACTAAAAGGAATCATAAGGTAATGGATTTCAGCTCAATTTACATTCCATTGAGACTTATTTGTTATTATACTCTAATTAACTTTAATATGGTGTATATACACCCTTATTTTAATTTAATATCATGATTCTCTCATATTTAATTATATTTGAATGATTAATTTGATCTATCTTATCCCAATGGGTTTCAGTTGAAAATTACTAAATGGTAAAAGTTATCTTTGTAATATCACTTTCTTTTGTGATTGTTAACTTTATCTTGAAACAATCACTTCATTTTGATAATTTTAATAATATTTAACTTAAATATCTATATTCTATTGAAATGGATATTATTATTTCCTACACATTATATCATTTTAACCTATGGTATTCACTTTGATAGTTATTTGATTAATCAGGGAAATATTGATAAATTTGTACCTTTTACCCAATACATATATTTGATTATAAGTCAAGTTGTTAATTAATTTAATAAATTAATCAATAATGATGAATTATTTAGACATTAAAAACATTGTTTGGGGATGGTTCTTTATCTTCTCATATTGATTATACATTATTAATTCATATTGTATTCTGTTATACATAACCTTTATTGACCATTTAAGATCACAATTATTTTTTTATTTCCCAAGGTTATGAAGAAGAAATATTTGAATAATATTTCAAGGATATTTTTAATCTAATTTTGTTATGTATCATATTTTTTATCAATTTCCCCAATGTAATATGGTTATCATGTATGTAATCTAGTTTTTTTAAAACTGCTAAACTAATTAGTCCTTCAGAATTTGATTCTTTGTAATCATACCAATATAATAAATCAAGGCATCAGCTCCAAACTTTTGGATTTGGGGTTATAAAATTAGTATTACATGATGTTCAGTATAAACCTTGGAATCTTGATTTTGGAAAACATCGATTAGGGAATAAAACCATAAAATATAATTTTTTGATAAGTATAGAAGAACATGCTACAATTTTGGTACCAAATATATTATGTGGGTCTTTCTAGAAATACATCCCCAGTTTTATACTACAAGTGGACAAGGTTCTATAATATATGTACCAAGGTTTAAAAAATGGGTGTCAGGCCTTACTTAAGTGTAACCTTGTACACAATAATGGTCCTTACGACACACCTGGTTTGACACTCTCAGGGGATACACTTTGGATAATTCAAATTTTATTTACAAAAAAATATGAAGGATTTCAATGTAATTATATAACAAAAAAACCAATGTTAATGGTTTTGAGATTATAAATGTAAATTTTTTTCATTGATGGAATTATAAATTATGATAATTTTATGAACTAATCATGTATGTACCATTGTGTACAAATGGAATATGGAAAGAATAATTGTATCACTACTCATGGAAAATGTAGATATTTCCCTTATGAGGGAACCAATATAGCTGATATTGGAACATAGAAAGTTATGGCTATATTAGGGTTGATTAATCAGTTTATTAAAAACAATCTTTCCTTGCGAGAGAAATATGTCCCACATTGAGATTCTCTTATGTTGGATCTCTTTATGTGACAGATTCCCTCATTGTTTTCTGGGAATACAAATCCAATTGTAGTTGAGAAATTGATTAAATCTATAGAGAGGATATTTATGTCCTTTGGGTGTGGTGAAAAGAAAAAGGTTACAATTTAAGTGTATTGTCTCAATAGAGATGTTGATAAATGTGGGTCATTAATCTAAAATACTATGGAGGAATAATAAATATAACTCATGGAGTGGAATGATTTTTATGAAACATTCTTTGAAAAATATTTCCCTTTTGAGAAAAAAATGAGATAAATAAAAATATGTTTTGTTTAATGAAAAAGGATAAAGAAAGTGGATCAAAGTATGAAGCTACCAATAAAAGGTTGGAAAGGTATGCTATATATTTCATATACAACATAGATTAGGATATTTGAAATTTTTTTGAAGGACTTAAACCAAGTTTCCAAAGGGTGTAGGTGTCTCAATCCTTTTAGTCATATGATGAAATAGTTTTATTTTAGATAAATAGAGAGAAATAATTCTCTAAGTCTTATATATTCAAAGTTAATAAAGGTAAAAAGGATATGGAATGGAAAATAATAGATAAAAGTAATAAGGTAATGAATAATTTTCCAATATGTGATAACTATTGAAAGAATCACCTTGGGAAATTATTGAAAGAATTAAGAGTTTGTTATAAGGTTAGTGAAAAGGTTTAGGAGGTAATATAATGTAAACGGTAGAAGGAAAATGATTTTATTCAGTGTTACAACTATAAGGAGATGTGGTAGTATGAAAAAGAATTACCCAACAATCAAGGGATAATAACTCAAAATAATATAAGGGATCAAGGTCAAGAATATGTTGTTAACATAAACATAGTATAATGAGTAATGTTATTATATATTTAGATCATTAAAACATATTTTAAAAGTATTTCATTGATACTTTTCGCATTATATGATTTATGAAATATATAAGGATTCTACTAAAGTGATTTTCCATTAAATATTTTATATCATTTTTTGAATGGTACCAATAAAATAGATTCAGTAGAAAGTTAATTTTTTTGGAAAACACATGTTTTAGGTAAATATAATACTTAAAATGTTCCTGATTTTAGGATAAAGATATTGTTTTAAGATATTATTGATATAGATAAATTAAATTTAATATAGCTAAATAATGTTGAAATTATTCTAAAGTGTTAGATCATAATCTTTTGTAAAGGTTAGCCATTTATGAAATGGTTAAAATTAACTTTAGGTGAGGTTGTAGGGATTATTGTATTACTTCAACCTATGATTCCACTTGTTCTAAGAGATGATGTAGAAATGGTTCAAGTCACAACCAATGGATATGATTGTGATTGTGAAAAAATGTTTATCAAGTAATTTTATTTCTTTACATTCTTATAGAGTGAAAGAATTCATCAAATCTATGAAATGGATTTTGAAAAAAAAATGTTCTATTATCATCATTTTTATGATATTAATGAATTTTTTCATAACCTTGGTTTACATATTTATGGTCATAAACCTTCAGCTAAACATGTTATCTATTCCTCTCCATCAAAACATGATAGTTATATTCCTCTTCCATGTCCAATTTTTAACTAATGTTCTCCTATTTGGAATCCTAATTTTATAGTGAACTTCACATTTTCCATTCCATATAATTAATAATATTTTTTATTAACCCTATTTATGATGTTGTTTTTTTAAAAAAAAATTTCAAACATCAATCCCTCAATTACTGATATCAATTTGAAATTATAAGGACGCAATTTATTTAAGGTGGGGAGAATGTAACACCCCAGGATTCTATAAAAAAGTCATTGTAGTTGATAACATGTATGAAATGCTACACTAATAATGTATGGGAATATAATATCCTAAATTTTAGAGTATAGTTACAATTTTATCAATATTAAATATATTCATTATATTTCAATGCACTCAACATTTATTTTATATTGCATTGCACGTAAGGAGTTTCTTCGATGGCTTGTGTTTTGTGAAAGACCGAGGCATACTGAATAATATAAATATAATTATTTAAAATGTAAATTAACTCCTAGAATATAATTTGGTAGTAATTAGTAGGATTAAATAACTTATGAAAATTTAATTTTGAATTTAGTGGATACTAATTAATTAGGAACAAGTATAGAAAACAAATGAATATAAAGGAATTGTTTTTGTAAAAAACTATTCTTGTGATCAAAAGGAATTTTATCATAATAAATTAAATAAAATATTATTATTATATTATTTTAATGAAATAAATATATTTTATATTAATTAAAAAATTTACATTTTTTTAATATATATTTTAGGCACATCATACCAACATGTCAAATTTTACGCATAAAGAACTTATATTTTTAAAAGGAAGCTTCTACACCTTTTAATGGTGAACCTATTTTAAATAAAAATTTTAAAACTTTTATAAACCTTATTTTACAAAATAAAATTAATATTTGAAACCAAGGCATCAATATTATATTAGTTTATTTTTTTTAATTTTTACGAAATATTTCATTTTTTATGAATAATGAAACATTCTGTATTTTAATTGAAATTTGTTTCTTCATATAATTTATTTATATTGTTAATTATATTTTTAATTGGTTTAAAAGTTAATTATATAAATTTTAAATCATTTAATCCAATTTACTCTATTTTAATTAATTTTACTTTGATATTGGATATAAAAACATTTCAAACATTTGAAAATTTTTTACTTTAAAACCCAGCTTTCTCATCCCATTTGCGGGATTGACTTTAAATTAATTTCTATCAATTATGTGATTGGAATTTTGAAAAATGTATTAAAAATTTTGAATCATCATGATTAATAATTTATTATATGTTATGTTTAGTTTTTTATAAAAAAAATTTGTGAACTCGTTTAAAATTAATTACGATGATTAAGAGAAAAAGTAGCTTAACAAGGGCGTAAACCTTAAACTTAATGGCCAAAATGACCTAGAAAATTGTAAAACAAATACATTGGATGTCAATATATTGAACATATACTCTTTTTTATCTAATGTTTTCATTATTGTATCCATATCACATGGAAAAACCTCAGTTGAATTCCCTGTTTCAAAATATTACATGAATACCCCTCCCCCTCCGCTATAAAAAGGTACTCACTTATCCCACATATTCACGCCTATAAATACATTTGAATCACAAAAAAAATACCCAAATAATGTAAAACATGACTAAAATAATCCTATTATCCTCATATTATTAAAAATCCAAGTATTTATCTGGGTTCAAACCAAATGGAGTTACTCGAAAATGAGGAAAAGTTCTTCAACATGCACTTTAGATTTATTTCATTCTCCTTCCCTTGAGTTATTATTATATTTTATTATATAATAAACTACGTATATTAAATATAAAATAATTTTAAAATTTCATGTATAAGACCTACTCTCACTCACACATCCATAAAATGGGATACACAATCATCATTAATGTGTACGGTAGACAACCACCTCCCGAACCGATACCATTCATTATTCCATTAAATCCTATCTAAGATTGGAATAATAATGGATTTATAGATTATTTATGATATATATATGATATTTAATATTTATTTATTCTTCTTAAATATATATATATATATCATAATTTTATTCTTTCCATTTTGTGTAAATATATTAACTTTGTTTTTGGACGTGTGGACTATCGCCTCCTTAAAGTGTTGTGATTCATCCACTCTATATATGGAATGTATTAAAGATGGTTTCAATAAATATATGTTACATATATGACATAAATATTATACTTTAATAATAATAAACACACATAGGTATATATATATATATCAGTTACTATTAAAATATGATAAATCACTGAAAGTAGTGCTCAAGCTTATATACAAGCTACCGTCTCTAGGAATGATGTATTTCATTTTCTATCTCAAAATTTTATGGATTATTATAAATAAATGTATATGATATTAAAATCATATTTTACATCCTGGATATGCTTAAATCATGATCTACATAATAATAACAAAATTATAAAGTCAAAACATACTCGAAAAAATGCCAATTTACACCCAAAACAATGAAAATAATGAAATATCATTACCAAACAGGTTATAAGATAATACAAGAAGATAATATATGATATTGTAAATAATATTATACTTCTGTTATATGTTATTAACATGTTTTAAAGCTCTATTTATGAGTTTATAGTCCAACAAACTAAAACTATTCTTAAGGTAAGGTATTTCCTCTCAATTTACATTTTATTGAGAAGTATTTGTTATTATATACCAATTTACATTAATGTGGTGTATATAGTACCCCTTTTTCATTTAATATCATGATTCACTCATAATTTAATGAATTTTATGTATTTCATTGATCTATACCATCCAAGGGTTACTATCTTTAAAATTACTAATTAGTAAAAGTTATCTTTACAATATCACTTTCTTTTGTGATTCTTAACTTTATAATGAAACAATCAATTCCTTATGATAATTGTCATTATAAACTAAATTTATCTTAAATATCTATATTCTAATTCAATATATATTTTTATTTTCTAAAATACATATCATTTTTACATACGGTGCTCTCTTTGATTGTTATTTGATTAATTAGAGAAACATCGATAAATCTGTATTATTTACTCAATAATGATATTTGATGTTAGGGAATGTTTTTCTTTAATTAAATCGATTATTTGATATATGAATAATTAATTGGAAATTCACTGCATGGGTTGGTGACCAGTTAATTTAATCCCCTTGATGAATCGTTAGTCTCATGAGTCATAATCAGTTTTCCAAATCACATGGGGTTTTACCATATATATTTTAAATTGTCTCTAGGATAGATCTTGATGATAAAGTTACCATGAGCCTATGAAACATGATCTACAATAACTAACAATTTTATTTATTATGAATTCAATCATTTTTATTATCCATGTGATTTTTTCTTAGAAATTATCTATGGATTCATTTTCATTTTTAGTATATTGATTAAATGACATGTGTGTTCAGTTATTTAACTTTCCATATTGATCATGAATTATCCAGTTATTTAAATTTCATGTGTTTTGGTTAATTAAATTTACATATTTATTATTCATTATTAATTCATGATATCTTCTACAATAATTAAGCCTTACTAACCGATTTAGCTCACCCTTATTCTTTTATGTTCCCCATGTTATGAAACATAAATATTTTTATAAGCTTTCAAGGATGTTGATCATATCATTTTATTATGTTTCATGTTTTATTTTCTATTTCCCAGTGTAATATGAGTATCATATAGTAAATTTTCTTTTTCCAAAACATATAAACTGATCTTTCCATTGATATTTTATTCCTTGTAATAATTTCAATGTAATAAAGTATGGAACTGGATTTAGGATTCTATAGATGGGGTGTTATAGAAAGAAACAAGAAAATGATCTTTGATTGTTTTCAAACAATAGGACAACAATTCATAATACATTTGTGACATGTTGGAATCAACCACACATTAATATGACACACTATGTGGTAGGTATGACTTGAATTATGTTTTTTCAATATAAAAGTGTCATTTTAGTTTAAAATGCATATAACATACCCAATATCAAGAAAGGAATCATGGATTGTTTTCAAACATCAGGAAAAAGATCCATAATTCATTTTCATCATGTAAAAATTCACCATACATCAATCTTAAAGATGATGAGGAAAGTATGTATTTATGTGTGTGTCTCCAATATAAAGCATCATTGTAGATTAAAACATCATTAATCAAGCTAAAACTAAGAAAACAATCTAGTATTATTTTCAAACATTAGGAAAATAATACACAATCCATTTTTGATGTGTATAAGTCAATCACTATTCAATATGAAACAATATGTGTTCTGTATGATTTGAAGTATGTTTTTTCAATATAAAAGTGTAATTTTATTTTAAAATGTGTATCATATAGCCAAAATAAGGAAAATGAGCATAGAATAATCTTATAAATTAGGAAAATAATATATAATTCATTTTCGATGTGTAGGAATGTAGAAAACATTGATATGGAACATGATGTGGTTGGTATGACTCAAAGTGTGGGTTTTCAATATAAAAGTTCTATTTTAGTTAAAAAACGTATCACATAGAAAAAATAAAACAAATGAGAACATATTATTTTCAAACATTACAAAAATGATCCATAATTCATCTACAATGTGTAAGAATCAACCATACATCAATTTAATAGATTATCTGGAATATATGACTCAAAGTGTGTGTTTTCTATATATAACTATCATTTTAGTTTAAAATGCACGCACATATCACAAATTGAGAAAAATATATTGGATTGTTTTCAAACATTCATAAAATGATCAATAATTCATTTTCGACATGTGGAAATCCATTGAACATCAATATAATACATTATGTGTCTAGTATGACTCAATGTGCATGATTTCAATATAAAAGTGTTATTTTAGTTCAAAATGTGCATCACATTGCCAAATATAGAAAACAAGTATTTATTATTTTCAAACATTAGGTTAAAAATCCATAATTCATTTACAATGTATAGGAATTGTCAGAACATAAATATTAAACATGATGTGGTCTATAGTGCTCTAAGTGCATGTTTTCAATATAAAAATGTCATTTTAGATTAAAACATGCATCAGATATCAAAAACTAAGAAAATGACATTGGATTATATTCAAAAAAATGATATAAATCCATAATTAATTTTTTACATGTAGGAATCTATAGAATATCAATCTAAAACATGATGTTGTTGGTATGACTCAAACTTCATGTTTTCAACATAAAACATTAATTTTTTTTAAACAAATATAACATAGAAAAAACTATGAGAAAGATCTCATGTTGTTTTGAAAATTTAGGGAAATGATCCATAATACATTTGTGACATGTAGGAATTGAGCACACATAAATCTAAAACATGTTGTGTCTAATATGACTTGATGTACGTGTTTCCAATATAAAAGTTTCATTTTAGATTAAAAGGTATTACACCTAGACAAAGTTGTGAAAAAAGTATCATATTATTTTCCAACATTAGGAAAATGATCCATAAACAATTTGTGATGTGGAGGAATGGACTGTACATCAATGTGATACTTTATTAACAAATAGTATCATTAATATATATATATATATATATATATATATATATATTAATAAATAATAACATTTATCATATGTGGATTATATAACATTAAAATTTAAATTTTTATTATGATTTATTTATTGTAACTTTAATAAAAATTGGTTTTACTACAGGGGAAATATTTTTTATAGAGGTTGATCTTTGGAGAAGTCCTATTATAAAAGATATGATTTTTTATGTTATGTGTCATTTGTATAGATTGATTGTAAATATCACATCAGTATAAATATTTTTTATGTAAATTATGAATAGAAATTATAGTGCAATGATTTCGTTGTATTTTAATCTAATTTTATGTCTATAAGTATTTCTATGTTCATGTATACTGATTGGGTTTGCTAATATAGGGTTTTTGTAGGGTTGTTGGACCATTGCAGTAGCTGCATTGCCTTTATCAATGCTAACAATAAAGATGATAAATCCTCCCATATCAATGATATTAAAAGCACTAATAAAAGGGGACATTATTTTTTCTAGAAAATGTGTCAATAAATTCCCCATTTACCAACATTAAATGAAATTGCTAATAAAGGTATCTTTTATCATTTCCAGTAAAAGAACTGATAAGAGAGACCTTTATCGATGCTAAAGGAAAGCACTGATAAAGGGTTCGATTATCAAAAATTTCATTTAATACCAATAATGGTGTCCTTTATTGGTTGTTTCTTTTAGTACTAATAAAGGGGGCATTATTAGTTATTTTACTAGCATTTAAAAAAGTCATATGTTGTTAAGATAACTTTTATTGCCATTACTTTTACACTGACAAATACCTTTTCTAGTGTTGTTAAAAGCCTCACCTGTAGTAAAGATAATTCCAAAAAATATAAATATTTAAAATCCCCAAACCATTTTGAGGGGACATCAAAATCATAAAAACCCTCATTTCGTACTGGAGAAACTATCTAACCCTATCTTTCCCAAATAGGCTTTATACTTGGGCACTAAAAGTTAGTATTAAAATTAATATTCAAGATACATTTAGAAAAATGGAATAGATCATCTATGATAATATTTCACCCCTAAAAAACAGCTGAAACTAAAATCACATCAGCAATAAATCAACATAAAAATATTAAACTTTTAGGAATAAGTGGGAACACTAAAATGTCATCCAAATCTACTCAGATTCTTGGAAAAGCCTTCACATTACCCTAAAATATCTAGACTTCAATTTCTACCTTATGTGCTTAGTGGGGATCTAGAAGATTCCATCACAAAAAATATTCCTATAAATATGGATATTTAATATCCAACTTCTATCACTCTCATTTAATAATGAATTATCTTTATCGAAAATATATCTTAAAAATCATCATAGATAATATATTATACAACCACAATCCTCATTCAAATAGGGTATTTTGATGAAATAAACATAAATAATCACCCCAAATCTAAGTAACCATATACATATTGATACAACTCCCATTAGATATGTGATAAGAAATACCATACATTAGAGGGACCTTAGATTATGAAATATTACGACACAAAAACCAATGTCGATGTCTAAGAGGAACATGAAGAAAAAACACGGGGGAAGTATTTTTCACTCTAGACCCAAGAAGAAAGGGAAAGAGAATAAACATAAAATCCTCAAACACTGCTTAACAAGAAGAGCTGTGTTAAAATATTACATATTCTAGAATATCAATCCTTTATTATCTTCAGGGATCCATAATCATTCCCATGAAAGCATGTTCATCTTCTTCCATTCATCCATATAACCCCACGAGATGTCCAAGAAAATGGAATGAAACAAATTTATAAGAGTGTCTATAAGTTAGAATAGGGGAATAAAATAATTTTTAATATTATGCACCCCTAATTTGGTTAAGACGACATTACGATCCCTCGATTGAACCTTCCCCATCTGACCATAAATTCGCTTCCAAACCCTATCTACAACATATTCAGACATCTACATTTTATATCTTTTGATAATTATTGAATATCATAGATACTTATTATGATTAATAACCCTATTCACATCTAATAAAGAACATGAATCATCCCTCTACTCTAGAAGATGTGGTTTGGTGCACATATTTAGTGTTTAATAATAGTTGTTTTTGTTCTCTAAAGATTGGGGGTAATTTGGTTGCTCACAACATTACAATATTTAGGATATCATCTAATGTTTCAATTTAGTTTATTCATATTTCAATTGTAGATTCTATTTCTGTATAAAAGGATTGAATTTCAATTTAGAATATATTTCATATATTATTTAAAAAATTACAATAATTACTTTTAATTTTGGAAATAATAATTATTATTTAAAATTTGATGTTATTATTTATTCTATTCAAAACCCAAGGAGTGGCTCATAGAAAAAACTGTGAGGATTCTAAAAAATATTAAGAAATCAGATAAGGGGTATTCCAGAATAAAATTTATAAGAAATTTATATAATAATAATGGACTAGTGAAAATAATATTGAAAATAATGAGTCTTTAAGAAAATAAAACAATTATTTATGAATGAAAAAACCATATCCTTTTTCACCCTTTTTTGAAATTCAAAATATAATAGTTATGGATGAAAAACCATATCATTTATAGTATCTTTTGAAAAACCAAATTGTGAGGATTATGAAAATATTAAAAAATGAGATTAGGTGGATTTCATAATAAAATAATTAAGAAATACTTTTATTTATAATGGACTACTAAAAATGATATTGAATGTAAGGAATATGTAGGTTAATAAAATAATAGTTTTTATGTGAGAAAAAAGAAAATTTTTAACCTCTTATAAGTACATGTTTGAAAAAACAATATCCTTAATTTGAAAGTATTTTAGTTAATTAATTAACTAATACTATAATATATATATAATTACATTTTAAAGTGAAATTATTATAATTTGTTGTATTTTTATTTTATGAGATTTCCAGATCAATCATAAATATTTGGAAAATTTATAAATATAACATAATTATAACAAAAAAGTTATGTATTTAAAATCAATGAATATAGATAAATTTTTATTTCAATAAATATTAAAATTTACTTTATATATAATAAATTAAAAATTATTACTAACATTAAATATAATAATAATAATAATAATATTTAGAAATATATATACACATGTATATTAGAAACATTTAGTGAAAACAAATCTCATCATTATAGTCATTTTATTGTATATATAATTATATATATGTTATAAATATATTAATATATATTTTTTAGATATATAATTGAAAATATATTTAGTGTACTATGATAGTAGTGAAATAAGGGAAATTTCATCATTATAAGAATTTTATTTAATTACAATTATAATATAATAAGATATATTTTTTTTAAACAATGAAATTTGATAAAAAGATTAATCATCTGGAAATATAAGAATGTTTGTGACAGAAGGAAAATTGACATTCTAAACTTGCGACTCTCTTGTACGCCCTCAGGTTGCCACAAAATTATTAGTCATATTCCCTTCTAATTTGATTAAAAATAACTTATACATAAATAAGAATTGGGAAAGGGAGGGAATCTTAGGAACCAATAAGATAATGGATTATACGTAATTACCAAATACATAGATAACATAAATAATATCAAGGTAGTACAATTCTATAATTATATATTTCCATACTTTCTCGATAGAACCTTTTAGAATATCACTTATAAACTCAGCTTTTATAACTGTTGGAACCCAATGAGCATGGAAATATTTTTGGTAGGCCACCACCAAGCATATGATGGAGTCATAAACCACAATACCTATACTGATGGATACACTCCTAAAAGTGATTCCTCCACTATAATTTTCATCATATCCACTGTGGGAGGGTTTTAAAAGATTTTACAGGAGTGAGAAATTGGAACATCAAAGTAAACCTCCTTGCTTTTACATAAATCAAGCCAATATTCCACACAATGAATCCAGAAGGACGTTTTCTATGATAGCTGATAAAATAAAAAGTCTTTTTCTCACACCTAGATAATCTAGGCGATGGTGTAGATAGAATTCATCATTTTTATTGGGACAGAAGTATACAATTTCTAGAGAAGTATCAATGAAGATATCCACTAAAATTCAGCATTTGAATCCCATTCCTACCAAATTTTCCTATCCCAAAAGTAGAAGAATATAACATGACATGGGGACATTGGTATAGAATTTCACATGTGGAATATAGAATCATCATATTCATGGAGGAAAATGAGAAACTCCATATAGGGGAGGATAACAATGCACAGTCCCCCCCCCCCGAAAAACCAAAACCTGGGAGTGAGTTCTAGCCTCCATAGTGTCTTAAAAAAACATAATTATTTGGGATTCATATCCCAAGTTTCATATTATATGTATATTTAACCAAATAGTTTCCCAAGATCTCTTTGATCTAGAAAATTCTATATTGTCCCTTGTCCTTTATATATGGGATACTCAAGATGATTATTCTATATCTTTCATTGAACTGAATTTACCTAATTTAATCACACTATCCATTTTCTGTATTATCCCATAGGGTGTTTACTGTTGCATATTCTCACCTAGATACCGTAAATGAAGTAGACTTCATCCCCTTATCGTTAACTAGACACAAGTAATTCAATATATTCAATATGGATCCATACTTGAATATCTAGAATATTCCATCTCAAAGGGTTTCCCATGACCCCCATAAAATTCTATAGAAAAAATTAAGAGTATGAACCAATGTTGAACCACATAAAATCTTATGAGGAAAATACTTATCCTGGTGGATCTTAGAACATGGGGAATCAGGGTTTTGGAGTATCCTCCATCCTTAACTTTCCAATAACACTATATTGAAATGTCAAAAATCGAGGAAAACCTTTCCCTAACTATTTTAATGAAGGAGAATAATAACCCAAGACATCCAATGAATTTTTTCTCTCATTATTTATACCCCACCAAAAAAAGAACTAGAATGAGTGGATCAAGTAAATAAAAAATCCAGTCATTTAAAAATGGGACATAACATAGGAGGTTATCTCCTACACAAGTTCCTTGATTAGAGTATATTTCCCAAATTTAGTTATCCTACTATAATATATAACTCTTGAACTGTAGAAAATATTTGACATAGTAAAGATGAAATACTTTCTAGATTCTTTATCAAATAAAAAATCATTTGAAAAATAGAGCTTTATTTTTTAAGGTTTGTTCTTGAAAAAATCCATTATTTCATCAACAAAAAAATATAACAGATGGGTGGACTTTGTATCCACACCTTCACTCCATGAATTCTGTTTCCCTTTTATACTAATAAAATAATAATCAAAAACATAGAATCCTCTAAAATAAAAAATGAAGGGGTAAAGAAGATCCCCCTAATGAAGACCCCTAGTAGAGGAAAATCTCTAGGAGAGTAAAACATTGATCTTAATCCTAAAATAAATTTATGTTACACATCACATGATGAATCGAATCCATTTAGGGTAGAATCCCATTTTTTCTCATAATAATGTTAAGAAAAAGGCCACTCAACGATATCATATCCTTTGTCATATCAAGATTCCAATCCATAACAACTATTTTAGAAATAGTGTGACATTATATGGAATGAAAAACTTCATGGGAAATGTTGGAATTATTAGATATGAGTTCTTTGTTAAAGAAGTCACTCTAATTTTCATAAATTATAGAAACAATTCATGAATACAAGTGATTAATCAGAATCTTTGAGAAACTTTTGTTGATAACATTTTATAAATTGATGGGACTAGTGTTTGAGACTAAATATTATTTTCTTATCTCTGGGATTAGAGTAATAACTGTTTCATTTAGGTCATAGAATTTGATTTTACCCACCCACAGGTCTTTCATGAGACCCGATACATCACACTCAACATTATGCTATATTTTTTAAAAAAAGGAATAAAATCCATTCAATCATGTTCCTTTAGTGGAATGGATTTGTTTAAGGGATATAAATATTTCATCATCATAGAGGATACATGAGATATTCTTATTCATATCCTCCATAACCACTAATGTAATACATAGATAAATGTTAAGAGAAATGGTAGACTCCCACACCATATAATGCTCCGGAAAAGAATCCATATTATGACCGTGTATCCCCTTATCATAAGACATAGTTCCACCCTTCACATCATGGAGTGATGAAATGGTATTCGAACACCTCCTTCCAAATTCCTTCTAATGTAAATAAAATGTAAAGTAGTCACCTTTATTGATATGGGTTTCACGTGCACATAGGGAATAAAATATTTACTTTATTTTAACTGTCGCATCTAGCTCCACTTCAATGGTTGAAATAAATTCAATGACTAAATCAGAGGGGCGCATGAGTATATATTTTTATTTTTTCATTGAATATACTCAAACTGAGAATCTGGTTGGTGGAATTTGAAGTTCCTCCATTTATTTTAACTCTGATGTTACATGTTTGACATTCATTCTCATATCGGGATACCCTATCATTCAACAAGAACATATTATTTCTTCATATTTCATATCTTTTACCTAAAATCATTCAAATATAAAAAAAATCCATGTTTTTGAATTATTTTTCCATGTGAGAAATTAATGAGGATATTGTATTGGTAAAAAGTTTCTAGTGAAATTAGATAAACCCATAAGAAGATGAAAATGTTTTTATATTCACTCGATCCCAAAAATAAATCTAGATGTTCTACAATATAATTATTTTTAGTGTTCCCATAGAACCACGTGTCAAGTTTTTCTGAATACCCCAAATAATCAAATAATTACATTCTTTCTAGAACTTCAATATTGAAGAAACAATATTTTCAGGCTAGCCAATCATCTCATATGAGAGTAATATTTCATTAATGTCCTAGCCAACTAGAAGTGGTACTGGTAAGATTGCAAAAATGGACTTAATTATCTTCTATGACTCCCATTTATTCCTCTAGGTGGGATATCTATAAAATCCATCAAAACCCCATCAAAGGGTTCCTGGTTAGTGAATGGAGGTAGAAATTAGTTTATAAGGGAAGGATTTAACCCTTAAGTCCACATCCTCTCTCTAAAAGAGACAGATTCCACCCACATGGAGTTGCAGGGGGATGAGGAAGCTGCATCAAAAACAATTATTTTTGAAAATACCTTCTAATTATTTTTTATCTAATATGGTTTCATATACAAAAACTATATCAAGTAATCTTTTAGACAAACTACACTATAGAATATGAATTGAGTGTGGGTTTCCACGACCATGGAAGATTCATCGTAAGGTTGTCATTGGGATAGGTAGGGCTATATTGATCTATCTTCTACCCATTATTATTCAATAAATACATCATCTACAGCCATTTTACATATTTTGGCATATCTTTCATCAACAAGCAGACACTCCATATGACTTTTAGAACTACATGTTTCCATAATGATCATATCAATACCATTATACCTATTGATTTCCCCATTCATATAAATTGTTTTTTGGACTAGATATTGAATGTTAGAACGGTTAATCACCTGGTAAAGGGGGGTTTGGGAGGTCATAAATGGACTATGAATTATTCTTGTTAGGGGGATTTGATAAAGTCTATTTTGGGATAGAGGGGGTTTCACTTTTCCCTACATTATAACATGCCTATGATAAGGGATAAAATTTAACACACTCGAAATATTAACCTGAATTTCAAATATTTTATTTGAATCGCCAAAATTAATTCAGACTGCTTGAACCTTCACCTCTTATAATCGATAGTAATTATATTATTTTTTGGAAAAGATAGGAGGGCCTGTAAAGATGGTTTCGTTTTGTTCTAGGTTAAAATGAGATTTAATTTTCTTTGAATGTTTTTTCTCTCTTTTTTTATTCTTCCTAATTAAAGGACACCCCCATATTTTTGGCACCCATCCACAGGACATACCATAGGAGAATAATTCATTCCCCATTAAGAATTTTTTCCATGCAAAATTTTTCCATATGTCTGAGACATCAACATTAAAAGAAGAAAATTGGTAAATATTCACACTATAAGGATATCTATGTGTTGGATTCCTCTATATAAAAGAATTTACCTCTCAAAATAGGTTGATAAACATATATCATAACTCTAATTCGAACTAATATCCCCCAGTGAAATCAATATGAATGGTAATATTCTTTAAACTCACCTATTTTGGCCCTAATTTCATGCATTATTTGTTCATATCTTTCACAAAAGAGAATACCTATTAGATGGATCCATATATGGGTTTTAGAGAAGTTAATGTTCAATATGTAACATCTTTTTTGTATATCCTCTATTAAGATGAGATGATTTATCAAAGGACCAAGGCCTCCCATTAATAATCGTATGTTAATCCTTCAAATTTATATATTTAAAAATATTGTGACTCATACCAATTTCTCTGAGGGCCATATCTTTATCTAATCACTATGTATTATGAATATTATTTTCTAGTGCATTTAGATTAATGTATTAGTTACTAATGAATTTTCTGACAATCAAAAGTTACATACGATGAATCAGGAACACATCGTCATCCTTATTTGTCACAATCGACACATGCACCTTTTCAATCAATGAATGATTTTTCCATCGGCATAAAAAATTTGATTCCATCCCCAACACTTTTATAAATAGAATAAAATAATCTCTATCAAAGGAGGAGTTGATGCTTCCCTCTAGGATCATTTCATGTTTTTTATAGAGATGCCACTGACTTCCACTGAAGGATGAGTCACCATTGAAAATCATGATGACACCAACACTGGGAGGCCCCACGGATAAATGGAAAAGTCCTAAGGAATGTCAAAACCTATAAAATCATAGGATTACCCTCACAACCTATGGAGAGACTTATTTAATTAGATATAATTTTAAAACTATTTTAATTATATAAAATATATTTAAAATTACAATTTATCTGTTTTAATAAATATATATAATAACTATTATTATAAAAAAAATTCAAAAATTTATTTTTTAATATCACATTAAAAACAACTAGGAGGTCTTTTATTTTAACCATTATTATATATTAATAACAATATTTTTTTTAGTTGTGAATATAATACTACTATTTATTTAAATATTAATATTATTATTTAAACCTGTTGTATAATCATGGATATGCTAATGAAAACAAATTATAAGGATTATGAAAAATGTTATGAAAGGAGAGAAGAGGGGATTCTCTAATCAAATTAAGATGAAATACATAAAATTATATTCTACTAGTGAAAATTTTATTGAAAACAATAAATATTTATTTAACTAAATTATAAATAATTATTGAAAAATATATACCTTTTTACCCTATCATACATGTATATTAATTAATGTGTCCAATCTTTAATTTTAATTACAATTTATATGATAACATTTAAATTTGAATTTTTAAAAATTAAATATATGTTATTATTGAAATTTGAAAAATTTATCAATAATAAATAATTTAACATGTATAATTATAATTTAAATAAAAATTTAATTAAAATTTAAAATTTATACATTTAAAATCATATTAATATAACTATAATCGTTAAAAATAACAAATTTTTTGAAGTTTTGGTCTTATGTGTGTGGTAATGTAACTACATAATTTTACATCTAACATGGTTTCAAATTAGGGTATCCGCATTAAGGAAATTTTTATATATCCATTTATGTCATTAAATAGTGCCCCACACAATAGGCATGAACCAATGGGTGAGATTTATCTGTCCATTTTAGGCACTATAAATTTTCCCACACCATAGGGTTGAACAAGGTGGTTACATAGTAGTAGGAAGCAAGGCGGAATAATGAGACTGGGTGAATGGAGTCGGGTTAATTTGAAAGGTGGTGTGACATGGTGACACAAATAAGTTGTTGGGTGTGTGGCTCAATAGAATGATGGGTGAATTGGAATCCATAAATCATCCCCCTACTGGCTCGTATTTATAATGTGTGATGGAGGGGTTCATTCCACAGTGTGACTGGGGGCAGAACAACACGATGGTTGCTGGCAGGGGAGGTGTGACATAATAATTAGTGAGATATGCTGCTTATCTGATTTGGAAGATGATGTAGCATGAGTGGAAGGTGGAACACCATGGAAATAAGCAGGCCTCTGTAAGTGGGTGTTTCAAAATAGTGATGTGTGCGTGGGAACCTATTAAACAACCCTCGACACAGATGAATTCTCAATGTGACATTGATGGATGAAATACCACAATGCAATGGAGGGAAACAAGGTGTTATTGTGCTTTCATGGTGGGTGGCATGATGTGAATACTAGTGAAAAGGTGTGATATAAGGCTTCTCATATGAGAATTTGTGTCATTTTTTTCTAGGGTATTTGGTCCACAATTAGTTGGGCTATTTGTTCATTAAGAACATTGGATTTCATTCCACTTAAATGTAATAAAATATGTCCTTTTGTTGTATGTAAATCCTTTGGGGGATAAGGCTTGACCCACTATAATGTATGGATGCATCTATATTTTCTAATCATAGTCCCTCCTCCCATATATAGATTATTTTAAAAAAATATTTTATATATATATATATATATATATATAATACAATTAAAAAAATATGTAGAGTGGTGGGAGAGATTTGCAAGATGGTTAATTATATCATTATAATGATTAATTTTAATTGTAATTTGAATTTTATCACTTATAGGTATAAGTTATTATTATATTATAAAATATATTTAAAATTTTAATGAATATATTTAAAATAATTTAATAAAATATTTTTAAATTTAAAAAATTTAATTAAATAAATATTCATAAAAACTGTTGATTTTAAAAAACAACCACCGAGTTGGTATTGTATTTGAGCCGCCATTTTTACTTTTGTGTCTGTGTTTATTATTTTATTATATATTGCTTCATTCCATTTACAAAATAAATTAAAAATATTATTATAAGAATAATTAGGGTTTAAAAATTTATTATTTTCATTTATTAATTAGTTTTTATCACAAAACAGTATACATTCAGTTTTTATGGGAACCCAATTTTAAAATCGTAAAAGTGGATATTTGAATGACGATAAATAATAATACATTAAATTAATGAAAAGAAGAAAAAAATTCAATAATTAGGGATAATAGTCAACTGATTAATTTGTTTTCATACACATAATCATCTTTTTTTAACTTGTATATAATTCCCTCAGCCAACCGAAGACCTCCTCGCACCACAATTCCCATGCCTCTCGTTTTCTTCCAATACTATCTCTCATCTATGTTCTAAAGATAATATCCATTCATGATGAGTGTTCCCTCATCCCCATTCATTCCCTTCCATTTTTACTTTTTAAGCCTTTACACAAGAAAAAACTTCCTTGAACTAAACAAACAAGTCCATAAAGTGAAGGTGACTCCAAAATGACTATTTGATTCATAGAATAAAATGCCCTTCCATGGAAGTAAAAACTCAAAATCATGATGTTCCACCTAGATAGACACTCATGTGGGATATTTCCAGGTTCATGGATTCCACTGTGTTAAAAAAACATCAACACATTAAAGAAAGTATAAAATTCAATTTCCACTTGCTACAATAGTGTATGTAAACCCACCACTCCTCTTACATCTACCATGGGTCCACTTCTAGTGAAATAAAGTAAAGGGAATGACAACACTATCATGTATTTATTATGGATTATATAATATTAAGTTTTTACCTAATTCATTTTATAACCACTGATCAATTATGGGTTTATTCTTCATTTTCCCCTTCCTCGCATGTGGGTTCTGACTGCACTCCTTGAAAATATTTTACAGTTAAGAAGCAAAACTCTATAGAGTGGAAGATGGGGAAGAATTTTTTGATTCTTGAAGGTCATTTTCATTCAATCCTTCCCCACACCTAGGTCCATGGATTTTATTAACATAGATTACATCTCCATGGTGATATTCCACTTGTTAGGATTTTTTTATTTCATTTTTATGGAGTTTGAGAAGTAGTATCAGAGGTTTATAGGAGATTCTTTCTAGTTCATTTTGTTTTTTAAAAAACATGTTTTGTTTTGTATTATGTAGGTGAAATTTTTCCATCCTTATTTGGAAAATTTTAATAGTGCATAATTTTGGTTCTAACAATCAAATTGTGTTGGAAAATGTTATTTATAATTAAGTAAAGAAATTTTAAGAATTAAAAAGATAAATTTTTTTAATATTTTAAAAAATTATATCTCAATTCAATAAAATTATAAAAAAATTATTTCCAAAATAGAAAATTTTATTTTTTTAAAAAAATTATATTTTTATCATCCATGAAAACTATATTTTTAAGTTTATAAATCCTTATTAATTGAAGAAAACGAAAAAAAATCAATCCAAAGTAAAATAAATTGAAATCAATTACTAAAAATTATTAAATTGATTTTAGTTATTGCATAAAATTATTTTTTTTACTTAAATAATGCAATAAATGTGTCATTATTTATATAAGAGAAAATACACATAATAATTATTTTTAAAATTTTGTTAAATAATATGATTTTATAAAAAAGAATTTTTTTTATGTTAAAATCATTAAACTCGAAAATGATACTAAGAAATTACACTATAAAATTTTAAAGAAAAATTCTTCTAAAATGTTACAAAACTAATATGTAAAATATTTTTGGAAATTATCCTTGGAAAATAATTTGGAAATTCCTATAAAATATTATAAATGTTTAAATTCCATAAAAAAATAGATACTAAAATACTAGTGAAAATTCATATTATATATTTAATATTAGGAAATTTAAATTCAAAAATTCCAATAAAAAAGATCTTTTAAAATTCAATTTAAAAATTATATTTTAATATAATAGTCGAATAACTCACTTGAGTTTTATGCTTCAATAATCCAATGTAAATTTTATTATAAAATTCCATGAAAAAATCACTATAAAAAGAATGTAACATTTCACAATAAATATAGCGGACCAATTCCAATAAAAAACGTTAGTTGAAAATTTCAATAGAAAATTTAATTGGAACATAGTAGGTAAAATCTCATTGAAATTTTATAATTAAATATTGCTTTTAAAAAAATAATTTGATATTAATAATTTAGTCATATTTAATAAATTTATAAAATAATAATGTTTTTACTTCAAAATAAATTCTTATACATTTCAAAAAATATATTTTCCATTAAGAATATAATTAGATGAAAATTAGTTTTTCATATTAATAAAAAAGTGTAATTTGATAATATAAACATTATTTTCCTTATAATAATAGACATACTTATTAATAAACCGAGAATTATTATTTCTTTTAAAAATATAATTTTTTTAGTTGTAATGAATTTTTAAAAAATATTAATTTTTAAAATAAAAAGAAAGCTATTTATCAATATCTAATTGATAAAAAATTAATTTTTATTGAAAAACGAAGAAAGTTAATAAGTTTTTTCTAAGTTAAGAGTCTTATGGAATGTTACAATATATTTCCAAAGTCTAAAGTCTTATGATTAAAATAAAAATATTTTAATCAACTGTATTACAAAGAAATGTCTTAAGAAACTAAAGACATAAAAATCATTGAAATTTTTTTAAATATTTAATTATATTATTGATGAAATTATTATTATTATTGCATTATTATAAGAAAAGACCACACCTAACTTTTCCAATGATAAAATAATACTTTACTAATGATGAAAGGTTTAATTAAATAATATTTCTATTTCCAATAAAATATATAGTTCCAAGTTATACACAAGTTACTTCAAATGACTACCTCTTTGATTGGAATTATTTTTTATGGTCTCAGAAAAATGACGTATGGATGGTTTCTAAAGATATATATATATATATATATATATATATATATATATATCTTGAATACTTGAAAATAGAAGATATTACATTCATATATAAGTAAAATTTTTATTAAGATTCAACAACTGACTCCCATAAACGATATGCTCTGTTTTCTTCAAAATATTCTTGTTTATTAACTGAAAACTAAAAATTGTTTTATGTTGTGAATTGATGATTATTTATTTATTTTAATAACATATCATTCTTCACTTTGAATTTATATTATATCTCTATTGGAATTCTTCATCATATGTTAATTTATACTTTAAATTGTGTGTTGAACCTAAAATACTTTATTCATCACATTTGTAAAGTTTTCACTCTTTGTTCATAGTTGGAAAAACTGTAGATAGGCCTTGTGAAGAGAGATCCTAGTTAAAGCTCATGTAACAATTATTAAAAGTTTTAGTTTCTTTCACTCAACTATCAAAGTCCTTGGAAAAAGGATTGATATATTCAAAATAAAAAATATTGAAGATAGTGTATTTTTGGAGTGGAATATGTGATCATTGTACCCAGAACCACTATTAATCTCAAGAGTGATGATTCTTGTATTTTATTTATTTCTGTTGTATAATTACTTTAGAATAGTAGGAAAATAATTGAATAATTTTTCAAATTGATATTTTTATTTGGTATAAATTATTTATGAACCTAATTCACCCATCTCTTGTGTCATTGTGTGACCATACTAGAGTGACACTAGTGACACATTCATGGATTAATGTAGTGTCTCATTCAATTTGCATTCTGTTTTTTGTATAGTCACACAGGTAGCGGTGCCACTAGTCAACACGCCATATTTCCCCCATACCAGTAACCATTGTGTTGTGTTTCCCACCTTTTTACCATGGGAGATGTTACCTACATACCACATCAAATATCTGAGTGGGTAGAAGTTTGGATGATAAGTTCTAATGACCTAATTTCCATTTCGAATTTCCCACCCAGTGACATCTGTCTGTTGTCACTTCATACCACTTATGAAGTCTCGCCACAATATCAATATGGTCCAATTACATCACCCAATTTCTTGAACCAAGGTTTTCCATATGAGATTATATACTAATAAAAAATTTCTTGGTTGTAATTTCATATGTCATAATTTTTAATGAGTTACTTTTGTTAACTAAAAATATTAATTTTATGGAATTTTTTCTACAAATACATATTTAATTGTTTAGAAATATTAATAATTAATTTTATTTCCACAATATTCTGTTATTATTATTTTTAAGAAAAACCTATTATTATATAAATAATATATTTAATCCTTACATTTTAATAACGATTAATGGGTGTTTTTTTAAAGAAAAACAAAAATCCCTTCAAACATGTTCCAATTACAAGAATATAAAAGTTTAATCCTCAAAAGGAATAGAATGGGACAAAATGACTCCTCAAGAGAAATATTTGAATTATAAATATTATTGAAAACCATATAACCATCACAATCAATGAAAGAAAATGATAAATGGAAATAATTTGAATATGCACCACAATTGTTTTTACATGTATGATGCTAACATAGAACACAATAGCATTAGCAACATGGAGATTCCAATTATAAATAAAAACATTTCGCATATAAGTTGATAATACCAATATTTAATTTTTTATAACATGGGTATATCTATTGGTAAAGGTACCTTTTTTATTGGTAAATCATTTTACCAACATATATGTCAATTTAACTACTTAAATCTCCCTGAAAAATTTTACAGACATGTTAAAAACAATTTCAAACTTCAAGAGACCTACAAGAAACTCCATCAAACATTATCTTCTATCTATTTCTCTTAGACATCCATTGTTACTCCATCAAACCTCCTATGTAATTTGTCTCATTAGAATATGGTGATGATTCTCTAGGTTGAATACACTACCTAGAAATTCCTGATAAAGATTTTTACTAAAGAGAATAAATAAAGTGAAAGAAAATGACTATAGAAAAACACAATTGAAAAACAATATCCACAAATCTTGTTATCATGAATATGAAAAATAGAGCATCCAAATGGATAACTATTAGCCAAATTTTTTCAATAAATTGTTCAAATATTCTTGGATCCATCATGAAATGATAAGGAATATATATATTAAACTTATCATCTCGAAGTGTAATAAAGGAATGGTAAATGATATAGAAAGGATGATGAGTTTCAATACTAGGTACAAGAGATGTACGGGTGATGGAAGACGTGTTGAAAAAAGTATAGTTATTATAGAACAACACCTCATAAATGATTTTAAATGATATACATGAAAGAAGCTATACCTTATATGATTGATAATTTAGTCTAGCTATGACAGAACAAATGATCAAATTAAGTAGAAGTAAAAAAAGTATCTAAAAACAAAAAAAATACTCAACGAAGTAAAATATTATCTTACCAATATAACTTATAATTTCCTAGATAGAATATTAATTGAAAACTTTTTTGTTCTAACACATAGGTGCAGTACAAGAAACATATTTAAATGGCTGTTTGATTGAATTTATAATTGAGTCAAGGAAGATTTGAATACACATGTAAAAGTATTAATGCCATTAATTCTCCCTAAACAATAAGTTAGGATATAAATTAGAATCTCCTTCTATGATATCCTATTAGAAATAAAAATCTCAGTCATATTCACTACTGAAAACTCTTGAATCCTCACTTGTATTTCACTTATATCCACCAATCAAATAAATAAATCCATACACTTCCCATGTTAGAAACATTGATACCATTCCTATAAGTCTTCCATATCTTTTTAATACTATCTAATTTCTGTACAACTAAATGTTTCCCAATATGGGATAATATAACTCAAAAACTATTTGGATCAATGAGAATACCCTGAACTAATACTTCATTTGGAATTAGTTAATCTTCATATATCAAATTGTCATATAAAAGATTGAAAATGATATTTTTAGTGTCTTAATCGACATATATGAAAGGAACTAACTTTATTCTTCAAAATCCACACAACCATACACAGTTAACATACGTATACAACAAGTTTATCCTAAAATTATTAAATAAATTTGTACTAAAATTTAGTGAACATACCAGGATAAAATAACTTGATAACAAGTTTATCCTTAAATTTCAAAATATTATTTGACCAGGATATCTTAAATTACAATTATATGATTGATAATTAATTAATTAAGAGGAAAAAGAATAATCATTCAACTCTAACAAAAAAATTAAAAATTCAAAAGTATATATTGGAAGAGAAAAGAAACATTGTGATATAACCTTAAACAAATATGTGAGGATTGTTCTATGTATAAAAAATCACTTAAAATAAATTTACATGAAAATAATGCTCCAATGAGAAGCATAAATACACTTTTAATAATAAAAATAAAAATAAATACAAATTTTAATTTTTAATAGTGTAGATATAAAACTATAATACAACTATATCAAAACGTTTTAGAATGGCTAAATAATTAAATAAATTCATTTCTAAAGGATAAAATAATTTCATGTTTGGCATTGGCATGCACATAAAAACCTCAAACCATTACTTGTACAAAAAATGTTTTTAAAACTATCTATAAAATAACTAAAAAATATTGTTTAATGGTTACAGAAATATATTGTTAATTCTTTACAAAAATGAAGGAAAATGTGCTGAAAATAGCCATACCAAGACCTGGTGAAAAAGATATAACATATTATTCTCCTAGGTGATTCAGAAGTAATTGCGTCCTAACTTTGAAGTGGAGACTGAGAACTTGTTTTCTACCTCCACCAAACACTACTTGAGACTTCTGACTCAACTTGTATAGGAAACTTTTGAGAACCCTCTTCTTTGTTCCCATGATACACACATAGTATACACCCCTCTAATGAGTGTTAACATACTTTTGTCCATATTTTTCTATTAGGAATATACCCCAAAGTATTATACTAAATTTAATTAAAACCAATTTATATTAAAAACATATACATGAGGGGGGATAGTGGAAATTGATGTTATTAGATAAGAAATCTAAGAAATACCTCATCACATGGATGTTGATGACACACATGAGCATGAAGATGTTGTTGGACCACATTAGTTGGGAATTGGCTTTGCACCCAATAGAATGCATATTTTTTCCACCATTCCCATCCAATGACCACATACATAGACACCTAAGGACTCATGTATCTATTTATAATAGGTAATAAGTACCAAAAAATATTAAAAAGTGTTAGGAAACTAAGACCAAGCTGTTTGTAAAAAAATTATTGGTCTATTATTTAAAACAAACCTGATCGCCTTATCCATAATTTTTATTTCTATTCTCCATTTTATTCTTTACTGGGTTTTCCTTATTCTAACTCTCACACATAATCACCAGATTCATAATGTTGGAAATGACTTGAAATCAATTAATCCAGGCCTAGGAATTCCATAATAATATATCCAGAGAGATTATTTGTAGTTATATCTCTATAAAATCAGATCGATATGAAAATACAAACACTCAAACTAAGTATCAAATGATGAAAATGATTATAAAAATAAATACTAAAACATTAAAAAAACCACTTTGGTATTGGTGATGCTACATATTGATTATCATTACACGCATATATTTAAGGACTAAGATATTTCCATGGTACTTTATTTTTCCTTCCCTATAAAATATTTTTTAAACTAACATCTGTAAAAAACTCCAAATTATCATTATTTTCTTTTTTTGAACATAGTTTAATCACAAACATACTGATTTCTCCAAGTATATTTACATCTCCTCCCAGATGAAAAAATATTATGCTCCAAATGCATTCAATAATTTCCATTTACTATAAGAGATAAGAGAGATAATTGTCTTGGATGGTTCTTTAACCTATACCCACAACATTCCTTCCATGAAATAAAGTATGAGCAATGATAAAAAACACTACCCAATAAAACAATAATTCATAAAATTACATTAAATCCAAAAAATAAATTACATATAAAAATAAAATAATTCTCTATGAAAAGAATTAAAAAAATCAAATTAATGTTATTTAAAATATTTTAAATTGTTACATGACATATTCTGAAAGTTTTTGTTGTTAAAATTCCAAAATATCTAATAAGATATCTTGTATGTTTTTTAAAAATTTATAATTTGAAATTCAAGTTACTATAATTTCACATTATTTATTTCACATTGATGCAAGGTTATTTAAAAATTATTTTAATTTACTAACATAAAATATTTATTTTCTTTTCACTTATAACATTCAAATTATATTTCAATATAATTAATTATATAATTTATTGCATGTTTTCACAATTTTATAAAATTTTATAAGATGAATCATGAAAAATAATAAGATTCATGAAAAATAAATAGTCATGTAATTCAAAAAATACTAAACAATAAAGTTTTATTTGAATACATAATATTTGAATTAATATACTATAATAATCATATGTTTACATGGGTTTCGAAAAAAAGAGAAACAAATTTACACATTCATTTACTAATCCACAATAGTCTTTCACAGTTGTTAAATCATCTAGAATTAAAATTTGAAAAGATTCAACCATAATAGAGGATTAAAGTTATACATTCAAGTTAAATTTAGTACTCAATTAAAATTTTCACTACCAACTATATTGAAAAATCATACCATAATGAAATTTTCTGAAAATAAAATAAAAATACTCCCCCTGTAATTTTAGTTAAAAATTTATTTATAGAGGATAAAACATAAATGGCCTTGGGATAAAAATAATGTCCCCACTTCATCAACATCAAATATTGAAATCCCATGTTTATTTACAAGACATTTAAGAAACATGAAGAAGCACAAGATATCCTAAAAAACAAAAACGAATGAATAAACATAAAAAGCAATTTTTTTAATAGAAGGGGTTAAAGGCCTAACAGTGGTGCCTGGAAGGCAAGGATGTTTCTGTTTAATCACCTCCATTATATATTTTAATTATGGTTGGATGAACTAGTTCTAATCCAGTGGGCTACACTTCATATCCCATGGGTCAATGATCTGGATCGTCTAAGATCTATTGTTATCTTGGTTCCAAATGTACATGGAAATGGATGGGGTGAAGTTTTTCAAGAGTTTATAGAGAACCTTCAAGATTAAGTATGAAATAATCAGAGTGAAAATAAGTAGATGAAAGGAATTGTTTAAGATAATTAAATGAGAAAACTAAATAGATTCTAGATTCCACATTTTAGACAAACCATGTGTGAAATATATGTATAAGATAGGTCATTTTTGAAATATATTTTGAACACTAATAAACCTATATGATAAATAAGTGGGGGGATAGATTTCATATATTACACAAACTACATGGATTCCAGATTTCACACAGAATAAAGACTATAAATTTCACATAGTAAGAATCCTGCCGAGATTCTACTTAGAAACCCACCTATCCTCTATGTAGATTATACATAGGGATGAATCATCAATATTTGTTAGCGAGAACACTCAAAAAAATTCTTGATTTTATACCATAACATGAGAAATAGGTGAAGGCGAGTTGTTACACCACTTAAACATCTATGAGGTGTTAATTTGATACCTTAAAAATGTAGTCTTGGGATATCCACACACACCATATCCTACTACAGATGAATAAACACCTTCTATTTCTACATGATAGGAATTATCAAGGCTCCATAAAATCACTAAAAAATAAAACTCAATTCATTAGAATTCCACTCTATCCCTAACTAAAATTCACCACAAAAATTAGATTAATGAGATTTCATGTGATTAGATTTGTAATTAGAACCTAAAAAGGACATTAAAAATTAAAACTCATTTCATTATAATTCCATTGAAACCCTAACTAAAATTCATTAAAAACACTAGATTCCCATGATTCCACTTCATTAAAACTTGAATAAGAGAGATACATACCTAATAAGAATCTCAAGCATCAACTGATTGAATGTTAAATGGGTTTATATCCATGATCATCTCCAAAACTTATTTATATAATCAAAAGAGAAAAAATTAAATGTAACAACACATGAAAGGTATTTTATGGTGGATAATAGAGGGTAAGGGTGTGTGTGTGGGTCTGGGTGACGTCAATGAACCAAGAAAGTGAGTGTAGGCAAAGATCACTGGTGCAGAGGTGGTAGGAGAAAACGATTTCGGGAGAGGTTAGGCTCTGAGAGAAATATGTGAGGCATGTAGGAGAATATGTCCCCCAATATACCTCTATTATTTTAATTAATAGATCTTTCAATCTTAGGTAAATGTTCATTTCTATTCCTTTAGCATTTATTTTTTTAGTTCATTTTTTTAGCATCAGGTTTCCTATGATTTTTTTTAATATTGACTTAATTGTTTTTTGTGAAATAAATATTTTTTCATATAAAAAAACTTCATTTGGTTATTAAGAATTTTTTTATTAAAAATATGATTGATAATAAAAAAAATTTGAATTGTTTTTTTATAGTAAATGAATTATAGAAACATAATTATACATTACAAAAAAATGTCAGTGCTTATAACTAATAATAATAGATTCATTTTATCGTAAAATATTATTTGGAATTGACTACTAATAAAACAAAATACATAATTTCTCTCTATCATTAAGAGATATCTCCTTTGGAGTTCATTGTTTTTTAAGTACCTAGGGTTTTCCTAGGACCAAAAGACCTTGGTTGGAATTTTTGGCATCTGTGGGTTTTTTTGTGGATTCTTCTCTGACTTCGCATCTTCGTCTACCTCACTCAAAGTAGGGTGAAATGAAATATGATCTTGTAAAAGGAATAAAAAACTATCCTTGATATATAATGATAATACGATGATATTTGATTAGAAATACAATGATTTATTCACATTTCATTGTGTGTCCCTTCGCACAATCAGAAAATTAATCTCTGATTAGAATTTCAATATTAGTTCACTAAATAACACTATATAGAATATTTAGATCTTATATGAGGGTATGTTCATTAGATAAATCAAATGAATGCACCTATTCATTGAATGCATCAATAATAGAGAAAAACATAATGTTCCTAATGGAAGAAAATGGTCATTCGATAATCAACATATTAAAATAGATGATCTAATAAATTGGGTGGATTTTTATATTGTTAACTTTTCCAAATCACCCTTTTGGACACATCTTGTAGGAATGACCTTATGTGGAATATTAGATCAGATTATGCGTGACATGGGTGAAAAAATTGGTGAGTTCATGGAATGGGACTGATCACACCCAGTTTATTGGGGTGTAATGGTATGAATTAAATCTATATTGAATATTGGGTAGCCTTTTATGCATGGTATATTTATGTATATGTAAGAATCCAATACCTAGATTGCATTTATCAAAAAATACCTTTATTTTGTTTCTTTTGTGGACGCATAGGGAATGCAGAGAAAGAATGTTGATTAAAGGAGTAATATGGATAGAGAAACATCATATTTCATTTTAGTGTGTGGATATGAGCAAGAAACCTTAGTGGGGTATTTTATTCCGTAAGCTAAAAAGAAGAATTATAGACATGGAATATCTAAATCCATGAGTGTACAATCACCTATATATCATAATAACATTATCATGTTGGGACTGCCCGATTCTCCATATGAAAAAAAGAACATTTCCAACCAAAATACAATGAATAAAAAGGCTCTGATGGAACCATATTGGATTATTGAATAATATAGTAAGCACATATTAATACTCTTTGGATTTTTTCTTCCTATAGTTCACATAATTTTTCAATTTTTGAAGGAAAAAATAAATTTCCTAAAAAGCCTATAAAAATATCTCAAAATCCAGAAAACAAATTACTATAAATTCCCATGGAGGTTTCCACAATTTATTTTGACTAAATTAAGGATCCCATTTCACCCTTGGTGTTTGACCCGGAAAAACAATGAATGTGGAGAAGGAAACAAAGTGGAGATAATGGTATTGAAATAAATGATATGGAGTCTAGTCAGGCTAAGAGATACCTAGAGGAATCTCTTTCTAGTGAGATAATTCAAAAAATATGGAGATTAATATAGGATGGTGCTTTCCTCCAATTTTCATAGGCAGTTACAAGAATAAGCCATCATCTCATATCCCACTATTTATTATCAGAGGGAACTATCATGGGATTAACAATCAGTGATCAGTTCGGTTATTCTAGCGTTTCTATATTAAAATTCACCTTGATATGTTTTTTATATGAAACCATAATGGAAATCAAGGTCAAGGATGGTATCAAAAAAATAGTATTTCATGGCTGCTTCTTAGTCTCCCACAGTAGCCACTCATGTGTCCTTTATTTTATAAGGAGAGAAGATATGGATGGCAGGATTAGTTCATTTTTATCAAACCATGTTTCCGCTTATATTTACTATCCTAAGATACAATCTAGGGACTTTGTTGCTTTTTATAGATGTCCCTCTCATAGGGAAAAATGGAAGTCATGAAAGATCCTTAAAACATTGCCTAAAAACACTCTTGACCCTATCCCATTTAGAGAGGATTTTAATGAGATCATGTTCTTGTATAATACGAAAGGTGTCTCTAACAATACCATTTCTCAAATTCTTGCATTCCAGTAATCGTTATAGGTGGATAACCTAGTTTATTTGGGCGTACACTGGTATCCCTCTTTCATTGTTTCAAGGGAACTATATGTGAACTCATAATGTAGAATGTCTTGACATATTCTTGTGATTGGTTGAGTAGACCAACATCTTCAAGCACTTACATGTTTATCACAAGGCACCCACCACTTATGACCACTCTATTATCCTTATTAATAAGTAATATGGCCATAATAAACTAATTAATTAGAGTCACCTCAATTTTGAAATCATTTGCGGTAGGGACATGGAATTCTAGGTTGTGGTTCACTCTTTATAAAATCTTGGAGATTCTCACATATGAAGTAAGTTTCTCCATGTGGATACTAGTTTGAAAACAAAATAAACTTAATATACCTCTATTTTCATACTATATGTGACAACATTGAATGGAGGTTGATTTTTCTCTACTCATATCCCCCCTTATATGACACAATTTCATGAATCATAACACTTGAATTATATTTAGACATGACAATCTATACCAAGGAATGTTTTTGGGAAACGTGTTGATGCGAAATTCACATCAAAAAGGTGATGCCAACACCACCAATTTTTACCAATAAGAATCCACAAGGTGGTGAATGAATTCTATAAATATTGTTAATAATTATAAAGGATGGTCAAAACCAAATAAATGGAGACTCATGACACTATTACTCATTTTTTCAGGAGATTTACCCGACCGATAAAACATATATCTCAACTAATATAACTTTTCATATTAAGCTGGTGATATCTATGACTATGAACTATTTGATAACATGCAACCTTTATAATGAGAAAATTCTAAAGTCTCGTAATCAAATCCACTCTACCAATGCTCTAGGTTTGGATTTATTTCATTCTTTATTATTCAAAAAAATTGGCACCTTAATGGTCCGAATATTTTGATCCTTATAAAGGATATTTGGGAAAGGGAAATTGAATTTTTTTCCCCTAAATGAAACTTTCAACACTCCCAACCCAAAAATAAACAAAAACCTCTACAGGATTCATATTTCTTGCCCATTAGCTGATGAAATGTGGTCTATAAGATTATATCTAAGTTATTGGTTAACCGCATTCACTCATGGATCCATATTATCATGTACTAAAAAAATTTATTTCATCTCTAAAAGGATTATTACATATAATTACATCATTGTGAATGATATTTTTTACCCCATGAAAACATGATCTATTGTGAAGAGAGGTATTATAGCATGAAAACATGGTATTAAAATGTATTACAAAAAATTAGAATGGAATCATCCCTAGTCTTTCATAAGGACGTGTTATTTTGTTAGAAATGGGTTAATACTATCATGAAATGTGCCACGTTGGTATCTTTTATAATAAATTTTATTGCGGGCCTATCAAGGATCATCACTCCCTCGAGGGGCCTCCACCAAGGGGATTGCATCTCCTAATTCCTCTTTATTTTTATTGCTATTGTATTTTATAATCTTCTTTCAGGGGAATTTAGGAACAATATTATTCTTGTGAAGAAGGAATTTCATCAGAGTCTTCCCATTTCTCATCATCTTTTTTTATGATAGATTTATATTTCCAATAGCTAACCAGGAAGAATGCACCTCAATATTTAGTCTTATCCATTATCAAGGAAAGGCATCCAGGTATTCGGCTAATTTGGTGAAATCTAAAATCTTCTTTAGCTTTGGATGCCAAAAATATAAGAAAGATTATCTAAACATATACTCTGGTATTTTGGTGGTTGAAAAATAAAAAAATAGTGGGCTCCCTATGATCATTTGTTGATCCAAAAAAGAGGGTTTTTCAAATATTATTAACATGCTAGAAAAATGATACAAGGATGAAAAACTAAGAGGATTTATATAGAAGGGAAAGTCACACTCATAAAGTCAGTGATATAATTGATCCCGAGATATTCCGTGACCCTATTCATTCTTTTGGTTTCATATATTAGAAAAATCCACTCCAGAATTTTAAATATTTGTGTGGAAATAATAATGGAAAAATCAATTTGACTTCCTGGAATAATATTTTCTTCCCCAAGTTAGGTGGGCGAGTGGTTTTCAGAGATCTTTACCACTTTAATGAGATCTTTACCACATTAAACAAGGATAGTGTATTTTTCTTCACTCGGACTCCCTTTTTGCTCAAATTGTTGAAGCTGAATATTTTCCCCATTTCGATTTATGTGGATCACCCTTGAGACCCCCGTCCTAGTTTCATATGGAGATTCTCTTATAGATCTCACACATTGTTAAGTTATAGGATCTACTAGAGGATTGTAAATAGTTGAACGGTTAAAATTTAGAAGTATCCATTGATTTCATAAAAAGAAAATTTGATGGAATCCTCCCTAATTCCCTTGGTTTTGAGGATGAAAATGTTTTCTCACTCTTTGATAATACAAGTGCTAGTTGGTGTACTCAAAGGATCTAAAAACGGTTCAATAATATAGATAGAATACTTATTCTGAGTACTCCCTTAATGATGAACATGGGGAAAGATTTTATGTTTTGGTGAAAATAATGTTCAGGAGTGTTCTCAGTTAGTTCCAGCTAGGCTTTGGCATGTGGAATCATGATCCTGGAGGGTGAGACTATTTGGAAGGACCTATAGTTACAGGATTTCCTTCCCAATGTTTTATATTTATGATAGAATTTATGTATCTAAATCCAACCCTCTGAGAAATTCCTCTGACATCTCTATAAACCTAACAATCCTTCAAGCTCTTTGAGAATGTCTGTGTAGTAATCCCACATGCAAGACATCATTTATTTCCCAAGAGAAAGGGTGGTGTAGAACTCTAGGAACCCAAATGCATACCAATTTGATACATTTTCACCCAACCTTCAAGAGATACTTATGTCTTGGACTTCATCACTCCCTGTGGGGATGGTGGAAGTTATATGCACTATTTTATGGATCATTTGGTTTAGAGGAAATTAGCACATTTTTTATTAGATTTCATGAACAAACTCTTTATCGGTTGAGTAGGTAAAATCATTGATTGATTCATGGAACTAGCAGTAAATGAAGGATATCTCCTAAATATCTCACTCACTTATCATCATGTGGATATACCCCCAATAAGTTTCTTTAAGATTAATGTATATTCTTATCTCCTTAGGTATGGAATTATTTTCATTGGTGTGTGAGTTTTTAATTCCTATGCGAATATTATATTGGCTCTCCATTCTGTGCACAATGCCTTTCGGGACCCACCAATGGATGAATCCCATAAAATTATCATTAGAATTATTTTTTATATGGATAATGGTTAGAATTACATCATCATTGAATCAGATAGTGTCACTATTATCAATGATATTCACTCAAAAGAATGGGGATTACAATCTTATGACCATTTGAATCTGAAGATTCGGTCACTAGTCCCTCATTTCTCAGATTGTTCTTTCTCCTTTGCTAAATGGTAGTGGAATAAAGTAGCTTATTTGTAAGAGACCTGAGGTCTTTTTAGTGTTACTCATACTTACCTGGATGATGTTACTTCTTGGATCATATCGCTTGTATTTTTGGATCATCATTCCTTTCATTGAATTCCTTTTGGATTTTAAAAAATACAACAAATACATATATTGAGAAAAATAATTTTGGAACATGAATTTAATACAAAAAAAGTTAATATATATTTTAATTAGTCATTTATACCAACAAGTATATTATTTGTCCCTGAATTTCTATTGATACAAGCCAGTTTTATTATTGTGACCCTTTTGTCCCCTTGTTGTTCTAATCCTCAATCCGACCAAAACACTTTTGTATCCAAGCTTCATTAGGGATCAAAAAAAATTAAAAAAAATTAAATTCACCTCATCTAGAAAAATCATGAAATTGTAGAGACACTACTACAATAGTAACTACAAATTTTGGATGCCTTTATCATTGCTGAATAAAAGAACTGTTAAAGTTACATTTTATAATTGTTAAAAATTGTGGTTAAATAGATGCATTCATGAGGGCTTAAAAAATAACTGTTGAAGATTCAAAGAAGTGTTGTTAAAGAGATGTATTTTCCAACACTAAAAAAATTGCCTATAAATGGTATCCTTTATGTGTTCTTTTTTTAAGCATTGATAAATACCACCATTTATTATTTCTTCTTTTAAGCATTGGTAAAGGTCACCCTTTATGAGCGTTTTTATTTAGCACTAATAAGAAGGTATCCTTTGTCAGCACTTTTATTTAGTATTTTTAAAAGGTATCCTTTATGAGTGCATTAGTTTGAAATTGATAGAGGGTTTTCCCATGTGACTTCATCTGACATAAAACTTATGGTGTGTCTGGGTTACACTTTATATGTCTGTGCATTCTACTACAATAATGTGACATGGCTACGGTGGATCGACATCAGCATAAACCTTCCTACAAATGGGACACAATGTCTGGCTCCTCCATGCACTATCCCATCTACCCAGCCAGCTTATACGTGTGCCTCCTCTCTAGCCAAACTACCCAGTCAACATATACGTGAGCTGATCTCAACGTGACCCCCAATTTTTTATATGACAAAAAAAATAAAACAAATAAATAGTACAAATTAATAAAAATAATATACAAATATATATTGTGAATAGTACTAAATATTATCTAATAAATATAAATATATAAAATTAATTAAATGTAGTAATTATCAAATTGAATTTTGAAAAAATGGATTACAAAAATTATTAAAAAATTTATTAATGAAAAATTTATTAATTTAAATGAATAAATTTAATATTTGAATTTATTAATTATAAAAACTAATAAATAGTATATATTAAATATAAATCAAGAAAATTAATAAAATGTAATAATTAAAATCAAAATGATCTCTTATTATTTTTTTAAATAATTTTTCAATATATTCATCTTTTATTTAAATTTCACTAATTTTTAACATGCATTCATTAAATATTATTTATTAATTGATAATGATAATTGTTTCTTTACTATTTTTATAATTTCATGATTCTAAATATCTGTTCATTTAATATTTTTTTAATTTATTCATTTTTAATGTCTTTAATATATAATTCTTCATTAATATTTTTGAAATTTTTAATATTTTTAATATAGAAATATATTCATATATATATATATATCAATATATATATTATTTCCTTAAATATGATTTATATAATACAAAATATATATTTTTGTGGTAAATAATTCCTATATTTAGTGATAAATGTTTTATATTTAAAAATTAATATTATTTGAAAATATTAACTAATTATATAGAGTAATGGACGTTTAATGAAATTTAATTTTTTCAATTTACCATATATAAATTATGTGTTAAATTAATTTCACATTTACATATATATATAATTAATTAATTTTTATGTATAATCTAAAAATGCATAATATTGTTTTTAAATTATTCAATTTTTTGTATTTATTTTATAATTATATTTATTAATATAATATATTTAACATAAATTATTTTTCTAATCACTTAATTTTATTCATACTTTATATTTTTATTCAATATATATTATTTATTACTAGTATATATTTTTTCAAATTTATTCATTTTTATTATTATTCTTCCAATAATAATCTTATATTCTTTTTTAGTATTTTTTTAATTTATTCATTTTCAATTTTTCATTATTCAGTATTTTTTTAATTTTATCATTTTTTTATATTTTGTTATACATTATTTATAAGTCCCCAGCCTTAAACAATACTTAATCTTGAGTTACTTCAAGAATACACATTGAGGATCTTTTCAGGTTTAGAGTTTTAGAAAATTAGATCATAAATCATGCATTACATCCCACATTTAAACAAAGTGGTTACAATAAAAGATAATATTTATTATTCCCAATCAATGGAAACATATTTAAAATAAAACATGGATTATTTCTTAACACTTCCTTGACACTATCATCATATCATGTACCTTTCCCTTGACCTTTGAAAAACATTTCAAAAAATTGGGTTGAGCATAAAAAGCTCAATAAGGGATATAAAAACATGGAAAGGAAACATGAGTACATGTACACATAAGAATAAATGAAATCATGATTTACTCATAAAACATAATAACTTTAACATACCTCATAAAATCACGAATAAATCATAGAAATCATAAGACATAAGGGTAACTTGAGGCATTCATAACATTCTTACGTAGGGAGTAACCCTCTTGGTTACGTTTGGAATACCCATCACAGTATATTCCCTAAATCTCTTCGGAGAAACCTTGATGTTTAACCCCTTCACGTTACCCAATGCATTTGAGAGCTATATCGGGCTCACCCACCCTTAGTTTATCACAGAACCACCCGTCTCCATAACAATCCCCAAGAACCATAACATAATCGTATCACATAAAACATGCATAAAGGAAACATAAAATTTCTACATTTCAATCACAAGATATCAATACAAAACATTGATATAATAAAAACATTATGAAAACCATTTTCAATACCAAAATAGAAGAAATTTAAAACATGGTATTTATTTTTCATTTAAAGAAATGTATGGCTTGTAGAGGAAGTCGAAACTCAAATAATGGTCACGGCGGTGGAGAAGTCGTTGTCGCCGCATATGTATGACAAAGAAACATTCCTTTTGTCGTTTAGTAAACGCTTCGTATAAAAAGATTTATTTTGAATAAATATAAAATTGAAAGGGTTTTATACACCGTATAAAATAAAGTTGTGTATAAAACAAAATATTCCTCAATGAATGGAGATTGAGACGAAGTCCCATACCTCGGGTCCGACTTGACTCGATCGTTCCTTAATGTCCTGAATAATAAACATGAGTTAATTTATACTTTCTTAAGAACCTTTTTCAAGTTCATTAATCCTTTTATATCACTTATTTCCATGTTATGAACACTATATAATTATTTAAGTTAATAATGGTCGTTTTTCCGATCATTGGTACTTGAGTCAAAAATAAACTCTTTATAATTACAAGTTGTTCATGTGGTAAAATATCCATTGTATAAATAATTATATTCATGATTTAGATATCATATATATCATATATATCCAGTATATACATGCATTTATAATATTACATAATCATTTAGAGGAAAGAATTTAAATGCACCGTTCATGGAGATGGTAAGCCGTACGTACGCATGAACACTACTTTCATTTCTATGTCATATTAATGGAACTATAAATAAATGAGAGATATGTATATTTTAATTATAGAATTATATTGATCATTTAGAATTAACATACATCATATATATACATTATATATATGTACTTATAATAGTACATTACATTTGGGGATAAGAAATGAAAGGCACCGTTCATGGTGATGGTAAGCCGTACGTACGCATGAACACTACTTTCATTTATATCTCATACTTTAATGGAAAGAAATAATAATGATATAAAGGTATATTATAATTCCAGTATAAAATCATAGAAAATAACTTTAACTCCATCCTTTATATGTCCCACATATGGCATTAACGAATCAAATCACTTTGAGGGGGCGGTAGTCCGTACATCATAAAATGAAGATATCGTGTTTGCCCATAATGGAAACCATAATGGTATGCCATAAATGAAAAATACAGAATCTTAAGTAAAACATAAACATATTATATATCAAATATAAATATAGTGACATATTAATGGCCTCCTTTGAAGGTGTTAGAAGAATATTTAACAATCATCGTTTCGTGAGGCAGAAATTCTCCATCCACGGAAACAGTATGCTCTTTAACCATTAGATGAATGTGTGTGTAAGTGTAGCTCAAATAATTCTTATAAAAACATCCCTTTATATTGAAGATACTGGTTTTGTTACAAAATAAATTAATAATAAGAGTTTAGGGGGTTGGATAAGAAAAATAAAACATAAGAACACAAGAGAAAACACTACCTTTAAAACGGGTAAATCTCTTTGATTTGAGCTCAAAGGCTTCCTTTGGAAGACTACTTCCCAAAGTGAGGCTTCTAGGAGAAATAGAGGGATGTAGAGAGATGAAATGGGTAGGGTTTGGCCGATCTAAGGGCTTGAGGGTTTTGGGTAAGGTGGTAGAAGTGAGGGCCTTTTATAAGAGGAGAGGAGGGGCACTCTTGGAAAGTTATAAAAGGTTACTTTATTTTCAAATGAGTTTCTTATTTTAAAGGTCCCACATTGATGTATTTTGAGGATAAGGTGATAAGGGTTCGAAATAAACTCATACAATATGTCTTCCACAAGTTTAAATCTTATATTTTACATTATCATTTCATTTTATTTAAAACGTTCATTAATGAGGTAATCGTTGCATCATCATGATGTCATAAATAATTTAATTTATTTAATGTCTAAAAATTATAAAAAAATTAATATGATGTAGGAAATAGTTTTAGATTTTTCAATGACTATTTATAGTCCAATATATCATTTATGTAGACAAAATTAAAAATAATTACTCAGGTGATACATTCTTTGTTATATTTAACTTTCTTTAAAAAATAAAAAGATAAAACATCACTTTCACACAAAAGTGATTCCATGGGGTCCCCAAGTTTGGCACAAGGCATACCATGGTCGGACATGAGACAAAAATTAGCATTAGGACACATTTTGGTGTAATTTTTATTATTATGATATTATTTTATTATCCTTAACTACCCGATTACTCATTAATCAAGATAATTAAAGATAATTACCGTCGTTACTATTCATAATGTCCAAAAACAAATGAGTATTAATTAAATAATTTGTACCTTCTGATTCCAAATATGGAATCCATTTTACCAAATTAGAAACATATAAATTGAAATAATTAATTTAAAAATAATTCCCATTGTCAAAACAAATAGTTGGTTTTTTTGAAACAATATCTATGAAACGTTTGGCACTTGTTTATGCCCAATTCCAAAGTGAAATTAATACCAATGACCACCATTAGATTACATGGTAAAAATATATTCTATTTACGCTTTAAAACCAATTATAAAAGATAATCTAATTATATGATTAAATTAGATGAAAAATCAGTTTTGATGTAAAATGCAGTATTTTTCACTATTTATTAAAAAAATGAACATTGTCAGAAAAATACCAAAAAATTATCCAATGTAAATTTCAATTTCCCAATCATAAATAATAAGTTTATTTTGACAAATAGAGCTTATAAAATTGTCAAAAGTTTTATTTAAAAATTTTTTGCCATCAAAAGGCAGTAAAACAATCTTTTAAGAATATTAGTGTATTCCATGATTAAGATTGGATTTATTCTTATTTTAAGCCTCTAAAACGCTATCTAATTCATAAATAGACATAGATAAGAATATCTATTATTAATTACTTACTTGGGATGTTACATTTTTATTCATTAGAAATTATTATTTTTAATATTTTTATATTTTATATAATTAATATGTATTCATATTTATTTTATCATAACTATTTCTAAATATTCGTTTTTAGTTTTTGAAATAATATATATAATTAATAACCCTTATTTATTTTTTATATATATTTGTTGTTATTGTTATTTAGTTCCTTAATATAAATTTTATATTATATATTTTCATTTTTCAATTTAACATATATCAAACATCTATTTTATATATATATATACACATGAATTTCACAAACATTTACGTAATTAGTGTAATATGATATAGAAACAAACACATAATATTTATGTAATTAATTAAAATTTTAATATTCATTTTATAATTTAATTTAGCAACATAATATATTTAATATATTCTGTTTTTAGTTAGTAAATTTTATATTTTCATTTTTAATATTTAATCATATTTTTTTGGAATATATTAATTCCCTAATATTTATTTATACATATTTATTGAATGTGTATTAATATTTTCAATTTTTATTCATCTTTATTTAAATATATATCCATATTTAATTTTATTTAATAACTAGTAAACTTAATAAAAATTAAAGTTTTTTAATATTATGATGTAAATTTATTTTAAATATTCAATTTCACTCTTTTTTTAACAATTGTGGATTTAAAATTATATATTCATTAATAATGATGAAAATATATATGTAAATAAATATTTATAATATATATATATATATATTATAATTTATTTTCAACAAGTCTAGGATAAGGTATTAAGTCCCTATCACATTGATTAAAAGAAGTTATAATTGAGAGAAAATTATAGATATGGATGGACAACCATATAAAATAAAACAAAAATATGTAAGAAGAAAAAAACCATCAAAACATCAAAACAAATCACTAAAATACAATGTCAACAAAATGAGATAGATTATGACCCATTTGAACCCTTTCCACAATGGGATCTGTTGCACAGATGCTGACCATACCTCCAAGTCTTTTTTTCTTTGATGAGGCTCATGGACTTCATGTTAAGACACTTTGAAAGAGCCTACTTTACCCTTATCACTGGAGACCACCCCTTGAAAAACATAGAGCCTCAAATGATCCATTTTCATTGTAATGCAATTTTTATGAGATTTAGTCTATTTTTCTAAATCCATGGAATCCCAAATCTATTTATTTTGATAAGAATCATCCTCAAGAGGGAATTGAGATTTTTCTTGAACCTACACTGAAGCCATCAGTGTGTCCATTTTATGACCACCAATCATGGGAAGATCATCTACACTAGTATCTTGGATCCTATAAGTCTCATCATTTCTTTTGGAAAAACTATCATATTTATCATCAGATGCTTCCTTAATAATGGAAGTAATAAGAATTCCAATTAATTTGGTGTGATCCAACTTGGGATCACTACCCGCCTAATTTGAATGTGGGGACCAACATACCATTTCAAAGGTTCTATTTCCCTATAAACCATCTAAAAAACATGACCCTGGAGACAAAAATTCTCTGGTGAAATAGTTCATTAATTCATTTTTAATCAATCACTGGTTTTGAGTGATTGTTAAAGAATTTGATTACTTATTGACCTCATCCTCCTTTTTTTTCTTACCTTTTCTAGCTCTCGAACCAATAATTTACTCATGATAATGCTATGGATCAAAAAAATATTTTTTCACTACTTCATCATCTAAATTTTCATCACCAACCAACCCTTATTCTATAATCTTCACCCATGTATGTCTATCCTACTTCCCATTAAGATCCATCTACCACACATCAATAAAGGAATGGCGACCATGAGGTTCTGAAGTTTCCATAACATTAGAACATTCCCTCTAATGAGGGGTGGTATCCACTAATGTAGACCCATCCTAGATGATTATATCTAAAACAGAATGTTCAGTCATCCTAGATTTAGAGTGGTCGTCCAAATAAGATGAATGCACACCCTAACCAAGCTCACAACCATGACCCTCTCTCTCTCTCTTTCTCTAAGAACGCCTAATTGTGTAGTCCTCCATATTGTTGCTAAACATGATCAGTATTTTTAGAAGAAAATCAATAGTTTCATTTTAAAAATATAATAATTTTAAATCATGAATTTTCATCATAACCATACGAAGAGAAAAAAACTCAAACAATAAATATCTTTCAATACAAAACATCATGTCTCGTGACCTTAAAATCCATACAAAATCATGGAAACTCTTCATACTCAATTCTCAAAAAACTATCATAACCATAAATTGAAAGAAAAACTCTATCAACCTAATTTTAACATATTTCCACTTCACCAAAAAAGAAATTATATTGGATAAATTTGCCTACCTCGATTTTTCTATACAATTTAATCGTAACCCGGATAGACATTTCCTTATCATAATGTATCCTAGATTTATAAAATTATATAGTTTAAACCATAAATATTTACTCACATCTAAACATAGGAATTTCAAACCTCCAAAGGATTGAATGTCCTCTACCATTCCTAGATGTTCTGAAAACTAATATTGAGAGGGATTAATTTGAATCCCCAAGGTGGCATATTTAAATACTATGGTGTGTTATTTTTTCTAATCCTTTTTCATTTATTAGTTTTTTATAGCATCCCAAAATTTAGTCACCTCACTCATTCATACCAATCACCACCATGTGTAGACACGTGTGATAACCCTTTCATATAGGTTGTTTGGTAGGGATAATTACGAGGGAAATGAGATGATTTGGGGGGATTTAAATCTATTTACCCTATCAAAATGTTTAATTTTCATTACAGTCTATTTCTTTTTTTCCTATCCTCTTATCATGTTCTGTAGCATAAATAATCCAAAAATCAAAGATAATATATAAATTTATTTTTATAAATTTATTTAAAAATAACACAAGACTCAGCATCAATACCTAGGGATGTTTTCAATAATGAATAAGTCCAATATGGATGCCTAATATATGGATTTCATTTATTTTTCCTATATTAGTCTAAATAAAATGAAACGTAGAATTCCTAAAAAATAATTTATTTATTTTCATTTAGATATTCATGTATTTAAATTTCATTTAAAAACAATATAAGGATAGATAATATTTATCTTCCCTAATACAACACAATATTTATAAAATATTGTTGGATACATGTTGACTTTAAAATTTTACCAAGGAATTACCTTTAAAAAACATGTTGAATTTCACATCCAAAATGATTCTCTCAACATGAAAATATTTTATCTTCTAAAATCATGACATTAATTAATTTTGTTTTATATATTTCAATGTAAATAATTGTCTTGAGGAAAATCTATCGGTGTTTCATTAATATGTATATATTTTCTTGATGATAGTGTAATGGGATTCACATAGAGTGGGTAGAATTTTCATATTCACTAAATTCATTAACATATCAAATTATGATAAAGAATTTTCAAATGACACTCAATGGTAAATATTTCATTCTACTCCATTTTTTCATTGTATCTACGACCATAGAGGAAATACCCATCTATTTTTTAGTGAAATAATTTTTTTGAGGATATGTTATAAATGATTCAAGATAATGACTTTGTGATTTGATTCATAGATTATCAAGAGAGAAATCACACATTGTACTAATGAATATATATATATATATATATATATATATATATTTGTATGTATGTATGTATTTTAGAAAGTTTATCATTGAACATAGTTTCTTTATTATGTTACTATTTACATTAACATTGGATTTATTCAGAAAATTCTTTTAAAAAATCCTATAAGAAATTATTTAATATTAATCATATTATTAAATATTTATAACTTTTAAATTTATCATAATAATTTAATTTATACTCTTTAAAATAGTTATTGATTAACCCATAAAACATAACAAAAATATTTTTTAATTTTGAATTTCTTAATTTATGTAATGTTATTTTTTAAATGTGAAGAAAATTATTGTTTAAAATTATGTTGATTAATTTCACAATATGTTTATATTATTTTACATTCTAATGCAAATAATTTTTTTAAAATACCCAATTCCTAAAACATATTTATAGATTCTATTTTATGATTAATTTATCACATGTTCACCTTTATTAGTTTCTTTATCATCATGATATTTTCCTCAATGTGCATCACCTCCCACATGTATACCTGATGTGTCACCACCATCACACACTACTCTATATAGTACTAAACAATTCCTCATAAAGTGGGGATATCACCTAGTTTACCAAAAAAAACATGCTTCTACAAATCATCTCAATTGTTCAGAGCCTCAATATTTCTTTTTGATTTCATGTTCGGTTGATCGATACTTTTCAGTGTCTAAATTTTTAATTAATCATAAGTGACATTTTCCCACTAGTAAGTGTTTTTTACAAAATATTTCACCTACTTCCACATACTAAGGTAATTATAAATTGAGTAATTTGATCAAACTTCACACATGGGGGAGAAGAAATGTTCCAATTATCCTTCCCCCAACTGACTCCATTCAAAACATCCATGTCATATTTTGTCTTATTTAAACATTTATCTGTGTTGAAACTCTGTTATTTTTCTAGAGTTAATTAAATATTTTGGTTCAAATGAGTTTCATATATGTTTTCATGTGATCCCATGTAGTATGGATTATAATCCAATCATTAGTTTGAGATGATTTTATTTATTTATCCCACTAAGACACTTCTTCATATTGTGTTTAATTTTGATGTTTCGTCATCTGATAAAAGATCAATAACATCATTTCATAAGAAACGTATCATTGAAAAACAACCTTACACACCACATACTAAATGAATAAATGAATAAGAATTAACTCCTCCCTATTTTTGGACTCTCACCTATAAAATTTCCAAAAATCATCCTAAAATTACCACCTTTTCCCACAAGAACGTCAAATGGAGAACCTGGACCAACAACAACATGTTTGCACCATATTTTTTATTTCATGTAAACTTTTTATAAAATGATAAATTATTAGTAATCATCACTAATAACATTCAAATGTCATCTCCCTCTTATGATATATATTTTTAACATTTTCCTTTGAATATCAATTCCTTATGTAAATTTATTTAATGATTTTAAAATATGAATAATTTATGAACTTAATAGGATGGATATGAATCAAAAATGTATGAGTTTTAATATAATGAAAAACGATTATAATGATGGATTTAAAGAGTTCATCAAGTTTTTAATGGAACACCCATATAACCCGTATCAAAAAATTATTCTAAGTTTACTTTATTGTTATTTAAGAAAACTTAGTCTGGATGAATTGGAAGAATATTTGATTTGTCATATAATATATCAGAGCTATAAATGTTGTACTAAAATTGATAAATAACTTAATGTGAATATTTATTAGTATTATACTACATTTTACAGATCATTTGATATGAATACCAATGTAAATGTTGATGAATATCATATGAGATAAATTAAAAGTAAAATTGAATATGACCTTCATGATTGTCCATAGTTGTTTGAGAAGTTAAATAACTAATAGAAAATGATTCTATACACATGGGTTTTGAAAAACCCATGGGTATATGTCACCCCTATATAAATTGGGTGAACGGTTTTTATGGAAGAACCTATACCCATAATTCTACCAAAATCATGGGTATAGGGTTACCAATACCAACAGTTTTGGGAGAACCATGGGTATTGGTTTAATGGGGGAAACACATTCCCTGGGAAAGGAGAATACTCAAGGTTCAAACAAATTTTGGGTGTAGATCACCCCTATACCCACATTTTCTATTAATTGTTACAATAGAATTCACGGGAAACAAATTCCACATGAAAAACTAATCCCACTATTAGACCAAACTGTGGGTATAACTTAACCCTCTATTATTCCAAAATAATAATAATAGAAATAATAATTAATATAAATAAATAAATTTTTATACATATATATATAATAACCTAAAACGTGATATAGGATAGTTTTAAGGTTGTTCATTTATATGCGGATGGTGCTGGGATCTAATCCTAGTAAACTTTTTTTAACAAGTACCAATACCCATGATTTGACTAAACCATGGGTGTAGGTATTTCCATTAAGATTTTATATACCAATGGTTTAATAATATTGGGTATAGGAGTCTATAACCACGATTTCCAAAATTGTGGGTATAGGTGTATTTCAATGCCTTTACATGCCATGGTTCTAAAAACTATGGGTATAGCCTATACCCGTAGTTTTATGAAAAATTCCTACGGTTTTGAACCATGGGTATAGGTAAATTTTCCATTAGTGAATAAGTTTTCTATGAGACCATTGTATACTATTTTTACTAAATATAAAACTTTTTCAGCTATATTACAGTAATATATTTTGAAATATTGTAGTGGATGCAGTGACACAAGCTTTACAATACTACTTGATCTCCTCAATGATATGATACCCGAATAAAAAGAACTTCCTTAAAGAACATATTACATTAGATGAATGATACATTCAATGGGAATTATCTTTCAAAAAACATTCATGACCAAATGATTTCTTATTGTTTCTAAAGGATCATGAATCACACCAAAAATGTATTAATTGTGGCACGAATCGATACAAGAAACGTGAATCATGTACATTGAATGTTTTTTGGTAATTTCATATCATATATAGTTTAGATGACTACATGATTTTCTATTAATTGTGAGATAATTGACATAGAACAAGAATTTTAGAATTAAATATGGGAAAATATTCCATCCAACAGACTATCCTCAGTGGAAGAAAATTGATAATGATTATATAGAATTTATAAATTTTCTAAGAAACGTACATCTTGTGTTATCTAAAATTAGAAAAAATCCTTCTGGTTTACATATTAATACTCATAGGACATGTCTAGTTGTGTTTCAAAATTATATCTTTGGATCATGTTTAAGCATGAAACATAAATACATTATATTTTCTCTACTTATATATGGACTAAAACAACCCACTAATGATATTGATGTCTATTTGGTTCCATCGATATAAGATCTGAAATTGATGTAAGATATAGGTTTTAAATTAAATGATTCACATAGAAGAGAAGAATTCACATTACGAGTTTTGTAAAATGGAATGATAAATGAATTTTTTTTGTTATGAATATTAATCAGGATATAACATTAAATGAATGTTGGGGTGTCATATTTTTTAATAATTAACCTACATGGTTTCATTGAAACATTCAAAAAATACTATTTTTTATGAAATTGGAAATTTTTACCTCCGCAATAGAAATAAAGATCTTGGAATACAACATTAGATGTAAAAACATAACAAGATATCACACCTTCTCCATTAACAGGTGATCAACTATTTTAGAAAGAAAAATAAATTAACACAGTTCTCGGTGAATAATTTTTTAAAGACATTACGAATTTTGGTTTGAAAAAGAGATCAATTTTCTTTGAATTAACATATTGGAATTATTTGTACATAAACTATTTTCTTAAAGTCATGAATGTAGAAAATAATTTCATTGATAGTGTTACTATCACTTTACTAAATACTACTGAAAACAACCAAGAAGGAATCAAGGCTATGTTAGACATGATTCACATAGGGATAAGGGAAGAGTTGGCACTAGTGAATAGTGACTAGTGGATATTTCTTTTTCCAGTAGCTTACACTCTATACAAAAATAAAAAATTACAATCCACAATTTCCTTAATTATGTGATAGTTCCATTTTTTGAATTCATCGTATATATATATAGAATGTCCATTGAATGAATAATTTGATATTTTAGGGTCTAAAATCACACAACTACCATGTTTTCATGTAATATTTGATTCTCATCCCTTTACATTACATTCTACCTATAAATTATGGCATACATTAACCAGACTCTACCACTTTTTCGAAGCCATATGTAGTAAAGTAATAGAACTAGTATACTTACCAATCATGAATAAGGATACTATAGTCATATTATATGAATTTGAGATTTTCTTCCCTTCATCATTATATGATATAACTATCCATCAGAAGGTTATATAGGTTAGAGAGGTTCAACTATGTGGTCATATCCAATAGGGATGGATGTAACCCACTAAATCATATATAAATATTTTGAAAGGGTATTCCAAAAATCAAATTCATTGAGAAGGCTATATTGTAAATTGATATATTTTTGATAAATTTGATGAATTTTGTACCAATTAAATATCACATATTAATATCTCTGGTCTCCAAAAGTCTCATCATAGTAGACACCTTATAGGTGAATCAATTTTCAGAAGATATTTTGTTGAAATTACAATCACAATGTTTGAGGAATATCACCTTTATATTTTATATAATTGAGAAGATTTTTCTCAATGCATTGAATCCTGCAAATTAATTCATAGACATTTGAATCCTTCAAGGTCAAAAGTGTGGATATCAAATTTAAAAAATTATAATTTTATAGGATATTTTTGAGATCATATTTATATGATATTTACTAAAAATCCAAATCAATTGTCAAATTACTATGATGGCTAGCCAAGGGGACAACTACAAATGTTATATCTTACATTTTTTTTGTAATTAAAGGTTATTAGTTATATATAATGGAAAAAATATTAATACATTATGGTGAAAAATAGTTTGATTACCTAGTGTTGGAAGTGATTCATGGATCCTATTCCAAGTATATAAATACAATTTATAAAAAAATTTGATATTTTTGTATTATCAAACAGATATATGAGTTAGATTATAGAACATTTCAAGTACCAATTTTCCATTGAAAATGGGTTGACAACTAAATTTAAATGAAAGTAATCGAATTGATCTTTTTCATGGTCAATTTTAGCATGAAAAGTTATAAGTATGATATATTCATAATGGCATCATATGTAGTGCAGGAAATTTTTGTCTCTGATCAAATAAAAAAATTTGACAATTGTTTCGTTGGAGATTTAAAAAACCTCTGTGTAAGATGAAAATTCAACTATGGATAAACCATTGATTTGGATATCATAATCATTTCATAAGGATCCCAATGTAGGAAATACCTTGTATGTTATAGGGAACCATAAATAGGGGTTTTGGATACATGATAGAGGATCTAAATCCCTTTAATCGTTAAAGAAAAAATATAGTGTTCAATGAAAACGTTAAAGTGTTTTTAAATATAATATTATTTTACTCATAATATTATCTATTATCTACTTCATTTACATATACTAAATAAAATGTTTGACTGATCATTCATATAATGAATTATATACATGATGAAGGTACCAAATAATAGATGGCTTATTCTGAAACTAGAGATTTATTAGGGGATAAAAACAATCATATGAATAAAGAAAGAATTTTGTTTCATCACTATGATAAATAATATTATAACGGTAAGGAGAAAGGGTAAAAAATTAAAGGTTTCCTAGAATCAACACGACCAAACTGATGACCCCAAAAATTCAATTTTCATTAGTTTTTTTGGGGTCACAATGAGAATGCATAATCCAATTGATATAGATATGTTTCACTATGTCCGTCTTATAATTAAGGAAACCCATTGGGAATATATTAAGGTAATGTTGTGATATAATTTATTTATTTTACAGAAAAAATATGTGATGAAAAATTGATATACATTTTATTATCACTTGTATAGTTCATTTATTTTAGGTTTTTCAATAATAAATATGTCTTAATGGCCACTCAACAACCTAATATGGGCTTCCATAAACTTCTTATAAAAAATAATATCAAGGATGATGATGAGAATGTAAAGACACTCCCACCAGTTACATATAAAGACATTATAAAATTGGATGAATATAAACATTTCATTATTTATCATGATGAGAAATCATTTTAGGTGAAATGAAGTCGATAATATTTTATTTGACATTTTTTATTTTACCCACTTGGATTAAAAAAATAATTTATGAAAAAAAATGCAGTGATGAAATTAAATAATATGAAACAAAACCAATGTACCCCTAATGGAAAAAAAGTATGCGGTATACATCACTCAAAAAGAAATTGGTACATATTTTAAATATGTAATAAATATTTTCTATGATATAAAAACATATATTAATTTTTTATATTAAAATTGATGAATAAAAATTTTAATCCACTTCCATCCCATGTCATGTGCTATGTAATGAGGTTCATATAAATAAATAAGGTAAACTAGTTGATGAAAACACCCAATCCGTATGGGATTCATATGTAAGTAGAACATAATATTAATTCACTATACTTTATAATAGTATTTCATGAAAATTTATATTTATGTACATATTTTTTTATATGTTTTAGACATTAGAATAAACCTCGACTGTACCTGAAGATAAACTAATTTAAGTAGCTTTGAAGAGGCCAGAAAAATATGGTCGCGTTAGAGATGATCGTTTTTGAGTGCTTCCTAAAATATATTTTGAGAAGGAAAACATGCAAGGATATACATATTTAATGATTAAAGGATTGTAGTATCAAATAGATTCATTCAAATATATTATTGTATATTATATTTTTGTGGATTAATATATGTGGAATGTTCAAAGAGAAACCATAGTGGAACACATAATAATACATGAAGATTCAAATGAACCCACCAGCTTTGAGGTTAGACATTTCCCACAACCGCCTACCTTACCTGAGGTAATCAATTTTCCCATTACTCTTTCTCCTAAATGAAAATTAAACAAATTAAAATAACTTTATATTAGAAAAATCATATTGGGTTAAGTTATATGTGATTTATATCTATCTACACCCATGCATCTTATTTTTTTAAGGGGTGCGGTATATAATATCCAGGATACATGGTACACACAAATTATCTCCAAAAAGATCACATGAGAATGTAGATTGAATTAGCTCATGAGTTGAGTGTTGAGTTGCCTAATCCATTTGATGGTCTGGATATTACCATGGTCAATGATGCATTTTTACATTCATAACATGACCATCAATTATTATAATGATACATAAGTTTTTTTATTAATAATTATTTTTTAAATGAAAAACATTTAGTAGTTATGAAAAGAGGTCAGAAAAGAGGTATTGTTTTACATATGGATAAAATAAAGGGGAAATTGAAGTTAAAATAAAGATAATCTAGTATATCAACCACGAAATGAAATATACCATCTAGGGTACCTTCTCCCTACCAATTCCACTGCCACATATATTAACATTATAATTTCATGCATAAACAAAATTCAAAAATGGAGATATTCCATACATCAATATTTTGAATAAATATTTTGAAATGTTATAAAAAACATGGTTTCTATGGAGATAATAAATGAGATTATAATGTTTTAATGGTTGGGAGTCACATTTATGAATACTTATATGAGGAACATTTTCATAATCCTTCTATACAAATATTCATCAATAATGTTCACTAAAGTTAATAACCATTCATATCTTCTACAGGAATTTATATTATTACTATATTGAGGGAAAATCCTGCAAATTAGGACTTGGACTCATTAATCTTTGTATTTTTTCTGAACATAAATTTTATTTAGACTTCAGATAAATTGATAAGAGAAAATATAAACAATGTGAGGAATTTGAGAATAAAATCATAGAAAAAACACTTCTTGATGCCTAAATTAGAAGGGTAAAAGTATGAAATCTAATCAGATATATTATTTTTTTTATTAATATTTTTTGTTTTTTATGAATCATTGGATACTGATCACAATCAATTTAGATACCACAATTTTTAAATTTTTTAGATCCAATGCATGGATTCCCATCAAACAAACCACACATGATTACTATTATGAATTTATAATTCTCTACAATAAAATATTTATTGATGAACATTGAATTATATATTTTATTTTCTGTTTTAATAAAAAAAATTAGTTATTGCATGGTGATATACAAATATAGGATAAATCATGGTATGAGGTTAGTGACTGAACATAAAAATACTAGTTTTTATTTAAATGGAAATATATTAAGGTATATATAATAAGATTTAATTCTAAAAATATATTTTGACAAAATTATTTATTTTTTAAATGTTTGTGAAGTGTATAAAGTAAGATAGGGATAAAAATTATGGATATTACTTTTGAAAATTTATGAAGTATATCATATACCATCAAAATAGAAAAATTCTTAAATATTAAATTTTTTAAGGTAATTAAAATTTCATTAAAAATATTAATTAATCATTTTTTCCTATATTATATCAATACAAGGAAGATTTCTAAAAAACTACATACTCTGATAAAAAACATATTTTTTATAGATTATTGGGAAAACTACATGGTGTTAGATTGTTTTCTGACTTCTTATTTAGTTAATTACTTATTATGTTCGTGATCTAGTATTGTATATAACCTTAGAGATACATTTGTGATGTGAAGAATTAGTATCATAATGATTATAAATTATTTTTACCTATTTATCATAGAGAAGTATAATTGGGGTTTTATGTCTATAGATTCTAACATAGGAGGAAAAATATTTGAAGCTTCCAATTCTTATGGGTTATTTGACTTTAAGGATGCAACTATGATAATGATCATAGGTAAATCAATCATGAATTTATACAGTCATCATAAAATGGTGACTTACTACTATGTTTTGAGTAATTTGTTTCCTCTTTTTATCCATTATTTTTAGTTAATTTATTTATCATTTTTATCTTATACTTATTTAGTTATGTTTCATCAATCTTTTTGGAAGTTGTACTTTTCTTTCAACTAGGTACAATAAGCCAGATAATATAGAATATGTTCTTTTTTGATGTAATTGGAAACTACATGATACATAAAATGTGAAATGAATCATAATGATGCATCTTAAAAATCTATGATCACACTGATTTTTTGAAATTAATTTTTTAAAGGGACACCATAGTTCAAATAGAATATCTCATCTACCAAGGGATATTTATAGAATTTAAGTAATTGTATGAATTCCCAAAATATCGTCCATAAACATTTCCTTGAATTATGAAGTAATCAGCCACAACTTTATCAACTACACCACAGTATGTTATACAACGTGCTAGGAATAACTTGAAGTGTATATTTTGAATTTATAATTTACCTTTTTTTCAAAAGAAACAAAACATACACAACACCAATAGAAAACATTCATATTGTATTGATACATTAGAAAAAATATATACATAAGTTATTAGTGATGTGTAGGAATCAACCATGCAATAATCTGATACATTGGGTATCTGGTATGACTTAAAGTGTGTGTTTTGAGTTTAAAATTGGTATTTTAGTTCAAAACACATGTGAAATACACAAAACTGAGAAAATGAATTCAATTTTTTTGATACTATAGAAAAACAATCCATATGTGATTTTTTACGTGTACAAATAAACCACACATCAATCTGATACATGATGTGATCGGTATGACATAGAGTGTATGTTTTTAGTTTAAAATTTCTATTTTAGTTAAAAATACATGCCACGTTATCAACACCAATAAAAAATATCTATATCATTTTTATACTTTTTAGAAAATGATCAATAAAACATTTGGGACATGTAGGAATCAACTGCACCTCAATATGAGGCATGGTGTCTCCTATATGACTCGAAATGTATGTTTCTAGTTTAAAATTGACATTTTATTTCAAAACACACTTGAAATACTCAAAACCAAGGAATTTCATTCATATTTTTTTATACTATAGGATAATGATCCATAATTCACTTTTGACAAGTAGGAATTGATGTCATGTCAATTCAATACATGATGTAGATTGTATAACTCGGAGTGCATGTTTTCAATATAGAAGTGTAATAAAAGTTTAAAACACGCACCACATTGTCAAAGTCAATAAAATGATATCATATTGATTTCAAAATTTAGGAAAAAAATTCATAATTCATTTATAATGTATAATAATTGAGTGCACATCATTATGAAATATGATGTGGTTGGAAGGAATCAGATTATGTGTTTTCAATATAAAATTATTATTATAATTTAAAACATTTAACGTACCCAAAACCAAGGAAGATAGATCATATTGTTTTTACACATTATGGTATTGATCCATAGTTCATTTTTGACATGTAAGAATCATCCGCACTTCAATTTAAAAGACAATGTGGTAGGTATGACTTGAAGTGAATGATTTCAATATAGATGTGTTGTTTTAGTTAAAAACTAACATGACATACTCAAAAATGATAAAAAATATTCATATTGTTTTGATACTTATAAAAATGGTCCATAATCCATTTTTTAACCTTCAAGAGTCAAGATAACATAAATTCAACACATGATATGGTCGTTATGACTCAAAATGATTGTTTTAAACATAGAAGTTACACATGAGTTTTAAACATTCACTAGCAGAAAATGTGTCTATACCCACACACCTATACCAACAGTTTAAAAAACCATTGGGATAGATGTGCTACATATAGATATCACTACATTTTTAAATAAACCATCAGTATAACATCCCTCATATTTCAATTCTATCAGTATTTTCCCATCATGCATCTCCCCCACAAACTGTTCTCTCCCCCAATCCCCCATCTCCACTCCAAACCTTCTTCTCCATTGATTATCCATCGCATTCGTCCTCAGTGTGAAGCCTCTCTTGTCCCCCGCTAACCCTCTTCTCCCCTAATTCCACTTTCATCCATTGTACTCAACCCACTCAAAGATCAAACCCTACTTAGACACTCAACTTACTTCTGATTTGGCCATTCCAACTTCTACTTTCATTCTCTCTATTAACTCTCAAAAATTTAGCGGTTTAGCTCACCATGGTTTGGTCTCCAGTTCCTTTTCCTTATTTCCATGCATGTTTCTCCTTCCCTGTTGTCATTTTTGGTTTGGTTGGAATCCAGTTCAAGTGTTTGACCCGATTCTTATGGTTTCTTTGGTGTTTATGGTTGATGGTAGTTTCCTATTGGTTGTTTGGACATACACTTTCATATGTGATGCATTCTAGATTATGTTTTATTGATTCATAGTATGTCTTCGACTTCCTTATCATTTAATTTTAAAACCCTTAATTCTATACTGTTTTGAACTTATGTTTGAGTTATTTAATTGTAGTTTTAATTATGTTTATTGGATTTAAATGTTAAAAATGTTTTATTTATCTCATATTTATTTGAATGATAATGGTTTCACTATATAAGGGCTAATCTAAATCTGATTTTGTGGGACTGGTCACATAGTGAATTTATGAGATTTCCCAAATGGAATTTAAAAATTGTATTAGAAATTTATAAATATGTTTGGGATTTCAATGTGATTTATCAAAGGTTTAACTTGTGGTTTCATATGATACATGAAATTCCATCTGTTGTAAAAATATTTCAATATTTTTTTTGATCAAAATTTATGGGTTTTAAATGGTTAGACCCTATTTAGTTCATGAATTTAATTAAACGGTGGTGTTTGAAACCATAGAGGTTTTTGGATAAATGTTCATTTCACATTTTTTAGATAATTGGGGTGTTTTGTAAATGGAATTCAATATGTTTTTAAATGGTTGTTTTCTAAGTGATGTTAGAAATGAGATTTTAAATGATTTAAAGAAATTGTTAAAGTAACTCAAATTATGTTTTGAATGGACCCATTTTTACTTTAAATTATTTTAAAAAGTGTACAATAACCTCATTAAACCCATATGGATCTTGTACCCTTTACCTATTTTTCCATGATAGTTAGAAATATGACGAGATAACCATGTTTTGAGATTGGTTAGCTAATTGGTGTCTCTAACATCAAAAATTTGTCATGTTTTGACTATTTCGATTTATTAACAACGTAATTTAAACCCTTATGTGTTTTTCTAACTTGGAATAGTTTTTTATTGTATATTAATTTATATACATATTATTATTTTCTATGATCTATGATATTCCATTTCATCATTTATTGAACAACAATCGACATCTTCATAATTCAAATAGAATCACTATCGGTATCACCAAGGGACTCTTTTAACAAAAATGAAATCTTGCAATAGATTTTTCATAACTACTCTACACTCTTAAATATATTTTTTTCAATGAATACATGATTTATTTGTACATTTATACACTATCATTTATTATTTTTATTATTATAAACTAACATTTTTTAATGTTTGATGTTTAACAATGTGATTTAATACTTTCTATTATTACACACTATCATTTTTTCAATGTCTACCATTTTACAATGTCATTTAATATTATCTACTATTATAAACTGTCATTTAACGTTCTATAATATTATAAATTACCTATTTAATGTCTTTTATATTATTATACACAATAATTTTGTTAAATAATTGGTGTTGTTGATATTTATTAAATTTAATGGAGGACCTGGCCATTTATTTTTCTGGATGTGATGGCTAGTAAATCAAAGACAATTATTTTTTTTAATACTTCACTGATTTATTATATATCCCATTTACATAAATGAATATGAATAAATGGGAATTTCATTCATATGTTAGTTATCCCATATACAATTTTGTCTCAATTAATTTATAGGAATATATCCTAATGTTGGTATCTACCCAAGTACTATCTCTTATAAATAAATATTTCAAATTCAAAACCCTGTGTAAAAAAATTAATGATTGTTTTCTATCTCTTAATATATTATTTAATTCCATTATAACATTTTTATAAATGAAATATTGATATTATATATAAGTTTAAAAATACATTTTACATTTTTAAAAGTTTGAAAAATGATTTATTAGTATACTCATCATCTAAATTTTATATAGCCTACTATATCATATTATCGTTTTGGGAATTTTGAGTATCTTTAAATCAATTTTTTCAATAGGATTTTTCATTGTTTGGATTTATTATATAACCCTCTTAAAAAAAATTTGACCTTTAGGGACACCATGTTTTTGGGTGTTGGTAATGTTATTAACTATGTTAAACTAAGAGAAACTTATTATTCACCTCATACTACACTTGGATGATAGAAGTGAAGTGTATATGGAGTCCATGTTAAAGAGGACAGCAAGAAAATAGAGAGGGAGTAGCCGTTGCATGTGGAAATATAGGGAAAGAAAAAAAGGACCAAAATATTTCTAAAAATTGATCCATAAATGACTATAATTACACAAATAAATTTGGGGTTTTGAATCTCCACTATATTCTCAATGGTCCTCTAGAATGATCTCGATTATCTTTCATAGATCTCATACAAGAATGGGTAGTGCCATAATTATACTACCAACCTACCAGAACCCTAATAGTATCATAGGTTTCTTCCAATGTGTTTTTTTTGTAACCCACCTAATGAATTTTAACTCCATAATACCAAAAATATCAATCTGGGACTTTTATACACATATTTCTACCTCCAAAATCCCTCTTTAAGCATCCCATGAACTGAAAAATATTTATTCCCCATGTCTGAATTACAATAATTCAAGTTTAGTAAGATCCCATTTTATTGAGTTCCATTATTTGTTTTCATATTCCACCAATAATATTCAATATGAGGAATTCCATACACACCAATATACGAATTCCCATTCTCAAGAAACTCTATTTCACATCTCTAGTAAACCAATTCTCCATTGGGATCTGATCCTTCGATTTTTGTTCTCAGTACTATACTAGATAAAACCATGATAAAATTGTGATTGATCTAGATATAAAGTAATTTATTTTTAATATATATCTATCTAATCAAAAATATACACCATTCACTTCTAAATCATTTCATTCAACTCCAAATATACCTTAATGCAATCTATTACACTTGAAAATCTATTGTAAATACACCACTATACGATTTTCCCATGATACCATGATAGGACTATGCACTATAGAATTATACTTTTCTTTTCTCCTTAATTCATGATTTTTTAATCAAGGTGACATCTATAGATGTACCTGAGAAATGAAATAAATATTTAGTGGTAAATGTGTGTGCTCTCTTAAAATCATCCATCCAAAAAAACTACACCTAATAATCTCTTAATTATCTAAACATGATCCATATTATATTGATCATGAACTAGTGTGTCATACAAGAATATCATTAAGTTCAATTTTTATCCCATTCCATTCATGACATTTAACATTATTAAAAAAATTTGGTGTATATGGACTACTCACTAAACATCCCTTTCATCGATTACCATCAGAAATGACTTTGTATTAGATACTTTGACCAACTTAAAAATCTAATTTCTACTTAAGAACAATATATAACTTACTTTATTCTATTCTGATATTCAATGCAACACCATAGTCACCAACATCTTGAGCTTGTTACACATGACACCTTCTATAATAATAATAATTTAAAAGTCATATTAATTTAAATATAATTGTACTAAATGATTTTTCATAACCATAATACTCTATATATCATTATTTCACCAATACTAATGCACCCAAATTCCAACATTACATGAAAACCACAACACATGATCCCAGCTTGGTATAACCTAAAAAATAATCCTAGTAAACTCACTAATGATTTATAGGGAATAAAAATACTCTAAAAAATATTTCATATTAAACATGGTTTTTGAAGTCAAAATATAACCCAATCATATATAAAAACAAAGAATAATCTTTAAAATAATATTTAACTTCTTAAAAAGATAAAATTATTTTAAAAATACCTCAACATTATTATTTTATAGATTATACAACATGATTCCCATGTTTAATATCACTCCCAAATATATATTATCATTTGAAAATTTATATATTACCTCTATAGATACCACATATCGACCAAGGTTATATGTTTCTTCTATTCATCCATATAATGAAAGGGAACATTATATATCCTTCTATATGGGAAACAATCTTCATGTCATTTCTACATAGTTCATAACAGTATAAAATACCCCCAAACCTACCTCAATTAGACCTCACTTTCCCTGCCTAAATTAGGATTGAATCAAACATAATAACCAAGAAAAACCACGGGAAACCAAACCAAATAAGATTATTAAGATTAAACCCAAATTGAGTTGAACTAAATAAAGTGGTTCCATACAATCCCACAATGGATAGACTAAAACCAAATTAAAAAATATAATGAAACATTTATTAAAAAAATATCAAACTAACCAAACATTACTAGTATAAATTTAAATTAGATCAACTAAAATAAATCTTAAATGACCAAAACTAAGAAAAAATAATTCAATGAAGGAAAAATTTGATTGAAAAAAAATTTGGACCAAGTCAAACTAATCTAACCTGAACTGATATGATATTACAAATGATGAATCAAATTAGACCAAATATGATGAATCCAAACCTATATTACCACAACTGACATGAATTAAATAGAACTAATCCAAACTGATATGAACTCAATAAAATCAAACTATATCTATTAGAACCCAAATGAATGAAATTTTCTAAGATAAAATAAAAAAATAAGACAAACTAAATATAATGAAAATTTCCTAAACAAACTTGTATTGAAAAAAACCAAACTAAAATGAAACTTGAGACAAAATGTTTGAGTAACATTAATATGAATAATAATTGTTAATTTATAGTTATATGCTATTTGATTGTATCATTTTTAAACTTGGATATCTTTCCCCCTTACATTAAAGAACATGATTTGACCCATGGGGTGTTGTGGTTCTTATATGTTGGGAATGACTTGTATAGTCACAAGAGATAGGTATGTTGTAGTTTAATTTTTATTTTATTTTTTTTTTATCACATTAGACACTTAGGAATTTTACCACTTTCTATGAATATATGGTAGTTATATTCTGTGAAGGGTTCCAAAAGGGAATTGGAGGTGGCTACGTGAATTTCATTACTAGGGGGGAGATAAGGGTAGTGGATATTTTAATTAGTGTGTATCATTTTTTTCTTCCTTTATACGATGTTTCTACTTTTTTTCTATAGGTGTTGACATCCGAAGTAAGGATGAAACATGCCAAAATTTTATTTATTTTCCATTTCTATTTTAATTAATTGTTTGTGGGTGAAATTGTTCCCCAATGGTGATTCTTTGATTCCTGGACACATGGTCCATCCCATGGGAATATCCCATCCACCTTACTCTATCCTAGTCATTCCTATATTAGATTCTAACTAGGTCATTACTATGTCTAAACCATGGGAAGACCTGGGAAACATGGAATACATGTGGAGCTATTGGGATCATATTCTCAATTATATTGAGAATGTCCATAAAATAATGATGATTTTAGTACATTGGACTCAAGAGACTTATATTCCAAAACACTACCATATTTTATCGGTTTACATATAAATGGATAGAAAAAAATGACGCAATAGTTAAATGACACATGTTTACGATCAAAAAAGTTCAAAAAACTCACTCAAAGATAAGAAATGAAAAGAAAAATCCAGACATGAAATACCCAAAAAGGAAAAAAATTGTGTCCTTTGGGTAAAACAAGAGGTGTTCTATATGTGAAATCCCCATGAGGATGGAAATAAACATCCCATGTGCAGAACATGTACATCAACACCAAAAATTTGTCAAGAACTCCACGAGACTCCACAAAATCCTCAGACTGAACAAGGGTCTAACTCCATTTATTCTCATATCTAGAAGATCCACTAATACTCCACACCTAATGAGGAACCTTAAAAGCATCCTAAAAAGAGATGAATTTATAGAATAATTTTCTTATATGGTGGGATCACGTACATACTGTATATTTCACAACAAATAATCCTTGAAATAGTAACAAATAATATGGTGTATGTGGAAACATGTATACTCATTTGCGTATATATATAATATAACTAATTTATAAAAATAAATATTTTAAAATAGTAAAAATAAGTTTACAGATGATTTCAAAGTACTATCAAAATACTACTTATAATGAGAGGATAATCACATAATGTTACCTTGGGTTTTCCTACTCTGTGAAATATTGGTATCTATATCAGGCAATAGGTAAGGAATACTTACATATTTTCCCATCCCTGTTGGGGGTAGGTAAATATTTTAGCCTATCCCACCCAAGTGAACATCTAGAGTTGGGTCTAAATCACATCCTATTGAAAGGGGAAGGGGTATATAAATTAAGGGCCTTATCCTATCTGAAGGAATAGGGGAAGGGATAAAAAGATCCATGGAATTGAGACATTATCCCATCATCATCCTATATAATAATTTTTATCTACTTAATCAATTTACAGGGTAAAAATACATATACACATAAACCACCTATCTATCATGATTATAAACTATTAAAGTAGTAACCATACTAAAAAATCAATCATTATGTTGTTTAACTAACAGTGATAGAAATGATCTGATACGAACATTCACTAATGTAATAGCATAATGGTATTAATAATAGACACAATATAGATCCAATATAAACTAATGGAGAACATAAAATTTTAGTTGAGTTTTATGTTATTAAATATAATTACCATCATGATTCATATAAGGGTAAAACATTATCTATGTTAACTCAAGTGGAAATTATTTTGATGTCTTCGTACTTGTTCAAATGGAATATGAAAATATTTTTTAATTTGCTTTGTGTTTTGTTTTTTTTGTTATAAGTTCTCGAAGAGTGGAAGAGATACTAGAAGGGCATGTTGTTCTTTTTGGGGATAAAAGGCTATACCAAAAAAAATTTAAACCATTTCTATATACTTATGATGATTATAAATACCCACAGTTTTATAGTTGTAGGTATAAATTTATACCAATGGTTTACATGTAACCATTGTTATACAATTCTGATGAAGGGAAATACCTATAGTTGTAGAAAATTCAATATAATTTTATACTAATGGTTTACATGAAACTGTTGGTATACAATTATTCTAGACAGACCACTATTCCCATGGTTTCATAACTATTGACATATATATAAGAATGATTCCCTTGAAATGTTTGGAATAAGGTAACCTGACACAGCGTATACCAATGGTTTTAAATAAATGATTGGTATAGGGATATACTGAAATACCACATACCAATGGTTCCAAAAATTGTTGGGATAGGCTATCCTAATAGTTTTAGGTTCTATATAAATGGTTTAAAACCATTGGTATAGGGTAAAGTTTCTATAGTGTTGTTTCCCACAGGGAATGTAACACTCAAAAATTCTAAAAAATGGAATTGTATTTGATAATGTGTATGAAACACAACACAAAATGAATAAAGTAATATAATATCCTAGGACATTATAATATTTTTACTATTTTAAATATTTTCAATCTATTCTATATATTACAATGCATGAAACATTAATTTTAGCTTGTATTTCACGCAATGAGTTTATTTGATGTCTTGTATTGCACGCAAGGCCGAATCTTACAGAATACTATTAATATTATTATTTAAAATGAAAATTATATCTTAAACATTAATGTTTTGGTTATTAATAAGATTAACTAACTTATTAAAATATTTAGTTGAATTCATTTGTCACTAATTAATTAGAAATTAATATAAAAACCAAATGACTATAAAGGAAATGTTTTTATAAAAAAGTATATTTATTATCCAAATTAATTTATCTTAATAAATTAAATTAATTTAAATTATGGGATAATATTAATTAAATATATATTTTTATATTCAATAAATTGTTTTTTATTTTTTTAATATATTTGATCAGAATATGATAAGAACAGGTCTAATTTTGTGAATAAAAATCTTTATTTTTATAAAGGTTGTTGTGTCATCATTTAATGGAGAACCTATTTTAAATTCACATTTTGAAACATTTTCAGACGTTATTTTTTAAAATAAAATTTATTATTGAAAACAAATCAAAATTAGCTTTGGGTAAATTTTTAGTATTTTTTCTAAAATATTTCAATTTCTTATGAATTATGAAAAATACTAAATTTTAATTGAAAACTTATATTTATTTTAATTAGTTATAAAGATACATAAAACATTTGATTTTATTTAATGTTTAATTAGATAAATTATACATCCATTAATCCTATTTAAATAATTTTATGCAATTTCACATTGATATTGGATATAAAAACATTTAAAACATTTGAACATTTTTACTTTAAAAATCAGCTTTCTCATCTCGTCCGTGTGAGTAATTTTAATCAATTTATGGAACTTTTTTTATTTGAATTTTAAAAAAGTGATTCTATATTTTTAATAATAATAATTTATAATTTATAATAAATTCATGCTATTTTTTTAACAAAAATATTTGTGAAATAAATTAAATTTAATTACACTGGTTATGAAAAAAACTAGCTTAATAATGGACTAAACCTTAAACTTAAGGGACAAAATGACATATTAACTTATCCATAATCCATTGGATTCCCATATTTCTATCATATCCTATCTTTTATAGATTTTTTTCCATTGGATATTATTTACATGGATAAAAATGGTTGGAATTCCCTCTTTCAAAATTTTACAAGAATGTCACCCATCCTCCACTATAAAAATGAACTCCCCTTACCACTTATTCAGACCTATAAATCTATATGGATCATCAAAAATCTTACAAAATAATCTCCATAAATCCATATACCCATCCTAGAATACTTTATTTGTTATGAAATCAAAATAATAAAGTCCTTTGGTGTAAACCAAAGTGAGGTACCTGAAGAAGAGGTAACGTTCATCAACAAGAACTTTGCATTTATTTTATTATCCACCCCTTGAATTGTTCTTATATCTTGATTATATAATAACAAATGTATATATAATGTACTGATCTGCTGTTATGTAAATTTTATGACAATAAATTTCAAACACTTCTATCAAATTTGAAACATAATCATCGTTCTTATGTGCGGCGGACTGTCACCTCATGAACAGATGTCTTTCATTCTTCCATTACCACCTTTCATTGTTGGGAATAATGATTGATTTATAGTTTACATATGATATATATGATATTTTATATTTCATTATTCTTATTTTTTATTTATAGAACACATAAATTTATGCTTTCTATTTAGTACAAATATGATAACTTCATTTATGGATGTGTGGACTACCGCCTCCTCAATGCGATGTAATTTGTTCACACTATACATGGAATGTATTAATGATGGTTTTAAAAAAATATATGTTACATATATGGAATAAATATGATAATTTAATGATAATATACATATTTTTGTATATATAACTTACTTTTTAATATGATAATGAAATGGAAGTAGCGTTCATGCATACGTAAGGCCTACCGTCTCCATAAATAGTGTATTTCATCTCATATCTACAAATTTTATGGATTAATATAAATAAATATATACATAATATATATGAAATTTTCTTCATGGTTTACATACTTGATATTATGAAATCATGGATTACCTAATAATAAAAAATATAACAAGTCAGAACATACTAAAAAAACTAGACAATTAACAACTGAAATGATTAAAATAATGAAATATTGTCAAAAAATGGGTAAAAAGATATTATAAGAAGAAAAAATAAGAAATTATAAGTATAATTGAGGTTTTGGTATAAGTTAGTACAATTTTTTAAACCTATATATATGAGGTTAAATATGACACAACTAAAAGGAAGCATAAGGTAAGGGATTTCATTTCAATATACATTCCATTGATCCTTATTTGTAATTTTAAACCAATTCACTTAAATATGGTGTATATACTTCCCCATTTTCATTTCATATCATCATTCACCCATAGTTCATTTTATTTTAAGTTTCACTTTGAACTGTCTCATCCAATGGGTTTTTTTGAAAATTAATTATTGGTAAAAGTTATCTTTGCAATATCACTTTATATTGTGATTATTAACATTATATTGAAACAATCACTTACTTATTATAATTTTTATTATACATTAAATTTAACTTTAATATCCACATTATCTTTCAATGGATATTATTGTTTCCTAAACTATATACCATTTTTTACATATAATGTTCACTATGACATTTATTTAAATAACTGGGTAAATATCGATAAATATGTATCTTTTACTCAAAACATATATTTGATGATAAGGCAGGTTGTTCATTAATTAAATTGATTATACGATATATCTGGAATGCTATGGAAATACACTAAATGAGTTGGTTACTAGTCAATGTATGCCCCTCGATGAATCAAAAGTCTCATGAGGTAGAATTATTTGGATAAATTAGATGGGGTTTTATCCATTATGTTTTAAACTATCTTGAGGATAGAACTTGATGGTAAATGTATCATGTGCCTGGAAAATATGATTTCCAATAATTAAGTATTTAATTTGATGAGAATTAAGTTATTATAATTATTATTTCTGGTATTTTTCCTTTGAAATTATTTATAGATGTATTTTCATTCTCAATTTATTGATTAAATGACATGCGTGTTCAGTTATTTACCTTTCGATATTGATTATTACTTATCTAGTAATTAAAATGGATTGTGTGTTCAGTTAATTACCTTTCTATATTGATTATTCATTATTAATTCATGATAAATTCTTCTATAGTTAACCCTTACTGATCATTTGAGATCACCCTTATTTTGATTCCATTCCCCTTTTAATAAAGAAAAAATAATTGAATATGCATCCAAGATTGTTGCTCATATCCTTTTATTATGTACAGTGTCTTATTTCTTATTTCCTAGGGTAATATGGGTATTATGTATGTGATCTATTTTGTCTTTTTTTTCTAAACTGATTAGTCCTTCTAGATTTTATTTCTTCTAATCACAGCAATGTAATAAAGTAAGGCACCAGTTGTGGGATTATGCGGTCGAGGTGCGATTGTTTGTATCATATGATGTTTAGTTAAGACCTTGGGAACTATATTTTGGAAAACAAAGATTAGGTAACATAACCCTAAGATATACTTTGAGGATATGTATATAAGAACACCCTAGAATTTTGTTAAGGTTTATATTATGTGGGTCGTCCGAGAAATATATCCATTTCGAGATGCAAAAAGTGGGCATGGTTCTATAATATACGTAAAACGGGGTAAAAATTTATAAAATTTGTGTCGAGTCTAACTCGAGTGTATCTTGGTACACAAAAACTATCCTTATTGCACATCTAGTTTTACACTTCTAGGGGATATGCTTTTGAAAATTCATATTTTTATTACATATCATTACGAAGGATTTTAATGCATGGATATCCATAAATAAACAAAAGATTATGACTCTAAGATTATAAATGATGAAATTTTTTTCATTGATTGAATTATACATTATGATAATTTTATGAACTAATACAGTATGTGATATTGTCTAGAAATGGAACATGGAAGGAAGAATTGTATCACTACTTGTGGACGATGTATAGAATTTATATTTGAGGGAACCAATATATGTAGTATTGGAATAGAGAAATTTATGTCTATATCAGGGAAGCATTATCAGGTTATGACAAAAAACATGCCCATATAGAGAAATATGTCCCTCAATGAGATTATCCTACATTGGATCACTTTTTGTGAAAGCGGCCCCTATAGTTTAGTGGGACTACTAATCCATTTATAGATAGATGGTGGATTAAGTGTCAGGAGATGATATTTATTTCATTTGGATGTGGTGAAAAGGAAAAGGTTACACATTCTGTGCATTTTCTCAATGGAGATTCTAATAAATGGTGGTCGTTAATCCTAAATACTAGCAAGAAATGTGAAATAAAACTCATAGAATAGAATGTTTTTAGGAATCATTATTTGAAAAATATTTCCCTTGTGAGCAAAAAATAAGATTAAGATAAATTTACTTTGTTAAAAGAAAAAAGGATATAGAAAGTATTATAGAGTATAAACCAAGCTTTGCAAGGTTATCAAGGAATGATACAGATTTCCTATGCAACACAAATTACAATATTGACCATTTTTTGAATCACTTATGCCAAGTATCTGAATGACACTCGTGTCTCAAACATTTTTATCATATGATTAAATAGTTATATGTGAAATAGAGATTGAGAAAGTATTTTCCATGTTTTATGGATTCAGAGGGAAGAAAGAGAAGAATATGAAATAATATAAAATAATAGATAAATTGAATAAAGGAAAAATGAATTTTCCAACATATAATAACTATAGAAATAATCACAATGGGAAATACTTGAAAGGATAGGGAGTTTCTTATATGTTTGGAAAAAGAGTCACCAGAAAAAGAATGAAAAGGGAAGAATGAAAATTATATTATTCAGTTTTAAAACTACAAGGATATGGGGAACTACAAAAATTATTTCCCTAAGTGTTAAGGTAAAATACATCAGAATAAGATACAGGGTAAAGGTCATGAAAATGTTATTTACATAGCTCAAGTGGAATGGTTAATGTGATTATCTATTTGTATAATTGAAATATGTTGTAAAAGTATTTTTTGAAAATGTTCTCATACAATGATTTATTAAGTGTATAAGGATAGAATTACATCATGTTCTTTATAAATATTTGGGATCATATGTCGAATAGTACTAAGAAAAGTGATTCGGTACTAAGTATTTTTTTTTTTAAATATACGGTTGAGGGAAAGATAAAACTTAATATTATTTTCATGTTGAGATAATTATATTGGATAAAGAGATGATTTATATGGGTAATATAAATTGGATACTAAAAACTACCATGGAAATTATTCTAAAGTGTTAGATCATACTCTTTTGGAAATGTTAACCATTTATGAAATGGTTTAAGTTGAACTTTTGATGTGGTTTTAGAGATTAATGTATTAATTCAACCTATGTTGATACTTTTGCTAAGAGATTAAGTATAAATGGTTCAAGTCAGAACCAATGTATAATATTGTACTTATGAAATATAAATTTATCAAGTAATTATATTCCCTTACATTCATATAGATTGAAAGTATTTATCAACTCTATAAAAGGGTTTTTCAAAAAAATATAGCCTCATATCATCATTTTTTATGATATCAACGACCTTTTTATTAATTTTGGTTTAAGTCTTTGTGTTCATAAACTTTAATCTGAACATGTTCTCTATCCCTCTCCAATATAACTTGGCAGTATGATTTCTCTTCCATGTTTATGTTTTCACTAATGTTCTCCAATTTCATAGCCTATTTTTATAGTAACCTTCGCATTTTCCTTTACCTCTCATTAAAAATATGTGTTATTTACTCTATTTATGATGTGAGTTTTTTCAAAAATTGTTTATTTTAAAATATAAAACCCTCTATTAATGAGATTGATATTGAATTGTGCGGACCCAATTTATTTATGGTGGGGATAATGTAACACCCAAAAATTCTTAAAAAGGACATTTTATTTGATAGATTTTATGACACGCAACACTAAGCATGTGATGTAATATAATATCCCATTATTTTCAATATATTTACTATTTTAAATATATTAAATCTATTTTATATAGTGAAATTCACTCAACATTTCTTTTATCTTGCACACCCAATAAGTTTCTTCGATGGCATGCGGTCCACACAAAACCAAATCATACCGAATAATGTTAATATTATTTTTTAATTTTAAAATTATCTCATAGACATGAAAATTGTTGTTATGAATTGTATTAACTAACATATGAAAATATATAGTTGAATTAATTGGTTACCAATTAATTAGAAACGTATATAGAAACCAAATTAATATAAACTAAATGTTTTAAAAATTTATTTTTAAGCCCCAAAGAAAATTTATCATAATAAAAAAAATTAATATTAGTGTACGATATTATGAAATATATATTATATATTCAATTAAATATTTTTGCATTTTTTGAATAAATTTTATAGTCATATGATAAGAAGAAGCCCAATTTTATAAATAAAAACCTATAATTTTCTAAATGAGGTTTCCCACATTTTAATAAAGAACATATTTTAAATAAAACTTTTGACACTTTTATGAACCCAATTTGTAAAAAAAATCATTTTTTAATTCAAGGAATAAAAATTATCTTAGTTTATTTTTTTCTATTTTTCTGAAATAATTATTTGTTATGAATAGTAAAAAATACTTCATGTTAATTGAAAATTTTTTTTCATTTAATTTCTTTAAAAGGATAAATTATATTTTTGATTTATTTTAAAGTTTTATTAGAAAATTTTTTCATATATTAATCAATTTTAGTACATTGTAATTAATTTCACATTGATATTGGATATACAATGATTTAATACTATTGAACATTTTTACTTTCAAACCCCATTTTCTCAACCCACCTGCAAGAATAACTTTATATTAATTTCTTACACTTTTGAGATTGTAAATTAAAATATTGTATTTTATATTTCTTATAATTATAATTTATAGTTTATAATAATTTAAACTAATATTTTAACAGAAATTGCTGTGAAGGAAATTAAAATTAATTACAACAATTAAGAGTAAATTTGGTTCATAAGGGAATAACCTTAAACTTAAGGGCCAAAATGGCCTAGAAACTTAACAAAAAGCCTTGGGATGGCCATATTTACTCCATATCATCTCATTAGTCTAATATTTTCTTTTATTGGAACAAATTTCATTATAAAAAATATTTGTGGCATTCCCTCTTTCAAAAATTTACTACAATGTCACTCCTCCTATGCTATAAAAAATCACTCACCTCTCCCACTTATTCATGCCTTTAAATAAATTTGGATCATACATAACCTACCCAAATAAGATTAGAAAATCCATCCTTCCCTCATATAAGCATAAACTTGGACATAAATCAATCAATTTAAGTCCTTTGATTCAAACCAAGGAAGTCCTTTGGTGCATATCAAAGGGGGTTACCAGAAGAAGACGTAACATTCTTCAACGAGCACTTTAGTTTTATTTATTTCTGCACCACTTCAGTTATTATTATATATTTATTATATATTAAACTCTATATATTAAATACACTATGTTTTTTTAATTTCATGTATATTACATAAAATCACACACACTTCAATCTAATAAGATACACAATCATCATTCATGTGTATGGAAGATTACCACCTCACAAACTAATGTTGTTCGTTCTTCCATTACCACCTTTAAAGGTGGGTAATAATAATGGATTTATAATTAATATATCATATTTATAATTCCTTTATTCTTATGTAATTTTTATCTAACACATTCCATTATTCGTTTCATTTTGTGTAAATACGATAACTTCATTTTTTGATGTGTGGACTATCGCCTCCTCAATGCGATGTGGTTCGTTCACACTATACATGGAATGTATTAAATATGGTTTTAATAAAATTATGTGGAATATATGACATAAATATTATACCAAAATTCTAATATATATATATATATATATATATATTACTTTTAAAAAATGACAAAGAAATGGAATTAGCGTTAAGGCGTATGTACAACCTACCATCTCCATGAACCGTGTTTTTCATTTTCTACCTACATATTTTATGAATTATTATCAATTAAAATATACTTAATATATATTATATTTACATAATTTTTTAAATACCATATATTATTAAATATTTATATACATATGAATAAAAAATATAACAAGTCAAAAAATACTTGAAAAAAAAGACAATTAACAGCTAAACTGATGAAGATAATGAATTATTATTAACAAATGGGTAATAATATATTATAATAATATCATATATGATATGATAAATATGATTATGATTATATTTTATGTTATTAACTTGATTTAAACCAAAATGGTGGATCTTAAATACCATACAACTAATATGAATCCTAAGTTAAGGGATTTCGTCTTAATTTACATTCCATTGAGACTTATTTATTATTATACACTAATTAACATTAATGTGGTGTATATATGTCCAATTATTAATTTAATATCACAATTAAATAATAATTAAAGATATTTTAAGTTTCTCATTGAACTATCTCATCCAAATGGTTTTTACATGAAAATTACTAAGTGGTAAAATTTATCTTTGCGATATTACTTTCATTTTTGATTGCTAAATTTATATTTAAACAATCACTTCCTTATGATAATTTTTATTGTAAATTAAATATATCTCAAATATACATATTATCATTAAATATATATTATTATTTTCTAAACCATATATCATTTCTACATATAGTGTTCACCTTGATAGTTATTTGATTAATTGGGGAAATATTGATTAATCGGTATCTTTTACTCATTGTATATATTTGATGATAAGTTTTTTTTCATTAATTAAAGAGATTATTTGATATTAAATGAATCATTTGGAAATTTAATAAATGTATTGAGGATTAGTTAATGAAATCCCCTTGATGCATTGATAGTCTCATTAGTCAATATTAATTGGCCAAATCAGATTGGTTTTTACTGGGTAAGTGTAAAACTATCTTGAGGGTAGATCTTGACGGTAAATGTATCATGTGTATAGGAAACATGATGTTTAATAATTAATCATTGCCTTTATTTATAATTTAGTTTTTATTTTTATCCATGATATTTTTTCTTTTAAATTATCTATGGATGTATTTTTATTCTCGTTTTATTGATTAAATTACATGTGTGTTTAGTTATTTACATTTCCATATTGATTATGCCTTATCAAATTATTTAAATGTAAATTATGTTAAATTACATTAATTTAAATATTGATCATTAATTATTAATTCTTGATATCTTATACTATACTTAACCCTTACTGAGCATTTGATCTCAACCTTATTTTGATTCCTTTCCGCTAGTTATGAAGAAGAAATTTTTTTATAAGATTTCAAGGATGTTGTTCATATAATTTTATTATGTTTCATGTTTTATTTTCTATTTCCCAATGTAATATTACTTTATTTTATATAATCTTTTTTTTCAAAACTGCTAAACTGATCAGTCATTCGGGATTTTATTCCGTATAATCATGCCAATGTGATAAAGTAAGACACATGCTCCAGGATTTTGTGGTCATTACGTCATATAAAAGACCACGAATATGATCTTATATTGTTTTCAAAAATTATAACAGCAATTAATAATATAGTTTTGACATGTTTGAATTGATTTCACTTTAATCTGATGCACTATGTGGTCGGTATAACTCAATGTATGTTTTTTCATTATAAAATTGTAATTTTAGTTTAAAATTCATATCACATAGGAAAAATCAATCAAAAAATTATGGATTGTTTTCAAACATTAGTAAAATTATTCATAATTCATTTTCAAAATTTAGGAAATGACTATACATCAATTAAACAAGTGATCAGGAAAATATAACTTGAATTGTGTGTTTTTATCATTTTAGTTCAAAATGGTCATCATAGAGCTAAAAATGAGAAAAAGATCTTTGATTGCTTTCAAACATTAGGAAAATAATATATAATCAATTTTTGATGTGTATGAGTCAACCACATGTCAATATAACAAATGATGGGTTCATTATGAGTTGAAGTATATGTTTTAAAAATAAATGTTTCATTTTAGTTTAAAATGACCACCACATAGACAAAACCAAGAAAATGAGATTAGATTATTTTAAAAAAATGTCCAATAATTTATAATGCATTTTTGATGTGTCATAATACACCACAAATCAATCTGAAACATTATCTTATCGGTATGAATCGATTTGAGTGTTTTCGATATAAAAGTTCTATTTTAATTTAAAACACATATCACATAGAAAAAACCAAATAAATTAGAATACATTATTTTCAACCATTAGGAAAATGACCAAAAAATAATTTATGATTTGTAGTAATAGACCATATATAAATCTGATACATTATATTGAATATATTACTTGATGTTCATGTTTTCAAAATAAAAGTGTCATTTTAGTTTAAAATTTACATCACATAGCCAATAATAAGAAAAATAGCTTGGATTGTTTTAAAACATTAGTAAAATTGTAAATAATTTATTTTCAACATGTATGAATCCACTGATCATAAATCTTGCACATGATGTGCCTAGTATGACTCAAAGTGCATGATTTCAATATAATAGTGTCATTTTAGTTTAAAACATGCATCATATAGCCAAATCAACAAAATGAGTACATATTATTTTCGAACATTTAGACAGAGATCCATATTTCATTTTTGATGTGTATTAATTGACCGCACATCAATCTAACACATGTTGTGGTTTACTGGACTTGATGTTCATATTTTCAATATAAAAGTTTCATTTTAGATTAAAATTTGCCTCAAATTTCCCAAACCATGAAAAAACATCATATTATTTCCCAAAATTAGGATATAAATCTATAATCAATTTATGATATATAGGAATCAATAGCATACCAATATGAAAAATGATGTGGTCGTTATGATTCTAAGTTCATGTAATCATTATAAAACTATCATTTTAGTTTAAAACATGTATCACATAGCCAAATCTAAGAGAAATATATCATTTAATTTTCATAATTTGGGAAAATTATCCATAATTAATTTTGATCTATAGGAATTAAATGCAAATCAATCAAACAAAATTTATGGACGATATGATTTAAGGTCCATGTTTTGAATATAAAAGTGTCATTTTAGTGTAAAATATGAATAACATATCCAAAACTGAGAAACCAATATCATGTTATTTTCGTACAATATTACTGTTTCCGACGCTTTCGCCGGGGCGCGCGCATCCGTCTGTGGAGGACGCGCTGCTTGTTGCCCCGCATTCCCGCTTTCCAAAGGCGGGTGGCATTCATTCCTTGTTCAGGTACGTCTACTCCTTGATCGAAACGGGATGATGGGATGTCGGTTCTTCCTTCCGTGGATTCCTCCTCGGAACTTGTCACCTAGTCCGGGTCTCCCTCATAGATTTAATACGTTGTTCGGGAATCTCATTCCCGGTGCCATATTGTCATGAACGCCGGTTAATTACACTACTTCCGTCAAGACTTTCCATGGGGTCTTGACATGGTAGCGACCTTCAGTCGGAGTAGACGGCAACATCAGGAATGTCGGGGCATCTCTGGGTGCGTGGACATTGGGGAACCTGTATTCTTCCTCATAAGAGGGCATCTCAAGGGTGCAGAACCCGAGGCGTACATCTGAGGTTTTCCTCAGCTTCTTGTGTTTAACACAGGGTATGTTGCAAGATTAATGTCTAGCAGAGACGGTTACACCAAAGGCATTCCATCTGAGGTTTTCCTCAGGCATCTCATGTTTATTACGAGGTAGGTCGTGAGTTTAACGTCTTATGGAGACGGAATAAGGGTGATCACAACGTCCAATGAGGACGGATCCAAGGTGGTGCACTCCCTATAGGGGAAAAGGGTGATGAATCGGGGTGTACACAGAGGACAGCGACCCGGAGATATGATGGGGCTTACACGTGGAAAGCGGCCAATGCGCCGCTAGGAGCAGCGAGGAGGTGGATGACATGATTCCACCGGGATGCGGCGGCCCGGGTGAGAATCAGGATGGGAGATGGATGGATGAATGAAGTGTAGGGGGAATGAAATGGGGCCATCGCAGGTGCGACGGTGAAGTTGGGCTTGAGCCTTGAAGAGGCTTCCTACGTATCCATGTGGCAGGGAATCAAAGTCTGCGTAGTTCGGGATGACGTCGATAAGCTGACGTGAAGGTGGACCTTGGTCCGATGAGCATCGTCAGAGTACCGACGTGAAAGTAGACTCGTGGGTCCACTAATGGTGGGCTTGAACCTTGGGAAGGTTTCCTACGTACTATGCCTTGACATGGATCAAAGTCCTCGTAGTTCAGATTAGGGAATATAGTTTAACGTCGTGCGGGACGATAGTGAACCCTGACGTGAATAAACGACGGGCATTGGGTGTCGGTGAACCGACGTAAATGAGGGACCTTGGTCCAATGGGAGATGGGGGCTTGGAACACCGACAAGGAGACGGTCTGTGCCAATTCTTGTTGGGCTTGAACCTCAGGGAGGCTTCCTACGTACCATGCCTTGACACGGATCAAAGTCCTCATAATTCAGATTGGGGAAAACAGTTTAACGTCATGCAGGACGGGGGTGAACCGACGTGAATGAGGTTGGGACGACCGGATGGTGGATTTGAACCTCGTAGAGGCTTCCTACGTACCATGCCTTGACATGGATCAAAGACCTCGTATTTCAAGATGGGTTGGGTCGCAATGGCTTACCACTGGACTGGAGCGTAGTTTAACGTCGTGCTGGACGGGGGTGAAACCCGACGTGAAAGACGGGTGGGCTTGAACCTCATAGAGGCTTCCTACGTACCATGCCTTGACATGTATCAAAGACCTCGTAGTTCAATTGGGATGGGTGTCAGGGTCGGTGCTCACTCTAAGCCCACGTGAGTCATGCTCGATGTGAGAAACAAGAAGTTGCAAGGACCTGACGATCACGTCACAAAGGGTGCGTCCGTGAGAAGCAAAGAGGGGCTTACGCGTTGAGCAGACCATGGTGTTGGGACTTACTCCAGGATGAAGGCCCAAAGAAAAGGATGATGATAGTTTTGGGCTTGAGCCTCGAAGAGGCTTCCTACGTACCATGCCTTGACATGGATCAAACACCACGTAGTTCTTCTGATGACGGCTTACCGCCAATTGGGGGTTTCAACGACTTACAGCTGGATTGGGTGTGAACGGATTACCGATGCATGGGATCACAACGGCTTACCGCTGGATAGGGTTGTCAACGGCTTACCGCTGCATAGGAATGTCAACGGCTTACCACTGAAAAGGAGTGACAATAGTGGATGGGGCTTATGCAAGGAATTTGCCCGGGTGCCGCTATGGAGCGGCACTGGTGAATGGGGCTTACGCTAGGAAGCTGCCCGTGTGCCGCTAAGGAGCGGCACTGGTGAATGGGGCTTACGCTAGGAAGCTGCCCGGGTGCCGCTATGGAGCGGCACTGGTGAATGGGGCTTACGCTAGGAAGCTGCCCGTGTGCCGCTAAAGAGTGGCACTGGTGAATGGGGCTTACGCTAGGAAGCTGCCCGTGTGCCGCTATGGAGCAGCACTGGTGAATGGGTCTTACGCTAGGAAGCTGCCCGGGTGCCGCTATGGAGCGGCCCTGGTGAATGGGGCTTACGCTAGGAAGCTTCCCGGGTGCCGCTATGGAGCGGCACTGGTGAATGGGGCTTACGCTAGGAAGCTTCCCGGGTGCCGCTATGGAGCGGCACTAGTGAATGGGGCTTACGCTAGGAAGCTGCCCGGGTGCCGCTATGGAGTGGCACTGGTGAATGGGGCTTACGCTAGGAAGCTGCCCGGGTGCCGCTAAGGAACGGCAATGGTGAATGGGGCTTACGCTAGGAAGCTGCCCGGGTGCCGCTATGGAGCGGCATTGGTGAATGGGGCTTACGCTAGGAAGCTTCCCGGGTGCCACTATGGAGCGGCACTGGTGAATGGGGCTTACGCTAGGAAGCTGCCCGTGTGCCGCTAAGGAGTGGCACTGGTGAATGGGGCTTACGCTAGGAAGCTGCCCGGGTTCCGCTATGGAGCGGCACTGGTGAATGGGGATTACGCTAGGAAGTTGCCCGGGTGCCGCTATGGAGCGGCACTGCTGAATGGGGATTACGCTAGGAAGCTCCCCGGGTGCTGCTATGGAGCGGCACTGGTGAATGGGGCTTACGCTAGGAAGCTGCCCTGGTGCCGCTATGGAGCGGCACTGCTGAATGGGGCTTACGCTAGGAAGCTGCCCGGGTGCCGCTATGGAGTGGCACTGGTGAATGGGGCTTACGCTAGGAAGTTGCCTGGGTGCCGCTAAGGAACGGCAATGGTGAATGGGGCTTACGCTAGGAAGCTGCCCGGGTTCCGCTATGGAGCGGCACTGGTGAATGGGGCTTACGCTAGGAAGCTGCCCGGGTGCCGCTAAGGAGGGGCACTACTGAATGGGGCTTACACTAGGAAGCTGCCCGGCTGCCGCTATGGAGCGGCACTGGTGAATGGGGCTTATGCTAGGAAGCTGCCTGGGTGCCGCTATGGAGCGGCACTGGTGAATGGGGCTTACGCTAGGAAGCTGCCCGGGTGCCGCTATGGAGCGGCACTGGTGAATGGGGCTTACGCTAGGAAGCTGCCCGGGTGCCGCTATGGAGCGGCACTGGTGAATGGGGCTTACGCTAGGAAGCTGCCTGGGTGCCGCTATGGAGCGGCACTGCTGAATGGGGCTTATGCTAGGAAGCTGCCCAGGTGCCGCTAAGGAGTGGCACTGGTGAATGGGGCTTACGCTAGGAAGCTGCCCGTGTGCCGCTAAGGAGCGGCAATGGTGAATGGGGCTTACGCTAGGAAGCTGCCCGTGTGCCGCTAAGGAGCGGCAATGGTGAATGGGGCTTACGCTAGGAAGCTGCCCGTAATGTCTTCCTCATGTCTGGCTATGAGGGCATCCCAACTCACTAGTGGGTTGAGGTATGTGCCTATGTGCAAGTGCACAAACGGGGTAACGCCAAGGGCATTGGAATCAGCCAAAACAAAGGGACAAGAAAAGTGTGAATCACATGCCCGGCATTCGGAATGCGATGAGAGTGGCATGGCGATAGAGGATAACTGCTGACCATGTTCGCAACACAGCATCCTATCGTGTTAGCCTAAAATGGGGACAAACAAATGAGGGGTCGACTGCTGACCGTATTCGAAACATAGGACCTCAAAGTGTCACCCGAAGCCTTTTGGGGCGTTGGCCCAGTACAGCTGGGGGACCATGGGTCTACCATCCATACTGTTAGGGGGTCCCTTCAAACTTTGGAAATGGATGCAGATCCGAATGAAGGACACGCAAAGCGTGGGGTGGAGTGCTGGAATGTTTGATCGGATTCCAATGCTCTTGAAACTATGCCACTGTAAACATGGCATTAGGCATCTTATGCTAGGAGCATAAGGCATCTCTTGTTTAGGGAAAGAGGCATCCTATCATTTGTTAGATAGGGATAATGATACAGTTTAGATTCATGTAGGTAGGACTATTGGCATCTCATGCTAGGAGCATAAGGCATCTCTTGTATAGGGCGAGAGGCATCCTATGTTTGGCATAAGGCATCTCTTCGCGGCGGCCTCGCGAAGCTCCAGAGGCGGTGATGCTCCGCGAACGCATTTGACGTTCGCGAGCCGCCGCGAAGCACCGGAGGCGGTGATGCTCTGCAAACGCATTTGACGTTCGCGAGCCACCGCGAAGCACCAGAGGCGGCGCGGAAGTTCTGCTTCGTGGCGCCCCTGTCTATAAATACCCAGCTCACCCCCCCCCCCCCCCCCCCTTCTCCAGGAGGATGGCCACAGCCACTTCGCCCCTTGGGCGGCCGAGCGAAGCTCCGCATTGCGGCTCCGCGAAGCCATGCTCCACGAGAAGCTTCCTTCGTGTTGCTGCTCCGCGAGCCGAGACTCCAGGAGTCCATGCTCTGCGAGCCTATGCTCGGCGATGCTGCTCCGCGAGACCAAGCTCCGCGAGAGCCCTTTGCTCCGCAAGCCCTTGCTCCGCGATGCTGCTCCGCGAGACCAAGCTCCGCGATGCTGCTCCGCGAGACCAAGCTCCGCGAGACCCCTTTGCTCCGCGTGAGACTATTGCTCCGCGAGGCCATGCTTCGCGAAGCTGCTTCGCGAAGACCTATGCTTCGCGAGGATCCTACCTTCGCGCCCACCGGTCCATGTTGACATTCGCAACGCGATACGGACAACAAGACCATATGGTATCATACCTACAGGTCGCTACCATGTCAAGACCGTCTCTGCTAGACGTTAATCTTGCAACATACCTTGTGTTAAACACAGGAAGCTGAGGAAAACCTCAGATGTACGCCTCGGGTTCTGCACCCTTGAGATGACCTCTTATGAGGAAGAATACAGGTTCCCCAATGTCCACGCACCCAGAGATGCCCCGACATTCTTGATGTTGCCGTCTACTCCGACCGAAGGTCGCTACCATGTCAAGACCCCATGGAAAGTCTTGATGGAAGTAGTGTAATTAACCGGCGTCCATGACAATATGGCACCGGGAATGAGATTCATGAACAATGTATTAAATCTATGAGGGAGACCCGGACTAGGTGACGAGTTCTGAGGAGGAATCCACGGAAGGAAGAACTGACATCCCATCATCCCGTTTCGATAAAGGAGCAGACGTACCTGAATAAGGAACGAATGTCGCCCGCCTTTGGAAAGCGGGAATGCGGGGCAACAAGCAGCGCGTCCTCCACAGATGGATGCGCGCGCCCCGGCGAAAGCATCGGAAACAGAAATGGTGAACCCGACGTGAATGAGGACGTAGTCCCTCACTGCGCCACGCAGCCCTATGATCAGGGTCCTGAAGGCAGGATTAGAGAGGTAAATTTGCTGAACTCAAGCTGGGCCCAGAGACAAGGGGTCCGAGCATTCCTACGTATCCTATCGAGATAGGAATCACGCTGAACGTAGTTCCAGATGAGAATCTTAGTTTATGGTCTTAGAGCTCGGACCGTGGATGGTGACAACTCCTGAGTAAGCACAGATGTCAACCCAATCCCTAAGCCCACGTGAGATAAACTCGGTGTGGGAAACAAGGGGGGTATCCTCATCGCAATACTTGGGGCGTCCACCAATGGGGAGTCAGCAGAGAGTTCCGAAGGACACTTTTGATGTAGCTCCTTCGTCCAACGCACAGACGTGCATGGGGGAAAAATACCAAGAGTTCCGAGACTCTACTTGGACATGATGAAGTGATGAAGGGTGTAAATTGTGTACCCGGCATTTGGGCTTAATGGGTTGGCGTGGCGATAGAGGAAGACTGTTAACCATGGTGGAAACACAGCGTCCATATCGCATTAGCCTGAGGTGGGAATAACAAACGAGCATCGACCGCTGACCATATTCGCAACGCGGGATTTTATCGATTTGTTGTCCGAAACCCTGGGGGGCGTTGGCCCGTATCGGTAGGAGAGCCCTTGGGCATTGTATCCAGGCCGTTCTTGGGGGTCCCTCCGGGTGTGAAAGATAATGAAAGCCCTGATGCGGGGATACGCAAATCCTGGAAAGCGGGTGCGGATGTGTCCGAGTAAAGCTTGGCATTCCAGGTAATAAACCAGAGTACTCTTAAGCACATTGGTGAACCGCCGAAAAAGGGATCGACGAAACAGCTCAGTAGGGGGTGGGAGCATGGCGTGGTCATTACGGAACCGTCGTGAATGATGAAATAATCCCACACCACACCATATAATCCTCTCACAGATGAAGGATAGGCCAAGGGGCCGGGATGGGATGAGGATTCCCAAGAGATGGGGCTGGACCCGAATTTTGGACATTCAGGTGGTCCTACGTATCCCATGAGAATGGGAATCAAGCCACATGTAATTGTTTATATGTAGTTTAACGTCATACTGGACGAGAAGGGGAAGCAATATACCTCGAAACAAAGGAGGTGTGCGGTATGGAAAAGAAGCCGACGTGAATGAGGACATAGTCCCACATCACACCATACACCCTGGGTAAGAGGGGACCTGGGCCGTGGCCCGGGAAGGCCAAGGGGCCTAAGGTCAGGCATCAGTCAGGAAGGCCTGACTGGCTTGCAGTTTAACGTCTTGCAAAGAGGACGAGGGGTCAGGGGCCCAAGGAAGCCAAGGGGCCTGAGGCTGGGCCTCGTAAGGGGAGTCGTACGGCATGGTACATGGTCCCGACGTGAATGAGGACGTAGTCCTACACCACACCGTACACTCCGGGTGAGAGATTGGGGAGAAGGCCAAGGGGCCTAAGATCAGGCATCAGTCAGGAAGGCCTGGCTGGTTTGTAGTTTAACGTCTTACATGAGGACGAGGGTCGGGGACCCGAAAAGGCCAAGGGGTCTGAGGCTGGGCCTCGTAAAGGGAGGGCGTACGGCATGGGACGTGAATGAGGACGTATTCCTACATCACACCGTACACCCTTATGAGGGATCATGGGTCGTGGCCCGGAGAGAAGGGAAAATTATCAGTCAGAAAGGCCTGACTGGTCTGCAGTTTAACGTCTTACATAAGGACGAGGGTCGGGGACCTGAGAAGGCCAAGGGGCCTGAGGCTGGGCCTCGTAAAGGGAGGGTGTACGGCATGGGACGTGAATGAGGACGTAGTCCTACATCACACCGTACACCCTCATGAGGAATCCTGGGTCGTGGCCCGGATCGCTAGCACCACCTCGGGGAAATTTGTCACCTCGGGATGGGGCAGAATGAACCACTGTTCTTGATACCTGGGACATCTCGGGGTGGACCCGAAAATCGAGGACACTGTTGACCATATTCGAAACACAGCGTTCCTATGGTGACTCGTATGGGGGCAACAATTACAATGATCCATAAATCATTCGTGGCATGGAGAAACTTTAGTAACATCAATATAATGCGCGATTAACTAATAATATCATTAATAAATTTATATATATATATGAATTAATTAACAATATGAATTATCATATGTTGATTATATAACATTAACATTATAATTTCATTATTTTTTATTTATTGTTACTAAAATATACAATGGTTTTAATACAAGGATAATCGTTTTATATACATTGATCTTCGGATAAATCATGTTATATAAGTTATGATTTTTTATGTTGGCTTTAATTTTTTATATTAATTTTAAATATCACATCAATATAAATATTTAGAATTTAAATTTTAAATTGAAATGATATTTAAATATTATATTTTCATTTTAATCTAATTATCTACCTATATTTATTTCTATGTACATGTATAATGATTTAGTTTTCTGTTAAAGGGATTCTATAGGGCTGTGGTAATATTGGATTAGCTGCATAGCCTTTATTATTACTAACAATAAAACTAATAATGGCCCCCATTATCAATGAAAGTAAATGAACTGATAAAGGTTTAAATTATTAGTACTTTTAAATGTGTTGATAAACCCCCCTTGTACATGATCCAAATGAAAGTGCAGATAAAGGGATCTTTTATCAATGCGAGTAAAAGCACTGATAAGGGGGGCTTTATCAGTGCTAAAAGAAAGAACTAATAAGAGGTGCCTTTATCAAGACTTTCTTTTAGCATGGGTAAAGGGGTCCTTTATGTATCCTTCATTTTATAAATTATAAAGTGGGACTTTATTTTCACTTTTACTAGCGTTTATAAAATCCACAAGATTTTAGGATCACTTGGATTGTCATTTCTATTATGCTAACAAATACCTTTTCTTTTACAATTAAAGACCTCAACAATAGTAATGAGAATTCCTAAAATCCTAAAGATATAAGATCCCTAAACCATTTAGAGAGCATATCAGCATCATGAAAACCCTCTTTCTGCACAAAATAAAACGTATTACCCTATATATCTCAAATAGGCTTAACGCTCGAGTAGTAAAAGTTAGCATGAAAAATAATCTCCGAGATCCACTTTCAAAAAATGCATAGATCATCTGTGATAATATCTCTTCCTTGAACATTTTCTCAAAATTAAATCACATAATCAATAATTCAACATAAATATCATAAATCAATTTCAATAATTGGGATGACTAAAACTTCATCCCAACTGAATCGGAGCCCTGTAAAAGCATTCACATTGCAAGAAAATATCCAGACATCATTGTCTAACCTATATTATAGGATGATCTATAAAATTTTCCACCATCACAAATCTATAAGTAAATAAGGATCATTAATATCCAACTTATTTAACTCACATTGAACAATTAATTAATTTTATCAAAAATCCATCGTGAAAAATCATCCTTGATAATATCTTGTCGAATCGCAATCCTTATTTCAATAGGGGAAGCTGTTGAAATAAACTAATAATAAGCACCCCAAATCCAAGTATTCATATAGATATTAACATAATACCCATTAAGGATGTGCCAACAAATACCCTTCAGTTTATTTACCTTATCTATTGAGAAACTATAACACAAAAAACATTGTTAATGTCTAAGAGAAGCATGCATTGAACAAACAAAGGGGAAATATTTTTCACTCAGGACCTTAGAATAAATGGAATTAGGAAACAAAATCCACCAACACTACATAAAAATAATATCTATGTGGGAAAACACCATATTCTAGAATACCAAACCATAATTCTATTTAGAGATACATAATATTTCCCATAAAACCAGGTGAATATTCTTTATGTTATCCACATAACCCCCACCAGAATTCTGATAACAAGGAATGAAACTAATTGATAATAGTGTCTATAATTAGAAAGAGGGACATAAAATATGTAGGAATAGCTTGCACCATTTATTTGATTAATATAATATTTCTAACCCTCAACGAAACCTTCCTCTACTAACCATTAATTCTCTTCCAAACACTATCCACGACAGATGAAAACACCTCCATTTTATATCTTTCAATAACTATCGAATGCCATGTATACTTATTATTCATAAGAACCAGATTAACTTGTAATAGATCAGATAACTCATCCTTATTCTCCAAAACATGGGGTTTGGTGTGAATATTTATTTTTTAATCATTGTTGTTTTATTTCAATTAAGAGTGGGGATACTTTGGTTTCTCACTACATATCAATGTTTAAGATCACATATAATATTTCGATTTGAATTATTATGTTTCAATTATAGCTTCTCATTTTTTATTCTAGAATTTTAATTTCTATTTAGAATTTAATTCATTATTTATTAAAAAAAATAACAATAATTATTTTTCTTTTTTGAAATACTAATAATTATTATTTAATATTTCATGTTATTATTTAATTATATTTCAAACTCAAGGAGTGGGTAATAGAAACAAATTGTGAGGATTATAAAAAATTATTATTAAATTATATAATGAGGAATCCATAATAAAATTAGTAATATATATATATATATATATATATTTATAATGGACTAGTGAAAATGATATTGAAAATAAAGAGTATTTAGGAAAATAAAACAAATGTTTATGAATGAAAAAATATCCTTTTCACCATTTTCTTGAATGTCAAAATAGAATAGTTTATGAATGATAACCCATATCTTGTTTACTGTATTTTGAAAAACCAAATTGTGAGGATTAAGAAAAATATTAATAAATTAGAGATGGGGTTTCATAAAAAAATTAGTAAGAATATATATATTTATAATGTACTTGTCAATGTGATATTTAAAATAAGGTATATTTAGGAAAATAATATAATTTTTTATGATTGAAAAAAATAAAAAAGTTTACCATATTATAAGTACCTATTAGTGAAGAATAGTGTCATTTATTTACAAGTATATTAATTAACTAATTAACTACAACTATAAAATATATAATTTCCTTTTAAAGTATAATTTATATAATTTTATGTATTTTTATTTTTATGATAAATCCAATTAAATTATAAATAAATATAAATTTATAAATATAAATTATTTTACACTAAAAAGGTTAGTATTTAAAATCTCTAAATATAGATAAATTTTATTTTTAATTAAAATTTAAATTTACAATCTGAATAATCACATAAATATTGTCATTTCCATTAAATATAATATTATTATTATTATTTTAGATATATATATATATATATATATTAGATACATTTAGTGAGAGATGGGAAAATTCAAAATTATAATAATTTTATTAGAAATATAATTATATATATTTATATATTATAAATATAAAATGTATATATAAATTATATTTATAATTAAATATATATTTAGAGTACTAGGATAGTATTGAAATATGGGTAATTTCATCATTATAATCATTTTATTTAATTATATTTATAATATAATTAGATATACTTTTTTATAAACAAGAAAATTTATTTAAATTTTGAAGATCTAGAAATATAAGAGAGTTTATCCAAAGAGGAAAATCAACCAACCAAACATGAGACTCACTAGAACGGCCCTGGGATTCCAAAAAAATAGATATCCTTATTCCCTTTTCTTTTGAATAAAGAGAACTTGTATGATTAGAAGAATTGGGAAAGGGATCAGATCATCAGAACCAACAATAAAATGGATTATAGGGTATCCCCCAACACATAGATCACCTAAATAATGGTGAGGTAGTCTGATTCCAGAATTATGTATTTATATCCTTTCTTGTTGGTAAATATTATGATCTTTATGATATATTGAGATTCTATAACTGGTGGATCCCAATGATAATGGAAATATTTTTAGAAGACAGCCACCATGAATCTAAGAGAGTCATAAACCACAATACCTATATCAATGGATATACTACCAAAATTAATTCCTCCATATTAATTTTCATCATATCCATTGAGGGATGGTTTCGCAAGCTAGTGAAAGAGTGAGAAATTGGAACCTCAATCTACACCTCCTTCAACTTCCATAACTCTAACCAATATGCCAGACACTGAATCCAGATTGTAGTCAGCCTTGATCATTGATAAAATAAAATGTCATTTCATCACACCTAGATAATCCAAGAGAATGTGCAATGTGAATCCACCATATCTGTTGGGAGATAAAAAGACCATATCAAGAGAATCATTGGAGGCTCAGTGACCATATCCACTAGATAATCAGTATTTGAATTCCAATCCTTCTTGATTTGCTTGGACCCAAAGAAAAAGTATATAACATGAGATAGGAACTCTTGAAGAGACATGCACATGGATAATATATGATAATTAGATGCATGGAGGAATATGAGAAACATTGTGGAGGGGACGATACCAATGCACACTTTCCTACATAAATCCATACCTTTGGATTGACTAAAAGACTCCGTAGTGTCTTCGAATAAAACATAAGTATTTTTTATTCATGTTTTGGGTTCCATATTATTATTATATTTAACCAAATAGTTTCCCAATCTCTCCTTGATTGGGAAAATTTTAACCTGACCCTTTTCCTTCATGAATGGGATACTCAAGATGGTTCTTCAATATCTTTCATTGAACTACATTTCAAAAATTTCTGCACACCCTTCATTGATTGTACTATCCAAAAAGAGTTTTACCATTTTATAGTCCCACCTAGAGACCATTAGGGAGGTAGAATTCATCCCTTCATCGTCGACCAGCCACGAGTCCTTCCATATCTTCACTATGGCTCTATCTATGACTCTCTTGTACAGACCATTGCAAAGGGTTTCTTGTGACCCCTATAAAATTCTCCAGAATAAACTAGGACTGTAAATAAATGTATAACCATAGAATTCCATATAATGAAAATACATATCATGGTAGATCTGAGCATATAGGGAATCTTGGATTTGGTGAATCTACCACCCTTAACATTCCAATAGTGTAGTATTGAAATGTCGTAAATCCCGGAACACCCTTCTGCAACAATTTTTAAGAAGGAATATCATGTCCCAAGATATATAATGAATTTTATTTCTCCCATTATTTATCCAACACTAGAAATTGGTTTGTCTATAGTGGATATAGTCAATAAAAACAGCATTCATTTTAATAATGTAAATAACATAAGCTGGTATCGCCTATGTAACTGCCTTGATCAAAGTCTCATTCCCAACTTAAGTGGTCCTATTAAAGTTACATACCTGATTTTTTCACTCTATCTTGGATACTAAAGAAAACGTAACTTTTAGAGTGAGAAAAAATCTTAGGAATCAAAATGTATTTATTCTTCTTGTCATAAACCCACATTCTAGAGGCTTTGTTGAGTTCATCCATCCTACAAGCCTTGACTCTTAAAAAAAATTCTAACATATTAAGGTTAAAATAATATCTAGATTCCTTATAAAATAATATAATCAAGTGAAAATATAGTTATATTCATGAATGGTGGATCTAAAAAATACCAATCTATCGTCATGGAAAAACAATGGGTGATGGGTGTACTTCGTCTATAAACCTTCACTATATGAATTGTGTTTCTATTTGCTGCTTCTGGATCAATAATATAAAACATAGAATCCACTAAAATTAAAAGGAATGGGGAAATAGAATCCCTCGAATGAAGACCTCTAATAGGGTCAAAGCTCTAAGAGAGGATGCCATTTATTTTATTCTTGAATGAAACTTATGTTACAAATTACATGGCGGCTTTAATCTATTCAGGGATGAATCCCATTTTTCTCATAACAAAATGAAGAAAGGGCCACTAAACAATATCATATGCCTTTTCTATATCAATATTCTAATCCATTACAAATATCTTACCAACTAAGTGACTTTTCAGTGAGTGAAACACTTCTTAAGAAATAATGGAATTATTAAATATGAATCCTTTGAGAGAGGAAGCACTCTAATTTTCTGAAATAATTGACAAAATCCATTAATATTGGCAGTTAACCGGAATCATTGAGAAACCTGTATAGATATCATTTTATAAACTGATGGGACTAAATTCTAACACTAAATAGGGGTTTCTTACCTTCAGGATCAAACTAATAATAGTTTCATCTAGAGCATAGATGTTGAATTTACCCACCCATAGGTCTTTCAATATACCTGAGACATCACAGACAATAATATTACAGATTTTTTTAAAAAACTAAGGCATATAATTCATTTGGTACTAATCATTTAGTGGATTATATTTTTTTAAGGTCCATAAAGATTTCACCATCAGAGAGGTCACATGAGAGCTTCTAATTTATCTCCTCCATAACCACCAATACAATATATGGAGAAATTTCGATAGAAATGGTCAACTCCCCTCACCGTATATAGATCCTGTTAAAATGAATAATGAGATCATGTATACCATTCTCATTAGTCCTAGTGTCGCCTTTCACATCTGTGAGGAAGGAAATTGAATTCTTACACATCCTTCCAGATGCCTTCTAGTGGAAATAAAAGGTAATAGAGTATCCTTCTTTGATATGGGTTTCATATGTACACTGGGACTAAAGAATTCCTTCGTTTTAAGGGCCACATCCAACTCTTCTTCAAGGGTCGAACTACATTCAAGGACTGAATTACGGGGGGATGAGTGTAGATTTTTTTTCCCTTCAGTCGAATCGCAATGAGAATCCAATTGGAGGAACTTGAAGTTCCTCTAGTTCTTTAAATTCTTTGTTACATGTTTTATATTCCTTCTCGTATTGGGATCACCTATCATCTAAAAATAACATATTAATACATCACACTCTATATCTTTCACTCGAAATCTTTAAATTTAAAAATAATTCCATGTCTCAGCATTACGTTTTCATGTGAAAAAATTGATGAGAATATGGAAATGGTCATAAGTTGCGGGAGAATTGTGAGAATCCTCGGGGAAAGTGAAAAGTATTTTCTATCACTCGATCCCAAAAATAAATCAACACATTCCATAATATAATTATTTTTACTGTTCCAATAAAACCATGTGTGAAGTTTTCCCAAATACCCCAAATCAGTAAGGCCTTCCATTAGAGTTTCTTAGTAGAACTCTAGGATTTTAGAAAAAGGAACATTTGACACACCAATAATATCATATTGGAATACTATTTTGTTAAACTCACCACTAACTAGAAGAGTACATGGTAGTCTTTCATGAAGGGACTTAAGTAGCTTCCATGACATACATTAATCCCTATGGGAGGGCCATCTATAAAATCCTACAAAATCCTATCCCAGGGTGCGTAGTTGGTGAATAGAGGTAGCAATGAGATTATAAGAGAGGCATTTAACCCTTAAATCCAAAACCTCTATGTAAAGATGACAGATTCCACCCACATGTCTTTTTGGGGGGCGGGGAAGGAGTAATGAAAATAATTTTTTTTTAAATTTCCTTATATTTATTTTATATCTAATATTTTTTCATATGGTAAAACTATATTAGATAAGATTTTATATCAATATTGTTATAGAATCTAAACTATGCATGGGTTTCCAATCCCATGAATATTGAAACCTTCACCTATGAATATTGAAGAAAGACATCATCCTATACTATTGTATATCTTTTGGTGCATCATTTATCAACCAGTGAAAATTCCATATGTCTTTCCAAACTAATTTTTTCCATCATGATTATATAAATTCCATTATACCCAATGGATTTCCTCCTCTATATCCATAATTTTTTGGCCATGATATTAAGGGATCAAAAGGGTCATCATCTAGTAAAGTGGGATTTGGGAGGTCATCAAGGGGGCGGGAACTATTCTTATCTTGGGGGTTTGATAATTTCTATTTTGGGCATGATGGGGGTATGATTTTCCCTCCACTGTAGCATGCGGGTGAGAAGAGAAACTGTTTGACACCCCATAAGATTAACCTTTCTTTCTCATACTTTGTCAGAATAACAAAACATAATTCAGAATGCTTAAACTTGCACCACTTTGGATCGATTTTAATTCGGCTATTTCTCAAAAAGACACGAGGAACCATCAATGTGGTTTTTTCCCTACTTTAAAATGTACTTTAAGAATCCGTGATTATTTTTATCTATCTCTTTTCTTTTCTTCTTCTAAAATTAATAGACTCTAATATTTTATTAGAAAGCACCAATAGGCCATACCATATGATAATATTTCCTTCTACATTCATTGTTTCTTCCTTACAATATTTTCCATATGTTTGATACATATAAAATAGGTATGTTCTCATAATCGATGGATATCCAGGTATTGGAGTCCTCCGTAGACAATAACATCCCTCTCATAAGAGGATGATTTTTATGTATCATAACCCTGATTCACATTGCTTTCCCTTATTGGAATGAGTATTAATATTCCAATTACATAAAATCCCCAATTATGGCCCTGTTTTCATGCATTATTCATTCAGATCATCCAAAAATGGGAAGACCTATTAACTGGCTCATGAAGTGGGTTTTGGAGAAGGTAATGTTTTGGATGTCACCTCTATTTTTAGATCATCCATTAAGATTAGTTGATTTTAGAAGAACCATGGTCTCATATTAAGAACCTTCCCATTAAACTCTTTATTGTAAAATTTAGAAATTATGTGACTCATACCAATTTCTCAGATGGCCACATCCTCATATAATTTTCATATATTATGCATTGTTATTTCTAGTGAATTCAGATTAAAGTGTTAGTTGTTAATAAATTTTATAAAAACCAGAAGGCAAATAAAATGTATTAGAAACACATCATCATCCTTATTTATAATAATTACTGCATTTCCCTTGTCTATCAATGAAATATTTTTACATCAGCATAATAGATCAATTTACATCCAATAATTATTTTACGTATAGATGAATATAATCAATATATAAAGAGGATTTGATGTCTCCTTCCATGAACATGTAACAATTTTTCATCGATATTCCATTTATCCCCATTTAAGTAGGAGTAAATTATGAAAATATTGATCACACAAACACTCAAAGGCCCCACAGATACCCAGAAAAGTCCTAATGAATGTCAAACCATTGTAAACCCTATGAGATCTCTATAAACCCTTAAAGAGGCTCATATAATTATATATTCTTATAAAATTATTATAATTATATAAATTATAATTAAAATTGTACTTTATTTTTTAAATAAAATCATTTAATATTTATTATAATAATTTTTTTAAATGTTTTTTTAATATTAAATTAAGAACATCTCAGTGGTCTTTTGTTTGAACTTTTGTTATATTTTAATAACAATAATTATTTTTTTGTTTTGAATATAATACTATTAACTATTTAATAATTCACGTTATCACTTAAACCTATTTTATATTAAAGGAGAGGTTAATGAAAATAAATTATGAGGTCTATGAAAAATATTATGAAAGGATAGATTAGGTAATTATATAATTAAATTATAACGTATTGTATGTAATTAGAATCATCCAGTGAAAATTATAGTGAAACTAATAAATATTTATTCAATCAAACAATAGTTTATGAATGAAAAAAATATCCTTTTTTACCCTCTCTTACAATTATATTAATCAATTAATCAAACAATTAACTTTATTTATAATTTATATAATAAAATTTAAAAGATAAATAAATATAATTAATTATTATTTTTATTTTTATTTGAAAAATATATTAATTAGAAAGAATGTAAAATTTATAAATATATTTTAATTAATAAGTTAAATAAAATTGAAAATTACTGGATTTATCATAATATATATAAATAAAATTTCTAAATATAATATTATTATTTTCTAGAAAGGGTATTACCTAATTAGTAATTTCACCCCATAATTTTACATAAAATAAGGGTTCAAATCTAGGATTCTCCTTTAAGTGGATATTTATCTTTCCATTTAAGGAATTAAATAGTGGCCCAAACCATAGGCATGAAGAAGGGGGAGATTTATCTTTCCATTTCAGGCATTAAAAAGTGGTCCACACCATAGGCATAAACAAGGTGGGTTCCTATAAGTAGGAAGAAAGGTGGTAAATGAGAATAGGTTAATGGTGTGGGGTTAATAGTGAGGCGACGTAGCATAAAGATATAAGGACATTGTTGGGTGGGTGGCTCAAACGAGAGATGGGTGCATTAGAAGCCATCTATTGTTCCTCTACTGAATTTGATTTATATTTTCAGATAGATGGGTTTTTAAAACAACATGATCGGGGTGAACAAGACATGATGGTTGCTTGTATAGGGAGGTGTGACATGCTAATTAGTGACATAAGATGCTTGTGTGATCTAGAAAATGATGCAGCATGAGTGGTAGGGGCACACCATGGACACAACCAGGCCTCACTAGGTGAGCATTTTGAAAGAGAAATGTGTGTGTTGGCTCTTATTAACCATCCATCTACCCAGACAAATTTCCAAAGTGCCACAGAGGGAGGATATACCAAAGCATGATGGAGTCTAACACGACATTATTGTTCTTTCATGGCGGGTGGAACAATGTAAATGCTAGTGAAATCTTGTCGGAAAAGGCTTCTCATATGATATTATTTGTGATTTTCTTCTTGGGTATTTAGGCATAATCTGTTTGTCCATTAGTTCTTAATGATTTTCGGATTTTATGCCACATAAATGTAATAAAAATATGTCCTTTTGTTTTATTTCAATCCTTTGGGGGTGAGGCTTGACCCACTAGAATGTCTAGATACATCTGTATTTGTGGTTCATAGTCCCTTTTTCAGAATGTATAATATATTGGAAAAATATGATATATATATATATATAAATATTAGAAATATAATTAAATATGTATATATATATATATAGTGGTAGGATATCTTTGCAAGATGGTTAATTCCATCATTATAATCAATAAATTTAATTATAATTATAATTTGATTAGTTATAGTTATAAATTGTTTTTATAATTTAAATTATTATTAAAAAGTTTATAAATATATTTAAAATAATTTCATAAATTATTAATAATTTTAATAATTTTAATTAAATAAAAAACTAAAAAATATTTCTTCTAAAAAAACCACTATGTTGGTCTTGTGTTTGAGCCTCCATTTGTACTTTTGTGCATGTGTTTTTTGTTTTAGTATGTATTTCATTATTCCATTAATAGAATTAATTAAAAATATTATTAGAAAACTAATTTGTTTTTAAAATTTTAGTATTTTCTTTTATTATATATTTTTATCGAAAACTTGAATACGTTCATGTTTCTGTGGAACCCATTTTAAAAAATCATAAAAGTGGATACATAACTAATGATAAATAAAAATACAAATAAATTAATGAAAAAATAAAAAATTACAATAATAAAGGATAACAGTGCACTTTTTAATTTTTTCCCCATACAAATAATCATGAATTTTTTCATCTTTTATATAATTATCTAACCCAACTAAAGACCTCATTGAACCACACTTCCCCCACCTCTCATCTACTTCACATACCGTCTCTCCTCTATATTCCAAAGAGTGGAGCAAATTTTGATGAGCGGTTCAGCATCACCAAACATTATATTCACTTTTTTCCTTCGCACACTTCTACTAAAACATTGAATTCCTTGAACCGATCTAAGGACATAAAGTTAGGGTGAATCCATAATGTCCATTTGATTCCCAGAACAAAACTTCCTTCTAGGGTAGTTGAAAATAAATATCAAGATGTAAAACCAAAACAGACACTCCTCCAGTCCAGGTTTGGGTTTATGGTTTCACCAGTGTCTACGAAAATATCAACAGATTTAAGAAATAAGTATATTCAATTTTCAATGACACTAAAAGTGTTATTAAACCCACTACTCCTCCTACTCCCACCATGTGTCCAGCATCGGTGGAAAAGTGAATGGTATGATAACCATAGCATGTATTTTTTCTAGATTATAAAATATTAAGGTTGTATCCTGGCCATTTGATCACCATTGAGCATTTATGGGTTTATTTTTCTCTTGTCCCATAATTATGTGCAGGTGTTGATTGTTCTGTATTCAAATGTTTTACAGTGAATAAGTAACAACTCTTTAGAGTGCAATATGGGGAAGAACATAATGATACTTATATCTCATTTTCATTCAATCCTCTCCTCCACCTTTGTCTATGGATTTGTTCATGACGTCTTACATCACCATGAAGACTTTCCATTGTTTGGTATTGTTTAATTTTATTTTTATGGAGTTTTAGATTAAGTTTCATCGGTTTAAAATATATTTTTTTTCTAGTTTTGTTATTTTTTAATAAACATGTATTGTTTTGTATTAATGAATTGAAAATTTTCCGTCCTTATTTAGAAAATTTTAATAGTTCATAGATGTTTTTTTACCACTCAAATTTTTTTGGATAATTTTTATTTATAAATAATTACTCAATTCGGAAGAATTAAAAAATATTTTATGTGTTTATATTTCAAAAAAATAGAGCTAAATTAATTAAAATTAGAAAACAATTTTACTTTCAAAAATAACATGTTTTAATTTTAAAAAAAATTATATTATATTCATCATATAAAAAATATATTTAATGTTTATAACTCATTAGTGATTAATAAAAATGAAAAAAATCAACTAATATTTCAAAATAAAATCAAATTTAATCCCTGAAAATTGATATATTTATTTTTGGTTATTACATAAAATTATGTTTTGTGACATTAATAGTATAATCAATATTTTATTACTTACATAAGAGATAGTACACATAAAATATATTTTTAATTTTTTTTAAATATTGTTATTTTATTAGAAAAATAATTATTTTTAATTTATAAGAGTTCAACTTCAAGATTCTACTAAGAAATTACACTATAAAAGTTTTATGGAAAATTACACTAAATTATTGCAAACATAAAAGGTAAACACTTCTAGAAATTTTCCTTAGAAAATTATAGTTTAATATCTCTCTAAAAAATTATAAATGATAGAATACCTCTAAAAATTAATTATGAAATTCTCGTGGAAAATATTATTATATATTTTATAGTAGGAATGTTAAAATAAAAAATCTAGATAGAAAATTTCCTTGAAAATTCAATTAAAAAATTAATTAAATATAATTATGGAAAATATCTATAGAGTTATATAGGTAAATAATCCAATGTAAATTTTAATTTAAAATTCATTTAAAAAATCACTATAAAAATACTAAAAATCACAAAAAAAAGTGTAAAATTCCTCTATAAAATTCTTTTAGATAATTACAATAGAAAAAAATTGAAAAATAATAGGGAAAATATCATATAAAATTTATTATTAAATATTCATCTCAGAAAAATATTTATATATTAAAATATTATACATATTTAATAAATTTTTAAAATAATAATGTGTTTACAATAAATAAAATTATTATGCATTTAAAAAAAATTGTTCCATTAATGATATAATTATCAAAAAAAATATTTTTTTTATTTATGAAAAGTGTAATTTTATTAAATAAAAAAATATTTTTTAAAATTGCATAGATATGATTCTTTATAATAAAAAATGTTATTTATTTTAAAAATACATTTTTTTCCTTTCATTTGATATCCATTTAACAAAATTATTCATTTTTAAAATACAAAGAATGTTATTTAGGCTTTTCTAATTTATTAAAAAATTATACTTTTTTTCAAATATGAAGAAAATTAATGAGTTTTTTATATTTTATGTTTTATATGAAATGATATAGTCTATTTTTGAAGTCTAAATTCTTATGATTAAAAGAAAAGAAATGTGATCAAAAGTCTTACAAATAAATTTCTTAAGAAACTAAAGAGCTGCAAAGCATAGTATTTTTTCAACATTTATTTATATTATTGAGGAACTTATTACCATTGTAGTATTTTGAGAAAATAACATTCCTTCCTTTTTCATTGTGAAAATAAGTCTTACCTAATGAGTAAAGGTTTAAGTAAATAATGTTTCTATTTCCAAGAAAACATATAGTTCCAAGGAATAACCAAGTTACATTAAAAGACTACCTTGGGGATTGGTATTTTCGATAACAGTCACATAAAAAGAACATATAGATGCTTTATAAAGATATATATATATATATATATATATATATTGAATATTTTAAAATATAAGATATATAATTCAAACATAAGTAAATTTGTTATTAAGATTCAACAAATCACTCCTGTAAACATCTTACTCTATTTTTACCAAGATATTCTTATTGAATGATTGAAAATGAATGTCTGTTGTTGTTATTCATTTAATATTGTTTTTCTAAATTTTAAGAACCTATCTATCCTCACTTTTAATTTATATTCTACCTCTATGGATGTTTTTCATCATCTGTCATATACTACTTGTAATTGTGTGTTGAACCTGACATAATTTTTTCATTACCTTTTTAAAGTTTTTAGTCTTTGTTCTCATTGTGAAAAGATTGTGGATAGGTCTTCTTATGGGAGATCCCGACGAAAGATCCTAGAACCTTTATAATAAATTATATTTTCTTTCACTAAACTATCAATGTCCTTGGAAAAATAATCATTATATTAAAAACCCTAGAACTCGAAGAGAGAGTGTTTATAGATTGGACTATGATATATTTTCTCCCTGAACCACTATAAATCTCATGAGCCATGCATCCTGCCTTTTCTTTATTTCTTTGTTTTAATTACTTGAGAATCGTGGGAAAATGTCCAATAAGTTTTTAAATAGGTATTTATATTCGGTGTAAAAAAAATTTGAACTTAATTCACCACCACTTGTGTCACTATTCAACCCTACTGGAGAAAAACTAGTGACACATGAATGTATTAATATTGTGTCTCCTTTCAGTTGCATCGTGATTTCTATATGATCACATAGGTAGCAGTGACAGCAGTCAACACACCACATTTCCCCCATAATAGTAACCACATCATTTTTTCCCCACCATAATTCTGTTAGAGATGATCCCTCTCACCCACATTAGAAATTTGAGTGGGTATAAGGTCAGATGATAAGTTCCAATGAACTCGTCTCTCTATCGGGCCTCCCACTTGTTGAATCCTATGTGTTTTAATATCATGATTCCTATTATGTTTCACCACTCCATCAATATGTTCCAATTATATCACCCAATTTCTTAACTTTGTTAGTCTGAAGGCCCAATTCCCGAAAGGTCTAAATGCATGGCCTAAAATCCCATATCATGTGAATATTACCATTATTATAGAATTTTTGTTCCATAATTTATATAGTACCATCCACATTATTTATACAAAATTGCTTCCAATAGTCTTGGATCCATGAGGAAATTACAAGGAATTTATCTATGAAGAACATCATACAGATGTATAAGAATGGAAGGGTAAAGATATTGAAAGAATGATGAGTTGCATCATTGGGTCCAAGAGATGTGTGGGTGGTGGAAGAGAGTTTCTTGCATTCTTTAATGTCGTTAACAATAACTTCATTGAGGTCAGATATGTGCTTGTTTAATTATTTGAGAATCTCTTGTATCTCATTTGGCTACTTTTGGAAAACCATCTATTCCGTTAGGTACTTGATACCTCTTACTATTATGAGGAGAACTTAAACAAAAAAATGTCATCTACACCAATGCTCCACCATGAAAAACCAAAAATAACAAGATCAATAGATCATAATAGAACAAAAAAAGAATAAAACTGAAAAAAAAACCTCATCACCCAAAACAAAACATGAATTAAACAAAATATACTAGAAATACAAATAAAATTAACTATTCATCTACCTTTTTTCTGTAACAGATAAAGGATACCCACTTCTTGTTATATCTAATAGAAGGCTTTACCCATGTTGACCACCATGTGGTTACCTAATAGAAAAAATTAAAAAAAAAGTGTGAAATTATAGAAATCATGAAAACTAATATAGAATTAGTAACATATCATATGACTATGTTAGCTTTATGATTTGAACCATGATGAGAGACTCATATATAAACAAAAATAATACCAACCCATTCCACTAAACATTTTTCAAAACAATGACATGGGTATAACACTGGTGATGATTTCATATAAATGAAATGGGGGGAAAATGTTTCATCCCAAGTACCTCATCACCATAATCATTCTATCATAGGACTTGGTGAAAAGGCATAACATCTGTTGTCCATCCAATTTTTTAACTTATCTTAATGGTAATATAGTTTTTTAAAATGATAAATAGATTTGGGTCTTCAACCATTGATACTTAAACCTAATAAAAAGATAGATTCAATTCATAAATAATTTTAAATGATAAACATGAATGAAACTGGACCTTAATTTATTGATACTATAGTCTAGTAGTGCCAAAACAATAACTCAAATTCAGAATATGTAAAATAATTCAAAATAGAAAACAATAATTCATTAATTAAGTAAAATAATATATTACAGAAACACTGGAATTTCCAAGATAAAATTTAAACAGAAAACATGATTGACCTCATACAGAAGTGTAGTACACAATACACACTTAAATGACCATGTGATAGAATTCATAATTGAATTAAGAAATTGATTAAGAACCCTCTAAAAGTATTAAACGTTTGAATTTACTTCAACTATATGATAAGAGTTAGATCATGATCTCCTTCCATTTTATCCCATTAAAAATAGAAATCTTGACCTTTCTTACTCCTAATAAGTATTCAAGAGTCAATTGTATCTCACTTATATCCACCAATAAACTAAACAAATAAAAAACCTACTACATTATAAATTCAATAAATATGCTTCAGCATGTACTAGAAAATCATGATACCCCTCTTCTTTGTGCCCACCCTACAAACATAGTATACACCCTCTTAATGAGTGTTAGCAAAAATAGTTCCCTTTTTTTCCTTGTAGAAATGTAACCCCATGGATTCTTAAGAAATCATTTAAAACCAATTAAAATTTAAAACCTATACATGAAGTGAAGGAGAGGGGAAATTAATGTTATTGGAAACAAAATAAAATAAATTCATATGCATGAGGATGTTGACAACACACTTGAGCTTGAAGTTATTGTCGACACACATCAATAGGGAGTGGGATTTTTACCCAAAACAATTCATATTTCTCCCCCATTCTCATCCAATGACCATAGGAATTAATATATGAAGACTCATAAAACTATTTTTCAAAAGTATTTATTTCCATAAATAAATTTAAATTTTTTTTCAAAAAAATACCAAGTAGAGTGTTAATGTAAATGATGATTGCTCTATTTTTAAAAAAAATTATTACCACATGAAGAATAATGATTTCCAACCTCCATATTATTCTTTACTAGAATCTTCTTGTTCCAACTCTCACACATGATCAATAGATATAGATTGTTGTAAATCACTCAAACTACATTTCATCCTAACCAATTGATTCCTCATAAATATATCCATAGATATTCTCTTTAGTTTTATCCCAAAAAATGATAACGATATGAAAATAAAAACACTCAGACAAAGAAACAAATTATGAAAATGAACATTTGAAAAAATAATAGAAAATATACAAACCACTAAGGTATTGGCGATGTTTCGTATCGACTAGATTTACCCTCATATATTTAAAAACTAGAATATGTCCCTAGTACGTTTTTTCGTCATTCCCTCTAAAAAATTATTCGTCAACCCATCCGTACAAAAAACATACTTATCATTATTTTTATTAACATAGATTGACCACAAACATATGCATTATTGGCAATAGAATTACATCACCTCCCATATGAAAAAATATTGGGTTCTGAAGGCATTCACTTGGTGCCCTCTGTTATTACAGATATTTGATATCATTTTATTTGATAGTTCTTTAATCTCTACCACATAACAACTCTTCAATGCAAGATATTCTGAGAAATAATAAAAAATACTTCCCAAAAAAGAATAAAGTCCTAAAATGTAATGAAGACCACAAAAATAAATTTCATTTGAAATAAAATAAAGCAGAACAATAAAAATCAATAAAAATAAAATGAAATTAATGTTGTTTAAGAAATTTTAAAATGTTACATGACATATTCTTATAGTATTTTATATTAATAGTCCAAAACATCTAATAATATATCATGTGTAATCTTAAAAAATTATAATGTCTTATTCTTGTTAATATAATTTAAAATCATTTATTTTACTTTTATTCAAGGTTTTTAAAAAATTGTGTACAGTTAACATCATAAAATGGATATAGTATTTTCACTTATAACATGAAACTTATATTGAAATATCTATTATAATAAAATGTCTTAAATTTTGTCAAATGTTTATATCATTTTATAACATGAATCGTCAAAAACATTAATATTCATGAAAATTATATGGTCATAAAATTAAAAAAGATACTAGAAAATAATGTTTTATTTCAATACATAAATTATGATTTAATCTACTTCAATAATAATATGTTTACATGGATTTCAAAAAAAAGTGAACAAAAATTACACATTTATTTACTATACCATATTATTCTTACATAGTTATCAAATCCACTAGAGTCATCTTTGGATAAGATGAAACCACAGTTGACGATTACTGTTATACATTCATGTTCAATTTAGTACTCAATTAAAATTTGACTAAAATATATACTGAAAAATCATACCATAGTGGAATTTTCTTTAAATAAAATAAAAAATAATACCCACATAGTTCTAGTTAAAATATTATTCAAAGAGGATAAAAAATAGACCTGGCCATTGGATAAAAATATGGGCCCCACTGCATTAACATCAAATATAGAAATCCCTTATTTCTTTACAAGACATTTAATAAACATGAATAAGTACAAGAAATAATAAATGAACAAAAAATAATAATAAACATGAACACATCCATTTTTTCAACACAAGGGGTAGAAGGTCTTACATTAGTGACTGAAAGGTGAGGGTGGGTCTGTTTAACCATCTTCATGAACTGTATTATGTAAGACATGTACAACTAGTTGTAATCTTGTGGGATACACATCATGGTCCACTAGTTGAAGATATAGATCATCTAAGATCCACTGTTGGCATGGTACTTGATGTACATGGAAACGAAGGGGGTGATATTTTTTATTATTTCATAGAGAACCTTGAAAATGGTGGATGAGAGAAGCTGAGGGAAAATAAGTAGATGATAGGTCTTGTGTAAGAGAATTAAATGAGAACACTAAATATATTCTAGATTCCACATTTCATAAAAACCATGTGTGTAATCTAAGTAGAAGTTATGCCATGTGTGGAATCTAAGTGGAACACTAAGAACACTATATGACAAAGAGGTAAGGTTATTTATTGCACAAATTCCATAGATTATATGTATTCTAAATTTCACACACAACAAAGCATCCCTATTTTACACAGTAAGAAACCCACATGGCTTCTACTTAGAAACCCACCTAGCTTCTACTTAGATTACACGGAAGGATAAGGCATCAATATATGTTATTAAGAACACTCAAAAAATTATATATTTCAAACCATGTCATGAGAAATAGGTGGAAGAAAGTTTTTAGAACACTGAAGTAGTAATGAGGTGTCAATTTGTTACCTTAAATAGGCAGTATCGACAAATCCACACACGTCATAACATTATGAGGATGAAAAAACCCCTTCTGGCTATTCATGATACACATTATCAAGGAATACTAAAATTACTAAAAACAAAAATAAAAACATGAAAACTCATTTCAAAATAATTCCACTAAAATCCTAACTAAAATTAGTTAAAAACTAGATACCCATGATTTAAAGTGATTTGATATGAAATTAGAATCCAAATAACACCGTAAAAAATAATTTCATCATAATTGCAATAATACCCTAACTGAAAAATCATTGCAAACAAAAGATACCACTAATTTAATGTTGTTAAAACTTGAATATGGGAGATGCATACATGATAAGAGGATAAAACATAAAATTATTGAAATAGAATTCTGTTTATGTCCATGGTCCTCTTAAAACCTCATCAATATAGTCAAAGGAGGAAAAATTCAATCGAATATCATAAGATAGATATGTGATGGTGGAGAATAGAGGATGAAAATGTGAGTGTGGGTGAGGGTGAAAATGATGAACTAGGTGTGTGAGTGTTGGTGGAATTCACCAGTTTGGATGTAGTAGGCGATGAAGATATTGGGAGATGGGGTGTGTGGGGAGAAAGAGGCGAGCCATGTGGGGGAATATATCACTACCACAAAACTGGGCAAGGCCAGCGCCACCCTTTTATCAGCGCTAACGAAAAAGCGCTGATAAAGGGGGGCCTTTATCAGCACTCAAAAAAGCTCTGATAAAGGGTGCCTTTATTAGTGCTAAAAAAAGTGCTGATAAAAGTACCCTTTTATCAGCGCTTTTTTTAGCACTGATAAAGGGACCCCCTTTATCAGAGCTTGTTTAGTAGCGCTGATAAAGGGGGGCCTTTATCAGTGCTTTTTTAAAAGCATTGATAAAGGGTAAGATTAAAAAACAAAATTAAAAAATATATTAATATATAAATATAGTTATATAGTTATATTGATATAAATATAATATATAATTTTTAAATATATTTTAGGTAAGTATAAATGTACATTTATACTTAATATACTTAATATATAAGATATTTAGTGAAAATGGATTCTTAAAAAATTAAAAAATATTTTTAATTTATAATTTTCTAATTAATATGGAGTAATAGTCATTTAGTAACAATTTGAAGACTAAAAAGATAAAAAAAACGATCCAAAATGGGTTTAAAACGCAACTCAAACATCAAACAGCCATAACTTTTGATCCGAGTGTCCGTTTGAGCTCTACCACATATCAAATCGAAGAATGTGATGAGCTCTGCGTCGTTGTGAAGGAATGAAACCCTGAAAAGCGTTTATCGAGGCCAAAAGAGGCCTAGAAGGCCTCCAAAACTGAGTTTTTAGTCGGGGTACCCAGATTTTTTAACATTTTGTGGATTTTCAGCCACGTTTAAGGGGGTATTATTGGATTTTTTTGGTGGGTACTGAATTTATTACAAGTTATTACATTCATTATCATATTATGTCTTTGAAATTTTATCGTTTTTTATAATGCACTGCTATTTATAATCAAATATATAACTATATGTACATATTTTTTATATATTCACACCTAAAAATTAAATTTTTTAAATAAATAATTAAACATATTTACATATAAAATATACTAGCTTTATCTAAATAATAACTAATATCCATTTTATTTAAAATACCAACATATGAATTTTTATATAACTACTATATATTAATATAACTATATGTATATATTAATATAACTATATATATATTAATATAACTATATGTATATTAATATAACTGTATATATTAATATAAATATATATTACTGTATGAATAAATATAAAGAAATATATATATAAATAAATAAATATATCATGAATAATAGAACAAATCAATATAGGGTAGTGGCAAAGGCTTTAGGTGCGCGTGGGGGGGTCTCGAGATCAAATTCGGGTGGAGGCAAGGGCACGCGTGCAAGGGTGATTTAAAGGGAAAGCTCTAATAAAGGGTGTAGGCAGTGCGGGTGGGCACTGGATTTGCGGGAAAAATACTGATAAAGGGGGGCTCAAGCGCTGTAAAAAGCCCCCCCCCCTGAGATTGGCAGTATTTTTATTTTTTTTTTATTTTTTTTTTATTTTTTTAATTTTTATCAGTGCTAAAAACAAGTGCTGATAAAAGGGGTCTTTTATCAGGGCTAAAAAGAAAGCTCTGATAAAATACCCTTTTATCAGCGCTTCGTTTTAGCTCTGATAAAAGACCCCTTTTATCAGCGCTGATAAAGGGGACCCCCCCCCCCTATCTTCGCTGGCATTAATAGAGCTTTTTCTAGTGCTATTAATGGCCATTATTAGCACTAATAAAAGCCATATTTTTAGTATTATGTTCCATAACCACTGATTTATCTTGTTTATTTTAATTATATAATCTTTATATATAATTGTAAATTTCGTTTTTATTTTTTTAGCATTCATTTTTTTAAGTTCATTTTATAGCATCATATTTTCCAAGTTTGTTTCTGTTAATATTGACATAATTTGTTTTGAAAAACATAATATTTATTCTTATAACATAATTTATTTTTATTAATAACAACATTTTTAGCAAATGGATTACTGATAATAATAAAATAATTATTGTTGAATGATTTTTTATTGTTAATATATTATACTAACATAATTATATATTGACAAAAGAATTTTTTGTGCTAATAATTAATATTAATATATTCATTTGTTTGGAAACAAATTATTGGTATTATCTATTAATAACAAAAACTAAATATTTTCTCTCCATTTTTAAGAGATATTTCTTTGGACATTCATTGAGTTTTCGTTAACTAGTGTTTTCCTAGGACAAAAGGAGCTTGGCCACACTTTTGGTATATATGGGTTTCATTTGTGGATTCTTCTCAAAAAAACCAACTTGTTCTTCCTCACCTGAAGTATAGTAAAATGGAATCTAATCATGTAAACCAATTGTAATAATACTCATTGAATGATAAGGAGAAAATGAAGATCATTCCTAAGAAAGATGAGGATCCATTTTTGTTGCACTGTATGTCCCCACTCACAATCATAGAATCCATCTCTAGTCGAAATCTCAATCTTAGTACCCTAAATAACACCCTGTATAATATTTAGTTCTTATAAAGGGTTATAAAATTAGAGAAATCAAATTAATCCACATGATTTTTGAATTATTCAATAATAGAGATAAACAGATATTTCTTAATGGAAGACCATTATTTTTCGACAATCAACGTATCTTAATGGAAGATCATGAAAATGAGGAGGATTTCAATAATGTTAAATTATCTAAATACCCATTTTGGATACATATTATTGGAATCCCATTTTGTGGAATATCATAGCAGATTATTCATAATATGGGTGGAAAAATTGGAGATTTTGTGGAATGGGACAGATCTGAACCAAATAATTGGGCTCTGACAGTATGAATTTGGAATATGGTGAATATTTAGCATCCCCTTAAACATGGTATTTTTATGTATAAGGATGACTCTAATACCTAGATATTATTTATTTACAAAAAGTTACATGAATTTTGTTTCTTTTGTAGCATCCTAGAGAACGCAGAGAAATAATGCATATTAAAGGTGATAGATAGAGAGAGAAATATCATATTACAGTTTGGATTGTAGATGAAAGGAAGAAACCTAGGTTGGTACTTGTATTCTAGAAGTTGAAAAGTAGAAGGATATAGATAGAATATACAAATCCATGAGTACAAAATCACCTCCAATCAAAACAATATTATGATATCAGGACTGCCTAGTATTCTAGCTGAAAAAGGCCACACCCAACAAAAAGAACATGAATACCAAGTCTCTAGTGAAAACACAGTTGATTCTGGAATAATACAGGAAGCACACTTTAATCATCTCAGGATGATTTCTACCTATTTTCTACACAGTTTTTGAATTCATGAAGGAGAAAAATAAGTTCCCCAAAATCCCAAAACAAATATGCTCAGATCTCTTAGACAATGTTCTACCCTGACCCATGGATTTCTACATATTTATCTCATTCCTAAGTTATAATCCCATTGAACCCACTGTATCGTCCCAAAAAATTAAGGAAGTCGAGGAGGAAACTGAGAGGAGATAATGGTATTGAATTTTTTTTGAAACCAGTGCGGCTAGGAGATAACCATAGGAGTCACTGGAAAGTGAGATATTTCCCAAAATTTGGAGATTGGTCGAGGATTGATATTTTTACTATTTTTCATAGGTGAAGACTATATTGAAGAAACCCCACCTATCCTAGTTATTATTCTAGGCTGTAACTATTGTGGGATTGGTAACCTACGATCATTTTGGATGCCCCAATGTTATTGCGATAAAAGTCACCCTAATATGGGTTTTTTTTCAAAAACCATATTGGAAATCATGGACAAGTATGGATTCACAAAAAAAGGGATTTTAGGGCTTCTTATCGGTCTCCCCCCATTATCACTCAGGTGGAATTTGTCTTTTATATGAAGAAAATATAAATGTTAGTATTACTTCTTTCTCCTAAAACTATGTTTCTTACTCTATTTTCTAACCTAACACTCCTTCTTGGGATTTAGTTCGTTTTTATGGATGAAACATTAGAGGAAAAATAGAAATCATGGAAACTTATTAAAAAAAATTCATGAAAACCCACATTCCTCTATCCTTTTTAGAGGGTATTTTAATGGGATCATGTTCTAGTATGAAACTAAAGGTGGTACCAAAAGACCCCTTTCTCAAATTCTTGATTTCCTAAAAAAATTATAGATAGATAACCTAGAAGATTTGGGGTACACTAGTAATCCTTTATATAATTTGAAGGGAACTCTAAATGAACTTGAATTGTGGAGAATTATTATAGATTCAAGTGATTGGTCGAGTGGAAAAACATCTTCATGCACTTATATGATTCTCACTTGGAACCCACTACTTTTTTCCACTCTCTGGTCCTTATTGATACATCATATGGACACAAAAAAACTGATTTATTAGAGTCGCCTGATATTTGAAAGCTTTTGGGACAAGAACAAGGAATTTGAGGAGGTGGTTCAATCTTGCTGGAGGCTGGGAGATTCTGACATGGGAAATAAGCTTCACCAAATGGATGCTAGTTTGAAAAAATGAAACAACTTAATTTACCATCATCTAGATAACATATGTGACACATTACATACAACCATCTAGATAATATATGTAACACCAAATAATGTTTTTGGGCAATGTGTGCATGTGAAATTAACATTAAGGAAGGTTATTCCGACACCTACTATTTTCATTAGAAATCATTGGTGGGGAAATGAAAGAAATCTATCACCAGTCTTAATAATTCTGAAGGAAGGTCCTAAACTAATGAAATGGAGATACATGACATTATTACTTATTTTTTAAGGAGTTTTACATGGTCGGTGACCCTTTTATCTCAACCGATATAGCTTCCTGTCTTAATCCAAGGATATCTGAGACTATGAACTATCATCTAATGCATGAAAATTATAATAAGAAAATTCCAAAGTATCTCAATCAAATCTACTCTACCAAATCTCTTGGTCTAGACAACATATCATTCTTTATTCTTTAAAAAAATTATCCTTATTGGTTTAGATATTTCAATCCTTATAAAGGATCTTTTTGAAAGGAAAACTGATTTCATTCCCTAAAATAAATTGTTATCACTCTCATCCTAAAAATCGAAAACCTCATACAAGCTTCAGATTTTAGACCAATTAGCATATGAAATGTGTTTTATAAGATTTTATCTAAGGTATTAGGGAAAGACATGTCCACCAAAATCCCTACTATCACCTCTTAAAACAAAATCACTTCCATCCCTAAAAGGAATATTACTAATTATTCAATCACTGTGCAAGATATTTTATAATCCATGAAAACAATATTTGTTGTGAAGATAGGTATTATGGTGTGGAAACATGATAAAAAAGTATAATAACATAGTGGAATGGACTTATCTCCAGTTCTCAGGATAGAAATTAGATTTTATTAGATATGGGTTAAGACTATCATGAAATGCATCATGTAGGAATATTTGAGAATCAATATAAATAGGGGTCACCCCAAGAGACTCACTCCCTTAAGGGGCCTCCTCTAAGTGAACAGATTCTCCCTATTCCCATTTATTTGTTTCATGGATGTCTTTTCTAATATTATTTTAGAGGAATCTAGGAATAATACTATTTATGGGATGAACTCTTTTTATCTAAGTCTCCCTATTTCTTGTCTTTTTTTATGATTATAGACTTATATTTTCAAGAGACACTCAGGAACAATTCACCTCAATATGTATTATAATCCATCATTACGAGAAAGAATCCATGAAATCAGATAATCTGGAAACATAATAAATATTCTTTAGTTTTTGAGTCTAACTAGTTAGGAAATATGATCTTAATAGAATCTAGGGTATTCAGGTAGTTGAAAAACATAAAAATATATTAGTCTCCATTTAATCATTAGCCAATCCAAAGAAAATTATTTTTCCTTTATTCTTGATAGGGAGTGAGAAAAAATACAAGGAAATGCAACAAAGAAGATTTCTAATGCATAGAAATATGCACACATAAATTCAGTGAGACAATTGATCTAAAGCTATGGCATTCCCCTATTCTAACTTATGGTCTCATCTATTATATAAATCAACTATTGCATTGCTAAATTTTTGTGGGTAAATAATAATTGGAAACAAACCACTGGATTTCCTGGAATAAGCTTTTCATACCCAAATCAGGTGGGGAAATGGGTTTATGATATTTTAAACATTTTAACAATGCCCTTTTGGATAAATAAGGTTGGAATATTTTTCTTCACTTTGACTCACTCTATGATCAGGTTCACAAATACAAATATTATAGACATTAAAATTTATTATTTTTGTCCTTTGGCTCCCATCTTGGATTCCTATGGAGATTTCTTTAGGTATCTCACACACTGTTATTTTTTTGGACCAACTTGAGTATTGGAAATGTCTTAACGGTTAAAATTTAGAATGATCCATGGTTGTTGGACACTGACAGCTTGATGGAAACCTATCCAGTGCCCCTAGTTTTGGGGACACGAATGTTTTCTATTCCTTCGAAAATACTAGTACTTGATGGTGTACTAAAAGGCTCAAAAAATCGTTCAATGATAGAGATTTAAAACTTATTCTGATTATTCCATACATGAAGAAAATGGTATAAGGCAATATTTTTTGCACAAATAAATTTTGTGAGTGTTCTCAGATAGGATCAGCTATTCTTTTTCATGTGTAATCATGAACCTGGAGGGTGAGTTGGTCTATAAAGGCATGTGGCGCCTGGAAGACCTCCCCATGTTTTGATATTTTAGATGGAAAGTACATAGAAGAATCCTCCCCTCTAAGAAATTCCTCTCACATCACTATGAAGTTGACGATCTTTCATTCTCTCTATGCATGTTGGTGTAGGAATCCCGCATGAATCTGATCGTTCATTGCCCTAGATCATGGGCGATGTAGAACTCTAGAAATTTAAATGCAGACTAATATTTTACTTTAGCACCCAAAACTCAAGCGTTATTTATATCCAAATTTTCTTATCTCCCTTTAGGGATGTTGGCATTTTTATGCACTATTACATTGATTATTGGGGTTAAATGAAATGACCACATTTTCTATTAGATTTCCTGAACAAAGTCTTCCTAGGCTGAGCAAGAAAAGTCATTATTGGATTCATGGAACTGGTGGGAAGCACATCATATCTCCTCAATCTCTCTCCCACCTCTTAGCACGTGGATATACCCCCCCAAAAGGTGTCCTTAAGATCAAAATAGATGATTCTCTTTCAGTGGATAGAATTATTGGAATTATTGTGTTTGTTTGTAGTTTCTATGGGGAGATTATCACAACTATACATTATTCGCATCATGCCTTTTGGGACTCACCAATGGCTAATGACCGTGAAATTTTCATTGGAATTATTTTTTATATGGAAAGTGGTTTGAAATCTATCATCATTAAATCAGATTTCTTCACTGTTATTAATGATTTTCACTCAATAGATAGGGGATTACAATCATTTGGACCTTTGATTTTGAATATTCCTTCATTGGTCCCTCATTTCTCTTCTTTCTCTTTCTCCATTATAAAATTAAGGGGAATAAATTATCTCATTTTTTGGTAACCCAATGTGTTTTTAGTGTTACTCACACTCAACTGGATGATTTTCCTTCATGGATGACATCTCTTTTACTACAGGATCTTGTATCCTTTTATTGAATTCTCTTTTGACTATTAAAAAAATAACCAATACATAGGTTGATAAAAATAATGTAGTACATAAATTTAATGCTAAAAAAGTTATTTAATGTTTCAATTACTCATTTATAAAAACATATATATTATATGTCCCTAAATTTCTATCGGTACAAGTCACCTTTTTAAGTGACCCCTTCGTCCCATGGTTTTTCCAAACCTCAATCTGACCAGAAGACCAGTGTACCTAATATTCACCAGGGATCAACTAATTTTTAAAAATAAATTCATTTAACCTCATCAAGACAAACCATAAAATTGTAAAGGCACTACTTTGAAATCAATAATAATTAGAGGTAGCCTTCATTAGTTCTAGATAAAAGAACAGATAACCATACCCAATATCATTGTAAAAAAAGTGTTGTTAAAAAGATGACTCCATAAGCATTTAATAAACAATGATGAAGTGTAAAAAAGTGTTGTTAAAGATATTTCTTTATCAGTTCATAAAAAACACTCATACAGGGTAACATTTATTAGTGCTAGTTTTAAGCACTGATAAAGACAACACCTTATTAGTGATTTTTTAATCATTGATAAAGGTTACCCTTTCTGAGAAATTTTATTTTACACTAGTAAACATCCCTCTTTATTAGTGCTTTTATTTGGTGTTTATAATAGGTTGTCTCGCATAGATTCATCCCACATTAGACTTCAGGTCTTTCTAGGTCACGCTTTATAAGTTCGGGCATTCCGCTACCACAATGTTCTATAGTTGTGGGGTTCAGCACTTGCATACACCTATACACACATGGGCTACATGGTCTGGCTCCTCCACGCACCTTACCACCTACCCAGCTAGACTATACGTGGGCTTGCACCCCGTCGCAACTGCCCAGTCAACTTATACGTGAGTTGGATCCTCTACTTGATGACCCGTTTTTTATTCGATAAAAAAACAAATAAAAAATATAAAAAATAAAAATGAATTAATATAATATATATTATAAATAAGACTAAATATTATATATTAGATATAATTATATAAAATTAATAAAATGTAACAATTAAGAAAATAAAAATTAAAAAAAATTATAAATTAAAAAAATTATTAAAACTTTTTATTAATGAAACAATTTTCAATATAAATTAATAAATTTAATATATAAAATTAATAATTATAAATACTAATAAATAGCCTATATTAAATATAAATATAGAAAATGAATAAATTGTGATAATTAAAAACATAAAAATCAATTATTCATTTTTTAAATATTTTTCAATCTATTCATCTTTTTATATAAATTTCACTCATATTTAACATCAATTCATTTAATATTATTATCCATTAATAATGTTAACTATTTGTTTACTATTTTTATAATTTAATTATTCTGAATATTTATTTAATTAATATTTTTCTAATTTATACATTTTTAATGTTTTTCATATATAATTAATCATTAATATTTTTAATATTTTTAATATTGAAATATATATATATATTATATTATATCCTTAAATGTGATTTATATAATAGAAAATATATTTTTTTATTTAAAATATGTCATATATTTAGTGATAAATGGTTCATAATTAGAAATTATTATGAATTAAAAATATTAACTAATTATATCGGGTAATGGACGTTTAATTAAATGTAATTTTTTCTAATTTAACATATATCAAATCTGTGTTATAATAATTTCACACTTACATATATGTAATTAATGAATTTTTATATATAATTCAAATATGCATAATATTTCTGTCATTTATTCAATTTTTAATATTCATATTTGAATTATATTTATTAGATTAATATATTTCATATATATTTTGTTTCTAACCAAATAATTTTATTCATTTTTTATATTTTCATCCAATATATAATATTTATTAATTTTGGATATTTTATCGAATTCATTAATTTTTAATATGATTTTTCCTTAATAATCATATTTTTTTAATATTTTTATAATTTATTCATTTTCAATTTTTAATTGTTCAATATTTCTTAAATTTTATCAATTTTTAATATTTATTTTTACATGTTTATTCATTAGAAATTAATTTTTTTAATATGTTTTTAATTTATATAATTAAAATGTATTTATTTTCATTTTAACAAATCTATTTATAGATATTCATTTTTTATTTTTTAAATTTATATATAATTAATAACACTTATTCATTTTTTTTTTAAAATCATTATTATTATTATTATTTATTTCATTAATAGAAGTTTCGTGTTATATATTTTCATTATTCAATTTAAAATATATCAAACCTGTGTGGTGTATATATATGTATATATATACACACATTAATTTCAAACACATTAATGTAGTTGATGCAACCTTATATAGAAACACAAACATAATATTTATGTAATTTATTAAAATTTTAATATTCATTTTAGAATTTAATTTAGTAACATAATATAATTAATATTTTTTTTAATAGGTAAATTTTATTTATTCATTTATTAGTATTTATTCATTTTATATTTTTTTAGAGTTTAATCATTTTCTAATATTTATTTATGCGTATTTTTTTACATTGTTTTAATATTTTCAATATGAATTCATATTAATTCCAATATATATCCATATTTATCTCTATAATAATTTTAAAGACTAATAAAACTTAAACATTTTTAATATTTTTTATGTCTATTCATATTTTATTATTCAATTTTCCTCTTTTTTTAGCATTCAAGGATTTGAGATTATATATTCATTAATAATGTTAGATATTTATATGTAAATAAATATTTATAAATAAATATATTTATATTTATATATAAATATGTTGTTTTTTTATCAAGTATGGGATAAAGTACTAAGTCTCTATCCCATTTATTAAAATATAAAATGTATAACTATGATAATGGGTCTGATAAGGAAGGGAAAACATCAAAAATAAAACCAAAAGGTGGCATAAGAAGAAAAAAACATCAAAGTAACCAAATAAGTACTAAAAGTCAAATTTAACACGACAAGATAGATTAGGACTCATGTGAAGCCTTTCCATGAGGGGCTCTGCCGCATGGATGGCGGCCAAACCTCCTAGTATTTGTTCTTTGATGAGGCCCATGGACTTCATCTAAAGATGGTTCGATGTAATCAAATTTACCCATATCACTGAATATCACCCCATGAGGATGCCACAAAAGTGATGTTTCATCCAGGGGTATTATAAGGGATCTTAGTTTCTCTGACTTGAGTCCTAGTCCTAAGTCTTAAAACACTTCTTGAACCCCATTCCATATTCAAAAATTTCATGGATGCATCCTTATAAGATTCCAACACTCTAAAAGTATTGGAAATAGAAACCATATCCGTGTTCTAGTTTTAAATTTTAGAAACTCAAATACACAAAGAATCCATTTTTATTTTAATGTGTTTCTTATGAGATTCATTCTAATATTCCACATATATGGAAGTCAAACTCCCTTGATTTTCAAAAGAATCATCCTCAAGACGGACTTGATCTGGCTCTTGAACTGGAACTGAATCCATTTCTAGGTCCATTGTAGGACCACAATTCATGGGAAGACCATCTGCACAACTATCTTTCATCCTTTAGTTTCATCATTGCTTTGAGAAAATGAAACATATTTAACATCATATGATTCCTTAATAATAGATGTTATAAGAATTCCACTTCCTTTGGTGTGATAATACATGGGATCAGTGTACACCTAATTTTTAGGATGGGATCAAGATACCAATTTTTAAGTTCAATTTTCATCTAAACCATCAAACAAACATGTCCCAGATGAAAAAACATCTCTGGTGAAACTTTTCACCAATGAATTATCAATCAATCCCTATTTTTGAGTGATAGTTATAGAGTTTGATTTCTTATTAACCGCAGCAGCCAAATATTTCATACCTTTTATAGATATTGTACCAATCATATTCTCTTGATAAAGATATTTATCAGAAACAATTTCATGTCACTACTTCATTAGGTAAATTTTAATCATCAGCCAACCCTTCATCTACAATCCTCACTCATGTAATGGTATCCTACTGCCCATTAAGATCCATTTCCTATACACTAGTCTAGGAATTATGACCATGAGTTTTTTAAGTAGCCATAACATTAGAACATTCCTTCTAATAAGGGGTATTCTCCACTATTGTAGACCCATCTGTGATGATTATATCTGCATTAGCAGGTTTGGTTGGTCTAACATTAGAGAAATCATCCAAATAAGATGAATGCACACCCTAACCAAGATCACAACCATGACCCTCTCCCTCCAAGACCACATGATTTTGAACTCCTTTATCCTGTGTCTAAACATTATCATTATTTTTAGGTCCACCTTGATAATTATATTTTAGAAGTATAATATTTTTAAATTATGAATCTTCTTCATAACCACAAGAAGAAAAAAACACAAAAAATAGATCACCTTAAGTTCAAGATGTTATATGTTATGACTTTACAATCCATATAAAATTAAGGAAATGTTTCAAACTCAATTCTCAAATCATTCTCATCATCATTAGTGGAAATAAAAACCCTATCAACCAAAGTAGAATAGAAGTACGATTTAACTAAAAAGAAAGCATGTTGGCCGAATCTAGCCACCTTAGTTTCTCTATCCATTTTAATGGGAACCCCAACCAACATTTTCATATCATAAAGTATCCTATGGTTGAAAATTATATAATTTAAACCATATATCTTTACCCACATCTAAAAAAACTAATTTCCAAACTCTATAAGACTAAACTTCCTATATAATTTTTGGATGTACATAAAATCAAGATTCAGAGAGATCAATCCAAAACCCCATGCTCGAATCTTTGAATCCTATGATGTGTTGTTTTTTATACTTATATCTTATTTATCATCATTTTTATACTATCCTCGAAGTGAATCACCTCCCTTCTTCATAAAAATCACCACTTTGTGTAGAAACTTATGAAATCCATTTCATACAAGTTATTTTGTAGCTATAATTCCAAGGGAGATTAGATGATTTGGGGGGATTGAAATCTATTTCCCTTATCAAAATGTTTAATTTTCATTATGGTGTTTTTTTCTCTTACCTTATCATGTTCTGTATTATAAATAATCCACAAACTACACCAAATATATAAAAATATTTTTATTAAATTTTTTAAAAATAACAGAACACTCAACCCCAATACCTTGAGGTGCTTTCTATAATGCATCAGTCCAATATAGATGCTTAATATATGGATTTCGTTGATTTTAATTGTGTTATTCTTCCTTAAATGAAACATGGTATTCCTATGAATGAATTTATTTATTATTATTTGGATATTTACGTATTTACATTCACTTAAAAGTTTTTACATAAGGACATATAATATTATCTTCCCTAATGCTACAAAATATTTCTAAAATTGTGTTTGGTACATGTTGACTTTAACCTCCAAAAGGATTTCTTCAACATACATTCATCTTCTTTGATAAAACCATGAAACCCATTACATTCATTTTAGATATGTTAATATAAATAATATTCTTGAAGAAAAACACTAGGTTTTTTTTAAAATATGTACTAAAGCTCTTGATGATAGTGTAATGGGTCTCAAAGAGACTGAGATGAATTTTCGTATTTACAAAATTTATTAACATATAAATTTAGGATATGGAATTTGAAAATGAACACTCAATGATAAATCATTCATTTTACTCCATTTTTTCATAATATCTATTACCATAGATCAAATATCCATTTATTTTTTAATGGAATAAATTTTTTGGGATTGGTTTATAAATGATCTAGGAGGATTATTTTGTGATTGAAATCATAGAATCTCAAGAGAGAAATATTAAATTGTACTTATGATAATATCGATATGTATTTTAGGAATTTTTATATTGAACATAGTTTATTTATTATGTTACTATGTACTTTAACAATTGATATATTCAGAAAACTATTTTACAAAATCCTCTAAAAACATATATAATATTAATAATATTTGTAAATATTTCCAACTTTTAAATTTATCATATTAATTTAATTTATACTATTTAAAATATTTATTTATTATCCCATCAAACATTATAAAAATAGTTTTAGATTTTAATTTTTCTAATTTATAAACAGTTTGTCATGACCCGGCCCGTACTAGGGCTTGAGTTGCAACTACCCCAAGCCCGCCTCCCTAGGCCAGGAGCTGGTGACTATCACCGAAGGCCCAAAAAACTAGGGGAGGCCTGTGCCTAAAAAAACTATACACACACACGCAACAAACTCAATGCAAAGGTGTAGAGAACAGAAATCAAGATACAACACTACTATTTTCCGGAACATAAACTACCTCGAAGTCATGGTCCTGTAAAAATTTCAACCACCACCATTGTCTCAGGTTCAAGTCTCTCCAGGTGAGGGCGCACCTGAGACACTGGTGGTCTGAGCAAACCACAAAGCACTCTCCCAGAAGATAGTGTCTCCACATTCCTAGGGAAAAGACTACCACTACCAGCACCACATAGTGACACGTGTAGTTATTTTTATGGGGTGTTTATCACCTCGACTTTTACTTGGTAACGGTATCAAGATTGATGTTGAGCATGAAAGGTACCAACAAATAGGGAAGGTGAGCAAACTCATCCAACCTCCAGAGGCTAGAAACAGAAATCAAGTGGCATATCCCATGTGACTTTTCCCTTTTTAGAAGGAGGGTAATCCCCCAAACAAGCACTCTGCCAAACCCAATAGTGGCACCTCAAGCAAAAGGGGGGGTCCATCAGAAAAGCCCCATTAGAAAACCTAGAACCTTCTCTGACACTCCACTGCACAACCCTTCCATGAATGAACCTATCATAGGGACTCATCCACCAAACCACAATACTATCTAATTTGGGTGGAACTAACTCTCCCCCACGGTTTTGATCGCATCACAAAAACGCTTCTCAGTGGGGGAAGAACCACTATTTCCTATGTATTAAAGGATTTATTTTAAAACACCAACACAAGGTTACACCGATGCCCTGCATCACCCTCGGTAACACCTCGAATAAGGAGCTAGGAGAAAAGAGTACCCCACACAGTGTCTAACAAGTTATACTAAGAAAATTCAAAAAATACATAGATCATACCTCTTATCATCTCTTGCATTGCAATATCTTATACATACATAGCACACAGCCACATGTGGCCCCATCCGTTAGCTCCTCGAGCGTGACATGGGATGCTTAGTGGTGGTGGAAGGCCCTCGAAACATCGTCCGCCAACCATAGTTCTTCCTTCTTTTCTTCCAACACTAGCTCCCTATGGGACACCCCGCCCTCAATTGGGAGTGCTCTGATCACAACACTTCCTTTTTCGTGGCGGTTCATCTACCATCTATCTGGAAAACTTAGCACAATTGTTCAAGTAGTCTCATGCCACGTGACTTCACACATCACAAACATAGCACTAGTCCTTCCTGGGATATTTCAGTGCTCTACGTTGTCCCCAACCATGTGCCTGAGTCTCATCAAGGGGAGACCTCCGGCACCGAGGCCCTTCCAATTGACGTCCCTCTAATGGAAATTTCTCTGTCACCAGTGCCTGCTCCAACACCCTAATATGGGTGAGGATGCACAAGGTTACTATGATGGCATGAATCTCTTCTATAGAGACCTCGCTCAAACTTCTCTGCTTAGAATTTTCCATCATGGACCACATATAAAGAGTACCAAGTAAGGTCTGTGAACCCAGTCGCGTACTTAGCCACTGCCATCACTCCCCATTGAAGCTTCAGCATCTCTCAAAACTGTAAAAAACTTAAGTAGGAGGGGTAGTACTCCTCACGAAATAGCTACAAGAAGTCATCCCATGAGAGTACAAACTCATAGTGCATCTGAGTAACCCTGACTCTACCACGTCAAACTGCTTTGTGGAAAAAGACTGGCTTTCAATGCCACCATCTAACCTATCTATGTCCGAACAAGCCTGAAGAGGCGAACCACCGACTCTATCCAACCCTTCATATCTGAGGGTATGGATTACCTTGGAACCCCAGAAGTCTCTGACACTGGAACTCATGTATTTCTCCCAGCCTGCACTCATCATTGGCCTTCACTTCCAGTACTATCTGCTACTCCACAAGTAGAGGTGCTACTGCCCGTGCACTTAGAAAAAGGGTAATCGTTTGATGGATTTTGAACTAAGTCTTCATTCCTCACAGAGTTGTCATCATGAAACGGAGCTAGTATCCTGGATAGCTCTCATTGCAGAGACATCCTGAATCTGATCAAGGAGTATTGCATACAAATGAGCATATATATATCAATAATGATGGGAACATGACTCAAGAAGGATAGTCAAAGACTCAATACTATATGATGCACAAACCAAATTCCCTGCAACAAGTGTCTCGGTGTGCCGAGTCGACAAGCGGGTTATCAGGGTCCTGGTGAATGGATACGTCGGCCGATGCACCATCACTGGACTCCCTGGCCTGAGAGTCTCTCTTGAGACACGTTGAAACTATTTCCCCAAAAGTCAACCAATTCCTTTTTAGGGACATCCTAACAATTCCCCAAGGAAAGAACCACATTATATACCACTTGGTCGCGACCCGACCCGTACTGGCTCTTAAGATCTAACTACCCTAAGCCCGCCTCCATAGGCTAGGGGATGGCAACTAGTGACGAAGGAAGAACAAACTAGGTGAGGCCTTTGCCTAAGAAACTCTACACACACACAACTAACTCAATGCAAAAGTGTAGAGAAAATAAGGAAAGATACAACACTACCATTTTCTGGAACATAGACTACCTCTAAGTCATAGTCCTATAGAAATTGTAACCAGTACTGTCGTCTTAGGTTCATGTCTCTCTGGGTGAGGGCGCACCGGAGACACTGGTGGTCTGAGCAAACCAAAAAGCGCTCTCCCAGAAGATAGCGTCTCCACATTCTCAGGGAAAAGACTACCACTACCATCACCACATAGTGAAACACGTAGTTCTGTTTATGGGTTCTGCATCACCTCGACCTGTACTTGATAATGGTATCAAGATTGATGTTGAGAACCCAAGGTACCAAAGGGCAGGCAAGAAAACTCATCCAATCGCCAGAGGCTAGACATGGAAAGCATGTGGCATACCCCATGTGTCATTTCCCCTTTTGGAAGGAGATTAATCCCCAAAAAAGGCACTCTGCCAAACCCACTAGTGGAACCTCAAGCAAAAAGGGTGGGGGTCAAGCAGAAAAGCCCCACTAGCAAACCCAAAACCAACTATGACACTCCACTGCACAACCCCGCCATGAATGCACATTTCAGAGAGACTCATCCACTGCACCTCAATACTATCCTCTTTGGGTGGCACTGACTCTACCTCACGGTTTTGATCGCATCACAAAAATGTGTCTCAGTGGGGTAAGATCCCCTCTTTCCTGTAAATTCAAGGCTACTTCAGACAACACCAACACAGGGTTACACCAATGCCCTGCGTCACCCTCGATAACCCCTTGAAAAAGGAGTTAGGTGAAAATATTACATCACGTAGTGTCAAACAAGTTCTACTGATAAATGTAAAAAAATACATAGAGCATACCTCTAATCACCTCCGGAGTTGTAGGATTGTAGACATCCATAGCACATAGCCTCCCATGGCCCTGTCTGTCAGCTCCCTAAGCCTGACATGGTCTGCCACCTAGTGGTGGTGGAAGGACCTCGAAACGTCATCCACCAACCACAATTCTTCCTTATTTTCTACAAAGACCATCCCCCTGGGGGCCACTCTGTCCTCACCTAGGAGTTCTTTGATCACGAAACTACATTTATCGTGGTGGTGCATCTACCAACTATCTAGAAAGCTCAGTACATTTGGTCGATTAGTCTCACTCCACTTGACCTCGCACATCACAAACATAGCACTATTATTTTATGGGATATCTCGGTGCTCTACAATGTCCTCATCCATGTGCCTGAGTCTCATCACGGGGAGACCTCCGGCTCCTAGGACCTGCCAATCGACGTCCCTCTGACATAAATTTCTCTTTCACTAGTGCCTTCTCCAACACCCCGAGATGGGTGAGGATACACAAGGGCACTACGCTGGCATGAATCTCCTCTACAGAGACCTATATCAAACTTCTATGCTCGGATGTTTCCATCATGGACCACATCCAAAGAGTACCAAGTAAGGTCTGTGAACCCAGTCACATACTCATCCACTTCAATCACTCCCCGCATAAGTTCCAGAAGCTCTCAAAACCATAAAAAGCATAAGTAGGAGGGGTAGTACTCCTCACGAAACATATACTAGATGTCTTCCCCTGAGAGTACCAACTCATCGTGAATCTGAGTAACCCTGGCTTTACCACGCCAAACTACTTGGTGGAAAAAGACTTGTTGTCAAAGCCACCATCTAACATGTCAGTGTATGAACAAGACTGAAGAGGTGAACCATCGACTCTAGCCAACCCTTCACTATCTGAGTGTGTGGTTCACCTTGGAACCTTATCGGTATTTGACGCTGGAACTCACGTAGCGTGCCCAAACAACACTCGACATCAGCCTTCACTGCTGATACTATCTGCTACTCCATAGGTGGAGGTCCTACTGTATGTCCTCCAAGAGAAATTGTAATCATATGATGGATTTTGAACTGAGGCATCGTCGCTCACGGATTCGTCGTCACGAACTGGAGCTAGTATCCTGGTTGGATATCATCACGGAGACATCCTAAATCTGATCAAGGAGTAACACTGTCAAATGAGCATATATATATCAACAAAAATGGGGAGCAGACTCAAGAAGGACAGTTAAAGACTCAATCCTATATGATGCACGAACCAAATTCCCTTCAATAAGTGTCTTAGTGTGCCGAGTCGACAAGCGGGTTATCAGGGTCCAAGGGAATGGATATGTCCGCCGCCACACCATCATTGGACTCCCTAGCCTGAGAGTCTCTCTCGAGAAACATTGACACTATTGCCTCAAAACTCAACCAATTCTTTTTTAGGGATGTACGAACAATGCCCCAAAGAAAGAACCACCTTTGATACCACTTTGGTCAACTTCGCCTTGATTCCAGGGTCACAACGCCACTGACGGTGCCTAAAAAGGACTTCAGATGCGGAATCTGCAACTCCCTACATTATATGCAAGTGGGGCCCTGTGGGGCCCACACCTCGACCCTGAAACACATCACACAGATCATACCATTGCGTTCCTTGCAGATAACCATGTGGTGTAGGCTATTCATTTTCCATGAATGGACTTATGAATCCCAAGTCGTAAAAATGAAGCAAACATCTGAAAGCCGCCTCATGGGGCCCATGCCTCGGGCCCAAATTTAGGTTGGCAGATTTCGCCGTTGTAATCCCCTTGAAAAAATATTCAGAAACGAGTACTGAAACACCCAAAATGGATGTCGGGTGAAAAAGTGTTGTTTCACCGTAAAACGTGCCAAATAGGCCCTATGGGGCCCACAACATGTCTCCAACCAGAATGCTTCAGAAAGCATCTCAAAAAGTCCGCACGAGGACTGGGTCATTCTGCCGCTGACGGTGCGTCAATCGGGCATCCCAAGCATGAGTTAGGTCTGACGCAAGAATACTTAGTTAATTAATTAATTAATTAATCGCATTAAGCGTTTTGTGATTCCGAACAAAGAAACCAAACTGCAAGGGTTCCAAACCATCTTTGGAATGACCGTCTCAACTCCAGGGCCACAGTGCCTCTTACGGCACGTCAAACGGACATTCAACTCGCGATTTAATCTGTTGTAAACTTAAATAATAATTTAAAATTATGAAATGAAAGTGTTCCAGGTCACCCGTATTTGGGTGCAGAACCCAAAAAAAACCCCAAAAAACTTTAAAAAGTCTGTCTCGCTAACACATACCTATATCTGCTAACGGCGAGTTAAACGGATGCGCGGTTTAGAAATTACGGCCCCCCGAACGCAAGGGGGTCTAACGGGGTCGGTTCACCCCGGCCGGCCCGGTCCGAACCGCCGGCCCGCGACCTAGTCACGGGTCCGGCCCAACTCACCGCAGCCCACTCCAGCCACACCGAACCCCTCGGATCCATTTCTCCCCAAAAGACCAGCCAAAGGCCAGTCTCCGCGTCGCACCAGCAGGACCCGCCGAACGTGTGTCCTGGTCTCCTCCGCACCCTCGAGGTCGCCGCCTCGGGTTCCCCCTCCGACCACGACAACCCGAAGGCATCTCCCTCTCCGCGCTCCTCCGCCTGATTCCCCTTCGACCATGATGGACCCAGGGCTGGCACCTCAGGCAGCACACCGCCACGCCTTGCCGCTGCTCGCGCCGCCCGACGCCGCTTCTCTGCTCCCCCGGCCGCCTCTCGCCACCTGCTCCGATGTCCGCACCGGTGACACCTGATGCCGACACCTCCAAAGCCCCGGCCACCGCACACCTCACCTCCTCCCAGAGCTACCCTGCCCACACCCCGTCTGCACCGGCCACACCCAACACCGCTGCACCGGACTGACCCCTCCGGCCATACCTGCCGCCTAACGTGCTAGTCGCCCGCGCACACCGCCCCAGACCACCGTCGACTGCCGTCGGTGGTTCTATTCTGGCGGTCCCTTCCACGGACCACTATGATTCCACCACACACCCGAAAATTATTTTGTGCCCATACTTGCGATCCCTACAACGAGACCATCGAAGTGCATTCCTCTGACCGGAAATCCGTTGAAGATTTAATGTGCTTAATTGTAAGCACCCAAGAACCCGAAGAACGGCTGAAGAACACGATGAACTAAACTTAATTTTTCATCATGGGTTGATATCTGTGTCCGTGCGGCCATCAACGATGTAACTATAACTAAGAAACAAGGGAAAACGAGGGATTTTCAAATTAAAACTTGGATTGGAACTCAAAAATAGAGGAAATCCTACCTCGATCCGCTTGTTTGTCTTTAGCGACGCATCACCGATACCCCTGCATTGATCCGCCAAAGTTCCAGTGGAGAACGCTCCTCAATCTGAAAAAGAACGGCGAATAATTCCAAAGAACATGGGAGAGAGAAAGAGAGAGGAGAGAGAAGGGAGAACCCTAACTCCAACTCTTATTCTTCTATTTATAAAAGAATCTGCTTAGCGCGGAATCCAAAACTGGAGAGCCCTCTCATTTTATGTCGTGCCTAGGAAAAATGCCCCATTTCAAACTCAGCGGAAGTCTCGGATTTCCATTCCAAGGATTCATTCAAATGTTATTCGAAAAAAAATCCAGTGATAAAAATCACTAAGTCTTTAATTTAAAATGATGATTTTTCCACTCGGTGACATCTCTCACAGCAGGCCCATGCCCACAACTTTTACACCCCACCTACGGTAAACGGCACGCTCCGGACGCAACCGTGACCTCAGATTTGCAATCCGAGCTCTCATTTAGGATAAAACACAACCCCGCCATGTGCATAGTATAAAAACACTTAATATTTTTTAAAAATTTATTCCAGGAAAACCGGGACCCGGAATCGCATGCAGTCTTCGCGACTAGCTCTGGAAGCATATGCAAAAATATTCCAAAGTCTTACAGGAAAAAAACCAGGTCTCTACATAGTTCCACATTAAATATGATGAAAACTATTTTTTAAAATTATATTGATTAATTTCATAAGAAGTTTATATGATATTATTTTCTAATTTATATCTTTTTTAAAAAACACCTCCATGCCTAAATTGTTTTTGGAGATCCTATTTTTTGACAAATTTATCACATTATCTCCTTTATTAGTTTTTTATCCTCAAGATATTATCCTCAATGCACATCACCTCCCTCATGCATACCTGATATAGAACCATCATCACACTTTACATCATATAGACCCAAAAACGTCCTCATCATGTGGGGATATCACCTAGTTAACCACCAAATTCATGCTTCTACCGGTCTGTTTGAATATTCTATGCCTTGAATTTTCATTTTGATTTAATTTTTAGCTGACCGATACCTATTAGTGTTTAAATATCGAATTAATAATAAGTGTCATTAGTCCACTGGTAAGTTTTTTCACCCAAATATTCCAAATCCTTCTACATACATATATAATTATGTATTGAAATATTTGATCAAACATCACATGGGAGGGAGAATCTATGTTTTATGTATCATTCCCCCAACTGACCCCATTCAAAACACCCATATCTGCTTCTATCTTATTTAAACATTTCTTTGAGTTTCCACTTTGATATTTTTTCAGAGTTATTTATATATTTTGGTTCCAATGAGGTTGAGTTTTGTTTTCATGTGGTCTCGGGTAGTAAGTCTTATACTCCAATAATCAGTTTGATATTAGGCTTTCTATGGATCCCATGAGGCCAGTTTATTTAGTTGTATTGATTTTGGTTGTTTTATCATCTGATAAAAGCTCACCAACATCCATTCCTGAGAACCTTATCAATGAACCCCCTCCCCCAAACCCACCATTTACTAATTTAAAAAATTAATAATTATCTAATCCTCCATCTTTTATTGGTAAGAACCTAGAAAAGATCAATAAATCATCCTATAATTACCACATTTTCCTCCCAAAAAACATCAAATTGATATCCCAGACCAAAAACCACATGTTTACCCCATATTTTTTTCTTTTTATTATACCCTTTTATAAAATGATAACATGTTTGGAATCATCACTAATAAAATTCAAATGTTAGGTTCCTAATATTATAAGTATCTATAACTTTCTCCTTCGATTATCAATCCCTTTTGTTTATTTATCTAATATTTTTACATAATGAATAATATATGAACCTAATAAGATGGATATGAATTGAAAAAGGTTATGTTCTAATAAAATGAAAAAAGGGTATGATGATGGATTTAAAGATTTCATCATGTTTTCAATGGAGGATACATTCAACCCATCTAAAATATTTAGTTCTGGTTTATATTACTATTATTCGATAAAAATTAATCCAGATGAGTTGGAAGATTATTTTATTTGTCATAGAATATGTTTTTTCTATAAATGATGGACTAAACAAGTGGAAAAACTTATTGTACACACTGATTGGGGTGATACTATGTTTTATGGATCACTTGATATGAATACTAGTGTAAATTTTGACATAGATCATATGGAATAAAGGAAAATGAAATTTGATGATGGCCTTCATGATTGTCCAAAGTTGTTTGAGAAGTTAAATAGTTATTATAATGGACCATTGTATAATAGTTGTACTAAGTATTTAACTTTTTCAGCTATATTGAAGTTATAAAATTTGAAATCTGGTAGTAGATGAAGTGACACGAGATTTATAAAACTACTTATTCTCTTGAATGATGTTATACCAGAAGAAAATGAACTTCCCTATCGAACATGTGTAACTAAATGAATGATACATCCAATGGGAATTATCTTTGAAAAGAACATTAATGACTAAATGATTTCATATTGCTTCTCAAAGACCGTGAATCACTCAAAAAAATTCATAAGTGTGGAATGAATGTATAAATGAAAGATGAATCATGTACTTATAAAGTTGTATGGTACTTTCCAATAATTATACTGTTTAGATGGCTACATGGATGTCTGCAAATTATGAGATAATTTACATGGAATGAAAATTTAAGAATTAAATATGGGAAACAACGATATCCAGTAGACTATCCTCATTATATGAAAATTGATTATGAGTATCTTCAAATTGGAAGTGAGCTAAGAAACTTCTGTCTTGTTTTATCTATAAATGGAAAAAATCATTTTGGTTTATAAATTAGTACTCATAGTACATGGCTAGTTATGTTGGTAAATTATAACTTGGAACCACATTTATGCATGAAGAATAAATAAATTATTTTGTCTCTACTTATATCTAGATCAAAACAACACTCTAATGATATTGATGACTATTTGGATCCATTTATTTAAGATCTAAAATTCATGTGGGATACAAGTTTTATAGTGTATGATGCTCATATAATTGATGAATTCACATCGAGATCCATGTTATATGGGATGATAAATGACTTTTATGGTTACAAAAATTTATTTTTCTATAACATTAAAGTAATGTTGGGGTGTCCCATTTGTGAAGAATGTACACAGTCAGTTTTATTGAAACATTCATCAAATACTATGTTTTTTGGAAATTAAAAATTTTTACCACGACAACGTAAATACTGATCTTGGACGAAATCACTAATGAGGGATAAATAACAAGGTATCATACCATTTATCCTAATGGGTGATAAACTATTTGAAAAGTAAAATAAATTGACATTCTTCTTGGTAAATTATTTTCGAAAAACCTTATGAAATTTGGTTATAAAAAGAGATCAATTTTCTAATAATTACTATAGTGTAATTATTTTTACATTAAATATTTTCTTGATGTCCTGAATGTAGAAAAAAAATTTCTATGATAGTTTTATCTATGCATTAAAAAATATTGCTGAAAAATAAATATGGAATCAAGGCTAGGTTGGACATGATTGGCATGAGAATAAGGGAAGAGTTGGTACTAGTGAATCATGATTGGTAGATATTTCTTCCTCCAACAGCTTTCACTCTATCCAGAAGTAAAAAATTTCAATTTTAACATTTCTTTAATTGTGCAACAGTTCCATTTTGGTATTCATCAAATATCAACAATATCGTTTCAATGACTAATTTGATGTTGTAGTTTATAAATTCACATGACTTCAATGTGTTTATGTAATATATTATGACCATATATTTACATTAAATTATACCAAAAATTATTCAATACATTAACAAGATTATTCCCCTTTTTCAAAGCTATATGTTGTAATGTAAAATAACCGGTGAAGTTTACAATCATGAATAAGAATATTACAGTCATATTATATGAATTATATATGTTCATCATTTCATCATTATATGATATAATGGTCCAATAGATGGTTCTCTTTGTTAGAGAGGTTGAACTATGTGGTCCTATCCGTTATAGATGGATATACCCCCACTGAATGATATATTAATATTTTTTAAGGGTATGAAAAGAATAAATGTCATCCAGAAGGATGTATTGAATGTCGATATGTTATTTAATAATTTTATGAATTATGTATCCATTACATATCACTTGTTGATAGCTTCAATCTCCTAAATTCTAATCATAGTTTATTCCTTATGGGTGAATCAATTTAAATGAGATAGGTTGTCATAATTACAATCAAAAAGTTGGAAGAAGATCACCTTTAAATTTTATATAAAAGTATAGAGGTTTCTCCATACATAAAATCCCACAAAATAATTCTTAGACATCTGAATCCATCAAGGTCATGAGTATGGATATCAAATACAAATAATTAATAGTTTATAAGATGTTCCTTATATTCTATGTATAAGACATTATCTTAAAATCGTAATTCAATTATCGAATGACATTGATGGTTAGCCAAGGGACAAAATTCAAATATTATATCTCACTTTGGTTTTTTAATTCATGGTTACTAGTTATATATAAACGAACAATGTTAATATAGTACGATGAAAATTATTGGAGTTATTCTTATAGTTGATGTGATTTAGACATCTGTTTCTAAGGAAATAAATACAATTTATACAAATGTGTCATATTTTCACATCATGAAACAGATATAAGATTTGGTTTATAAAACATTTCATGTGCTGATTTTTCAATGAAAATGGGTTGATAATTAGATTACAATGAAAGTCGATGAATTGGTGTTTGTGAAGGTGAATTTTCGCAATAAAGGGTATAGGGATGATCCATTGACAATGGAATCATATGTTCTATAGGTATTTTATGTCACATATCCAACAAAAAAATTTCTCAATTCTCCTATTGGCGATTTAAAAACCCCCATGGCCAAAAAAAAATTAAACTAAAGATGAGCCTTTAATTTGGAGATCACAATAATTTCTTACTGATCCTTTTTGGGCGGATACACACCATAAGTAATTCCCAATTATAATAGCCTAGATCCATTGTGTATAAAATTGGTTCACATAATTCAAAAAATAAAATAAAATAATGTTTATTTTTCAGAATTATTAACATATGATAATAAACAGAAACAATATTATCCTAAAATAATACCATAAACTAGAATGAAAAAATGATTTTATAGTAGTTAATAATATCAAAAACTCATAGATGATAAAACAAAACACTATAAATGGAAATTATAACATCATATTCAAGAATGAATTATTCTTATAATAGTAGAAAACACAATATGTCCAACATGATTCTAATAACCAGAACTGAAAACCATGAGAATATAATTATACAGATTCACACCTATAATTCTAGAATAGAAAATATATTCCAATACATATAAATAACCATTCCAATAATCAAGAAAAGTAATAACATCAGTAGCATATAGTGACAGACCATGAAGAACATTGCCTAATAGCTTGTAATTAAACAAATAAATCTAAAATAGATTTGAATTAAATTCTAGGAGAAGAATGGTGTTCAAAAATATACAGGACCAAGAATAAAAATTTGGAAATCAAAAAATGGACACATTTACATAACATACATCTACTAATTGACATACATGGAAGAGGAAAATCATTAAGGGTTATTTTTTTATGAAAGAATATATTGTATTAAAAGGAACATAAAAGTAACAACACAACACAACACACCCAATCAGCACTATAAAAATGAAGAAATAAGACCTATAAAGTGAAGGGAAATATAACATACCAAACCCCCTTACTAGGGATCGATCTCACCTCACTCGCAAGGTTGATCTTACAGGCTGAGATGATATGAGCCAAATTCATCATCTAGAACTAAATTCATTCAATGACATTGTCCAAGATCGATCTTGTCATCCAGATGAGCTACCATGGTCCAAGAATTCTATTGTTGTATTATACACTCTAGGTTGAATAATCAAATCACTCGCTGGACTCATTCTACTATTTCACATGACACCGCTGTCCAAATATAGTTTGAACCAGATTTGAAAACCTCTATAATTAATACCAGACTGAACTCCCTTATCAGTGTTTTCACACACGATGCCACTCTACAAGGCTATTCTCAATTTTCCACTCCATCTCCAATGTTTGAGAACAATACAACCTAGACTCTTCATCTCTGGTGTTCATGAATAATATGTCTATATCTCTGTTACTATCCTTTCTAGGTTCCTTCGATGAAGGTCTCTATCTCACCCAAACCAGGAAAGTTGAACCAAGAGAGACCCTCGCACTTGTATCATGGCTTCTCTCCTCCACCCTTGACCATGGTATCATAGCTAGAATTGATCATGGTCTAAATTCACTCCCCTCCGAGTGGTATCATTACCAAATTTGGTATAATTTTGTATCATCAAAATTAGGAATTGAATATTCATTAATTTAAATAATTTTTTTAGTGTAATTTTTTTACTCTGAAGAATTATTTGTCTCTTTATTCACTATTCGTCATTTAGTTTTTTTCGGTAGTTTTAAAGTCCTTTATTTATTTTTGTTTCTTGTTGAGTAAAATGTATATTTTTGAATTTTACATTCCTTTTTTTTTTGAAAAAACAAACTCATTATTAAATACTTAATTAACTAATTATTTTATTCACAAATTGATTTAATTGTTTTTGAAGAAAACATACTTTTCTAACAAAATTATGATTTGATTCAAGGTAGTAATGGATTTAAATTACAATTATCTTAATGATCATGAATCTTATAACTATCAGATTCACATTATAAAAGTGGTTTAAAAACATTCTATCATGTATTCTTACTAACAAATATTTTAATCGGATTTGACATGGAAATCGATATCATCATATTCACACTCTTAAAGAAAATTTTAATTACATTCTATATGTAAATCCAACATATTAACTAAAGGATAAATTTTTAATATGGAAAAATGTATTCTATCATAATGGAATACATTTCACTCTATAAATGTTGTAAATCAAAATGATGTCATCCATTTTATTAAAATATTTGGAAAAAACAATGTTTTGTATTCAGTTATAATATGACTATTTGAGTTCCAAGTTTCTAGGTACATGTAGAAATCTTAGAGAAAATATCACAATTAGAGATAAAGATAACCATTGGGAGGCTTGCCTATAAATACCTGGTCATTTAAAGAATTCAATAGAATAAGTGATCGACTCACGTAGAGACAATTTGTGAGATCATTGACGTTTACAGGAGTTAAAAACTTGTTCTTTTTACTTGTATTCATAGAGTTAATTTTTTTTTACGCTTCTTATTGTTGGGATTATGATCAAGGGCTTCCAGGGATAGGATGATAGAGGAGCTGATCACCTTTTTGATCAAGGGCATATGAGGATATAAAGATAGAGATAATATGTAACATCCTAGGTAAATAAAGAATAAGGAATTTTCATATTTATTAATATTTGTGAATTAAATATTAATTTTAGCTTAAAGGTGTTGCTCTGTTCAATAGAGTATCCGATACGCAACAACGGGTTTCTTTGGAATCCTACGTTACACACTAATAATATAATATTTTTATTTTAAATGGTAGTTAAATCCTAGTCGTTGTATTGGCGGGAATGAACAAAACTAACTATAATATTATTATACATGTATTTATATTTATCCAATAAAGGTTAGATGCTTAATATATGAATGAATCTAATTTTAAGCATAATTTACATTAAAAGACCGATTTACTGCCTTTTAATGGAAAACCCTTTTTAAATCTAGTTTTGGTGACTTTAATACATTCTATATGACCAAATAGAATCCTTCTTTATAATGAGGACATCAGAATTTACTTTGGGTAATTTTTTGGTATTTTTCTGATAAAATTCATTTCTTAATGAATAGTGAAAAATATTGTATTTTAATTCAAAACTGACTTTTAATATAATTTATTTATATTGTTAGATTATCCATTTAATTGGTTTTAAAGTGTAAATAGATTATATTTTTACCATATAATCTAATGTTGGTCATTAGAAGAAATTTCAAATTTAAATTGTATATAATTAACTGCCAATCTTTTGATAGTTAATATTTCTTAAAAACATACCTTTTGTTTTGACAGCGGGAATTAATTTTAAATTAATTTCTGCCAATTCTGTGTTTTGAATTCGGAAAAATGGATTCCATATTTGGAATCAGGAGGTTCAAATTATGTAAATAGGTAACTTTTATTTTTAGGCATTTTAAATATTAAAATCAGTAAATATTTTATTTACCGTGGTTAAAGGGTAAATCAGGTAAATAAGGGTAAAATAATAATATTTATTTACCCTAACAGGTGTCCTAATCCTATTTTTTGAGTCATATCCGACTATGGGAATCCATGGGTTGATTTGAGGACCCTATTGATCCACTTAAAAGTTATTATGACAGTTTATTTTAATTAACTTAAAGTAAATGCCAAAATGAAATAAACAAATATCTTTTAGTAAATTAATTTTTACATAGGTTTATACAAGTTATATTTTCAACTATAAATATTCATTGGAAATATAAAAGGATATATTACATCATGGTATTTTTTTATAATTTTTATACATAAAGAAATTAAATTATTTATGACACAATCATGATTCAGTATTTACCTCATTAATAAATGATTTAATTAAATAAGATTATAATGATTAAAATATTATCCAAAACATGTCCAATTATAATTAGATGATTTTATTTAGATTATAAGTCATCTTATCTTGGACCATAATGATTTTTGGACAATTACAAACCGAATATCATTATATTATAAAATAGTATTTTCACTCTTTCTTAAAGATACCATCCTCTCCCTTATAAAAATAGACCACTTCTATGCAATTACTCACACCTCTCAAGCCATTTGGCTCGGCCACAATCTGCCCAATTAAGCTCCCTACATATCGATCCTCCTCCTATAATCCTTAACTTAGGCAGAAGGCAATTCAAGAAGTCCTTTGGTTCAAACCAACGTGAGTTACCCAAATTAAAGGTAACGGTTTCTCTTAAATTATTTTCTTTTATTTTGCTTTTCCAACCACTAAACTCTTTTAGTTTCCTTTATTTTGTGACAACACAAGTATCCTAAATATACTAGGATGTTGTTATGATAAGGATTATAGCTACACTTACACACACCTCCATCTAATGGATGAAGAACATAATGTTTCTGTGGATGGAAAACTAACGCCTCACGAAACGATGATTGTTCAATTACATCTTACCGCCTCTCATGGTGGCCATTATGATGGAACTGTAATTATATATGATATATATTATGTTTTTGATTTCATTATGCATCTTTACTTCCCATTTATATCGATCCTTTATGGTTTCCATAGTGGGAAAATACGATAATCTCATTTGAGTAAGTGCGGACTACCGCCCACTCAAAGTGATGTGACTTTTTAATGCCCTATGTGGGATGTATAAAGGATATATATAATGATATTATATATGATATTATACTATAATTATAATATACCTATGTATCATTATGTTTTTATTCCATTAAAATATGAAATAGAAATGAAAGTAGCATTCATGGGTACGTACGGCTTACCGTCTCCATGAACGGTGAATTTCATTTCTTACCTCCAAATGTTATGTACTATTATAAATACATGTATATACTAGATATATATGATATATATGATATCTAAAATCATGAATACCATTCTGGATATAATGGACTATTGACCGCAAGGACAACATGTAAATATAAGGTGTTCATTTTTTACCCAAGTACCAAATATCGACAAACTGAACATTATTAACTAAAATGATTACATAATGTTTATAACATGGTAATAAGTGATATGAAAGGAATAATAAACTTAAAAAAGGTTCTTAAGCAAGTAGAAATTAACTTTACTTTATTATTCATGAGATTAAAGAACGAACGGGTCAAGTCGGACACGAGGTAAGGGACTTCGTCTCAATCTCCTTTCATTGGGACATTTCTTATACACGAAATTATTTTATATGGTGTATAAACCCCTTTGAATTGTCATTTTATTCAAAGATAATATTTTTATACGAATCATTTTACTAAACAAAAAAAGTATTGTTTTTTTAACATAAGCAGTGACAACGACCTTTCCGCCGCCGCGAGTATTATTTGATCTTTGGCTTCATTAAAAAGCCGGAATGTTTTTAAAAGGAAAAATAAATACCATATCCTATTTTATGTATTTTGGTATTGAAAATGATTTTTAGAATGGATTTATTATTTCAATATCTTGAAATGATATTTTCTTATAGAAACGTGGAAATGTTATCATTCCTTTATTCCTTTGTTATGTGTTATGATCATGTTATGGTTCTTGGGAATTGATTTTGTATATGGGTGGTTCTGTGATAAACCTAGGGCGGGTGAGCCCAAAATAGCTCTCCAATGCATTGGGTAATGTGATAGAGGTAAACATGAATGTTTCTCCTAAGATATTTAGGGAATATACTATGATGGGTATTCCAAAGTAACTCCCTATGTAGCTGTGATAGCTACAATGTAAGTATGGTATGGATGCTACAAGTTACCTTTATGATTTATGATTTCTATGTGTCTTTCATAAATCTTAGGATTTCATGAGGTAAGTAAAAGAGTTCATGTTTTATATTTATTTATGAACAAATGTTTTCATTCACTCTTTTATAACCCTTACTAAGCCTTTTATGCTCATCCTAAGTTTTGAAATGTTTTTCACAGGACTTAAAGATGAATAGGGTCAAGGATGGGATCAAGGAAAATCCATGATCTCTTTAACATCGAATTAAAAATGACTTTTTTTAAGAGTTTTTATTTTATAAAAAAATGGATTCTGGGTAGAAGTGCCTACTTTGTAATATTTTGAGATCAAATAGTTATTTCCTAATTCCCTAAAACTCTAAACCTAAAAAAGATCCTCAATGTGAATTATTCATTTAATTCAATATTATGTAAGGTATAAGGCTAAGTCTTTATAGTTGGTATCAGAGGTCGGTTTAGATAACTTTGGGGGTTATGGTATTGTTAAATTAATATTCATAAAGTAATTTATGTTAATATTGACATCATATAGCATTTCTAGATTACCATGTTTCTTCGCCTAAGGTTTTTTTGTGTTCATAATGGTTTTCCATAGATGAAACATGACAGTTATATTGGGACGACATCAGGAGGAAGACAACCTTCCAAACCAGCAACCTGAGATGGTCGGAATTGGAACTGAATAGTTTTTTGTAGTGATGGAACAGTTGACACAGGCTATAAATGGTGGTGGTATCCACGTACGAGATTAGCCTGATCAACCACATTGGAACATGTCAGTAGTGGAGCATTTCATGAGGAAACATCCCCCATCATTCAGAGGATCATCTGACCTTGTGCTAACTGAAGGGTGTATTAGAGCACTGGAAAAGATTTTTTATGTCATGGGTTATTCAGAACATCAAAAGGTTAGTCTTGTTGTTTACCATTTTGAAGGTGAAGCTGATCAGTGGTGGTAGATGGTGAAAAATATCAGATATAGTGAGGAGATTGATGCTCTTGATTGGGATGGATTAAAAGGTATGTTTCTGGAGAAATATTTTCCTAAGGTGGTTTTTCTGAGGATGGAAAAACAATTCCTAGAATTGAGGCAGGAGGATGACTTAGTGGCCACTTATGAAGCGATGTTCACTCGACTGGCAAGGTATGCTCCAAATTTCATTCGGGATCTTGATACTAAAATCAACCATTTTTACTCAGGATTAAATCCAAAGTTTCTAAGGGCTTTAGCTTCTTGTGAGTTTAAAAGTTATGAAAAGCTTGTTCGTTGTGTGTAGAAGGTAGAAATGGAGTTTTCCGATGATCAGCTATTCTTTGAGAACAACAAAATAAGAGGTCGAGGTGGTAGGCGAAAGGGAATCACTTGTCAAAAATGTATGATGGTAAGAAAATTAAGTTTATGGTTTGTGAAAATTGTGGTACAAATCATGCTGGGGAATGTCTTTTGAATTCTGGTAAGTGCTGCCGATGTGGTAAAATGGGACATAAGGCTCGTAATTGCACTGAAAAAGATCAGGGTAATGGTAAGACAAAATCTGATTTACAATCAGTAAAATATTTTAAGTGCAATGAAATGGGTCATTATGTAAATGAGTGTCCGACAAAGAGCTCAAGTGATGGGAAGCAGTCAGACTACAAGAATAAAGGGGTGGAAAAATCTTTTTCAACTACTTCAACAGATTTTGGGCCATCAAATGAAGTAGTATCGGGTACATTGTTTGTTTGTTCAGATTATGCCAATTTGTTGTTTGATTCAGGGTCTACACATTCATTCATTTTAGAAACTTTTTCTAGTAAATTTGGAATTCCATCTCATGATATGAATACTGAACTTACGGTAAAAACACCTGGAGTAAATGTCGAGACAAAAAGAAAACATAAGAACATTCCTATCATTGTGTGCGTAAATAATCTACCTGCAAACCTTATTGTTTTTCCTCTAGTAGAGTTTGATGTTATATTGGGAATGGATTGGATTTTTGTTTATCATGTTAAGATTGAATGGAGAGCTAAAGTGGTTTCTTTTCAGAATGATTTTCAGTTTGGTTACAAGAATGAACCCTTGATTTTGATAACATATCAGGAAGTCAAAAACTGGTAAAATATGGAAATGAATGTTACCTTGAACATATTGTTGAAAACAAAGGAACTGTTCATATTAATGATGTGCCAGTGGTAAATGAGTACCTTGATGTTTTTCCTGATGAGTTTCCTAGTATAATACTTGATCGTAAAGTTGAATTTACTGTTGACTTAGTTCCTGATGCTAAGACAATTTCAAAACCCCCTTAACGAATGGCTCAAATTTAATTTTTAGAGTTAATGAAGCAATTATAGGAGTTATTAGATAAAGGTTTCATTCAACCTAGCACATCACCATGGGGTGATCCTGTCTTGCTTGTTAAAAAGAAATATAGTTCAATGAGACTATGCGTTGATTATAGATAATTGAATAACATCACTATTAAGAATAAGTATCCTTTGCCTCATATCGATCATTTGTTTGATCAGCTCCAGGGAGATCAGTATTTTTCGAAGATTGACTTGAGGTCGGGGTACCATCAGTTGAAAGTAAAGGAAGAATATGTTCTGAAGACCGTGTTTCGTACTAGATATGGCCATTATTAATTTGTAGTTATGCTTTTTGGGTTAACCAGTTCACCTGTTGTATTCATGGATCCTATGAATAGATTTTTCTGGGAGTTCTTGGATAAGTTTGTGGATGTGTTCATTGATGATATTTTGGTTTATTCAAAAAGTAAATAGGAGCATTAAATTCATTTAAGGGTTGTCTTGAAAACCTTAAAAGAAAAGAAATTGTTTGGAAAATTCATTAAGTGTGAGTTTTGGTTACAATAAATTTCTTTCCTTGGTCACATTATTTCAAAAAATGGCACAACTGTTGATCCTGCTAAAATTAAAGTTGTTGAAGAATGGCCAAGACCCACAAATATAACTAAGATCCATAGTTTTCTTGGTTTGGAAGGTTATTATTGGAGGTTTTTTGAAAAATCTTCATGGATATCTAGTCCAATGACTGAGTTAACTTGAAAAGGTGTTAAGTTCATCTGGACAAAAGAATTTGATGATTGTTTTCAGGAATTGAAAAGATTATTGGGGAATGATCCAGTTTTGGCACTACCTTCCAGAGATGGTGAGTTTTTTATCTACAGTGATGCTTCGTTGAAAGGACTGGGTTGTGTCCTAATGCAGAATGATCAGGTAATTGCTTATGCTTCGTGTCAGTTTAAACCACATGAGGTAAATTACCCTACACATGATTTTTAATTAGCTGTTTTTGTGTTTTCTTTAAAAATTTGGAGGCATCATTTGTATGGAGTGAAGTGTGAAATATATACTTATCACAAAAGTTTGAAGTATATATTCACTCGGAAAGAATTGAACATGAGACAGAGGAGACAATTGGAATTAATCAAGGATTATGATTGCTCGAATCCATTACCATCTGGGAAAAGAAAATAAAGTGTCTGATGCTTTGAGTAGGAAAATTAATGTCTCATTAACCATGCTACATTTGGAACAAGATCCTTTGGTTTTTGATTTGATGAAATTTTACATAGAAGTTGTTGGTACAGGAAATTCTTTTGTTTTGTTTCAGGTTTCAGTGAGATCATCTCTATCAGACAGAATAAATCAAGTGCAGAAAGAAGATAGTGAGTTGCAGAAAAAGGTAGAGTTGGTTCATAAGGGTAAGTTTCCTGATTTTAACGTTGATAATGATTGTGTTTTGAGATTTGGAAAGAGATTATGTGTGCCTTGTGATTCACAGTTGAAGAATGAGTTGTTATGTGAAGCTCATAGTTCTCCATTTTCAGTTCATCCTGGAAGTAGTAAGATGTACAGAGATCTTTGAGAGTATTACTAGTGGGATGGAATGAAAAGAGATATTGCTGATTTTACTATGAAGTGTGTGAATTGTCAGCAGGTTAAAGCAGAGCGACAGTTACCAAAAGTAATGCTTCAGCATTTACCGGTGCCAGAGTGGAAATGGGAAAATATATCCATGGACTTCGATGTGGGATTACCAAAGACATCTCGAGGTAATAATGCAATCTGGGTTATAGATGACCGATTGACTAAATCTGCTCATTTCCTTCCTGTTAGAGATACTTTGTCTCTAGATAAACATGCTCAGTTGTATGATAAAGAGATAGTCAGGTTTCATGGAGTTCCCCTCTCCATTGTATCTGATCATGATCCCAGGTTCACTTCTAACTTTTGGAAAGGCCTTTAGAAGCCATTGGGTACTAAATTAAAATTTAGTACAGCTTTTCATCATCAATCAGATGGGCAGTCAGAACGAACAATTCAGACCTTGTAGGATATGTTATGTGCTTACTCTATGGACTACAAGGGAAGTTGGGACCAACACCATTATTTGGTTGAATTTTCTTATAATAACAGTTTTCATTCCAGTATACAGATCGCTCCATTTTAGGCATTATATGTAAAGCGTTGTCGAACTCCAGCTTTTTAGGATCAAGTAGTTGAAAGGAAGGTATTGGGACCAGAATTGGTAGAAGAGATGGCAGAGAAATTTCAGTTGATTCAGAAGCACATGAGAACAGCTCAGAGTAGATAGAAAAGTAATGCAGATAACTGGAGGAAGGATCTTTCTTTTGAGGTAGGTGGTCATGTCTTTCTCAAAGTTTCTCCTTGGAAAAGTGTGAGGTGTTTTGGTAAGAAGGGAAAGTTGAGTCCGAGGTTCATTGGACCTTATGAAATTCTGGAGAAAGTTGGATCAGTTGCATATAGAGTAGATTTACCTCCAAGTTTATCCCAGGTACACAATGTTTTTCATGTTTTGTTGTTGATAAAGTATATGTCAGATCCATCTCATGTTTTGAGCCTAGAGGTAGTTCAGTTGGAAGAGAATATCTCTTATGAAGAACAACCGGTCCAGATTCTGGACCGTAGAGAGCAGGTGTTGCGGAATAAGGTAATTCACCAGGTAAAGGTTTTGTGAAAAAACCATATGGTTGAAGAGGTAACATGGGAATCTGAAAAATCTATGAGGAATAAATACCCTCACTTATTTTGATAAGTGGATAAAAATTGCGAGGACGCAATTTCCAAAAGGGGATAAGGATGTAACATCCCAGGTAAATAAAGAATAATAGATTTTTATATTTATTAATATTTGTGAATTAAATATTAATTTTGGATTAAAGGGGTTTCTATGTTCTATAGCGTACCCGATACGCAACAACGGGTTTCTTTGAAATCTTACGTTGCATACTAATAATATAATATTATTATTTTAAATGGTAGTTAACTCCTAGACATTTTATTGGTGGGAATGAACAAAACTAACTATAATATGATTATACATGTATTTTATTTATCCAATAAAGGTTATAGGCTTAATATATGAATGAATCTAATTTTAAGCATAACTTAAATTAAAAGGCCGATTTACCACCTTTTAATGGAGAACCCTTTTTAAATCTAGTTTTGGTCACTTTAAATCAATCTATATGACCAAATAAAATCCTTCTTTAGAATTAGGACATTATAATTTACTTTGGGTAATTTTTTGGTATTTTTCTGATAAAATTCATTTTTTAATGAATAGTGAAGAATATTGTATTTTAATTGAAAAATGCCTTTTAATATAATTTATTTATATGGTTTTATTATCCTTTTAATTGATTGTAAAGTTTAAATAGATTATATTTTTACCATTTAATCTAATGTTGTTCATTAGAAGCAATTTCAAATTTAAATTGTATATAATTAACTGTCAATCTTTTAATAGTTAATATTTCTTAAAACGCGCCTTTTGTTTTGACAGCGAGAATTAATTTTAAATTGATTTCTGCCACTTCTGTGTTTTGAATTCAGAGAAATGGAGTCCATATTTGGAATTAGGAGGATCAAACTGGGTAAATAGGTAACTTTTACTTTTAGGCATTTTAAATATTTACCTCAGTAAATATTTTATTTACCGTGGTTAAAGGGTAAATCAGGTAAATAAGGGTAAAAAAATAATATTTATTTACCTTAACAGGTGTCTTAATCCTATTTTTTGAGTCATATCCGACACGGGTCATCCTTGGGTAGATTTGGGGACCCCATGAATGCACTTAAAAGTGATTATGACACTTTATTTTAATTAACTTAAAGTAAAGGCCAAAATGAAATAAAAAAATATCTCTAGTAAATTAATTTTTACATGGGGTTATAAAAATTATATTTTCGATTATAAATATTAATTGGAAATATAAAAGGATTTATTACATCATGGAATTTTTTTTATAATTTTTAGACCTCACATATATTAAATTATTCATGACACAATCATGATGCATTATTTACCCCATTAATAAATGATTTAATTAAATAAGATTATAATTATTAAAATACTATACAAAACATGTCCAATTATGATTGGATGATTTTATTTAGATTATGAGTCATATTATCTTTGACCATAATTATTTTCGGACCATTATAAACCGAATATCATTATATTATAAAATAATATTTTCACTCTTTCCTAAAGAGCGCATCCTCTCCCATATAAAAAGAGACCACTTCTGTACAATTCATCACACCTCTAAAACCCTTTGGCTAGGCCACACTCTACCCAATTAATCTCCCTACATCCATATACTCCTTCTAGAACCCTTAACTTAGGCATAAGGCACTTCAAGAAGTCCTTCGGTTCAAACCAAAGTGATTTACCCAAATTAAAGTTAACTGTTTCTATTAAATTGTTTTCTTTTATTTTTCTTCTCCAACCCCTAAACTCTTTTTATTTTCTTTATTTTGTAACAACGCTAGTATCCTAAATATACTAGGATGTTTTTATTATAAGTATTATAACTACACTTACACACACCTCCATCTAATGTATGAAGAACATAATGTTTCTTTGGATGGAAAACTAATGCCTCACGAAACGATGATTGTTCAATTACATCTTATCGCCTCTCATGGTGGCCATTATGATGGAAATATATTTATATATTATATATATTATGTTTATGAATTCCTTATGCTTCTGTACTTCCCATTTATATCACACCTTTATGGTTTCCATAGTGGGTAAATACGATAATCTCATTTGAGGAAGTGCGGACTACCGCCTCCTCAAAGTGATATGACTCATTAATGCCCTATGTGGGATGTATAAAGGATAGAGTTAATTATATTATATATGATATTATACTGGAATTATAATATACCTATGTATCATTATGTTTTAATTCCATTAAAATAATAAATAGAAATGAAAGTAGTGTTCATGCGTACGTACGGCTTACTGTCTCCATGAACGGTGCATTTCATTTCTTACCTCCAAAGGTTATGTACTATTATAAATACATGTATATACTGGATATATATGATATATATGATATCTAAAATCATGAATACCATTCTAGATATAATGGACTATTGACCACATGGACAACTTGTAAATATAAGGTGGTCATTTTTTACCCAAGTACCGAATATCGACAAAATGAACATTATTAACTAAAATGATTACATAATATTTATAACATGGTAATAAGTGATATGAAAGGAATAATAAAATTGAAAAAGTTTCTTAAGAAAGTATAAATTAACTTTACTTTATTATTCAGGAGACTAAAAAATGAACGGGTCAAGTCGGACACGAGGTAAGGGACTTCGTCTCAATCTCCTTTCATTGAGTCATTTCTTATACATGACTTTATTTTATACGGTGTATAAACCCCTTTGAATTTTCATTTTATTAAAAGGGAATCTTTTTATACAAAGAGTTTTACGAAATGACAAAAAGGAATGTTTTTTTAACATAAGCGGTGATAGCGACATTTCCGCCGCCGTGAGTATTATTTGATCTTTGGATTCCTTGACAAGCCAGAATGTTTTTAAAAGGAAAAAATAAATACCATATACTCTTTTTATGTATTTTGGTATTGGAAATGATTTTTAGAATGGATTTATTATTTCAGTATCTTGAAATGATATTTTTTTATTGCAATGTGTAAATGTTATCATTCCATTATGCCTATGTTATGTGTTATGATCATGTTATGGTTCTTGGGAATTATTTTTGTATATGGGTGGTTCTGTGATAAACCTAGGGCGGGTGAGCCCGAGATAGCTCTCTAATGCATTGGGTAATGTGACGGAAGTAAACGTGAATGTTTCTCCTAAGAGATTTTGGGAATATACTATGATGGGTATTCTAAAGTAACTCTCTATTTAGCTGTGATAGCTACAATGTATGTATGGTAAGGATGTCGCAAGTTACCTTTATGATTTCTATGTGTCATTCATAAATCTTATGATTTCATGAGGTAAGTAAAAGAGTTCATGTTTTGTATGTATTTATGAACAAATGTTTTCATTCACTATTTTATAACCCTTACTGAGCCTTTTATACTCAACCCATGTTTTGAAATGTTTTTCATAGGACTTAAAGATGAATAGGGTCAAGGATGGGATCAAGTAAAAGCCATGCTCTCTTTAACATGGAATTAGACATGACTTTTTTTAAGCATTTTTATTTTATAAAAAATGGATTCTGGGTAGAAGTTCCTACTTTGTAATATTTTGAGATGTAATAGTTATGTCCTAATTCCCTAAAACTCTAAACCTAAAAAGATCCTCAATGTGAATTATTCATTTAATTCAATATTATGTAAGGTATAAGGGTGGATCTTTATATAATATTCATATCGAGGGCTGCCGAAGAATGGAAGACAACAAATCCTATCATCATTTCGAGTGTTCATGGGGATAGCGAGATAGACAGATCATCGTATCGATAAATTTCCCTAGTAAGATAAATACATACATTCTTGTAAGTATAATATAAAGTACCATTATCCAAGAATACCAGATACCCTTCTCTTTGGGATAAAATAATTCTATTCAATTGTATTACTTGTTTCATTACATGTTTTTTTTCCGTTGCATTAATAGAAAAGGATTATTATATATTCATATTTTAATTTTTATCTTGTTTATTTTATTTTCCTTGATTACAGTATAATAATTTTACTTTTTATTACATTGTAAAAAAAATTGACTCTGAATTAAATTATATATGCATTAAGATAGAACCATTATTTTTTGTACTACTATGGCCTATCATAACCGTTGTTATTATGATACTTTTTGATAATACTCTGATATATTGTTTTTATATTTTGAATATGATTAAATTTTATTTTAGTTGCCACCATATATTGAATATGATTCTATACACTATAAAGATAGAATCATATTTACAAAATGTGGATTATATATCAAAATCTGCTTGATTATAATATTCTTATCATTGGAACCAGGGTCCCAGTTTGATTAGTAATTAAATACGTAATAGGTTTTGTGAATTTGATTTGTTTTATTATATTAAACAATGTATACCATAAGGTTAAAAACGAAATTTTTCAAACTTTAAATCCCCCCCCCCCCATGCATGTATTTATCCATCTATATATACCTTCCAATCCTATAATTGGTATCAGATCCTGGAATCTATATTATTTATATACTCAATTGATATCAGAACTGGGTCTCTATAATATTGATGCCCATTTGGTATTAGAATCTTCTCAATTTCATTATGATTCTTTTAGCTTCTTTTCATTCAAAATTTAGACTACATTTTTTTATAAACATTTTTTTATAAAACTATTATACACTAACATGCATTGTTGAAAAGTAATTTTTGTATTGTTTTAAATATGGTAGGATTAAGTTTCAAATCAATAGAATATCTCAATCACACTAGACCACTAATTTTTTATGGTAATTATTATGAGTACTGTAGAGATAGAATGAAGAATTATTTGATCAACACTGGATTAGATAATTTTTTTATTCTCACTGGTGATGGAAAAATTCTTGATAAATAAGTTTTCACCATTACAATTCAAGAAATTCATGAATATTAGTTTAATTATAAAGTAAGGAATACATTAATGTGTTCTATGAAAAGAAATATATATTCAAATTTCTTATTTTGAAGCTTCTAATAGAATGTTTAAAAAGTTAGAGATTTTAAATTTTGGAACTTCTAATGTTGTTAAGACTAGAAGGGCTATTCTTATAGATGACTACCAAGATTTTGAATTTAATTTTAGAGAATCTATTTTAAAGGTATAAAATAGGTTTATAATAATTGTTAATAGTTTAAAATATATGGAATATAATGTATTAGTGGATGAAATCCATGTGAAAGTGATTTTTGATATTATACCCAATGAATGGAAATCAAATAGAATGATTATTGATGAATCTAGAAAGAATAAAAATGTAACTCTTGATGATTTGTTTGAAACTCTTTTACAATATCTGAATATATTAAAAATAGAAATTGGGAATGGAAAAAAGAAGAATGGTGGATTTGATTTTACTTCAACTTCATATACGATAAATTCTCATACTTCGGAGAAGGTTGTTATGTCATTAATGAAAAAGATTTTTGTTCAATTTGATTCAAGTGATTTTAAATATTATGAGAATGAATTACCTAATTTTACTCGAAGAATAAATAATATTGTTTGTAAAAATGTTTTTTGTATAATTAAATGAAAACACACAAGGACAAGATTGAAGAGAAATATTCCTAAGTTAATTTTTATGACAACAAAAGATCTGAACATATTCGACCTCACTATCCCATGTTGAAGAAAAAATAGATAAAGGAAAGACATCTTGATAATAATCCAAAGAGGTTTTATAAGTTAAAACTGAGGAAATTTCATAAATATTATAAAACTTGGAGTTTCGTTGGAGTTGATTCGTTAGGAAATACCTCAGACAATGAAATTTCATATTAGAGAAATATCGGTCGTCTTCCTACAGTACCTATTGAAAATCAATGTTTTATAGAAAAGTTACACACATCTGATTCTTTAACCAATATGTGTTTAAATTATAATTATCCTAACGTGAATAATTCACTATATTCAGATAATGAATCCTCTTCAACTATTGATAATAACACATTATCTTTTTATGAATGAGTCTCTAGATTTTCCAGACTTCTTGAAAATGAGAATTGTAAAGTTAGCATAAAACATGAAAAGGAAAATTCTGGGATAAATGTTTTAACAAAATAAGCATGAAATATTTCTAAAGATCTTAATAAGAAATTTGTTTAAATTGACACTATATCCAAAAACCATGAAAATCTATTTCTGATAAAGGTATTATTTTTCAAGAGTTAGAAAAATTAACTTTTGAAAAGGATAGTTTGAAAACAAATTTTGAGAAATTCAATTCAAAAAACTAGTATATATGAGGATAATAATTTAGTAATCGAACTAAAAACTAAAATGTTTTCTTTAAAGAAACATTCATCAATGTTTACACCAGGGGAATAAAATTTTGACAACATGTATCAAAAACTCCATCCTTATGGTATTAGTCCAGGAATGGGTTACTTGAAGTCAATACTTGTTTTGATTAATAATTATTTTGTTCCAAAAAGTAAACCATTTTTTATATAATCTCAAAGTGGTGAAACTGGAAAAAAAATTCACTTTATGACATTCTATCCTTAGGGTTCCAAAAATACCATTATTTAAAATAGTTTTGGATTCCTAAAATATTGTTTTCAAACATTTGTGGACCCATAAAGCTTTGGGTTCCAAAAACCTAGTTGTTTTTCTTCCATGAAAATAGAGTAGGTACCAACAAAAAGAATACCTAGTACATTGATAGTGGTTTTTCCTAGAATATTACTGGTAACAAATACTTATTGGAAAATATTATCAAAATGAAAGGTGGAAAAGTTATTTTTAGAGATAATTCTCAAGGGGAAATTATCGGTATAGGTAATATTATTCCTCTTGGTAAAGATTTAATTTATGATGTTTTGTTTGTTAATGGTCATAATCATAACCTTATAAGAATAATTAAATTATTTTTGGAAGCATACCTTGTGAATTTTAAAAATGATAAATTTTTATTACACAATTCCAAGGATGAATTCATTTTTACTGCCCATAGGCATGAGAATGTATAAACACTAGAAATAAAATACCTTAGAAGATAAGGTAGGACTTGCCTTAGTGAAATGGAATATTAATCTTGGTTATGGAATAGAAGGTTAGGATATTGTAACCTTAGGAAATTATGTAAATTGACTAAGAAAAGGATTATTAAGGATCTACTGGAGCATAGATTTGATTTTTTAAAAGTTTGTGACACCTGTTAATAGGTAAGAAACATAAGTAAAGATTTAAATCTATTAGTGAAATAACATCTTTTAAATATTTACAGTTAGTGTACATGGATTTATTTGGCCCTAAAAAAATTGGGAATATTAGAGTCAAGTACTATGTATTTTCATTAGTTTATGATTACACTATATATATATGGGTCTATATTCTCATAGATTATGGCATGAGGTTTACTAAAACTAAAATACTATGTGATAACACTAGTTACATTGCCTTATGTAAAAACCATGAAAATAACTCTCATGAAAAAACACATAGATATTAAGTATCACTTTATTAGGGATCACTCAATGAAAGGATATATAATTATATAATTTATCATAACATAAAAACAACATGCTAATATTTTTACAAAATCTTTACCCTACAATGGATTTGAATATATTAAACTGAAGTTATAAATGATCACCATAAATTATTCATTCATATGTAATTATTCTTTAAATATTTGAATTAGATTATGTTACTCATTTTCATATGGTGGGTATATATGATTTAGTTATTACATAAATTTTAGTTTATTTTGAAAAAATGGATTTGAATCTTTTTTGCTATTTGAAAAAATAATCAGATTTAAAATTTTATATTTGAATGTTTTTTTATATTAAAATTTTAATATGATTTGGAAAAATAATAAGATCATAGTTTCTAATTGGATTATGAAAATAAAATTTTATTTTATTTTTCTTTAAAAAGATCTTTGTAATCTGAAAATAATTATATTCAACTATTTTTGTCTTTCAAAAATCATATTCTATTAAAAAAACAAGAAAAAATTATCATATAAAAGATTTAACTCCAAAAGAAATTATTATATCTCTTATTTTCTTACACCATTATATTATGAATAGTTTCATACTTTTTTTCTTATTTTAAAATTTTTCATCTTTTCTTTTTCAAATTATTTTTAATTTTATTCACTCATTAAGTTAAAATATCTATTCAAATTCATCGTATTCAATAAATATGATAAGTTATTTAGAAAACATCAATATTTTTATTTTATTTAAAATAATTATTCTGATATTCTCTCAACTGTCAGATCATAGAGATTAAATATTAGCCGTTAGACTAGTTTGGAAGATAAAACATCACTTCAGGTTGACTATAAAAAGGGGATCCCACCCCTCACATCCCAGATCGATTATATCAATTTTCTACCACGAAGTGATGCCTCATTAAAATCTCCAAGTCCAATTCTAACTTCAGGTCTAAAAACACAGTCTCAATCCCAAATATGATGGATCTAGTATCGGATTATAGAAAATGGTTTTTATTTCATGAAAGGTTACTCTCAAGATCATTATTTTATGGTTAGGATTCATCTTTTAGAAGATTGATATGGTTCCAGGGTAGTAGTCTTTACTTATGGAATATTATGATTCCAATAATGATTTGTTTTATATAGATATGGTTATATATTTTAATGATTCTATAAATTTATTTAATAAATATGGAAAGTAAATGTTTTCTTTCCAAATAAATGAGAAGCATTATAAGATGACAGTATGGTTTTTTACTAGTTTTATAAATATTTCAGATGAAGGATATTCTTTCATTCCATCTTACAAACTACCTTAAAACATGGGTACATTTAATAAATATAGAGCTAAAATATCTTTGATTAGAATTGGTTATGATCCATGGAAATCCACTCACTTAATTTCATATCATAGAGTGTTATCCCTCTATGTGTAAGGAATATTTATTACAAGAATAAGAGATATATATACTTTAAAATTATTTGACATATTTATTTTAGATTACCTAGTAAACACGAATAAGATTAATATTGCTGGATTTATTCTTTTGAAAATCAAAAAATATAAAATATAGAGTAATAATGTCTCATATTATTATATTTCTAGTCATGATTAGTGATTTGATTTTATCAAAAATAGAGTATTTCAATATTGTGATCAAGCCCGAAATTATGAGAGAAAATATGGAATTGATAAGTGATGATACAATAAAGAGATTGATGTTTTTTATATTGAATCAATGTTTTTTTTGAAGAATACAAAAATGTATTCATCATAGGAAAAACCTTATTCAAGAAATAATTTTCAGATAAATTAGAAATAGATAAAATATGAATCCATTCCTGCAAAACAAAATAGAAAAATAAATACTCAATGGATATTTTTGAAGAATAGAGAACGAGAAAGGCTCAATGAAAATAAGGATATGTTCAAATCAGACATGACCCAATGGATGATTTTATAGTAATTATACATTGTGATGAATTTTAATATAAAAAAGTAAAAAAAATATGCAAAAGAAAAGACTCTTAAAACACTGTGGTGTAAAAGATTAAAGAAAGGCATAGGATTTTCTTCTATAAAATTGTTTTTCAAATTCATGATATAGGTATAGTTTTACAAGAAACAACTATTTTTCATGCTAATATATCCTCATTCATATCCTAAGGAAAAGAAGTGTTTGTTGAAAAATAATTACTTCCAATTGGGAAAGCTAATTTGAAATCAGAGTCTCTACTCCAATAAGAGATTCTTAATGATATATAGAAACATAATGAAGGTATTGAACAAGAAATTATATTCCAAAAAATGGAATAGTGTGAAGGAGAACAAGGTGAAAATATATAATAAAAAGAAGAATAATAACAATAAGAACTAGAATATAGTGAAGAAAGTCAAAAGAAAGTAGGTTTAAAAGAAAATGAAGAGAATTATCATATGGATAATCGTACCATGAGTACATCTCATGCCACATCAAAATATTTTTCTACTTTAGGAATTCAAAAAGATAATTCTATCATTAGAGAAAAACAAAATACCCCATCTTTTCGAATAAACTGAATCATATTCTATGGATTATAAATAGAATTAAAAAAATGTCTGAAAAAAGTAAAAAGGATTCTTTGGAATCAATTTAAATTTCTTATGGGAACTAGAAGTTAGATTCAATGAAAGGAAAAAAATAAATCACCGTATAAAGAGATTGGAGCTAGAAAAAGAAACATTAAATCAGAATTGGAATCTTTGAATGCAATCACTGCTTAGGGCCTTGATTTCATTTATCATATGTTATGATGATTGGATAAATATATTCCATTCTTTCCCAAGTTGGAAAAAAGTTGATTTGATTGTAGAGAACCAATAAAAATATTTAGATTCCATTATTTCTTTGATAGACATGATGATAATATTGGAACCATATTTCAAATTGTTTAAAGAAAATGTTGAATCTCACAAAAAGATTAGTAATATTGTTCTGAAATGGCCTCAAAATATTGATGAATACATCAATATTCATGATGATAATCTTGAAAATTTCAATAAATCTCAGGATGAATCTAATATTTATTTCAATATTCCTTCAAAATTCTTGGTTATTTGGATTAAATATCTTGAAACATTTAGAATAACATCTGAGGAAAAGAATATGGGTATTCTAGATTTACATGAAATCATGAAGATTCTTCTCAAATATATTTCTAGATTAAATGTCTATAAGTATAAATTTTTTCTCTAAATAATCATAGTGATGTTTTCTCTAAAATGATCAAAGCACATGAAGATCAAAATAAAGATTTGGAAGAAAAGTTTCAGTCTCAAGAATAAAATATAATGTAGTAGGATTGATGAATTCAGATTGATGAAGAAAGGATTGATGATATAGAAAAGAAAAAAAGTATCATGAGGAGACTCTCACAAATGTTTAGGAAGATAGAAAATTGTCTAAAAAGATGATGAAAATTGTTAGATCTTTGATGCCACTGAAGAAATATTGAATTCCAAAAACTTTTGTTCTATTTTTTTCTAATTTTAATTTTAATTAAATACTTTTTAATCTAAACATATTTTTTCTAAATGTATTCCAATATATTTGGTTGAATGTTCTTTAATTCATTTTATATGATCATGTAATAAATTATTTTTTTCATATAGTTTTTTCTCTAACCCCTTTCAGGTGTTTCAATAATTTCACTATTTCTTTTTGAAAATCACAAAGGTCCCAAAATAGAGGTGATTACTTAAGTTTTTCAGATCTATTTTATATTTAAGTCTTAATATTTGTTCTTTCCAAAAAGGGGGTGATTATTGAGTCAAAATACCTTTTTTTCTTTTTTAATATTTTTGTTTTGGAAATCAAAAACTCATTAATAAACATAATTTTAACTAATTGGTTCATGTCTAAGTTGTGTTAAATGTTTTTGAAGAAAACATAATTTTCTACCTTACTTAGAATTAATTTAAAGTATTCAAGAATTTACATTACAATTATTGTAATGAGCATGAATTTGATTATGATCAGATTTATCTTATCAAATCACTTTAAATACTTTATGTCATGTATACATACTAGAAAAAGTTTTAATCAGATTTGACATTGAAATTGATATCATTATATTCACACTCATAATATAAATTTTAATAACATTCTGTAATTGAATCCATCAGATTGACTAAAGGACAAATTCTGAATATGTAAAAATGTAATCTATCATAATGGAATAAATTTCACTCTATAAATGTTGTAAATCAAAATGTTATCATGAATTCTATTACAATATGTGAAAAATAAATGATGTCATGTAATCAGTTATATTATGACCATTAGAGTGTCAGGTGTCCAGGTCCATTCAAAAATCTCAAAAAAAATATGACTTTTGGAGATTAAGATGACTTTTGGGAGTCTTGGATAAAAATACATGGTTCGTTAAATATTTCAATAGAAGAAGTGATAGGCTCACATAGAGACACTGTGCGAGAGTACTTCTACTTTTTCTACTGTGTAATATCTCTAATGTTTACAATATTGAATAGATTTTTATTTGTACTTGTATTCACAGAGTCCATTTTGATTTGTGATATTCAAATTTTTGTGATTACTATTGAGGGATTGTGTGTATTGGAAGATAAAGGATTTGATCCCCTTCTTGATCATGGGGTTGTGGGCATTGTAATACAGAGTCGATCTTCATATCAAGGGCTACCGATGATAGGAAGATATAAAATCTGATCATCGTGTTGAGGGTTCGTAGGAATAGAGACACATACCAATAATCATATCGATGTATTTCTATGGTAAGATAAAGACATAAATTCTTTTAAGTATAAAAAAGGACCTTTATCTAAGGTTACTCGATACCCTTCTCATTGGGATAAAATTATTCTATTCAATTGTATTTTTTTTTTGTTACAAGTTTTTCATTTCTCGAATATTAATAAAAAATAATTCTTTTATTATCATCTTTCTATTTGTATCTTTCTTATCATAATTTATTTAATTAGGATATAAATTTTTTAATTTTTATTACCTTGTAAATACGTTTTTACTCTGGATACGATTCAATACTCATTAAGATAGAATAATTATTTTTTTACTATTATGACCTATCATAACCATTGTGATTACAATACTTTTTTTAATACTCTACAAAGTCATTTTTCTATTTTGATTACGATTAAATGTTTTTATGTTACCAAAACTTATTTAATATGACTCTATACACTATAAAGATAGAATCATCTTTATTACCTATGGATTATATATTGGAATCTACTTAACTATGAAATTCTTATCATCAGATATAAGGACCCAATCTAATTACTGATTAAATACATAAGAGGTTTTTTGAATAAAATTTGTTTAATTATAATAAAAAAATTATATTAAGGTAAAAAATGAATGTTTTTAAACTTAAAATTCACCCCTCCCCCTATTTTATTTATACATCTCCATAAAAATTTTGATCTTGTATCTCCCTTACTATATCCTTATTTTGTATGCCCTAATAGAGACCTTAAGTAGTTTGGAGTTGTCTAGTTTCTTTTTCAGGTTATGTTATAGTAGATTTTGGTTAGAGTTTGTCCAGAGTGAGAGTGTATCGGTAAGAATTGGGGTGGTTGGGGGGTTCATTCTCTCTAGTTGTTTGGTCTGTTAGTTCTTCCTTTTAGCCTTAGGAGAGTGAGCTGGTAATTAGCTCAGGTTTGTTCCTTTAGTGTCTAACCTTGATAGGGCTGGTTTCTCTAGGTTTTGACATGTTACAAGGGGAAATTTTTCATGGTATTAATTTAGAGTGCCAATATCATGCGAATAGGTTCGGTGAAGATTAGGCATCATGGTGTCTCTGTCGGGATCTCTTTAGCGATGTTAGGTGGTTTTTAGATAACATTAAGATGCTTGACTAGGATGAAAATTCCTAGTCGATGGTTGGATTTCCTTAGATTGGAAGTGTTCTAATGGGTTTTTGGATTGTCTTTAGGACTTTTGGGGATACATGGGATTTGCAATGGTACCTAGTTGTTGAGGAACTTCACTTTTTGGTTGGTCTCCTAGTAGTTTCTTCCCTTTAGGTGGAGAGTTTTCTGAATCTGTGATGTGTTTAGGTGGAAATTGGGTTTTCATTTTTCTATGCTTCATTTCTATATGTTTATTTTATTATTTTGTTTCTTTTATTGATATTATTGAACTATTTTTATGATTTATATTCTCTGTGTATTTTCTGAGATGTTTTTTATGGAATGGTTCTCGAGGATGGGTACTATTTTGTTCTACCATGTGTTGTAGGTACTACTGAGTATTCTAGGACTTCCTCATTGGCATGATCTCAGAGGTCAGCATTGGTAAGGTTAGGTGTGTTCTCTATTTATTTTTGTAGTTATTCAATTCTTAGGATGATTAGAATCATTAAAATGTCATTAATTTGGGAGGTGTGTGTCATGTTGATGCATGATAGGGGACAGTTTGGGTTGTATCATATAGGTGCTTTTCTGTTTAGAATATGATGCCTGAATTAATGGTTATAGGTGGTGAAGAATCATCAGGAGGTTTGATCTTAATTTTCAAGGTGTATTTTTGTAGCATTGTTTCATATTAAACTTTGTTTATGAATTTTAATTTCTAAGGTGATGTTTTTTTAATTTTTTATTTTTCAATTTATTTTTTTAATTAAAATTATTTTTTTAATATGATTTTTTTGTTAAAGCGTTGTTATGAAACTGGTAAGGGTGGACCACCATTTTATCCTCCACCGAACATGTTTCTAGGTGTGGTTCACACCTACTTCCACGTAGTTCCTTTTTTTGTTTCTATTTACACACATTTCCATCCTTTGTCAAAATAGCATAGAAATCACGGCTTCATCATGTGAATGGGTTTTCTGCATTTGGCCTCCAAGGGAAGGGGAGAACTATTAGCGGACTTTAACAGAAATGTCAAACTTTGTTTGGTAGTAGAGGCTCGGCTCAGTATAACTTTCTTCCTCATGGTGGTATCATATTTCTCAGTGGTGGTGCATGGTGGATTGGGTATTTTCATCTTCCTCTCATCTTCTTCGCACATCGATGCACAATGGCGACTCAGTTTGGGATTTTGGTGGCATAGGGATTCGTGGCGGTGTGATTTTTGTATTGTACATCGTTTATGGAACACATTCGAGCTTTATCCTAAATAGGTGGTGATTTACTTGAGAGGGAATCATCTCCGTTAGATAGGTGATGTTATTGTGAGACCTGTGATTTCTCCCGAGGAATGTTGGGAGGATAGGGTTTTTGTTTTGGTTAATATTGAACTCCGAAGATGATGATTGACTCCACAGAGGATATTCTATATGACATTGCATATTTTCTTCCTAACTAGTCTTATGAAGGCTACCTTCAAGCATCATCGACAGATCTTTAGGTTATTTGGTTCTTCAACCTGGAGGTCCACCCATAAGGATGGAGTTCATGGATAGCAATAGATGACCTGGAGGACTCGAAATTGATGAAAACAATGCATAGCGCCGAACAATATATTTTTGATTGGAAAAATGTTATAACAAACCCCTTGTAAGGGGGGTTTTGGTTGAATGTTATATCTTTGTCAGTTGGACTCATGTACATATATATTTTTTAGCTACGTCAGTTTTTTATTGGTGAATTTTATCTTGTATTTGTTTTCTGGCATAGTAAAGGAACCCCTACTGACTCTGCCCCCATGAACATAGGCCGAATTGGCCAGATCAGATTAATATGTGTGTCCCTTTTACGGATTTCCAAAAAAAAATCAACCACTAATGTTGAATGTTGTTGCTACTTGAATTTATTGAAACTCTTAAATCATTTAATAATTATGGTTATTGTAATTTTATATAAAATAGTTTATATTTATTGAATTGCATGTTTTAATAACATAATAATAAATATTAGTTTTAGATTTTGAATATTTGATTTTGCGAACCAAATTTATACCCAATGCATCCTGTCTATTCGAATGGGAACTTCCTTTCAATGCACAGCCCCCCAAAAATACCAATGTAGGCAATATTGTGTATGTTAGAGGGGATGACAAAGAGGGTATTTGGATACATGATAGAGGATATGAATCCCTTAAACCTCTAATGGAAAAAATGGTTCAATGATAAGTTTAAAGTTTATTTAAATATAATATTATTTTCCTCATAATAGTATGTGCTATCTATTTCATTTACATAATCTAAATTAATTTTTTGACTAATCATGCATATAATGGCTTCAATATATAATGATGTTACCAATCCTGAGGAAGAAAAACTGGTTGACGCTAAAACTACTGAATTATTAGTGGATAAAAAATAATCTAATGAATAAAACAACAACGACATAGAATCACTATGTGAAATAAAATTATCAAGGTATGGAGAAAGGTTATAAAATTTTAGGTTGGCCCAAATCAACACAGCCAACCTCTTGATCCGAACAAGTCAATGTTTATTAGTTATGTTAGGGTCACAATGAAAATTCATGTTCCGATTGATAAGGATATGTGGAACAATGTTTAGTCTATAATTAATGAAACCCATTGGTAATATATTGACGTAATGTTGTGATATAATTTCACTTTTTTAGAAAAAATTATATAATGAAATGTCAATTTTATTTTCAGTATATATTTCATATTTTATTTATTTTAGAATATTTCTATAATAAATATGCCTTCATGGCCGCTAGAAAAGCATATTGAGGCTTCTATACACATTGTACAAAACATCATCTCAGGGATACTGAGGAGAAATTATATCCACTCCCACCAGTTCCATATACACACATTATAAAATACAAGAAATATAAATCCTCCATAAGTTATCATGATGGGAAATCATTTCTGTTGAAATTTAGTAGATAGTGTTTTATTTTACATTATTTAATATATCCACTTTGTATCAAAAAATAGTAATTTATAAAACAAAAATGGTGTACTAAATGTAAAAAACATGAATCAAAATTAATGTACCCGTACTTGAATGCAAGGATGGGGTACACATCACTTGAAAATAAATTAGTATGTATTTTAAATATATAATAAATATTTTATGTGTTATAAAATAACATATGTTCATTTTTTAATTTCAAATTTTATGAATCAAACTCTGAAGCCACTTATATACCATGTCAAGTGTTGTGGAAGGAAGAAGATATAAATAATGATGTTAAACTATTTGATGAAAACACACAAGAAAACATGGGATGCATGTGTAAATATGACATAATATTAATTCACTGTGATTTAAAAATATATTAAATAAAATTAACCATTTATGTTCATATATTTTTATATGGTTTAGACGTAATATTCAGCATTGACAGTACCTGAAGATAAAATAATTTTAAAATATTTGAAGGAGCTAGAACAATTTGGGAGTGTTAGAGGTGAAATGTTTTGAGTGTCACTTAAAACATATTTTGAGAAGATAAATATTCAAGAAGATACATATTAGATGGTGAACGGACTACAAGCTCAAAGAGATTTTGTTGAAATATATTATTATTCAGTCTATTTTGGTCGATTAATATTTGAAAAATGATCAATTTGAACTTGAAATGGTATAAATAAAAGTACATGAAGAGCCGACTGACCCCACATGGTTTGAGGCTATCCATTTCCCTCAACCACATACCTTACCTGAGGTAATCAATTTTTTCATTACTCTATCTCTTAAATTTGAATTAAACAACTTCAAATACATTTATATTAATAAAATTTTATAGGGCGAATTTTTAATGTGATTTATATTTATGAACACTCATGTATCGCCTTATTGTCAGGGGTATGGTGTATAATATACCAAGATACATTCTAAAACCAATCAACTCCCAAAAGATCACATGAGAGTGGGAATTGATGTAGCTCATGAGCGTGTTGAGTTGCATATTCCACTTGATGATTGGATATAAACCCAAAAAATGATGTTATTGTAACTTTCGTAGCATGACTATCTAATCTTATAAAGATACATCAGGTATATACTTAATATTTTTTAAAATGAAAAATATTTAGTAGTTTACGAAAAGATATATCAAATAACTTAATATATTATATATGAATAAAATTGTGGGGAAATAGAATGTCAAATAAAGAAAATCTATTATATCAACCAAGAAACAAAAATGACCTTCCAGGAGTACCTTCTCTCCTCCATTACCACTTCTACATATATTTACATTATATATTAATTTAGACAAAAAAGTAAAAAATCGATAAATTCTTTTCATTCAATATTCTGAATAAACATTTAAGGATTTTAGAATGTACATAGTTGGTCTGGAGATTATAAATGAAATTATCATGTTTGATTGGTTGGTAGTCTCTGTTGTGAATATATACATGATGTACATTTTCATAATATATTTATCAATGAAGTGATCTATAATGTTTATTAAAGTTAATAACTATTCATATTTTATTCAAGAATTTATATTATTAATATATAAATGGAAAACCCTATGAATTAGGATTTGGGCTCATTAATCCTTGTATTGTTGGTGCACTTGAATTTTATTTTGACCTGAAAGTAATTGATAAGAGAAATGATTAAAAAATGTGAGTCATTTGAGAATAAAATAATATATATAAAACTATTCATGATTCCTAAATTATAAGGGAAAAATTATGCAGTATAATCATATATAACATATTTTTGTTTTTTTTTCATTACTTTTATTTTCATAGGAATTATTGGACGCTAATCAAAATCATTTTTTATAACAAAAATGTTTATTTTTTAGATTTAATGCAAGGATTCCAATCAAACAAATCAAAAATGATGATTATTTTGAATTTATAATTCACTACAATTAACATTTTATCGATAAAAATAGAATTATATGTTTCTATATGTTTTTTAATAAAAATATTTTTATTACAGTGTGATCTAAAAATATAGGATAAATCATTTTATGAGGTTGGGGACTGAATATAAAAAACAAATTGATTTCTCAAAATAGAAACAGATTATGGTATATATATTAATATTTAAATATCAAAATATATTTCAAAATAATATACTTACTTTTATTAATGTTTAATTAATTTTTAAATAAAGATAACAACAATAATTATTGATATTACTTTTGAAAATTTATCAATGATATCATATACCATTAAAATCCTATCATCCCTGAATAGGCAACTTCTAAAGGTAATTTCAATTTCATTAAAAATATTATTTAATCATTTTTTTTCTATATTATCTCTATACTACCAAGATTTCCAAAAAATCACCTACTCAGAAGAAGAAGAATGTTTTTTAGAGATTAATAGGTGGACTACATGGTTTTAGATTGTATTCTGACATCAAATTTTGGTGATTACCTATTACATTTGTGATGTGGTATGGGATATAACATTAATGAAGAATTTTGGATGTGAATCATTAGTATCATAATGGTTATTAATTTTTTTTGACCTATTTATCAAGGAGAAGTATAGTGGAGGTTTACGCTCTATGGATTCTGACATAGATTGTAGTATGTTTGAATCTACTTGTGCTCTTGAGAGATTGGAATTTGAGGTTGAAACTATGATAATGATGGTTGGCAAATGGATCAAGAATTTATAAAATCATCATGAAACGGTGACTTCCAACAACTTATTTTGTAAAAATTTTCATCATTTTATTTATTATTTTTAAGTGTATTTCCTTATTATTTTTATCTTATACTTATTTAGTCTTTTCATAGATCTTTTCGATAGTTGTAATTTTATTTCAAAAAGCTGCAACAATCTAGAAAAGAGAGAACAGGTTCCTTTTATATGGAAGTGGAAACTACACTCTATATAAAATATGAAATGAATCATAATGATGCTTTTAAAAAATATGTGATCGTATTGATTTTATTCAATTTATTTTTGAAAGACACTCTGCAGTTCAAATATATTCTCTTGTCTACTATGTTATTTTTCTATACTTAAAGGAAAAGTATGACTTCACAAAATATCATTCAAGAGAATTTCCATGAATGGTGTAGTAATCATCTGCACCTTAATCAAATACACCTCAATCTGATATAAATTGTTCTTAGTATAACTAGAAGTTTATGTTTTCAGTTTATAATTTTAATTTTATTTCAAAACACACATCACATACTCAAAACCAAGAAAATACCCTCATATCGTTTTGAAACTTTAGAAAAAAGCACACATAATTTATTAGTGATGTGTAGGAATAAAATACGACCCAATTTGATACATGGTGCATCTAGTATGACTCAAAAAGCATGTTTTGAGTTTAAAATTAACATTTTAGTTCAAAACACATGTTACATACTCAAAAATGAGAAAATGAATTAAATAATTTATTTGATACTATAGAAAAAAAATCCATAAGTCATTTTTGATAGGTAGGAATAAACCACACATCAGTCTCACACATGGTCTGCTCTGTGTGACTTAAAATGTATGTTTTTTTAATAGCCAGTTTTTCTCATAACACAAGACACATTCTCAAAACCAATCAATCATATTTAGATTGTGTTTATACTTTGTAATCATAATTTATAACATGTTTCTGACATGTAGGACTCAACCACATCTCAATATGAAGCACAATGTATCTATTATGACTCTAAATGTATGTTTTTAGTTCAAAATTGACATTTTAGTTAAAAACACATGTGACATACTCAAAACAAATAAAATGCATTAAGATGGTTTTGATAGTATAAGATAATGATCCATAATTAATTATTTCCATGTAGGAATTGACTGCATGTCAAACCGACACATGATATGGATGTTATGACTCAATGTGCAAGTTTTCAATATAGAAGTTCCATATAAGTTCAAAATGCACATCACATAGTGAGAATCGAGAAATTGAGCTATGATTATTTTCAAAAATTAGGTAAAAAATTCCTAATTCATTTTTAATGTATAAGAATTGACTTCAAATCAAACTGAAACATGATGTTGTTGGTATTAATTGGAGTATGTGTTTTCAATATAAAAGTTTCTTTTTATTTTAAAAAAATAATGTACCCAACACCAAGAAAAATCATTCATATTGTTTTCAAATGCAAGGATAATGGTCCATAATTAATTTTTGAAATGTAATAATCAACAGTACATCAATTTGACTGAATATGTGGTAGGTATAACTATAATTATGTGTTTCTAATATAGAAGTTTCATTTTAGTTCAAAACACATGTTCCATACTCACAAATGAGAAAATATGTTCATATTGTTTTGATACTTAGAAAAAATACCCATAAGTCAATTTTGACTAGTATGAATTGACCTAAAATCAATACAACATATGATGTGGCCGATATGACTCAAAGTGTGTGATTTCAATATAAAACTTCCACTTATGATTTACACTTTCATCTTATAGATAGTGTAACACCCTATAATTCTAAAAAAGGCCATTATATTTGATAGGGTGTTTGAAATGAAACACCAAGTGTGTAGGGGAATATAATATCCTGATATATTATAACATATTTTCAATTTAAAATATATTCAATCCATATTATATATTTCAATGCATGCAATATTTATTTTAACTTATACTGCACATAGTGAGTTTATTTGATGGCTTGAGTTACATGTAAGACTGAATCTTACCAAATACTATTAATATTATTATTTAAAATGAAAATTATCATTTGAAGTTAAATTGGTGGGTATGAATATGATTAAATAACAAAAGAAAATATATATTTTAATTCATTGGTTACCAGTTAATTAGAAATGAATATATAAACCAGATGAATAGAAGGGGAATGTTGTAATAAAAAACTTTTTTTTATGATCCAAAGGCGGTTTATATTAATAAAACAAATTAATTATTATTATTTGATTATATTAATTATATATATGTATATTTATTATTAAATAAAATATTTTTGATGTTTTTTCAATAGTTTTTATAGGCATATTGTAAGAATAAGTCCAATTTTACGCATAAAAATCTATATTTTTTTAAAGGTAGTTTTGCCACTTTTTAATTGATAAATTACTTTAAATATAGAATTTAAAACTTAAATAAATATTTTTTTTCAAAATAAACATCATTTTTTAAATACAAATTTCAAAATTATCTTAGGGTAATTTTTTGGTTTTTTTCTAAAACATTTCACTTTTAGATGAATAGTAAAAATATGGAATTTTAATTGAAAACTATTTTTTCATCTAATTTATGTAAAAGTTTAAATTATATATTTGAATAAATTATAAATCCATTAATACAATTTATTTAGGGGAAGAAATTTTACATTTATATTGGATATAAAAACATTTCAAACTTGTAAGAAAGTTTATTTTAAAACCTTCTTTCTCATCCCGTCTGCGGGATTAATTTTAAATAATTTTAATCCTTTTCAGAGATTTTAATTTGTAAAATTGGATTAAATATTTTAAATAATAATAATTTATAATTTATAATAACTTCAACTTAGTTTTTTACTGAAAATATAAATGAATAAAATTAAAATTAATTACAATAAATATGAGAGAAACTTGCTTAACCAGGGACTAACCCTTAAACTTAAGGGAAACAATTCTCTATAAACATGTAAAAAATAAACATTATGTCCATATTTCAACCATATACTCTCTTTTCACTAATTTAGATCATTATTGGATCCACATGAATAGGATAAAACATCAATGGAATTCCCTCTTTCAAAACATTAAAAGAATCGACTCCTCCTCCACTATAAAAAGGCACTCACCCATTCCATTTATTAACACATATAAATAAATTTGAATCATAAAATACATGAAAAAATAATCTCTCAACATGAATACCCTCATTTTAAAAACCTATATTTGGTCATAAAAAAACCAATTAAGTCCTTTGGTGCAAACTAAAAGGAGTTACCCTAAGAAAAGGTAACGTTCTTCAGCAAGAACTTTGGTTTTATTTGTTTCTCCACCACATAAATTATTATTAAAAATTGATTATATAATAACCCAAGGATCAAAAAATATACTTATATTTATTTTATTTCAATTTTATATCCCACAATCTCACTCACTTCCATAAAATGTTATATGCAATCATCGTTTGTGTGTACCGCGGATCGTTGCCTCATGAACTGATGTCATTAATTCTTCCATTACCACCTTTAAAGATTGGGAATAATGATGTATTTATAGATTATATATTAAATTTATTATGTATTCATTATTATTTAATATTTATATGACCCATAACTTTATTCTTTCCATTTTCTGGAAATATGATAACTTTGTCTATGGACAGGTGGACCACCACCTCCTCAAAATGATGTGATTCATTCCTGCTATACATGGAATGTATTAAGGATGGTTTTAAGAAAAATATGTGAAATATATGAAATAAATATAGAACTGAAATTATAATATACATATATATACATCAAATAAATTTTAAATACGATAAAGAAATTGAAGTAGCATTCATGCGTACGTATGTCATACCATCTCAATGAACGGTTTATTTCATTTCCTATATCCAAATTTTATGGATTATTATAAATACATTTATACTAAATATATATGATATTTAAATCATTTTATACATCCTAGATATTATTAAATAAATATTTAAATAATAATAACAAAAATAACAAGTCAAAACATACTCGAAAAAACATGACAATTAACACCCGAAATGATGAATATAATGAATGATTGTTAACAAATTGTTAATAAGATATTATAAAAAGATCATATATAATATTATAAATATTTATATGGTTTTAGTGTAAGTTAGTAACAATTTTTAAAACAATATTTAGAAGGCTAAAGTCCACACAACTAAAATTAATCACAAGGTAAGGGATTTCTTCTCAATTTACATTCAATTGAGACTTATATTTTTTATACACCAACTGACTTTAATGAAGTTTATAAACTAGACTTTTTTCATTTAATATCATTATTATCTCAAACATAATGGTGTTTCATGTTTCACTTTTAACTATCTCATTCAAGATGTTTTTATTTTAAAAACAATTAGTGGTAAAAGTTATCACTACATTATCACTTTCTTTTGTGATTGTTATCATTATCTAGAAACAATCACTTATTTGTGATCATTTTTATTGTAAATTACATTTAAATTAAATTTCCATATTCTCATTCAATTTATATTGTTAATTCCTATACCATATTTCATTTTTACATATGGTGTTCACTTTGATATTATTTGATTAATTGGGTAAATATTGATAAATATGTACCTTTTACTCAATATGGATATTTTATGATAAAGAATGTTGTTAATTAATTAAAATTATTATTTTATATATGATAAATGATTTGGACATACACTATATGGTTTTGGGATCGGTTATTACAATCCCCTTGATGCATCAGTTATCTCATGAGATGAAATCAGTTAGCCAAATCAGGGGCAACGTGAATGGTGGCATAGAATGACCTGGGGTAAAAAGATTCCTGCAAAACTCAACTTCCTCACTTGGAGGATTTGGACGAAATAAATTCCCTCCGATGATCACATAAAATAGCTTGTTATCAGTCTGGCGTCATGTTTCCAGTGCTACGGGAATAGAAGCGAGGAGATCATAAACCATATTTTTTTTAGGGAGAATGGGCTCAGCACGTTTGGAGGTTCTTCAGCTCATTTACAGTTTTTCTTCCTCGAGAGTGCAATGCGAAGATGGTTATGGAACATTGGTTTCAGGAGGATATCGGGATATAAGAGGAGATGAAGGTGTGAGCCGTCTTTTTCAACGCAGCCTGCTGGTGCCTGTGGTAAGCTAGGAACCGAGCTAAATACGAGGGGAGAAGTTTCACTGGTCGATCTGTGGTGCCGAAAACCCATTGCTTGCTGATCGACCTGATTGGAACCATGGGCTTTGGGAGGGGGGCGCTCTCCCTTGGGGTGGTGCAGGATACCCACAGGAGGGGTATTCGGAACAGTGAAGATGTGCAAGGCAGGTGGGTTCAGTGGTCTCCCCCGCAAGCTGGTCTTAAACTTAATTCTGATGGATCCTGTGTGTTGGGTGACATGCGTGGAGGACGATTCATTTGGGACTCCAAAGGAAGCTTGGTACTTTCCTTCACAGTGCATTATGGCAACGGTTCCTCGATTTGAGTGGAAGCAATGGCGGTCCTGTCCAGACTCTCCTTAAGCAATAGCAGGGGCATTTCCATTGACCAAATTGAAACAGAATCAATGTCCATACATGATGCTCTCTAGAATAAAGGCACCATCCCATGTTCTATCATCTACACGATTAGACAATGCAAGTCTCTCATCAAGAAAAACGTTAGAATATCACATACGTGGTGTGAGGGGAACAAAGTGGCGGACTATATGGCCTCAATCGCGGCACCTGTCTCTCAGATGTTGTGGTTTACTAATGTGTCTCAGCTTAATCCATAGGGGGTGAATCTTATCCAGGGTGATGCTCTTAAACTGCACTATTTCAGGCCCCCATAATATGGGTTTCCCTTCCCTTGTATGGTCCTTCTGGGCCTCCTCTTTATATGAATAAAAATTTTAATATTGGATGGATATGGGTTTTTACCCAGTATGTTTTAAACTGTCTTGAGGATATATATTGATTTTAAAGTTATCATGTGCCTAGAAAACAAGATTTATAGTGATTAAGAATTGAATTTTTTGAGAATTTAGATATTATTATCCATGAGATTTTTTCTTTGAAATTATCTGTAGAGTGATTTTCTTTCTCCTTTTTTTGATAAAATGGTTGTGTGTTCAGTTATTTTCCTGTCCATATTGAGTATTCCTTATCTAGTTATTTAAATGGAATATTTTTTCAGTTATTTAACTTTACATTTTTATTATTAATTATTAATTCTTGATATATTCCACTATACATAACCCTTAATGATTATTTGAGATCACCCTTATTTATTTATTTTTCGCCTAGTTATGAAGAAGAAATATTTGAATAAACTCTCAAGGAATATTTTCATCTCATTTTTTTATGTATCATGCTTTATTTTAAATTTTGAAATATAGTAATGGTATCATGTATGTAATCTGGTTTTTCTAAAACTAATAAACTGATCGGTCCTTTAGGATTTGATTCTTTGTAATCATGCTAATGTAATAATGTAAGGCATTGGCTCTGGGATTCTAGGATTGAGGTGCTACATTTTGTATCAAAGTTAGTTGAATAGAAACATCGGAAACTAGATTTAGGAAAACATAAATTAAGGAAAATAACCCTAATATAGTCTTTTAGAATGAGTATAGAATAACATCCTATAATTTCTGTAAGTTATAGATTATGTGAATCTTCCAAGAAATACATACATGTTCTGATACTATAAATGGATGTTGTCATGGAATAGATGTACCTATGAATAATAACGAAGAAAAGGTGTGTCGACCCTAAAACAAGCATAACCTAGCACATGACAATGAGCCTTACTATGCACCTCTTTTCACACTCTCACGGTATATGCTTAGAATAATTATCATTTTATTTATAAACAATTATGAAGGATTTGAGTGTAAGGATATCCCCAAATAAACCAAATTTTATGATTATAAGATTATAAATGTAAATTTTTTTCCATTTATGGAATTATAAATTATGATAATTTTATTAACTAATCCAGTAAGTTCCATTTTGTAGAAATGGAACCTATAAAGAATAATGGTATCACTACTCATGGAAAATGTAGAGATTTCCCTTCTGAGGGAACAAGTAAAACTGGTATTATAATAGAGAAAATTATGGATATATTATGGAATATTAATTAGGTTATAATAAAAAACCTTTCCTTGATAGGGAAATCATTACCATAGTGAGATTATTCTATATTGGATCCCTTTACGTGATAGAAGACCCCATCATTTATTGGGACTACTAATCCAATTGTAGCTTAGAAAATGATTAAATCTATAGAGAATATATTTATGTCCTTTTGATTTGTTTAAGAGTAAATGGTTATGATTGTGGTGTATTATGTCAATGGAGATGCTGATAAATGGTGGTTGTTTGTCCAAAATAATAGGCATGACTAAGAAATTGAACTCAAGTAATGGAAAGATTTTAAGGATGCATTCTTGGAAAAATATTTCCCTCTTGAGAAATAATATGAGATGAAGAGAAATTTAAATAGTTTAAAGAAAAAGGATAATAAATGTGTTGTAGATTATGAAGCTACCATTACAAGATTATAATGGTACGCTATAGATTTCATATGCAAATAAGATTTCAATATTTGACATTTTCTTTAAAGACTTGTGCCTAGTATCTTAAGTTCATGTGTGTCTTAATCCTTTTCCTCATATGTCAAAATAGTTATAGGTGCTATCAAGATGGAAAAAGACATTTCCTTGTCTTGTAGATTAAAATGAAAGAAAAATAAGAACATGATGGAAGACTAAATAATAGTTAATGGGAAAAGGGGAAAGAATCATTTTCCAACATGTAATAACTGTGGAAATAATCACAATGTAAAATGATTAAAAGTATTGGGTGTTATTTATAAGTGTGAATAAATGGGTCACCTGGAAAAATAATGTAAAGGGGAGAAGGAAAATTATTCTATTCGGTGTTACAAATGTAAGGAGATGTGGTACTATGAAAACAATTTCATAGCATCTAGGTAATATACCTTAGAATAATCTATTGGATCAAGGCCAGGCATATGTTATTGACACAACCAAAATAGACTGATTAATGTGATTTGGTATTTGGGTCATTGAAATATGTTGAAAAGGTTTTTTATTGATACTATTCTCATCATATTATTTATTAAATATACAATAATATTACTTCAATACTTTTTCATTAATGATTTAGGATCATATGTTGATTGGTAGCAAGAAAAGTGATTTAGTAACAAGTTAATCTTTTTGGAAAACACTTGGTTGAGGGAAAGATAATCCTTAATATGATCCTGATATTGAGATGATGATATTATATAAGGAGATGATTGATATGGATAAAGTAAATTGGATAATATTAACTAAAATGGAAATTATTATAAACTATTATATCTTATTATTATAGAAAGGTTAACCATTTATGATATGGTTTAACTTGAACTTTGGATGTGGTTTTAGAGATTATTGTATTACTTCAACCTATGATGGAACTTGTTCTAAGATATGAAGTAGAAATGGTTCAACTCATAACCAAAAAATAATATTGTGCTTATTAAATATAAATGTATAATGTAATGATAATCCCTAACATTATTATAGAGTGAAATAATTCTTCAACTCTGGGAAAAGGGTTTTGAAAAAAATATTTTCTGATTATCATAATTTTCTTTAATATCAACAACCTTCTTTATAACTATGGTTTAAGGATTTATGGTCATCAAATTTTAGCTGAACACGTTTTCTATCCCTCTCTGTCATGATTTTATAGTTATATTTCTCTTCTATGTCAAATTTTTCCCTAATGTTCTCCTATTTGAAAGCCTAGTTTTATAGTGACCCTCAAATTTTCCATCCCCAATTATTAAGGAGATAAATTATTGACCATGTTTATGATGTGTGTTTTAAAGAAAATTTTATCATAAAATATTAAACCCTCGATTACTGAGATCAATTTTAAATTGCAAGGATGCAATTTATTTAAGGTTGGGAGAATGTAACACCCTGAAATTCTAAAATAAGGACATTGTAATTGATAGTGTGTATGACATGAAACACAAAGAACATAAATGAATATAATATCCTGATATTTATAGTATAATTACTATTTTAAATATATTAAATCTATTCAATATATTTCAATTAACACAACATTGATTTTAGATTGTGTTTCACACGGTGTGTTTCTTCGATGGAAAACATTACACGCAAGAACGAATCTTAATGAATACTATTAATATTATTATTTAAAATAAAAATTATCTCCTAGAAGTTAAATTGGTGGTTATGAATGGTATTTAATAACTTGTAAAAATATATAATTTAATTCATTGGTTTCTAATTAATTAGAAATGAATATAGAAACAAAATAAATACAAAAGGATTTCTTTATAAATAAACTATTTTTATGCTCCAAGGAAATTTTATTTTAACAAATTAAATAAATTGATATTATTCGATGATATTAATGAAATATATATTCTATATTAAATTAATTCTTTTTTCATTTTGTTAATATAGTAGATAGTAATATAATAACAACAAGTCCATTTTTACGCATAAAAACATATATTTTTCTAAAGGCATGTTTCCTGTCTTTTAATAGTAAAACTATTTCAAATAAAAAATTTAAAAAATTTATAAACCGTATATGTAAAAATAAAATTTATTTTTTAAATTGGGGAATAAAAATTTTCTTAGGTTATTTCTTTGTTATTTTTCTGAAATATTTCATTTTTGAGGAATAGTGAAAAATAATGAATTTTAACGGAAAACTGTTTTTTCATCTATTTTTTTAAGGTTGAATTATATTTTTTATTGGTTTTAAATTTTAATTAGATAAATTTCACATCTATTAATCGAATTTAATCCATTAAAATAAATTTAATATTTACAGTGAATATAAAAACATTTTGAACATTTGAACATTTTTACTATAAAAACCCGCTTTCTCATCACATCTATGAGATTAATTTTAAATTAATTTCTGAAACTTATATCATTGGAATTTATAAAGTTGGATTCCATATTTTTAAAAATAATAATTTATTATTTATGATTAGTTCGACTTATTTTTTTACTAAAAATATTTTTGAATGAAATTAAAAATAATTATATTGATTAAGATAAAAATGAACATTACGTGGGACTAAACCTTAATCATAAGGAAAAAATAACCTATTAAATTGTCCAAAATCCATTGGATGGAAATATTTAGACCATATAATCTATTTGATCCAAAATTTTTATTATTGGAGCCACATTTCATGGGAAAAACATGGGTGGAATTCCCTCATTCAAAAATGTACAAGAATGTCACTCCTCCTCTACTATAAAAAAGCACTCACCTTTCCCACATATTCATGCCTCTAAAGCCATTTGGATCATCCAAAACCTACCCAAATAACTTAACAATATCCAACCTCTAATTATAGAACCATCACCTTAGGAATAATTAAAACTAATGAATTATTTTGGTGATAACCAAACGGTGTTACCCAAAGAAGAGGTAACATTAATCAACGAGAACTTTAGTTTTATTTATTTCTACACACCTTTAGTTATTATTATATATTTATTATGTGATAAAATAATTTTATTAAATATATTTGGGTTTTTTAATTGAAATTATACTACCTTCACTCACACACCTCCATCAAATGGGATACACAATCATCATTTTTTGTGTACATCAGACTACCACCTCACGAACAGATGTTATTCATTCTTCCATTACCTCCTTTAATGGTTGGGAATAATGATAGATTTATATATTATATATTATATATATATGATATTTATTATGTATTTATTATTATTTAATTATTATATAACACATACCATTATTATTATTTTCTGGAAATACAATAACTTCGTTTGTGGATGTGTGGACTATCGCCTCCTCAAAGCGATGTGATTCATTCAAGCTATACATGGAATATATTAAGGATGGTTCTAATAAAAATATATGACATATATGAAATAAATATGATACTTTAATGATGATATAAATATATATATAACTTAATTTTTAAATACGAAAAAGAAACCGACGTAGTGTTCAGCCGTACGTATGACATATCGTCTCCATGAAAGATATATTTTGTTTTCTACCTCCAAAATTTTATGGATTATTATAAATTAAAAAATAATTAATTTATATGATATTTTTATCATTTTTTACATAATTTAGATAATTAAATAATTTTATAAATAAGAACAACAAATACAAAAAATCAAATGATACTCAGAAAAACATGATGATTAACACACAAAATGGTGAAAATAATGAATAATTTATAACAAAAGGGTAATAATATTTTATAAGAAGATAATATATGATATTATAAATATTATTATGGTTCTTATGTAAGTTAGTATCATGTTTTAAACCATTGTGTAGGATGTTAAATACCACACAACTAAAATGAAGCATAAGGAAAAGGATTTCATCTCAATTAATATTCCATTGATTCTTATTTATGATTATACATGAATTTAATTTAATATGGTGTATATACTTACAATTTTCAATTTCATATCATGATTCACTCATAAATTATGGTATTTTACATTTCTCTTTGAACTGTCTCATCCAAGGTGTTTTGACTTGAAAATTACTCAGTGGTAAAAGTTATCTCGCAATATCACTTTCTTGTGTGATTGTTACCTTTACCATAAAAAAATCACTTCCTTATGATAATTTTTATTGAAAATTAAATTTATCTTAAATAATAATACTATCATGTAATATATTTTATTATTTCCTAAACCGTATACCATTTTTATATATTGTGTTCACTTTGAAATTTATTTGATTAATTGGGGAAATGTTGGTAAATATGTATCTTTTACTAAATATGGATCTTTAATGATAAGGCATGTTTTTCATCAATTAAATAAATTATTTTATATATTAGGAATACTTTGGAAATGCACTACATGGGTTCGGGACTATTTAATTTAAGTCCCTTGATGAATCAGTAATCTCATGAGTCAAAATCAGTTGGCCAAATATGATTGGTTTTTACTCACTATGTTTTTAATTTTCTGGAGGATAAATCTTGGTGGAAATGGTATAATGTTCCTAGGAAAGATTACATCCAACAATTAATCATTTATTTTATTGATAATTTAGTTATTTTTATTATCTGTGATATTTTTTCATTAAAATTATCTATGGATGAATTTTTGGTTCTCAACTTATTGATTAAATAACATGTGTGTTTGGTTATTTAAATTTCCATATTTGTTATTCATTATTAATTCATGATATCTTCCACTTTACTTAACCCTTGTAGATAATTTGAGATCACCGTTATTTTTTTTCTTTCACCAGGTCATGAAGAAGAAATATTTGTATAATATTTCAAGGATGTTATTCATATCATTTAATTTTGTATCATATTTTATTTTATATATCCCATTGTAACATGAGTATCATGTATGTAATCTACTTTTTCTAAAACTGCTAAAATGATCGGTCCTTCGGAATTTGATTCCTTGTAATCATGCCAATGTAATAAAGTAAGTCACCATCTTTAGGATTCTAGAGTCATGGAATTATAGACCAAACAAAGAAAATGAACTCATATTTTTTCAAACATTAGGAAAAAAATTTATAATACAGTTGTGAAATGTTGTAATCTACCTCACATTAATCTAATACACAATGTGGATGATATGACTCAATGTACATTTTATCAATACAAAAGTGTCATTTTTGTTTAAAATTCATATCACTAGCCAAAATCAAGAAAACAATATTGGATTATTTTCAAACATTAGTAAAATGATCCATAATTTATTTTCAACATTTAATAATTGACCATAAGTAAATTCAATGGATGATGTAGAAATTATGACATGAAGTGTGTCTTTTCAATATAGAAGAATCATTTTAGTTTAAAATTCATGACACAGATCTAAAACTAAGATAAATATCTTGGATAGTTTTCAAACATTAGTAAAATAATCCTTAATCTATTTTTAATGTGTTGGAATAAATATCACATTAATATGACACATGATGTGTTTGGTTTGACTCGAAGCATATTTTTTTTATAAAAAAGTTAATTTTAGTTTAAAATTAGAATCACATAGACAATATCCGGAAAACAAGATTATATGATTTTAAAAAATTAAGAAAAAAAAATCCATAATTGAATTTTTATGTTTAAGAATCAACAAAAAATCAATCAAGCACATGATGTGGTTGGTATGACATGAATTGCGTGTTTTCAATATATAAGATTCTTTGTATATCAAAACATGTATCACATAGTAAAAATAAAACAAATGAGAATTATTTATTTAAAAATATTTCATCAATGATCCATAATTAATTTATGATTTTTAGGAATCGACCATACATCAATTTGATAGATGATGTAGAAGATATTACTTAAAGTGTGTGTTTTCAATATAGAAGTGTCGTTTTAGTTTAAAATGAATTTCACATTGTCAAAATAGAGGAAATATATTGGATTATATTAATACATTGGGAAAATGATTAAGAATTCATTTTTTACATGTATGAATCCACTGAACATCAATCTGACACATGATGTGTCCAGTATGACTCAAAGTTTGTGAGTCCAATATAAAAGTTTCATTTTAGATTAAAAATGCATCACATAACCAAATTAATAATATTAGTACATGTTAATTTCAAACATTATGATATATATCCATAATCCATTTGTGATGTGTATGAATTGATCGCACATCAATATGATACATGATGTAGTCTCTAGGACTCAAAGTGCATTTTTTCTATATAAAAGTGTCATTTTAGATTAAAATGTGCATCACATGTCTGAAACCAAGAAAACCCCCAAAGATTATTTTCAAAAAGTATGATAGAAATCCATAACTAATTTGTGACATGTAGTAATTTATAGCATTTCAATATGACACATGATGTGTTCGGTATGACTTAAAGTTCATGTTTTCAATATTGAACTTTCATTTTAGTTTAAAACATGTATCGCATAGCCAATACTAAGAAAAAAATATCATATTTCATTCTATGTTTTGGAAAATGATCCATAATTCATTATTGTTGTATAGTAATTGACCACACATTTATATGACACACATTTTGTATGATATGATTTAAAGTGTGTGTTTTCAATATAAAAGTTCCATTTTAGTTTAAAACATGTATCATGTAGACAAAACTGAGAAAGAAAGATCATTTTTTTCAAAAATTAAAAAAATGATCCATAAATCTTTTTTGACAGGGAAGAATAGACTACACATAAATCTAATGAACAATTAACTGATAATATTAGTAATATATATATATATATATTAATTAAAAATATGATTTATCATATGTAAATTGTTTATGTCCAAAATTATAATTTGTTTCTTTTTTATTTATTATTACTAAAATCAACATTGGTTTTATTTTAGGGACAATATCATTAATAGAGTTTGATATTTAGAGAAATCCTATTATAAGTTTTGATTTGGTATGTTGGTTGTAATTTTTTTAGATTAATTGTAAATATCACATCAATCTAAATATTTTGTATTTAAATTTTGAATTGAAATGATAGGGAAATCATATATTTGTGTTTTAATACAATTTTACATCTATATTTTTTTCTATATACCTGTATATTAATTGGGTTATCCATTATAGGGTGGTTGCAGCACTGTTGTAGGTGCATAGCCTTTATCAATTCTAAATATAATGCTTATAAAGGCCTCCTTTATCAACTCTAGTAAAAGCACATATAAAGGGGACATTATTAATGTAATTAAATATTTTGATAAAGAGACCATTTACTGTCACTATATGAAAGTGTTGATGAATTGATCTTTTATCAGTTCTAGAAAATGTGATGATATGGTTCCTTTATTAGTGAAAAAAGAAAGAACTAATAAAGGGGTCCTTTATCCACACTTTCTTTTAGCACCTATAAAGGGGTCCTTTATCGGTACTTTATTTTATCATTGAAAAATGGGGCCATTGTTGGTGCTTTTACTAGCATTTATAAAAGCCAAAAGATTTTATGATCACATGGATTTTCAGTTCCTTGGTGCTAACAGAAACCATTTCTAGTGTTGTTAGATCCCTAAACTATATTAATGAGATTTCCTAAAATGATAATGATTTAAATCCGTCAAACCATTTGGAGAGTCCATCAGCAGCATAAAAAACACATTCTGTACCACAAAAATCATCTTACCCTATATTTCACAAATAGTCTTAACGGTTAGGTACTAAAAGATAGCATATAATTTCATCATTGAGATCCACTTGAAAAAAATTAATAGATTATCCATAATATAAATTTATCCCCCACAAAACATCTCAAAATGAAATCAGATCAGCAATAAGTTAGTGTACAAATTCCTAAACCATTGCAAATAAGTTGTAAAACTGAAACTTCAACCAACCCAAATCAAAACCTTGGAAAAACCTTCACATTTCCAAAAAAATATACAGGCTTCACCATATACTATATATATTGAGAGGAGATCTAGAATATTCCTTTACCAAACATCTGTCTATAAATAGGGGTCATTAATATCCAACTTCTATCACTCTCATTGAACAAAGAAAACCGTTTATAAAAATTCAATCTAAAAAAATAATCCTTGATAATATCATATACAACGACAGTCCTCATTTCATTAGGGTTGGTTGATGAAATAAACTAAAAAACATCACCCCAAATCCAAGGATCGATCTATATATTAATAGAATTACCATCAAAGTTATTCCAACAAATACTCTCCAGCAAAAGGACTATAGGACAAGAAATTCTCTAACACAAAAACCAATAATGATGTCTAGGAGAAGCTTTCAATAAATAAACACAGGGGAAATATTTTTCATTGAATACCCAAGAAGAAAGGGAAATAAGAAAACATAAAATCCTCTAACACTGCTTCGAAATAAGTGATGTGTTGAAAGACCCCATATTCTATAATTCCAACCCTCCATCTAAATTAGTGAAACATAATATTTCCCAAGAAACCATGTTCATATTCTTCCTCTCATCTACAGAACACCATCAGAAGTCCAAGAACATGGAATGAAACAAATTGATAATATTGACTTTATGTTTTAAGAGGGATATTATATAAGTAGAAATATCTTGAACCACTGATTTGATCATGACAGTATTCACATCCCTTGACAGAATATTCCCCATTCAACCATTAATTTTATTCCAAACCCTATCCACGATAGATGCAAACACCTCCATTTTAGATCTTCCAATAACTATCATATTTCCCAGATACTTATTATTATTAACCTTATTAACATATAATATATCAAACAACTCATCCCTCTACTCTAGAAGATGAGGTATGGTGTGAACTTTAGTTTTTAATCATTTTTTTGTTATTTGAAGTGTGAGGGTAATTTGGTTGCTCACCACATTACAAGGTTTAGGATCTCATCAAATATTTCAATTTGGTTTAATTATGTTACAATGGTGGATTTGACTTTTGAATTCAAGGATTTGAATTTAAATTTATATGATATTTCATTCCCTATTCCAAAAATAATAATATTTTTTTAGTTTTAGAAATAATAATTATTATTATTATTATTATTTCATGTTATTATTTAATTAAATTACAATCTCAAAGAGTGGGGCATAGAAAAAAATTGTTATTATATTGAAAAATATTAAGAAAGAAAAGAATGAGGATTCCATAATAAAATTAGGAAGAAATATATATATGATAATAATGGACTAGTGAAAATTTTATTTAAAATAAAGAGTAATTAGGAAAAAAATAATTGTTAATGAATTAATAATCATATCATTTTCACCCTTTTTTGAATGTCAAAAGTGAATAGTTTATGAATGAAAAACCATAGAATTTTTACTATCTTTTGAAAAAAAGTTGTAAGGATTATGAAAAATATTAAGAAATAAGAGAGGGGGGTTTCATAATAAAATTAGTAAAAAATATATAAATTTATAGTGGACTAGTGAAAATGATATTGAAAATAAAGAATATTTTGGAATATTAAATAATAGTTTATGAAGTAAAAACAATAACGTTTTTGACACTCTTATATGTACATGTTAGTGAAGAACATTATCCTTTACTTGCAAGTAAATTAATTAATTAGTTAACAACAACTATAATAAATATAATTACATTTTAAATTGAAATGACTATATTTTTTATATTTATATTTATATGAGAATTCTCAATTAATTATAAATAATTTAAAAAAATTTATTTAATTTAATCAAAACTAAAAAGGTTAGTATTTAAAATATATAAATATAGATAAATTTGAATTTTAATTAATATTAAAATTTACCATATGTATAATCACATAAACATTGTCACTAATTTTAAACATAATAATGATAATGATAATATTGTTTTATAAATATATATATATACATACATACATATATATATATATTAGAAAATTTTAGTGAATGAAGATCAATTTCATCATTATAATAATTTTATATGAAATATAATTATATATATTTTATATATTATAAATATATTAATATATATATATAAATTTTATATATAAATAGAAATATATTTAGAGTAATTAGAGAGTAGTCAAAGAAGGATATTTTCATCATTATAATAATTTTATTTAATTATAATTATTATATAATTAAATATATATTTTTAAAAACAAGGAAATTTAATTAAATGATCCAAGACCTAGAAATATAACAGAGTTTATCTAAGGATGAGAATTGACAAACCAACCATGGAACCCTCTAGTACAGCCCTGGGTTTCCAAAAAATGTGCATCCATATTCGCATCTCTTTTGATTGAAGAGAACTTGTATATGGAGAAGAATTGGGAGAGAGAGTGTATATTCATAACTAATAATAAAAGGTATTAGAGGGAATTCCATGACACATGTATCACATAAATAATGGAAAGGTATCCTTATTCCAAAATTATAGATTTATTTCCTTTCTCGATGGAAAACATTAGAATCTCATAGACAGACTTTGAATATGCAATTTTTGGTTCTTAATGAGCATAGAATGACTTCAAGAAGGCCACCACCATGAATCTACGGAATTCATAAACAAAAATAACAATTCCGATGGATATACTAACAGAATTGATGCCTCCATATCAATATTCAACATATCAACTGCGGTAGGGTTTCACAAGCTTGTGAAAGAGTGAGAAATGGGTCTATCAAACTACACCTACTTCCTTTTTTATAACTCTAGCAAAGATACCACACACTCAATCCAAAAGAACATTGTCCTTGATAACTGAGGAAAGAAAAATTCATTTTCTCATGCCTAGATAATCCAGGAGATGGTCAATGTGAAACCACAATCTATTTCGGGAGAGAAAAACACCATTTTAAGAGCATCATTGTAGGCTTAGTCAACATATCAACCAGATAATCAGAAATTGAATCTCATTCCTGCCAAATTGGCCTACCCCAAAGTAAAAGAATATAACATGAGATAGAGACTATATTAGAGAAATGTACTTGGGTCATATAATATCATCATATTCATGGAGTAACATGATAAACTCCTTATAGAGTAGGATACCAATGCACACTTTCCCCCATAAAAACCAAACATTGGGAGTGACTGCTTGCCTCCATAGTGTATTCAACAAAACATAATTATTCGTGATTAACATCCAGAGTTCTATATTATATGTAAATTTAACCAAATGGTTTTTCAAGCCCTCTTTTCTCGGGAAAATTTTATCCTGTTCGTTGTCCATTATAAATGGGATAATCAATATGATGCTTATATATCTTTCACTAAACTTCCTTTCCTAAATTTTAGCACACCAATCATTGTTTATACTATATGACAGATATTTAACGATTGCATCTTCCCACCCAGAGACCATTAGTGAAGAATAATTTATCCCTTCATCATGGAACAACAATAGTAACTTCTATATATTCATCATTTCCCTATCCTTGACTCTCAAGTACGGTCCATCACAAAGGGTTTCTCATGACACCAATAAAACAACCTATAAAATACTAGAACTATAACCCAATACTAAACCATAGAATTCCATACGAGTAAAATACATAGCCTCATAGATCTAAGCTCATATAGAATCAAGGTTTTAGAAAATCCACCACCTATACCATTCTCATATCGTAATATTGAAACGTCTCAAATCTTGTAACCCCATTCGCAAACAATTTTTTTGAAGGAAAATATAGTTCCAAGACATTCAATGAATTTTGTTTCTCCCACTATTTATCCCCCCTCATAGAAATTAGTATGGAAGGAGTGGATCTAGTCAATAACAAATCTAATCATTTAAAAATTGATATAATGTAGGCTAGTATCGCTTGTATAAGTGACTTGATTAGAGGCTCTTTCCAAACATTAGAGATCTTCATAAAGTTCCATACATTATTTGTTTTAACACTCTATCCAGGATACTCAAGAAAATATCCCTTTTAGAGAAAGAAAAGATCGTAAGAAGACCCATGCATTTATGCTTCTAGTCAACAACCTAAATTCCATAGGATTTATTGAGTTCATCCATTTCACAATGTGTAACTCTTGAACTGAAGTTAATTTCTTACTTAGTAAGTTTGTAGGACTATCTATGTTGTTTCTCAAACAAACCAATCATGTGATGAATATATTTGTATTATTCCTGGGCAGTTCTCAAGAAAACCAATCTATCTTTAGGGGAACAAATGGGAGACGATTGGACATCATCTGCATGCCTTCTCTCCATGAATTTTTTTCCCTTTTCTACTACTGAAATAATATTATAAAACATGGTGGTCACTGAAATAAAAAGAAAAAGGTAATGAGGATCACCATAATAAAGGCCCCTAGTATGGGAAACACTCTGAAAGATGAACCCATTGATTTTAATCCTATATGAAACTAAAGATACACACATTTCATTATGTCCGCAATTCATCTAGGGAAGAATCCCATTTTATTAATTACAAATTGAAGAAAGGTCTACTCAATCACATCATATGCCTTTTTCATATCATGATTCCAATATATAATAAATATCTTATAAACCAAGTTAGTTTTCATGTAATGATACTCTTTACTTAAAATAATGTAATTATCATTTATGAGTCCTTTGGGAATGAAAGAACTTTGATTTTTAGAAATAATAGAAGAAAACAAATAATGCAAGCAGTTAACTAGATTCATTGAGAAAATTTTGTAGATAACATTGTATAAATTGATGAGACTAAATCCTGAGACTAAATTAGGATTTTTGATCTTTGGGATCAGAGTAATAATAGTTTATTTTTTCACAAAGAAGATGGCTTTACCCACCCATGGGTATTTCATGAGACCCAAGACATCACACTGGACAATATGCCAGATTTTTTTAAATAACAATGCCTAAAATCCATTCGATCTTGTTCCTTTAGTGGAATGCATTTGTTTAAGGGACATAAATAACTCATCATTATAGAGGTCAAATGAAAGCATCTACTTCACTTCCTCCATAACCACCAATGAAATACATAGAGAAATTTTGGGAGAAATGGTCAACTCCCCCACTGTATAAAGCTCCTAGTAAAATGCATAATAAGATCATGTGTCCCCTTTTCATTGGATATAGTTCCACCATTCACATATGTGAGGAAAGAAATTTTATTCTTACACATCCTTCTATATGAATTCTTTTGTAAATAAAATGTAATAGAGTCTCCTTCTTTGATATGGGTTTCACATGCACATAGGGGATAAAATAATTCCTGGATTTTAGGGGATTCATACAAATCTAATTCAAGGGTTGAAAAACATTCAAGGACTAAATCATAGGGGGTGATGATTATAGATATTTTAGTTTTAATTAAATATAATCACAATTAGAATCATGTTGGTGTTACTTGATGTTTCCCCAATACATTAAATCATTTGTTACATGTTTGATATTGCTTCTCATATTGGGATCACCTATTTTCGAGCAAAAATGTTTTAATTCTTCACATTCCATATTATTCACCAAAAATATTTCAAATATAAAAATATTTTCATGTATCGAAATTATTTATCCTTGAGATAAATACATGAGGATAGGGAAGTGGTCAGAAGATGAAGATGAAATGTGATAAAACTGGAAGAAGATGAAATGGTTTTTCTATTAACTCAGTAACAAAAAATCAATCAATATATTCCACAATATTATTATTTTCAGTGTTCCCATAGAACAAGGTATGATGGTTTAATAAATACCCAAAATTAGAAAGGCATTCCATCATAGTTTCTTTATAAAACTCCACTATTGGAGAAAAATGAAGGTTGGAATCACCAACCATATCCTATTGGGATTATATTTCATTAATGTCCCCTTCATCTAGAAGAGGTACTGGTAATCTTTCACAAAGGTACTTAAGAAAATTCCATGAATTCCATTTATCCCTCTAGGTGTTCCATCTATAAAATCCAACAAAATCACATCCTAGGGTTCCCAGTTGGTGAATTGAGGTAGAAATGTGATTATAAGAGAATTATTTAATCCTTAAATCCACCAACTCTCTATAAAGAATAGATATTCCACCCACATGTCATTGTCTGGGGATGAGGAAGCAACAATAAAAACAAGGAATTTTTGTAATTCCATCTTTGTACTTTTATCTAATATGGTTTTAGATAGAAAAACTATTTCAGGGGAGCTTTTAGTACAACTATGTTGGATAATTTGAACTCAGCATGGGTTTCCATGCCTCTAGAAGTTCAAGCATTAGGTTTTCATTGGGATAGATAGGGACAGATCAATCTAGACTTCACCTATGAATATTAAAGAAATATATTATCTTCTTCCATTTTACATCCTTTGTCGTATCTTTCATGAACTAGTGGGAATTCTATATGTCTTTTAGAGATGCTTTTTTCCATTATCATAATATCAAATCCATTATCCCCTATCAATTTCCTCTTCTATATACATAATTTTTTAGATCAAAAATTGAAGGTTCAAAAATTTCTTTGCCTAGTAAAGGGGGGTGTGGGAGGTCATCAAGGGGTGGAGAAGTATTCTTATCGGGGGGTTTGACAAGGTCTTTTTGGGGCTAGTGGGTGTTTTCTCTTATCACTCCATTACAACATTCCTATGAGAATAGATAACATTTAATAAACTAGATAGATTTTTCTAGATTTCATATACTTTCACTAGATCACCAAAATTAATTAAGACCTCTTGATCCTTCACCTCTTATAATCAAGAGTAATTCTACTATTTCTCAGGAATAACAAAAGAACTTATCAAGATAGTTTTGTTTTGTTCTTGGTTAAAATGATAATTATGTTCATTTGATAGTTTTTCTATATTTATTTTCTTTTATTATTCCAGATTAAAGGACACCCCTAGGTTTTAGGCATGAATCCCTAGCTCATACCATATGATAATATTTCCTTCTACATCCATCATTTTTTATTTAAAATATTTTTTCACATGTTTGAGACATCCACAATAAAAGAATAAAATTGGTAAAATTTCATACTTTAAGGATATACAGGTATTAGATTCCTCCATAGACAACAACATCCCTCTCAAAAGAGGCAGATCCATGTCTATTAGAACCCTAATTCGTACAGTTTTCCCCTAGTGAAAAGGATATGAACAGTCTCATTCCATAAACTCACCAAATTTTGGCCCTAATTTTATGAATTATATATTGATATCTTCCACATCAAGTAATACATATCAGCTGAATCTTGAAGTCGGTTTTGGAGAAGGTAGTGTACTATATGCCACCTCTATTTTTTACACCCTCTATTAATATGAGATTATTATCAAAGGACCTTAGTCTTTTATCAAGAACCCTTTGTTTGTCCTAATCATTCAAAAACCATGTTTCGTAAAACAGTTTTCTAATGGAAACATCCTTATCTAATCTCCTTGTATCATGCATTATGTTTTCTAGTACATTTATATAAATTTTTCAGTTGGTAATAAATTTTCTAACAATCAGAAGCGGCATATGATGAATCAGAAACACATTTTTTTCCTTATTTTCCATAATCACTACATTCTCCTCATCTATCAATGAAATATTTTCCTATTGTAATAACAAATCAAATTACATCCCCCAAAAATTTTAAGAATATATTAAACTAATCTCTATTAAAGGAGGAGTTGACATCACCTTCCATTATTTTGTCATGATTTTTCAAAAAGATTCCATATACCTTCATCGAAGGAGGAGGAGTCATTGACAATCATGATGACACCAACACTATGAGGACCCATAGATACATGTATATTCCCTGAGGAATGTCTGGCCCTAGAAAACCTAGGAGGGCCATATCAACCCATGTATAGTCTAATATAATTATATATACTTATAAAATTATTATCATTAAATAAATTTTAATTAACATGATAATTTATTAATTTATAAAAAATATTCAATTATTTTTATTTTACCAAAAAAATGAAAAATATCTTTTTATATTGCATTAAAAACATCTAGTATGTCTTTTAGTTGAACCTCTATTATATTTTAATAACAATAATTATTTTTATTTTTTAATATAATACTACTCATAATTTAATCATTCATATTATTATTTAAACCTATTTAATATTCATAAAGAAGTTCATGAAAACAAATTAGGATGACTATGGAAAATATAATGAAAAGAGAGAAGTGGGGAAGTTATAATTAAATTATGATGAAATATATATAATTATAATCAACCATTGAAAATTATAGCGAAAATATGAAATATTTATTAAAATACAAAAATAGTTTATAAATGAAAAAAATATCATTTTTACCCTCTATTACAAATATATTAATTAATTTATCAAATAATTAATTTTACTTTTAATTTATATAATAATAATTCAAATTGAAATTGTTATAATTAATTTAAATTATTATTTTAATTTGAAAATATATATCAATTAAAAATAATTTAATATTTATAAATATAATTTAGTTAAAAATTTAATTAACATTTAAAATTACTACCTTTATAATTATATACATATATCTAAAATCAATAAATATAAAAAAAAATCATTTTGTTGTTGGGGCTTACCTGAGTGGTAAAACCACCCCATAATTTTACTTCTAACAAGGGTTCAAATCGGGAAATACCCATTAAGGGAAGATTTATCTGGCCATTTAAGGCATTAAATAGTGCTCACTCCATAGGCATTAACAAGGGGGATATTTTATCTATCCATATAAGGAATTAAAAATTATCCCACACTATAGGCATGAATAAGGTGAATGCACATCAACAGGTAGTAAGGTAGAGAATTGATACGAGGTCAATTGCGTGGGGTGAATAGGGAGGTAGCGCGACATGGTGATGTGAATAAATTGTTGGGTGGGAGGATCAAAAGAGAGATGGGAATATTGGAACCCATCAATAGGCACTCTATCCACTCAGATAAATAATGTTGGATGGAGGGGTGCCTACTACAGTGTGATCAGGGGCAACACGACATGATGATTTCTGGAATGGGGAGGTGTGATGTGCTAATTGGTGACATAAGCTTCTTGAGTGATCTTTAAGGTGACACGATGTGAGTGGCATGCATTGCGACATAGCAACAAGCATGCCTCACTTGGTGAGCATTTCAAAAGAGTGATGTGTGTCTTGGAGCCTATTATCCATACCTATAAACAAAAAAATTCCCAATGTGTCATGAAGGGAGTACCTTCAACATGATGATAGAGGTTAACACGGTTTTATTATGATTTCATGGGGTGGCATGATGTAAATACTAGTGAAAAAGTGCGAGACATGTATTTTTATATGATACTTTCTATAATTTTCTATTGGGGTGCTTGGGCCTCAATTAGTTAGACTATATGGTCATCAAGATCATGGGATTTCATTCCAATTAAATGTAATAAAATATGTCCTTTGGTTGTATTTAAATCCTTTAGGGGGATGAGGCTTGACCCACTGGAATGTCTGGATATGTCTGTATTTTCGGTTTATAGTCCCTGCATCCAAATATAGATTATTTTAGAAAAATATGGCATATATATATTTTAAATATAATTAGATGTATATTTAGAGTGGTGGGAGAGATTAACAAGGTGTTTAATTCTATCATTATAATGATTAAATTTAATTATAATCCTAATTTTATTAGTTCTAGTTATAAATTATTCTTATAATTAAAAATATAATTATAAGGTTCATGAATTTATTTAAAATAATTTCATTAAATATTAACAATTATAAAAATTTTAATTAAATAATAAAACTAAAAAATATATTTCTTCTAAAAAACCACCATGTTGTTTTTGAGTTTGATCATCCATTTGTACTTTTGTGAAAGCATTTATTATTTTAGTATATATATCCTCATCTCATTAATATAATAAATTAAATTTTTATTAAAAAACTTATTTTTTAAAATTTTAATATTTCCATATATTATTTATTTTTATTTCAAAACTATATACTTTCATGTTTTATGGGAACCCTTCTTGAAAAATCATAAAAGTGGATCTTTGAATAATTATAAATAAAAATACCTTAAATTAATGAATAAAACTAAAATTTGTTATAATGATATATTATAGTTGACACTTTAATTTGATTACATACACAAAATCATTGTTTATTCATACTGTATATAATTCTCTGACCCAACCTAAGACCTCTTTGCACCACACCTTCCCTTGCCTCTCTTCAACCTCCCATACCGCCTCTCCTCTAGGTTCTAGAGGCGAGAGCCTTTCATGATGAGAGGTATAACGTCCCAACACATTCCATTCCCTTTTTACTTCATGATCATATATGAAAGCATCAATATCCTTGAACCAATCATAGAAGGTTGTAAAGTTATTTTACTCTTTAACGACCTTTAGATTCCCAGAACAAAATTTCCATCAACAGTAGTAGAAAATCAAAATCAAGATATACCACCTAGAAAGAAACTCTTCTAGGAAGGGGCCTAGTTCTTGGATTATCCAATGTTTAGAAAAAGATCAATAGATTTAAGAAATATACACACTCAATTTTAACTGGCTGCAGCATTTCCAGTATACCTAGCACTCCTCCTACTTCCACCACAGGTCCAGCGTTGATGGAAAAAGTAAAGCATGCGACAACCCTATAAAGTATTTTTTGTAGATTATGGAAGATTAAGTTTTCTTCCAACCATTTGATGACTATTGATAACTCATAGGTTTATTCTTTGTCTTATCCTTCCTCGCGTGCATGTTCCAAATTTTCTCCATGAAAGTGTTATATGGTGAAGAATAAACAACCCCTTATAGTAAAATAAGGGGAACAATATGATGATACATGCAGCTTAATTTCATTCAATCCTTCCCTCTACCCACGTATATGGATTTAATCATCATGTATTACATCACCATGGTGACACTCTATATATTGGGATTTTTTAATTTTATTTTTATGGAGTTGGAGATGTAGTTTCAGAGGTTTATATGATATCGTCCTAGTTTTATAGTTTTCTTAATAAACTTTTTTTTGTATTAATGAATTGAAATTTTTTCAACCATATTTGGAAAATTAAACAAGTGCGTAATTGTGGTTTTATAGCTCAAATTAATTATGATAATGTTTATTTATAATTAATTAAGAAAATTTAAATAATTAATAAATATTATATGTGTTTATATTTTAAAAAAATCTACTAAATTCATTGAAATTGGAAAAAAATACCTTAAATAATAAATAAAAATCAATTTTTTTAAAAATTGATATTTTCATTATCCATATAAATAATATTTTCTATGTTTATAACCTAGTAGTAATTCATGAAAATGAAAAAAAATTAAATTTCAAAAAAAATTGAAATCAATTCCAAAAAAATTATATATTGATTTTGTTTATTACATAAAATTTTGTTTTTTGTGACTATAATAGTGTAATAAATTTGTTCTTCTTTATATAAGAGATAATACGCTTAAAAAAATTTTACTTTTTTTAAAATATTTTTATTTTACAAACAAAATAATTTTTTTATGTTATAAGCATTCAAATTCAAAATTATACTTTCAAAATCCACTATAAACTTTTAATGTAAAATTCCACTAAAATGATACAAATATTAAATGTAAATGGAAATTGGAAAATATACTTGGAAAATTACAGTTTAAAATACCACTAAAATTTTATAAATGATAAAATAACAGAAAATATGAGATTGTAATATACTAAGGGAAAATATTATTCTATATTTTATAGTATAAAATTTAATATCAAAAAACATGATAGAAAATTTCCTAAAATATTCATTTAAAAAATATAATTAAATATAATATTGGAAATCTCACTATTATTTTATAGTTAAATAGTGAAATTAAATTTTCATGTAAAATTCCTTACTAAAGTCACTATAATATTAGTGGAAATATTTAAAAAACAATACAGTGGAATATTCCTCTTTAAATATTAGTAGAAAATTTCAATTAAAAAAATTGATAGCCTCATCGGTTTGTCATTATTTCTCTATGGGTTTATGTGAAAAAGAAATATAAAACATCAACTATACTACATTGTTAATCTAAAATGGGTATAGGAGCAGGTAAAGATCGATCCATAGAGATGTTGATTTATTTTACTTAGTTTTTTAAAATACTTTATTTTATAAAATTAAAGAAACATGTGAGAAAATACTGATTTGATTTGGTTTGATAGAGAAAATAAAAAAGGATATTGATTGGGTTGTGTGAAAAAATATTTAAAGATGAGTCAGGGTTTTGTAATATCGGGGTTCAGGTGAAATTGTATTTTATAAAATAGGTTGACTAATGATTGGTGTCAAAGTTTAGATGAGGAAGATCCAATGGTCATGGTTCCCCTCCTTGGCATGAAAATACCCAATTTCCCTTTGTATGGTAATTTAGGATTTCACTGAATCTTATTTGTCTTGATTGAATATTTAAACCAAACATCCCCAAAATTTAACAATGGTCATGGAACATTTAGGTTTCTCAGTTGCACAATTTTAAAGTCTCTTTTTAATTCAATTATCAACGGTCATGATAAATGTAAAAGAAACATGTTGGAAGTTAATGATAGAAATAACACAAACTGAATACAAGAGTAAATGAGATAAAATAAATCTGACACACCTTCCCCCATCTATTACATCATCCTAGAACATCGAAGTTTTACCCCCTCATCCTAGTGATGAGGGGTTTATAGGTAAGTTTGAAAAATACATAATGAAAATAGAGATTACTCGGGGAGGTGCCTACGCAATGCAGCTTCTCGCTCCAAATTTTTTTTCTCTAAATCCAAATGCCTCCCACAATAGTATGAAGCTCCTATATTTTTAGGCATTTATGGGATCTTCCCAAAGTTTTTTATGATGTTTAATGTTTTCACACATCTTGTAATATTGATTTTAGGTTTCTTCCATGATTTTTGAATTTGTGTGAATCTTGTGTAAATGTAGTTCATAGATTTGGAACTTTGACTCCTTTCACGATATGTAATTGGGACTCACAACATGTAACTAAATTCTACATCATGCAATATCTTCATGAATTAAAATTTCCTAAATTTAATTCATGGTATGTGTCATGTTGTGAGATGAAACTGCACGTCCTCTAATGATGTTTCACGACATGTAATTCATTATTTGAATTTAGATCTCATTTTTCCTTGGTTTCTTCCGTTTTGTGCCTTAGAAGTGCTCCATGATCATCATCAAAAATATTTTTGAGCTCCATTATTCCCCATTTTCATTCATTTTTCTTAAATTAATTTTTACCTATAAATAATCATTAAAAAATTCAATTTGATCCAAATTTTTCATGGTTTTTCATTTAAATACACAAATTACAACACTAAAATACCATAAAATGTATGCAAGAAATACACTTATCAAGTATGCATTGAAAAATACTAAGTAAAATCTCACAAAGAAATATAATTAAATATTCCTCAAAAAAATATTTATATATTTAAAAATTATGAATATTTAATCAATTTATAAAATAATAAGTTTTTTACTTTAAATTAAATTGTTATGTATTTCAAAAAAAATATGGGCCATTAATAATATAATTACCAGAAATTTTTTTTGATTAAAATTAATGAAAACATTAATTTGATAATATAGAAATTATTTTTAAAAAAATTAATAGACATGCTTATTTATAAACAAAAATTATTAAATATTTTAAAAATATAATTTTTTTCATCTAATTCTTTTAAAAAAATAAGTCCTTTTAAAAAAATTATTCATTTTCAAATTCTAAATTTTTATCATTAAAAGAATGGAAATGTGATCCAAAATCTTACAACGAAATATCTTAAGAAAATAAAGACTTATAAATCATAGTATTTTTACAATATTTAATTATATTATTGAGGAACTTATTACCATTGTAGTATTTTGAGAAAATATCACACCTATATTTTTAATTATCAAAATAAGTCTTTTTTAATGAGGAATGGGTTAATTAAATAATGTATCTATTTCGAATAAAACATAGTGTTAAAAGGTAAACCCAATTTTCATTAAATGCCTACCCATGTGATTGGTATTTTCAATAATTTTCACATAAAAGGGATGTATGGATGCTTTCTAAATAAATATATATATATTTATCTTGAATATTTGAAAAAATAAGAGCTTTAATTAAAATTATAAGTAATGTAGTTATCAAAAATTCAATAACTCAATCCCATAAACTTATTGGTCCATTTTCTTTAAGCTATTCTTGGTTTATGACTAAAAAAACATATGTTGTTTTTATGAACTTAAAATTATTTTTTTCAGTTGAATAACCTATAGATATTCACATTAAAATTATATTATATCTCTGTTTTCATTCTTCAACATTTTTTATTTGATACTTAAGATTTTATGTTGAACCTGAAATACTTTATTCAACACCATTGTAATGTTTTCATACAATGTAGTTAGTGTGGAGAGACTGTAGATAGGTCTTGTGAAGGGAGATCTCAGTGAAAGATCTTGGCACCTTTATAACAAGTTGTTGTTTCATTCACTCAACTATCAATGTCCGTGGAAAATTTATCTTTATAGTGAAAATACTCAAACTCAAAGAGAAAGTATTTTTGGAGTGGACTGGGTGATCTTTGTAATCTAAAACTGTATAAATATCATGACTGATTCTTGTAATCTTTTCATTATTTATGCTTCATAATTACTTTAGAATAGTGGTAAAGTTTCCAATAGGTTTTCAAAGACTTATTGATGTAAAAACTTTATGAACTCAATTCACCCCCCTCTTATGTCACTGTGTGACACTAATGGATCGACACCAATGAAACATGTAGATCTTCATGTTGTGTCTCCTTCCAATTGCATCATGTTGTATGTAAGGTCACACAAGTTGTGGTTCCATTAGTTAACATGCCACATTACCCCTATTCTAGCAATCATTACATTGTGTTTCACACAGTCGCTCTATGGAAGATGAACCCTACATCCCACATCATATATCGGGGTTGGTAGACAGTTGGTTGATAAGTTCCATTGAACTCATTTTTCTTTCGAGTTTCCCACCCAGTGATGCATATGTGTTGTCACATCATTCCTCCTGAATAGTCACCCCACTCACCAGTTTGAATTCCCAATTCCCTAAATGCCCAAATTCATGGCTTGAGATCCCAAATCATGTGAATAGTAGAATTATTATATTATTTCTGGTACAACATTGCAACATTACGTACTACATTATTGCTATAATATTTCTTTAAATAGTCTTGTATCCATGAGTAAATCACAAGTAATATATCTGTGAGGCACATCATATAGAAGTGTGAGAAAGGAAGGGTAAAGGAGGTATAAAGGATAATGAGTTACAGCTTTGGGTCCAAGAGATGTGCGGGTGATGGCGGAGAGTTACTTTCATGCTTCCATGTTGTTAATAAAAACTTCTTTGTGTCTAAATATGTTATTGTGGCCTTCTTTGAGAATATATTGAATCCCATTTGGCTACATTTGGAAAACCATATTCTCCTCTAGGGCTCTAGTGCCTGCTGCTATCATGAAGAATATGTAAACCAAAAAATTTCATCTACACCCATTATCCACCACAAATATCCACAATTAAATATCACAATCTATCATAAAAAACCAAAAAATTGAATAAACATGAAAAAAACCTCATCACCCAAAAATAGATGGATAAAATAAAAAATATCAGAAATATAGATCCAATTAACTATTCATCTACCAATTTTTTATAACAATCAGAAGATATCCACTTCTTGGTATATCTAATATAATTCTAAACCCATGTTTACCACCATATGCTAACATAATAGAAAAAAATTGGAAAATAAGTTTACAATCATAGAAATCATGGAAACCAAAACTAAATTAGAAACATAACATATGATTTTGTTACCTTTATGATTTGAACCATGAACAGAGATTCATATATAAATAAAACTAATAATAATTATTTCTACAAAAAAATTTCCAATATAACAACCTATGGATATAACTGGTTATGATTTTGTATAATAAGAAAAGTGAGAAAAAAATGTGTCATCTCACAAACCTCATAACTATAATCATATTATCACATGACTTAGTGAAAAAGCATAGCTTTATTCATCTACACAATATATCAAATTATATAAATGGTAAAACAATTTTCAAAAATTATAAAGTGATTTGGATCTTCATCCATTGATACTTAAACTTCATCCAAAAATACATTCATTTAATAAATTATTTGAAATGTTAAAAATAAATAAAACTAGACCTTAATCCATTGAAACTTTAGTATAGTAATGAAATAAGAACACAATAAATATAAAAGAGGTAAAATAATTAAACATATTATAGAATAATTCATTAATATAGTAAAATAGTATCTTACAAACAAAAACTCTAATTTCCTTGATAGAATTAAATCATAAACTTTTAAGATCTCACACATAGTTTAATGTCCCGGATTTTTCCATGTATTATTTTAATATTATATGGGAATTATTTCAAGGACAGGCTCTGAGATGGCATGCAGTGACGAGGCCCAGTGAGCCCAGAACAAATGTTTGAATTTAATTTAATAATTAAATTACGCGCGCGTGCGGTTTTTCTAAAAAAGTTGAATAACTCCCGAACGGGTGCTCGGATAAGATATCTGAGGGCACCGTTGAGTTCAGAATAGTGATTTTACCTAAGGCGAGGGCTAACATCGGTCAGCACAGGTCGGTGGTGAAATCTGGTTCATGGATGCAACAGTAATAAAATATTTAATAAAAATATTTTATGAAAACTTGTTTTTTCCACAAGATATTTTTAAAATCTGTTACACCAAATATCTTATATCCTCTTTAAATAGAGGATTGCGCCAGTGTCCAGGGTTACAAACCCCGTAACCCTGAAAACCCTTTGTGGCCTTGGAGGTCCTGGAAGAATCCTCCCAACACAGCGACGGTGTTCTTGACAAGCTTCGCCGGTGACAAAGACTCAGCAACCATATCTTCACCAAAGAATGCCGCGAAATCTTGGTAGGATGTTTTTGTGATTTTATTCATCCCCGTTTTTGATTTCAATGAAGAACACGGACTAATCCACGAACAGATTAGCCCACGGATCGATCATTCTTGCGCGATGGGATATTTGTGGGAATTGTGGGACTTGATTCTTGAGATTTTTTTTGTTTTCGTTCAACCTTCTAACAGCGATGAACCAATATCGACATGAACATCGATCGAGGTTCATCCCTCTCCATTTATTGTGTTATTCTTCCCAAAATTCTCGCGTTCTTCGTCCCGTTCTACGCGTTCTTCGTTGGGATATGAACGATGGATCGTTGTGCACCCGTTGTGCGATGCAACGCTCCCAAATTGAAGATCTGGCATCGGTACGACCCTATGGAGGTGTGGCCGCGGTGGCGACGGATGGATCTAAGCGGATTGTAAGAAATCGTTCTTCGAATGATTTTTTCACTGGTGATCGGAATCGGATTTTGGAGCCGATTGAAGCCCCGAAACCCAAGGGTTCAGAATCATGATAACGAGGTAATCCAGCACCTTGAGTTTTGCAGAAAACGGATGGTTGAATCGAAGCTTAGAGGATCAGCTGAGGCGCGCGGAGGAAGACGATGCTTCGGTAAATTTCTCGACTACACAGCATGTAGTATGGGCTACACGGAGTGTGTTCATCAGTGGGATTACATAACGTGTAATCTGGGAGTACACAGACACGGGTAGGGTACATGGACAAGGACAGGCCTTGTATACCCCTCCCCAACCAGACCCAACCAGATACACGGGATACCCCATGTACTGGTACACGGGCAGGCGACATGGACATGGGCAGAGACAGTGTACGGGCACATGGCCAGCATACACGGAGCAAGCCCAGGTGCTCGAACACGGCATGTGATTTATTCTACATGTTGTGTAGTTGTTTTCTATCCGACAAGACGAATGACACAGGCCGGTTACGTGGTCAGTACCCGGGGTCAAGGAACACAGTGTGTACTTTTCTACAGGCCGTGTAGTTTGGTTTTGCAAGCCTTGAACAAAGGACATGGGCCGTTTACACGGGCAGTACCTGGGGTCAAGGAACATGGCGTGTAACCGTACTACACACCGTGTAACCTTTTCTTCATGACTTGAGACACTTGTCTTTTGTGACTTGGACTAGCCTTCTTAGGGTTCGAACCCTTGGTATTTTCCTTGAAGGTTCTGGTATCATTTCTTTTACACATGAGTATGATCCCTTCAGAAGAACTCCCTGAATAGAGTTGTTGGAATCCCCTCTGTGAGACTTAGAGCTGGATCCTCTATTCGTTCCTGGAACCCTAGGTAGAGTTATTGGTATTGACGTGACCAACTTTACCTGGGCACCGATCCTCTGCTTAGCAGATTAGCTCAGACTGATTTGTCGAAATCACCCCATGACTTGGTTGTGATCCTCACCTGAACATCATGTTCCCAAGGTACTTGTGGAGAGTGTTCTCCCGGAACGAGTACTTTGTGTCTCTATCTTCAGACCTAGGAGTGTGTTCTTCCGATGGTATGCTTAGTGGAATCATAGAGCTGGATCGTAGTGTTGGTTTCGTGATGGTCGTCTATGTATGAGTATATCTGGATATTCTTGTTATATGTTCCGTAGACATATACTGTGTAGAGATGATTATACCTTTCTTCATGGTATTTTCCTTTGTTGTATTTCCTTTGTGTTTTTTGGGGTGTCCTACTTGGTATTGTTATACTCACCCATGCACGGGCTTTTCTCGCACATGTCATGTCTTGTGCAGACGAGCGAGCCTTTGACCGGATTCTAGGCGGACCAGGACCGGATGGTGCTCAGTGAGATCAGATAGGCCGAGGTGTATTCCTTTGGCGACAGGTTGTAGTCCCAGTACCTTTCTCTACATGTTGGACTTGTTGCAGACTTTCTTTTGGTGGACTAGTACTTTTGGCCCAGGGTTTTTCTTTACTGTACTTTACTTCCCTATTGTACTCTGTTGGTTGGGTTTTTAGTGTATAAATGATTTTTCCATCTTTAGTAGTTTTTACTTTTCATCTTTGTGGGCTCGGAGATGTCTGTGCGTGTGTTTAGGTTTATAGGCAATGCCTCCCATGTTAGTAGCATGCCTACTCAGTACTAGTCACCAGCCCCTGGCCTATTGGAGGCGGGCATGGGGAGTTGTGGCTCGGGCCCCATCGGGACAGGTCGTGACAGAGTGGTATCAAAGGTGGTCGATTCTACCTTAAGACCGAGAGTCTGTGAGTTGGTTTGTGGCAACAATGTTAAGTGTTTCGAGTTCGGATCTCAGGCCAGGGACCCCAGTGTTGGTGCGGCGGCTGATGTATCCTTACACCAGGACTATGATAACTTGATTTTCGACTCAGAACATGAAAAAACTAGTTTAATGGGGGAAAATAATGGTACATGCATCATATAGGAATGGGTTGTGGTTTCCATGTCCTTTTTAAGTCAGCTCTCCAGATATACTCACTGACTATGATACATCTTGTTTCTTAAACAGGATGCCTCCGCGACGCGCACCCGCTAAGATCCAACAGCTCGATCACGAGGATGACCCCCTCTGTGATGAAGCTTCGATATAGGGACCAGATCCCCCAGTTCTACTACCAGGTGGCGTTCCAGTTATCCCGCCACCTGTGGGGTAGTGTTTAGTGCCTGCTGTACCAGTGGACGAGGAGCGTAGGCTGAGCACACTCCACGAGTTTCAGAGACAGACACCCCTCCGGTTTCGAGGTGATCATGACCCTCAGGCAGCAGAGGACTGGCTTGAGGTGGTGGCCAGAGTCTTCTGTTTGGTCAGGACACCAGCAGACCAGATGGAGATCTTGGCAGCGAGCCTTCTGCAGGGCTCGGAAGGGTGATGGTTGAGTTTGGTCATCCAGACTCACGATGAGGCAACTCTTGCATGGTCGGAGTTTGAGCATCTCTTCAGAGAATAGTTTTCACTGGTTACCCTGAGAGAAGTACATATAAAGGAGATTCTTCATCTCCAGCAGGGAACCATGATGGTGGTCGACTATTCATTGAGGTTTACCGACCTCTCGCGGTACTCGATGGATATGGTCAGAGATCAGTACTTCAGATCTCGGACTTTTGAGTGGGGCTTGCGCAGATATATCCGAGCTAGCATCATCCCTATGAGCATTCCTACTTATGTTGGGGTTCTCGAGCGGGCTTTGGTGGTTTAGAGCTTCCTGGTGGAGCAGGGACAGCCGACAGTTATTAGTAGTGGGCGAGCTGGAGTAAATTCTTCAGTGGCAGGGAGTCGACGTCAGGGACCCAAGCACGGGATACGTTTCCAGAGGAGATCCCAGGACAGGGGATCTGTTGTACAGGGTTCACAGGGTGCATCCAACCAGCCTTGAGAGAGGCGGTGTTACTCATGTGACAGCAAGGGATATCTCGCTCGAGATTGTCTGACCCACTATACTACTGACACGGGAGCAGTGGATGGACCACCGAGGCAGAGGTAAGGTGTGGATGAGGCAGATCCGCGAGGCGGAGGATGTGGCAGAGGAGCTAGGAGGGTATCTGGAGGTGGTCGGTGTTTCAACCCTTTACCACCACCACCCCTAGAAGGTCCACCCCAGGCTCATGGATCTGGTGGACAGAGGCAGGGACAGCTACAGGCGGCAGAGGCTTATGACCTAGGTACTCCCGGAATGATTAGAGGCACTATCTGTGTATTTTCTACCTTGGATACCGTATTGATTGACATAGGTGCTAGTCATTCCTTTTTGGCTTCTTATCTTGTTCGAGACCTTGATATTTCAGTTGAGCCGTTGACTCGACCCTTACGCTTATAAACACCTACTGGGGAAGATACAGAGATCACACACCTTTTCAGGTAGTGTGACCTGACCCTTGTAGGCAAGATTTTTGGTCGGAACCTATTGGTGGTAGCGTCGAGGTCATATGATATCATTCATGGTATGGATTGGCTATCCACAGTTCATGCCCAGATTGATTGTTTTAGGCGAAGGATGTGGTATGTCTGCAGTGATGGGATGATGTTCTCTTTTGTCAGTGAAAGAGAGACCCAGGCAGCGCAGGATGGACTCGTGCATATGAGGGCACAACCGATTTCACATCAGTTGGCTAGCCTAGCCCTTGGCGTGGAAGATGTTACGAGTTTCCTGTTTCCAGCAGTGGTGGATGAGTATGAGGATGTATTTCAGGAGGATATCCCCGGGCTACCTCCCCATTGGGAGATAGATTTCTACATTGATTTGCAACCCCGGATGACCCCGATATCAGCATCGGCTTATCGGATGGCTCCTGCAGAGCATCGTGAGCTGAGGATGCAGCTGGACGACATGCAGAAGAAGGGCTTTGTGAGACCCAACATTTCACCCTGGGCAGCCCCAGTACTGTTTTCCAAGAAGGCGGACGAGAGCTTGAGGCTGTGTGTGGATTACCGGCACTTACATCACGTGACCATGAAGAACAGGTATCCACTACCAAGGATTGATGACCTCTTCGATCAGTTGAGAGGGGAACGATGGTTCTCGAAGGTTGATCTACGATCAGGCTATCACCAGTTGCGAGTAGGGGAGGATGATATACCGAAGATGGCTTTCAGATGTCGCTACGGTCACTATGAGTACTTGGTGATGCCCTTCGGCGTGATGAACGCCCCGTCAGTGTTCATGGGACTCATGAACCGGATCTTTCAACCCTATCTAGACCGGTTTGTAGTGGTCTTCATTGATGATATCCTTGTGTACTCTGAGTCCGAGGAGGAGCACGCGAGACACCTAAGGATGGTTCTGGACACACTTTGAGAGCACCAATTGTATGGGAAACTCTCGAAGTGTCAGTTATGGTTATAGGAGGTCCACTTTCCGGGGCACGTTATCTCATCGGATGGTGTAGCAGTGTACCAAGCAAAGGTGGAGGCAGTGATAGCATGGGAGCCACCCCAGAGCGTGATGGAGGGGCAGAGTTTCCTTGGGTTGGTAGGCTACTATCGGAGATTCATCCATGATTTCTCCAGGATTGCAGCACCCATGACATCTTTGACCCGAAAGGGATAGTCTTTCATGTGGACCGAGAGATGCCAGCAGGCTTTCCAACAGTTGAGACAGAGTCTGACAAGCACCCTGATCTTGAGATTACCGGAGGAGGGTGTTGAGTACGTAGTGTTCTTTGATGCATCAGGAACCGGGCTTGGTTGTGTCCGGATGCATAGGCAAGCGGTGGTTGCCTATGGATCGCGTCAGTTGACACCACACTAGCAGAACTACGCGACCCATGATCTTGAGTTGGAAGCGGTAGTCTTTGCATTAATGATGTGGCGGCACTACCTGATGGGTGAGAGTTTTACCTTCTACTCTGATAACAAGAGTCTCAGATATATCTTTTCATAGAAGGATATGAATTTGAGACAGAGGTGGTGGCTTGAGTTCCTCTAGGATTACGACTTTGAGATCGTGTATACTCCTGGGAAGGGGAACGTGGTGGCAGATGCTCTCAGTAGGAAATCCAGTTTGAAGTTGCTGGATGAGGCGACAAGGTAGTTGGCCTCTTTATAGTTGTCCTTCGTGGATGGAGATGTGGGAGCTTACCTTCAGTTGATGGTTGTTACCCCTCCACTCTTACAGTGAGTCAGGGAAGCACAGCGCGAGGATGCTAGCTATGATACTCTATGTGCTCAAATATCCTGAGGTGATGCTGCTGATGGGTATTCAAAATATGGGGAGCATGTTGTCCTTTTCAGAGGGAGAGCAGTAGTACCAGTGACTTTACGGGAGGAGGTTCTGAGATAGTTTCATACATCCCCTTTAGCACTACATCCAGGTGTGGAAAAGATGTATCAGGACCTCCGACGTCAGTTCTGGTGGCCAGGAATAAAGAAGATTGTGGCAGAGTTTGTTTCTTGGTGTCGTACTTGTCAGCAAGTAATGGCTGAGCACCTGGTTCCATTAGGTTTGGCTCAGCCCCTTGTGGTGCCAGAGTGGAAGTGGGATAGAATATCCATGGACTTCGTGACGGTTTTACCACGTACGTCCAGGGGACACGATGCCATCTGGGTGATCGTTGATCGACTCACTATGTCGGCCCAACTCCTAGCCATACGGGAGCAGAGTTTAGTAGAGAGCTTGGGACGCGTCTACATGCAGGAGATAGTTTGACTTCATGGAGTACCATCCACGATCTTCTCAGATCATGATGCTTGTTTCACATCCTGGTTGTGGAAGGGATTACAGGAAGCTTTTGGGACTCAGTTACACTTGAGCACAGCGTTTCATCCCCAGACTGATGGTCAGACAAAGCGGACCATCCAGGTCCTGGAGGATATGCTATGAGCTTGAATACTTGACTTCGGTCGTAGCTAGGAGGATCACCTACCACTGGTGGAATTTGCTTATAACAACAGTTATCATTCCACTATTGGTATGGAACCATTTGAGGCTCTATACGGGCGACCTTGTAGGTCGTCACTTTGCTGGACTGACCCGGGAGAGTCAGCACTCATGGGCCTAGAGATGGTGAGTGCTACTACAGAGAAGGTGCAGGTCATCCAGGAGAGGATGAAGACTAAACAGAGTCGGCAGAAGTCTTATACTGACCAGAGACGGCGGCCTTTGGAGTTTGAGGAAGGAGACCATGTGTTCCTTCGGGTCTCACCTCGACGGGGATTGCGGAGATTTGGCCAAGGCGGAAAGCTATCTCCGAGGTTCGTTAGCCCTTTTAAGATTCTATGTAGAGTTGGTGAGGTGGCGTATCGCTTGGTAATACCTCCTCAGATGGACCGGGTACACAACGTCTTCCATATGTCGCAGCTACGGAGGTACGTGCATGATCCATTGCACGTCATCGACTGGGGCGAGCTAGACATCGACGATGGAGCGACCTTTGCTGAGTACCTAGTGGAGATCGAGGATCAGAAAGAGAAGATCCTCTATGGACAAGATATTCCCTTGGTGTGTGTCTGGTGGCAGCACGGGAAACTCCAGGAAAGCACATGGGAGTGGGAGGCTCAGATTCACGTGCAGTACCAACACCTTTTTGAGTAGCCCTTGTTTTGGCTTTTCGGGGACGTAAAAGCCCTAAGGTGGGTGTGATGTAATGTCCTGGATTTTTCCACTTATTATTTTAATATTATATGGGAATTATTTCAAGAACTGGCACTGAGACGGTGTGCAGTTCCGAGGCCCAGTGATCCCAGAACAAATGTTTGAATTTAATTTAATAATTAAATTATGCGCGCGTGCGGTTTTTCTGAAGAAGTGGAATAACTCCCAAATGAGTGCTCGGATCATAAATTTGAGGGCACCATTGCATTCAAAACAGGGATTTTACCTAAGGCGAGGCCTAACATCGGCCGGCGTAGGTCGGCGGTGAAATCTGGTTTTTGGACGCAACAATAATAAAATATTTAATAAAAATATTTTATGAAAACTTGTTTATGCAGCAAGTAATTTTTAAAATTTGTTACACCAAATATCTTTTATCCTCTTTAAATAGAGTCTTGTGCTAGGGTCTAGGGTTACAAACCCCATAACCGTGAAGACCCTTGGTGGCTCTGGAGTTCCTGGAGGAAGCCTCCCAATGTGGCGACGTTGTTCTTGACAAGCATCACCGGCAACGACAACTCGGCAACCGGATCTTCACCAACGAATGCCACAAAATCTAGGTAGGATGTTTTTGTGATTTTATTCTTCCTCATTTTTATTTCCACAACAAACGCTGACTAATCAACTAACAGATTAGCCCGCTGATCGATCGTTCTTGCGGGATGGGATATTTGCGGTAATTGTGGGATTTGATTCTTGATATTGTTTTGGTTTTCATTCAACCTTCTAACGGCGATGAACCAAGATCGACATGAACATCGATCGAGGTTCGTCCCTCTTGATTTATTGTGTTATTATTCCAAAAATTCTCACGTTCTTCATTGCGTTCTACGCGTTCTTCATGGGGATATGAACGACGGATCTTTGTGCACCCGTTGTACGATGCAATGGTCCCAAATTGAAGATCTGGAATCGGTACGACCCTACGGAGGTGTGGCTGCGGTGGCGACGGACGGATCAAAGCGGATTGGAAGAAATCGTTCTTTGAATGATTTTTGTACTGGTGACCGGAATCGGATTTTGGAGCCGATTGAAGGCCTAAAACACAGTGATTCGGCATCACGATGACGAGGTGATCCAGCACAATGAGTTTCGAGGAAAACGGACGGCTGAATCGAAGTGCGGATGATCAGCCAATGCGCGTGGAGGAAGACGACGCTTCGGTAAATTTCCCGACTACACGGCATGTAGTATGGGCTACACGGCGAGTGTTCGTTGGTGGGATTACATAACCTGTACTTCGGGAGTACACAGACACGGGTAGGGTACACGACCAAGGACACGGCGTGTATACCCCTCCCCGTCCAGACCCGGCTAGATACATGGGATACCCCGTGTACTCGTACACGGGTAGGCGACACGGACATGGGCAGAGACCGTGTGCAGGCACATGTCCAGCGTACACGGAGCGAGCCCAGGTGCTCGAACACGACATGTGATTTCTTCTACACGTCATGTAGTTGTTTTCTATCCAATAAGACAAATGACACAGGTCGGTTACATGGGCAGTACCCGGGGTCAAGGAACACATCGTGTACTTTTCTACACGCCATGTAGTTTGGTTTTGCATGGCTTGAATGAAGGACATTGGATGTTTACACGGGCAGTACCCGGGGTCAAGGAACACGGCTTGTAACCATACTACATGTCGTGTAACCATTTCTTCATGACATGGGCCACTTGTGTTCTGTGACTTGGACTAGCCTTCTTAGGGTTTGTACCCTTGGTCTCTTCCCTGATGGTTCTGGTATCATTTCCTTTACACAAGAGTATGATCCCTTCAGCAGAACTCCCTGAATAGAGTTATTGGAATCCCCTCTGTGAGACTTAGAGTCGGATCCTATATTCATTCTTGGAACCCTAGGTAGAGTTTTTGGTATCGACGTGACCAACTTTACCTGAGCGCCGATCCTCTGCTTAGCGGATTAGCTCAGACTGAGTTGTCAGAATCACTCCATAACTTGGTTGTGATCCTCACCTGAGCATCATGTTCCCAAGGTACTTGTGGAGTGTGTTCTCCCAGAACGAGTACTTCATGTCTCTCTTTTCAGACCTAGGAGTGTGTTCTCCCGATGGTATGCTTAGTGGAATCTTCGAGATGGATCTTAGTGGTGGTTTCGTGATGGTCGTCTGTGTATGAGTGTACTTGGATATTCTTGTTATATGTTCCGTAGACATATACTGTGTAGAGCTGACTATACCTTTCTTCGTGGTATTTTCCATTGTTGTATTTCCTTTGTGGTTTTGGGGTGTCCTACTGGGTATTGTTATACTCACCCCTGCACAGTCTTTTCCCGCACATGTCGTGTCTTGTGCAGACGAGCGAGCCTTTGACAGGATTCTAGGTGGACCAGGACCGGACGGTGCTCAGTGAGAACAGATAGGCCGAGGTGTGTTCTTTCGGTGACAGGTTGCAGTCCCAGTACCTTTCTCTTCAGGATGGACTTGTTGTAAACTTTCTTTTGGTGGGCTTGTACATTTGGCCCATGGTTTTACTTTACTGTACTTTACTTCCCTATCGTACTTTGTTGGTTGGATTTTTAGTGTATGCATTCTTTTTCCATATTTATTAGTTTTTACTTTTCAGCTTTGTGGGATTGGAGATGTGGGTGCGTGTGTACAGGTTTATAGGAAATGCCTCCCATGTTATTAGCAAGCCTACTCGGTGCTAGTCACCTACCCCTGTCCTATTGGATGCGGGCTTGGGGAGTTGCGGCTCGGGCCCCACCAGGACGGGTCGTGACACATAGCTTTAATATACAACACATACTTAAATAACCGATTGATATAATTCATAATTGAATCAAGGAATAGACGAAGATACTTTTCAAAGTATTATATCCCTTGATTCTCCCTCAACTATATGTTAGGAGTTATATTAGAAGATCTTTCAAAGTTCTCTAATTATAAATAGAAATCTCAGACGTGTTCACTCCTAATGAGTCTTGAAGCCTCACTTTTCTCTCCCTTATATCCGGCAATCAACCAAAAAAATCTAAACACCTACCATGTTAAAAACTTAGATACCATTCCTATGATTATTCGAGATATTTTTAATACTATCCAATTACTATTCAACTTAATCTATCCAAGTCTGGGTTAGTATAACTCAAAAACTATTTAGATCAATGAGAAAACCCTAACACAATACCTCATTTGAAATAAGGTCAGTTCCACTCATCAATTTTTCATCAAAGACATTGAAAATAATATTTGTACTAGTTTCCTTAACATAGATTAAAGGAACCATATTCAATCATCAAAAATATACACAAGCTTAAATAGTTAACATACCTGGATAACAAGGTTGTCTCAAAATTGTCCAATAAGATTGTCCTAAATAGTAGTGAACATACCAAGATAACAAGGTGGCCCTTAAATTTAAAAATATTATTTAACAAGTATTTCATAAAATATCATTATAATATTTCATACTATCAAATTGATAATACAAATGAATAAGTATTAAACACTAACAAATAAACAATTGAAAATTCAAATGTAAAAAATTATAAGAGAGAAAAATAATGTGGGTTAACATTAAACAACTATGTGAAAAATTTTATATGTCTGAAAATCACTTACACTAGAATTACAAGAAAATAGAACTCAAATAAGTAGAATAAAAACGATTTTAGTAAGTAATCATAAAATAAATATGCATTTGAAATTGTAATGGTGTATATATAAAACTATAAAAAAATATCACAACATTTAAGCATGTATAAATAAAAAAATTAATTCTAAATGATTAAATAATTTCATGTTTGGAATTCGAATTCACTTAAAAACCACATATCATTACTTTCAAAAATATATATTTGGAAAACTATATATAAAATAACAAAAATATTTAGGAAAATAGTTAAAAAATAATGGAGGGAAAAAATAGTTGGGAAAACAATCAATACCAAGTCATTGGGACAAAGATAGAACATATTCGTTTCATTGGTGGTACAGAAGTGATTGTTCCCTAACATTAAATTGGTGACTGGGATCTTATTTTCTACCTCCCATCAGTATTGTTCGAGACATGTGTTTCATCATGTATTAGAAATGTGTGAGAACCCTCGTTTTTGTGCCCACACTACACAAGTAGTATACACCGTCCCAGTGAGTGTTAATAGAAATCCTTCCCTCTTTTTATAGTATAAATGTACCCCCAGGGATTCTTAAGAAATCAATTAAAACCAATTAATATTAAAATTTTATACCTAAGGGGAGGGAGAGGAGAAATTAATTTTATTGGACCCAAAATCCAATAAATGTCTGAGCATGGGGATGTTGACCACACACATGATCATGAATATGAACATGACACACATAATAAGGGGATTTTCTTTTTACCCAAAATAATTCATCTTTATCCCCCATCCACATCCAATAACCATAGGCATCGACACTTGAAGACTCATGTAAATATTTATTACAAGTAATAAGTTCCATAAAAAAATTTAAAAGAGTGTTGAAAAACATAGACCAACTATATTATAAAAATAAATGATGATTGCTCAATTTTTTTAATACACTTGATCACCTGATTCACAATGATGATTTCTCTCCTCTGTCTTATTATTTTTTGGGATCTTCTTGTTCTAACACTAACTAATAATCACGAGATGCACAATTTTGGAAATCACTCTAACATAATTGCATCCCCACTAAGGGATTCCACAAAAATATAAACATCTAGATTCTTTATAGTGCTATCCATAATAAATGAGATCGATATAAAAATACAAACACTCAAACCAAAAACAAATAATCTAAATGATGGTGAGAAAAAATACTATAAAATTACAAAACCATTGAGGTATTGGTGATGTTGAATATCAATTATACTTACCCGCATATATTTAAATACTAAGGTAATTCCCTGGTACTTTTTTTGCATCCTTACCTATAAAAAATTATTCATATAAATATTTGCAAAAAATCAACTTGATCTTTATTTTTTTATAAACACCATTTAATAAAAAATAAACCGATTTCTGACAGTAGGATTACATCACCTCCCAGATGAAAAATATTGGTCTCTGAATTCATTCACTTAGTGCCCTCTACTGTAAGATATAAGATATAGAATTGTACTGAATGTTTCTTCGCCCACTACCCCACTATAGATCTTCCATGCAAGAAAGTATGAGAAATGATAAAAAACACTCCCCAATAAATAATTATGTCCTAAAATTTCATAAAATAAACTAAATAAATTTCATATGAAACAAAATAAAATGTAAAAAAGAAAACTCACTAAATATAAAATGAAATTATTGTTTTTTAAAATATTTTACAATGTTACATGAAATATTCTTAATGTATTAGTTGTTAAAATTCCAAAACATCTAACAAGATATCATTCATGTTGTTAAATATTATAATGTATGATTCCTGTTAATATAATTTTACATAATTTATTTCTGTTTGACGCATGTCTGCTAAAAAATTATATATATTTAACAGAATAGAATTCATATTGTCTTTTCACTTAATACATGAATATTATAATTCAATACCTTTTATAATAATATTTCATGAATGTTTTCACAATTTTATATAATTTTATAACATGCATCATTAAAATTAATAAGATTCATGAAAATGAGTTGGTCACAACATTAAAAAAGATAATATAAAATTAGTGTTATTTGACTACAAAAATTATTAATTAATCTACTTCAATAATTATATGATTACATGGATTTTAAAAAAAGTAAAAAAATTACACTTTCCTTTAGTAAACTAAAATACTCTAACATTGTTGTTAAATTATCTAGACTAAAATTTGGAAAAGATTCGACCAAGATAGAGGATTATTGTTATAATTTCCTATTAAATTTAGTACTCAATTAAAATTTGGACTAACATTTATATTGAAAATCATACCACTATGAAATTTTATAAAAATAGAATGAAAAATAATCCCAATGTAATTGTAGTTTAATTTTTTTAAGAGGATAATAAATAGACCTTGACTTTGGGTAAAAATCATGGTCCCACATCATCAACTTCAAATACTAAAACCTCGTTTTTTACAAGACATAAAATAAACATGAAGAATCACATGCAATCATAACAAAACCAAAAAAATTGAATAAACCTTGAAAACTCATTTTTTCAACACAAGGGGTTGGAGGCCTTAAATTAGAGCCCAAAAAGCGAGGTTGGGTCTATTTAACCATCTCTATGAACTATTTTATGTATGATAAGATGAACTGGTTTAAATCTAGTGGGATATTGTTCATAAACTACTGGTCAAAGATCTGTATCATCTTGCCTTCGTTGTTGGCTTTGTAACAAATGTACATGGAAGTAGCGGGGGTGAATTTTTTAGGATTTCATAGAGAACCTTATAGATGATGGATTAATGTATCCAGGGGAAAATAAGTATATGATAGGTCTTGTGTAAGAGAATGAAATGAATACACGAAAAAGATTCTAGATTCCATATTCCAGATAGACCATGTATGAAATCTAAGTATAAGCTAGGCCATGTCTGCAATCTAAGTGGAACATTAAAAATATGAGATGAGAAATAAGTGAGGGGATATATTGCCTAGATTCCATAGATTACACAGATTCTATATTTCATACACAATACTAAATCTAGATTTCACATTGTAAGAATCCCCTATAGATTCTACTTAGAAACCCACCTATCTTATACATAGATTAGACATAGGGATGAGACATCAATAAATTTTAGAGACAACACTAAAAAAATTACATATTTAAGACCATGGAACGACAAAGAGAGAATGGTGTGTTGTTATAATGCTAAAACTGCGGTGATTTTTCAACTTTTTACCTAAAACATGAAGTCTCAGTAGCTCCACACCCACCATAACCTACTAGGGATGACCTAACACCTTCTGGGTCTTCATGATACACATTATCAAGGCATCCTAAAATCAGAAAAAAAAAATACAAAAGAAAAATGATAAAACTAATTTCACCAGAATTATATTGAATCCCTAACTTAAATTCATTTCAAACACTAGATACCCATGATTTCAAGTGATTAGACATGCAATTAGAATCCAAAAAATACCATAAAAACAATAAAGATAATTTCATTATAATTTCACTGAAACACTAAGTGAAATTCATTGAAAAGACTAGATACCAATGATTCCATGTTATTAAAACTTGAAAAGGATATATATATACCTGATAAGAGGCTCAAACATTGACCAATTGAATGAGAAATTGGTTTATGTTCATGATCCTCCTAAAACCTTGTCTATATAGTCAAGAGAGGAAAAATTAAATTTAACATCAGTAGATAGATAAGGTATGGTGGATAATATAAGGTGTGGGTGTGGGTGTGGGTGCAGGAGACTGTGATAAGCCAGGTTTGTGAGTGTAGGTAGAGAACACCGGTGGGGAGGTGGTTGGCAATGAATTTTTTGGGAGAGGAGAGGCAAGGGAAGAAAAAAGAAAGGTATGTGGGAAAATATTTTTTTTATTGATTTAACTCATTTATTTTAATTAATTAATCTTTAAATATATTTTAAAAATTCAATTATATTTTTTTAGCATTCATTTTATAGGATAATTTATTTGGAATCATATTTTCTAATAAATGTTTTAAATATAGACATAATTTTTTGTGTACAAATTAATATTTTGACTTATAACTAAAATTTTTTTAATAAAAACATTAATTTTATTAAATGGATGACTAATAATAATAAAAATGTTATCTTTGAATGATTTTTTATAGTGAATAAATTATAGTAACATAATTATATGTTGAAAAAAAATATTGGTTCTAATAATTAATAATAATAGATCCATTTTTTGGTAAAAAAATATTATTATTAACTATTAATAACAAAAAATATATAATTTTTCTCTGTCATTGAGAGCCCTTTCCTTGGGTGTTCCTCTGGTTTTTGTTTCCTAGGGTTTTCCTAGGACCAAAGGATCTTGGATAGCATTGTCTTCATCTATGGGTTTCATTTGCGTCTTCTTCTCATACATCGCTTCTTCTTCTCCCTAACCATAAGTACAATGAAATGGAATTTGATCATATAAATTGGTGGAAAAACCTCTTTGTGGTAGATAAGGTAATGGTGACAATCGTTGTTATGAAATATGTGGATCCATTCCTATTTCACCATATGTCCCTCCACACAATCAGAAAATTCACCTCTAACTGGCATTTCAATCTCAGTTCCCTAAATAACACCCTTTATAATATTTTCTGCTTATAAGAGGGTGGGGACATTAGAAAAATTAGAGGAATCCATCGGATTTTTAAATTCATCAACAATATTTATAAATAGGAAGTTCTTAAGGGGAGATCATGGTCATTTGAAAATCAAGTTATCTTAATGGAAGATCTAGAAAACAGGGAGGATTTATATAATGATAACATTTTTAAATCACCATTTTAGATAAATCTCACAAGCATCCCCTTATGTTAAAGATAAAAGAAGATTATTCCTGATATGGGTGCCTAAATTGTAAAATTCATGGAATTGGACCGATCAGAACCAATTTATTGGGGTTTGGAAGTATGAATTAGGGATATAGCTAATATAGGTAAGCCCCTTATGCCAAATAATTTATGTATATAGAGGACTCTATTACTAGGATATCATTTATGTATGAAAAGTTACCTATATGTTTTTTATTTTATGGCTTCCTAGGGCACACAGAGAAAGAATACATATATAAGGCATCAAATGGAGAGAGAAACATCATATTTTATTTTGTCTTGCGGATGCAACAAAGAACCCAAGGTTGGGTATTTTATTTCATAAGCTGAAGCGTAGAAGGATAGATATAGAATATCCATATCCATGAGTACACAATCATCTTTGGGTAAAAATAAAATTATCATTCTAGGGACTCTCGAATGTCCAACTAAAAAAATATCCTCCCCATCTAAAATACCATGAATACAAAGGCTATGGTGGCATCACAGTAAATTTTTAAATAATATAAGAAGAACACTTTAATCCTCTTAGGATTATTTCTTCCTATCCTCCACATAGTTTTTCAATTCTTAATGGGAAAAATAAAATTCCCCCAAATTCCAAAACAAATATTCTCATATCCCCCAAACAATGTTCTACCCATTCCCATGGATGTTTCCTCATTTCCTTCAGTATTAAGTTAGGGTCCCATTTTACCCTCAGTGTCTGTCAAAAAAAGCTACGGATGTGGAGGAGGAAATCGAGAGGAGATAATTTTATTGAAATAAATTTTATGGAAACTAGTGTGTATAAGTGATACCTAAATGGATAGCTGGCTAGTGAGATACTTCCCAAATGATAGAGAGTGACAAAGGATGGATCATTCCTCGTGTTTTTAGTTACGGATACTAGATTGATCATTCACCATTGATCTTAATGGTTATTCTAATATGGAACTACCATGGTCTTGGAAACCCATGGTCATTTTGGATTCTCCAGTACCATTTAACTAAAACTTACCTTGATATGGTTTTTTATCTGAACCCATATTGGAAAGAAAGTACAATGATGGTGTCATAAAAAAATATGATTTCAAGGTTGATTCTTGGTCTCCCAATATGGCCAATCAGGTTTCCTTTTTCATCTATGGAGAGAAGATATGTTTGTCAGAATTACTTTTTTCTCCTCAAACCATGAGTTAGCCTCTATTCACCAACCCAACACCCTATCATAGGCCTAAATTGGTTTTTATGGATTTACCTCTCATAATAAAAAATGGAAATCATGGAAACTATTTAAAACATTCCATGAAAAATCTCCTAGGAATATCATGTTTTGAGGGGATTTTAATGATATCGTGTTCCAGTACAAAAAGAAAGGTTGCGTGAATAAACCATTTTCTAAAATGATTGAATTCTAGTAGGAATTGGAGATAGATAATCTTGCGTATTTGGGGTACATTGGTAACAATTTTACATGGTTTTTAGGGATCTCTAATTGCACTCATATTGTGGATGTTCTTGGTAGATTCATGGGATCGATCGAGTGGACCAACATCTTAAAGAACTTCTATATTTATCACATGAAACCCACCACTTCTAGACATTGTTTTATCCTTATTGAAACATCATATATACATAGGAAACTGATTTATGATATTAACCTAATATTTAAATTCTTTTGGGTTAAGAAAAAGTAATACAAGGAGGTGGATTGATCTTTCCGGAGGTTGGGAGATTCTAACATGGGGAATAAGCTTCACCGGGTGAATACCAATTTAAAAAAAATGAAGAAACATAAATTACCACCATCTAGATACCATATAAAACACCGTTGAAATGAGGTTTAATTTTTTCTATTCATATACCCCCTTAGATTCCACTATTTCTAGAATTGAAACACTTGAAGCAGATTTGGACATGGCACATTCTGCCAAGGTGTGTTTTTGGGAAATTCATGCACATGAAATTGACATCAAGGAAGGCGATACAAACATATCCTATTTTCACTAGAAATTATTAGAGTGTAGATTAAATAGTGTAATAAATAGTCTTAAAATTTTAAAATGTAGGTCAGAAACCATAGAAATGGAGATCCATGACATTATTACTCATTTTTTTCAAGTGCTTAACATGACCAGTGAACCTTCTATCTCAAATGATATAGCTTCCTGTATTAATCCAGTTATATCTGAGACTATGAGACATCAGCTATCATGTGACCTTTATGATGAGTAAATTTTAATGACTCTTAACTAAATCCACTCTACCAAAGCTCCTGGTCTACGTGACTATCATGCTCCCTTATTCAAAAAAAATTGGTTCCTTATTTGTCCATATATTTTGATCCTTATAAAGGATAATTTGGAAGAGAAAACTAATTTGTGTTCCATCAATGAAACCATCATCACTCTAATCCTAAAAATGAAAAAAAAATATTATTTAAATCAGATTTCAAGTACATTATCCAATTTAATTTTGTTTATAAGATTTTATCTAAGGAATTGGTGAACCGCCTATGCTCTTAGCTCCCAACTATAATCTCCTAAAACCAAAGGACTTTCATGTCTAAAAGTATAATTACTGATAATTCCATCATTGGGCATGATATCTTTCACTCTATGAAAACTTGATCAGTTTTGAAGAGAAGTATTATGGTGTGGAAACATGATATGAAAAAATATTATGATGAACCAGAATGTCCTTTTCTATAGTTATTCATAAAAATGGGCTTCTGTAAGATCTAGGTTATGACAATTAGGCAATGTGTCATGTCGGTGTATTTCAGAATATATATTAATGGGGGTGTATCCAAGAGATTCACTCCCTCTAGGGGCCTCTTCTAAGGGGACCCCCTCTGCCTATTCCTCTTTAATTTTGACAGTGATGTCTTTTCTAATCTAGTTTCATAGGTATCCAGGAACAATACCTTTCATAGTGTCAAGGTCTTTCATCAGCTCTTTTTTGAAGAACTGATAAAGAACACCCTTTTTTAATTCTTTTATTAAGTGTTGATAAAGGTCACCCTTTATGTGAAATTTTATTTATCTTTGATAAAATTTAACCATTACCAATACTTTTATTAGACACTAATAAAGGGTTGTCCCACATAGCTTCATCTCACATCAGACTTCTGGTTATTCTGAGTTACGGTTTATAAGTTTCGGTATTCTTCTACCACGATGTTCCATGGCTGCGGGGGATCGAAACCAGTATACAACTTCACACACATGTACCACATGGTCCAACTCCTCCATGCACCATCCCAGCTACCAAGACACCCTATACAAGTGCTTTTTCCCTGACCCAACTCCTCAATAGACCTATACGCGAGCCATCTCCTCTACATGATGACCCATTTATTATACGATTAACAAAAAAATAAAAAATATATATTTTTAAAATGAATAAATAAATAATATAAATAGTATTAAATATTATATATTAAATAAAAATATATAAAATTATTAAAATGTAATAATTAAATAAATAAAAATTTAAAAATGAAAATATTTAAAAATTTATTAAAAAAATTTATTAATAAAACAATTATTAATATAAATAAGTAAATTTAATATATAAATTTATTAATTATAAATATTAATAATGTAAGATCCTGAAATTTTCAGGGGTTATCTGAGGCCTGAATTTAAATACTTTTCATTCTTATTAAAATATCTTTGTTTAGAGTTATGACTTAGGGTGTGTTTGGGTGTAGTTTTTATGAAATTTTGAGAAAAAAGGGTATGTACACGGTTGGTGCACGATTAGGGTAAATTGTGTGCCAATCCCAGATAAATGTGTGAACCCAGATATAGAGTTTCGCACGATTTGACAAACCGTGTTCCCAAACCAAGGTAACCGCGCGACCCTGCATAGTGAGGTTCGTGTGGTTGGCACATAGTTTGACTAATCATGCGCCTCTAACCACGAATCTATGTGCACGGTTTCTTTTCACCCAAAAGTAGTTATAAAATCCCTCAAACCCTCGAAAGACTTCCTATTCAACCTAGACTTGGGACTAAACATTTTTAGGTGATCCCATGGCTTTATAGAGTGGTTCCAAGGTTGTTTGACCTCTGTTCTTCAATATCCACATCCCAAATCGAATATATGCTCATCTCCCAGTATGTGGATCTCATCATGATGCATATCCACTCTCTTTCCTTGATCTTTTGGAAGAGTTTATTCTCTATTTCTTTATATTTAACCCTAATCATTGATATCTAGATCTAGAATTGTATATCTAGATCTTGATTGATAATATCTTCATAACTTTTATCTTGATTAGAAAATTTAGATCAGGAACTCATATCTATGTCGTTGTGCTGCTTGGATTTTGGGGATTTCCATTGAAAAAATTTCCTTCAATGAATAATGGTAGGTGGTTTAAAACCTAATTCTGATAAACATAAATTTGATTCATTTAGGAAAATTTTTAGAATTGATATAATTCTTTAGAAATTGATTCCTTAATTGGGTTAACTAGGTTGACCAATTGATTTATCAATGCTTTGTTAAACTAAATGATTATTTGAGTAATTGATCATAAGACTAAAGGGTTGTCCTATTAGATAATTAGTTTGGGAAATTGATTTTGTGATTTAGGAAATGTAATCTATATAATTTATCAGTGGATTAAATATGAGATATGAAATTGGTTAAGTTGAGATAATTAATTGTGAATTAATTATTTGATTTGATATTATGATCTAGATAATTAATTGTGGGGTTATTTATGAGGAGTTGATATCTAGAATGGGATAATTAATTCTACAAGATTGTATTATTGGGATATGAATTGTGATATTCATTAATTAACTGATTGAATTAATTAATAATGGTTGAAATGTTTAGTTAATTGTTTAGTTAAGTAATGAATTTTTTATATTTAACTATTTTTTGATTTAGTAATGGGATTGATAGGGATAATTAATTAAGAATTAATTATGTGTGAAAAAATGGGAACATGGTCATTCAAAATTAATAAGTACAAATGGTTACACAGTCATCATACTTGTGAGTAAGAGAATGGGAACATGGTCATTTTAATGATCAGTATTCACGGTAACATGGCCATTGTACTTATGAGTAAGAGAATGGGAACAGTATCATTTTTTTGAGGAGTAATTATGGTAACATGGTTATCTTACTTACATTTTTGATATTAGTAAATTTATAAATGTGGCTTATAAATGTGAAATTAAATAATTGAAATAATGGCACTCCATGTTATGTCCTCACATGAGAATATTTCAAACTCTGACATGAGTCAAATCAGATACTGAGATATCATAGATCCTTTTAATACTTCTATAAATGGAAAGAAGAATGTATTAAGATAGATATTACCTAGGGAACACTTTAGGCTCTAACACAATACAAAGCTTGTATTGGGGTATGGGAATCCTAGGGAACCCTTGTGTTAATGTAGTTAGATAAGAATAAATGATAATTTAATAACTGGTTATTTATGCATTATACATATTTCATATAGAATTGCATACACTATCTTTTGACTGGATTGGTTTTTGACACCATTGGTGGTGGCCTAGTGAGTTATACCCACATCCTATTTGAGCTTCCTGATCGGTACCCAAATGATTTTATTTTTGTAGGACAGGATATGGGCAAAGGGCCTGGGATAGACTATTGATTTGGGATGGCTCTTTTATTAGAGGATCGAACATGGTTAAGAACCTTTTTGGGGAGTCATAGTGTCTTTATTTCCAGTTTCATTATAGACACTTGACACTTATATTGGTATAGCATGTTTTCCCATTTAGTTGAGTATTATTTTCTTGTTTGATTGTCTTGTGACATGAGTATTTATCTAGTTATCTATTATTTTTTGTGTGTTTATTTATTCCCATAGGTGTTTTACTATGATAAATGAGGGTATAGTCTCCCCATGACGAAATTTCCAGAACCTTTTTGATAGTTGGTAACCTATAGCATACGAGGTGTCACATTTGAGGTGATGTGGAAAACTGGATCCGAGGCACAGTCGTATGGCACCCTGGTCAGGACATTACAAAGTAATATCATATCTCTAGTTTTTTTTTCTTCTTCTTTTGTCTTAATGTTTTGTGAAAGGTAGATAAAATACTAAGAAGAGTTGGGTGTTGGTAATGAGCTCATTCATTAGTGTGTCAAACCTATGTACCGGGGGAAACCCGAGTACCTAGGGTGGGATTCTTATTATTTTTGTTTTTTATTAATGTTGACTATTATTTCACCTTGGGTGAAACACTTTTTGTGGGATGTGATTATTGTTTCTGAGAATTTTGAGTATTCACTCGTGGGCCAGAATAGAAAGAGAGTTGAATCTACATGAATCATTCTAGGCACTCATGGTTATTGTGACATGCATCATTTTAGGCATGCATATGAAAATGGGTTGTGGTTAAGTTGTTAAACTTGAACTATTTTTCTTCTTTGTGAGATGAAAATGAAAAATAGTGCCTAACATGAATTGAAAATAGTTAAAAAAAATTATTAAAAATGATAACAATTGGGTGTCTAAATGATAAACATGATTATGATTGTGTTTTTACCCTTGTTAACTAAAACCTAGGTGTATGATAGTTAAGGGGAGTGATAGTGCCTAGGTTTTTACCATATGGAGAGATGGGGAAAATAATTATTGTGATTATTCCTCTTAAGTAAATTTTATAAGGTCGTGATATGAGATCTTAGATCGGTGTTTGTCATTGTATAGAGTATTCTTCCATGATACATGTTGAGGGGATGACTGATGGGAGTGCCTATAAAACTTTTTCCAGTTAGGTAACATAATTCACCAATTGTGTCTGCTGAATATGAATGGGTAAGTTTCAGGAAAACATGACTCGATTCATAAAATTCATGGATGGAGACATAGGGTGAGTTGGGAAGTGTATGTTTGAAATGAAAAGGGTGTTTCAGTTAAAGAACCCTCTTACTTATAATAGTGAGGGTGGAACTAAGGGAGATAAATTCTAGGTTGAGTCCCTAGATACAATACATGGCCATTTGGAGACTCCAACTAAGAGGAGGGTCAAGTTCACTGCTTACATGCTACGAGGATCAGTGAAGCGCTGGTGGCACATTCAGGCGTGAACTGGACAGACTGATGGTATGTTATGAAAGAACTTCTTGGAGAGGTTCTTAGAGAAATATTATCCAAATATTCTAAGATAAGATAAATCTTCTGAGTTCATGAATCTTACATAGGGTATCATGTTAGTGATGCACTATGTTGGGTGCTACATAGATCTGCAATGCTTTGCTCCAGCATTAGCAGGAGATGAGACTGCTAAGGAAAAACTTTATCAGGATGGAGTTACGTGTGAGATTATGTCCCATGTGAATATATCCATGATAAATAATTTCACAAAAGTGGTGCATAAGGATCTCATAGTTGAAGGTAAGATGAGGTATGATTCCAGTGCTTGACAAGTAGTTGTTACTAGACAATCAGGAGGTGAAACTTCCGAGAGATGCAAGCATCGTTATGAAAATTTTAGATAAGGTTTTGGGATTTAGAGTATGAAGACGGGAGTTTTGGTTGGATAGGACCTTATTGTGGTGATTAGTTATTAGTGTGGTAGGCCGGAAACTATTTTTTACAGTGTTCTTGACCACAAATAGAGTGTCGATCTTATGGAAAGATGGGGCATCTATAGAAATTCTGTAGGTCGCATTGACAGGTTGGTATTAAAGGAGTATATGGGTAGAGTCAGAGTATGCGAAGAGGATATTCTACAACATATCAGGCTATCATTTAGAGTTCTAATGGCTGAGGTAGTAGAGGAATTAGATGTGGTGCTTCTGGGAAGGAGTGCCCACATTAGATGAGCGGTTCTACTCAGGGGAGTTAGATAAGATCATAGGGAAAAGGGGTAGCATAGTTATATGAAGTACAAACTACACTTTAAGATAGTGAGGCTAGAACCTCAAGAATCATAAAAACTATTCTACTAGCTTCAACTTTATCTAGTTCCTTGTTTGATAATGGTGCATCTCATTCCTTTATACATACAAAAAATTTTGATGGTCTAATCCTGATGGTGATGTTTGTGAGTGGATTAATGTCTATAAATACACCATTGGGAGTGAGGTATATATATGTCTATCTATTCAAGGTATGTTCACTATAGATCTTGGAATATCATTTTTATGGGAACTCTATTTTCTATATAAGACGGGCTTCGACCCAGTTATAGGGATGGATTGGCTTGTCAACTAATGATTCCAAATCGTTTGTTACTGTAGGAGAGTGACCTCGGTGTCTCATAAGGGTGACCAGTATATTCATCATGGAGAGTGGGATATTAATGCAGGCTGAGTAAGGCCAATTACTTCAGAACCAGGAGGGCTCATATACCAAGTTACTTGACTATTGTTGAATAATCGGTGCGTTCGGTAATATGTCCTTCCACTAGTAGTGGAACTATTTTAGGATGACTTTCCTTAAGAATTCCCTAGAATACCACTTGAGAGAGATGTTGAATTCACTATTGATCTCATGTTGTGGGTTGATCCAGCATTTATTCCACTATACATAATGGCACCAACTAAGCTTCAAGAGCTTAAGTCTCATTTGGAGGATTTGTAGGATATAAGATTTATCCAACCAATTATATCGCCATATATTTCACCTATTTTGTTCTCAAATAGTGCCGATGGTATATTACGTTTGTTTTTCAATTATGAGAAGTTTTAAAAAATGACTGTGAAGAACTGATATCCTCCTTCGGGTATTAATGATATTTTTGACCAATTGAAGGGAACTTGTGTGTTCTCAAGAATCGATTTGAGATCAGGTTGTCATCAGTTGAGAGTATGGACTTCTAATATATTTAGGATTTCTTTCAAAAGCAGTTATGGACTTCATGAATTTTTCATAATTACATTTAGGTTTACAAATGAACCAACGTTGTTTATATCTTTGATGAAAATGTTCTTTCATTTGTATCTGGATTAGTTCATGGTGGGGTTTGTAGACAATGTCATGGTGTACTCTAAGAATTATGATGATCATACTCAATATCTTGACATCATCATGGGTACACTAAGAGAGCATCAGTTGTACACCAAGCTATTTAGGTGTCAGTTTTGTATTGACAAGGTACACTTCTTGGGGTAAATCATCTCAGAGAAAGGTGTGTTAGTTGACCCAAAGATGGTTCAGGAAATGGTTTCTTGGGAGCATTCCAAGAATTTTTTTCATATCCAAATATTCTTGGGATTAACTTGAAATTATAGGAGATTCATCCAAGACTTTTCCTTTTTGGCCGCACCATGTTCGGTATTGACTGAAAATGTTTTAATTTTTGAATGTTCAGAGTATTTTGAGAGATATTTTAAGTTGTAAAATAAGCGCTTAACATTAGCACAAATTTGTATCCCAACCGAGTCGGGTGAAGAGTATACAGATTATTGTGACGCTTTGGGGATCGGATATGGAGCTGTACTGATGCTGATAGATCGAGTTTTAGTGTATGGGTCTCAGAAGTAGGGGTCTCATGAACCAAATTACCCTACAAATGAACTCAAGTTGGAAGTAGTGGTTTATGCTCTTATGTGTTGGTGAAAATATATGTTTGGAGAAAATTTTAGTCTATACAGATCACAAGAGCTTTTAGTATATATTTTCACAGCATGATTTGAATCTTCGATAGAAGATATGGATTGATTATATTCATTCTTTCAATTTTTGACAGATATATATGTCTAGGAAGGTAAATAGTATAATTGATTCCTTGATAAAGAAAACTCATACTCAGATGGTTCAGGAGTTGAGTGCTGAGTGGAATATGATGACCTTGATAGCTGAAATGCATGTGGTGGTTCAGAAGAGTCAGGAGCAGATGACTCTAGTTTTAGTTACAGTGGACTCTACTCTTTTGTAACGGATCATGAATAAAGAACATGGGGATCTAGAGTACTTAGCCTCACATATTTCTGAACTCGGATCTGATTAAGTACTGAACAAGACTAGTGATAAGGATAACCTACCCCAGGGACATAAGTCTGTGTCTGACAAACCAGATGTTTGTTGGGAAACCTTGGTCTCCAGTATTGGAATTGACTCTGACCATGAAAAATCTGAAAATGAAATTGTTGTACAGGTTGAGATTGATGAGAATCTAAGACATGAGAGAAGTCTAGCTATATCTTTTGACTGTACGGGTATGAAAAAAAATATGATATTGACTCTAGTATTTGAAACATTTGATCAGGGGATGACACCCAATGCACTAGATGTTGCACTTGTTGGCAACAACCAATAGAAGGAGACCATTTCATCCAAAACATATGAATCGATTGAAGAATAAGGGAACATGAATGAAAAAAATCATGGATTATGTGCCTGATGGTTCTCAAGTAAGGTAACTTAGCTTCCTTGGAATCCTCAATAGGTCCAATAAAAGGAGTAATTTTCTAAATATTTTGGTAATGTTCATAAAGGGGAATGCATTGATACGAAAAATTCATCATTGGGCTCCAGTCTAGTGTACGATCCATCCCCACCAAATGATGTTGGTCATGAGACATGGAACCATCGAAAAACTATTGGGTATGAAGTGGATTGGTTTCAAAATAAACTTAGTTGAGACAAAAAATATTTATGAGAATCACCAATGTAAACAAATCACAAAACCAAACAATAAAATAATAAAAGGGGAAACATATTTTAAAGTGGATGAACCCTCCTAAAAGACTATTTAAAACCCACTAGGAAACTCTGGGAATATTTACTATGAATCATAGAATACAAAGAATCCAAGCAATATCCCAAACAGGAATTACAAATATAGTGTGGGAAAACAAGTGTAAAATTCACACCCCGATACACCTTCACCACCTCTCTGATAATAGTTTTTGACGATTCATCACCCCAATAAGATTAATACTGAACATGCGGTGTTGTTTTAGCACCTCATTTCACAACCCAATTCGCCATTATCCACTACCACCCACACTCAAAATCGTTGTCCATGTGTTTTCACAAAATCCTCCGCCCTCTACTGCTATGTGTGTGCACCCCTCTTTTATTGGTATTGTGGATATTGAAGCTTGGACACTACCTCCCCTTTTTATAGACCCTCATTTCCATGTCAACAATAAAAGTAAAACAGAGAAAATGCATGCAACTAATGTGTCTCTTTGTGAAGATTCATAACTCCACAAAAAAAGGATTCTTTGACACAGGATGAACCCCAAAAATCTCCCCCATCAAAGAATGATATTACATCAATCAAACTTAGTTTGAAGGAAAACTAGTTGGTATTGAACCAACCATCAACCTCTGTAGAAAATAGGACATCCCCTTTTTCCTCTTTGCCAGAAACCGGAAATATCCTCTGGAAAAAGAAATCCAACAGAAGAAGTCTTTATCATATCTGTTTCTACACCTCAAATACCAGAATCAATCATATACAGCTCCCTCATAATTGTTATCACAACATAATATGGAGCACTTGCAAGAATTACTTACCCCCTCTCCTAAACATCCTCCGAGAAGTAGAAAACTCTTAGTACATCACCATGATTTTTTATTTTCATTCATTATTAAATAGTGGCACTCTCTAAAGAAAAAGAATTAGGTTTAAGATCTGAAACACCTAACCTAACATCATTCGGATTCTAAACATTCTTTAACTTAGTTGATTATCTTAAACTCATGCACGATGATCATATGTTCCACAAATATGATGAAGTCCTCTTTGCAACTAGATTCCCCACATCATTGCATGCCTTTACATCATCCCTATAAAGGGTGTCATCCATTTTTCCTTCCACATAAACCATTGATCCTCTATAAAAAGTCCATCTTCCACCACCAAACAAACTCTAGAATCCATCAGTATCAAGTACTCAAGAAGATAACAAATTATGGAGTATACCTGGAACATGTTTCACAACCCTCAATGTCAGTGTACGACCTACCTTTTTAGTGATAAACGTATCACCATAACCAATAACATAAATAGATTATTTGTTTCCCTTATTCAATCTACCAAAGTTACCTTCTTCATATGAATAAAATATCTCTCTATTTGGTGAAATATGGTACGACGCTATTGAATTCACCACCCATTCGGTATAAAAACTAACCTACAACAATAAACGCTAACTAAAAGTAAATCAACCTCATCGTGAACAAGACTTATACCGGTATCCTCAAAATCAGTGTTGTGTGCCTTCTTTCCCTCCTTAGGCTTTTTCAATTCATAGTTGTATCTCAACACATGATCCTTCTTATTTAAAAATAAGAACTTGACATTTCTTGTTGTCTTTGACTAACCTCTCTGACTACTGTGTCCATCTACCAAACCCATAATAGCAATATTACTATAATATTCACCATTATTTGTCTTTCAACGAGTCTCGTTCATCAATAATGGTGAAATAAAATCATCCAAATTTAGTGTATCTTTCCCAAACAACATTGTGGTGATGATATTATCATGTGAATCAAGAAACGAACCCAAAAGAATAAAATCCTTGTCTTATTCTTCCATTTCAATAGGTACTGCATTACCTTTATCATCAATCATGTCCACCACCAAGGATAGATCCATTAAAAGTTTGGTAAACTTGTCCAGATGGTTACCTAAATCTCCATTATCTATAATTCACAAATGATAAAACTTTTTATTCAAACATAAACAATTTGTGATGGATTTTGATTTATACCTGCTTTCAAGCTTCACCCATATCTCCTCTAGAATGATTAGATTCATCACTTCTCATGGTGTATTATCACCCAAATACATTTGAATCCTGCTCGTCTCCAACTCTCTCATATTCTTCTAATCACCAAACCTCATCATCTTCAGTTTGTATGATTTCATATTCAATACCTTCACTGTATTATCTTTGTTTCCAAAGTGTAAAATCATTTTCCCATTAAACCGTTAAATATGGGAAAGAATCCAATGGCGTGAATCACCCATAATTAATCATCAAGAAACACAGATAACCTCTTTTAATAATAGATGTTGGGTTGGAATCGGAATGGATTCAAAATAAACTATGTTGAGAAAAAAAAATTGTGAGAATCATAAATATAAACGAAGAACCAAAACAAAAATCAGAATATGAAAAGGGGAAACAAATTATAACATAGAAAAACCCTCTTTTCAGTGGATTAAAAAACCACAGGGAAACTCCAAAAAAAATTTACTATGAATCATTGAATACAAAGACTCCAAGTAATATCCCAAACTTGAATTAAAAATACAGCGTAGAAAAACCTGTGTGAAATTCACACATCGATACACCTTCAATGATTCTTTGATAATAGTTCGAGACAATTCATCACCCTTCAGAGATCAATATTGAACACATGGTGTTGTTGTAGCACCTCATTTCACAACCTAATTCATCGTTGTCCATTTCCACCCACACTCGAAACTATTGTCCACATTTTTCCACACAAGCCTCTACCCCTTGCTGCTATATGTGTGCCCCTTTTCTCTTGGTATTGTTGATGCTGAAAATTGCCCCCCCCCCTTTCTAGACCCTAATTTCCTTATCAACAATAAAAGGAAAATAGAGACAATACATGCAATAAATGTATCTTCGCATGAAGAATCATAACTCCACAAAAAAGGCTTCATTGACCCGGGTTAAACCCCAATAAAAACATGGAGAAGTGGAAATCACCTAAGAGGTAGTGGTAGTGGCTGATTCCATAAATGATTATTTTTTGTTGGGTAGTGACTTGTCACTTTCTTGCATTCATAATCTTCTTTTGGACTTTGTTTATCTTTTTTTAAATAATTTTCTGAACCATGGGCCAACCCATTGTTTACACTATCTTGGGTGTAAATAATTATAATAATTATAATAATTATATTTATTATAATTTTATAATTATTTAAATATATCTATATTTATTTATAATTTAAATTATAAATGTAATAAATATATTTTTTATCATTTTATAATTATAAATATATATATATAATATTTATAATTTTATAAATATATATAATTGTATAAATATATACAAATATTTATAAATAAATTTATTATATATAATTATAAATAAATATTTATATAGTTATAATATTTATAATTTTATAAATATATATAAATATATAAATATATACAAATATTGGTAAATATATTTATTATACATACAACTTTAAATAAATATACATTTGTTTATAGTTATAATTATAAATAAATATATGTTTATTTATTATAGATATAGTTTTATAAATATATATAATAATATAAACAAATTACTAACATTATATCTTTATCAGTGCTTTTTTAGTACTGATAAAAATATCCCTTTATCAGCCCTAAAAATCGCCTATAATACTAGTCTTTATCAGAGAAAAAAAATCAGTGCTGATAAAGAAACTTTTTATCAGCGCATAGCGGTGATAAAGATTTGTTTTATCAATTCCTTTAATTTTAGCATTGATAAAATTATTATCCCATTTTTTAAAACAAATCCTAACTGGGTGTCTTATTCTCACAACTTCATTCTCTCATGAAAGACGACTACCGACCCTTTTCGACTCTCACTTAACCTCGTCGATTCCTTGGCACCACTCTTTCTGAACCACACTAGTTTCATTGTACTTCAACTCTCACCAAATGGTATTCCTACTCTGTATTGTCTCTTCAAACCCCACTACCACCTCACCCCACTACCTCGCCAAACACAGCTGCCACCTAACCCCACCGCCTCATTGAACCCCACTACTACCTTTCCGAAACCCACTACCGACACTTCTCTATTACTGAATATTTTCGATGAATGAAGACCCTCAAAACAAAAGGTATTATATTCAAATATTGTTTAAAAAAATCTTGGTTTTATTTATTTCTATATTGATGAACATTTAGGGTGATTTATTTTCTTCTCAAAAACATGAAATCCATTTTCAAACACAAAGGATGGATAATCTTTTAAGGAAATATTTTTCAACTTTGTTAGAGGTTTGTGCATTATTATTTTACAACTTCTCAAATATATTTTTATATGGTAGTTATGCATGGTAACTCAACAAACATAGAGAGTGGAGCCTTATTAGAGGAACATCAAAAATAATTGAATGATGAAAATGATGCATTAAATTACTTATAGTATATCGGACTAAAAATATATATATGAGGCAAAAGACTTGTAATAATTATGATGTTATGTGGCTTATTCTTATGAAATTATGGGAATGAGATTAAAATAATGGAGAAGAAATGTTATAGGATTTATGGAAAAAAAATATAATGATATTAGAATGAGATCAAATAAAATTATTGAGTTGTTTTTTTATAAACACTACATACTACAAGAAGACATGAACTTGATTGAGGAAAACATTCATGATGTCAAAATTGTAAAAAAATATTTTTATAAGAATGAATCTTTGTTTTAATTTTATGGTCTTAGAGCTCCCAAATAAGGATTTTATGGAAGTATATCTGAATAGCCTATAATATATAGTTGTTAAATATGGGGTTTTGAATAAATAAAAAGAATCCTAATCAAATTATATATCATGTGAGGTTTCATTCTAGAAAATGAAAAATCATTAGGGTATAAGATCAAAATGATGATTAATTTTATCATTTATTACCTTCATTCCTCTATTAATAAGAGGGGAGGGGAAAAATTAAGAATAAAGGATCCAATTGGTTAATTCCCAAGTGTTAAAATATGAAATCATGAAATATTTTTTTTTTTGATATTGATGATGAAGCTGAGGAACCATTGAAGAATGAATTCATAAGAGAAAAAGGAAGGTGCAAACCATAGTTGAAATTGTTGAGTAGGAAAAATTTATTATATTATGGGGGTGAATTGTCAAACATGGTTTAATTAAATGTGGTAGTAGACTAAATATACCTCATTGAATAAGTAATAGCGGTTTTCATGGATAATGCATATATTGGGGATAAATATGGAAATAAATCAAGAATCGTTGTGATAATTTGTCTCTATGATAAATGTGAATAATCATGTGTTGAAATAAAGATATATTTAGGTAAATTTAAATTGGTAAATATTGTTAAATATTACTACAAGATATTCATAAAACAATATAACAGCAATAAATAATAATACAGAGAAGATATTGAAAAACATAGATCTGGAAATTCTAGTATCCAAGAGAGAGAGGTTGAGATTACTCAAAAAATTAATTAAGTAAAAAAACTGTATATTTATTAACCAATTAGGTGAATAAACGTGTTGAAAGAATTAAATCATTCAATGGGGAGTTCATTATGAACTGATGAATGTGTGTGGATCTTATAAGACTCTGGATTATGTGATTTTCTTTGGGAGTTCTAATTCTATTGTATCTATATAGGCCATGAATGTTCATGGGGAATTTACAGGAAGACCTGAGGACATCCCATTAGTGAAGTAGTTTTTAGGTGATGGAAATTATATTATCTTGGGTAATCACATGAATAGAAAATTCAAGTTTTATACAAATCTTAAAGCTTCATGAATATAAAGGATGAATGATATTCCTAACACTCAATCGTCTACTATGTATGAAACAGGTAGATAAATAGGATCATTAAATATCATGTGATCTTATTTTTGGATGTTGGGTAATATCTAATTATTGTTCTCCATTTCAAGAACATATTACAGGGGTGATAAAAACAAAAAAGTAGAAAACCAAATATCTTATATATTTTATGTTTTATAGGATACTTCTTTGCATTTTCTATTAAGAAATTCATGAGATCCAGCTTCAATAAAACATATTTTTTTATTTATTTTGGTAAATAATAATATTATCAAATCAAATAGGATGTATGTGAATAAAAAATGGATGTATGATAATCTTAATACATCATAATTAGAAGATGAAGTGAAAGAGTTCATTGAGATTGAAATAGATCATGCATATTAACCCTCTCAAATACATTTTCTGTGTTTATATTGTTGTTACTCAAGACTAGTTAATCCATAGGAGTTCGAAGAACACTTGATCTACCATGTAATTGATTAGATTTATAAATTTAGTAATAATCATAGGGAAAAAGAGAATGTAGTTTATGACTGGGATAAAATTGAAATTTATGGATCATTTGATATGATTAAAAGTGTGGATAATAAAAAATATTGTATCGAGAATTTTATTACAAATGATAATAATAATGAAGATCGTATTGAGGAATTGATAAGGAAAGTTTAAGATGAAATTCGCGATTGCCCTTTTTTTACAATTTATAGAGTTATGAAAAGAAGTCATTGTTTGATGGTTTCACTAAATATACAACATTGTCATCTGTACTGAAACTGTATAATTTTAATGTAGGAAATAGATGGAGAGATTATAGTTTTACTAAACTATTTACTCTCTTAAATGATATGATCCTAAAAGATAATGATCCCCATAGACAAATATAGGACACCAAAAAAATTCTGCCCTCAATTGGTATGATCTCTAAAAGAATACATTTCTGCCTGAATGATTGTATATTGTTTCCCAAGGACTAAAAATCAATTAAAAAATGCCCAGTGCGGTGCGTATTTATACAATAAAGATGAATCTACTCTTACAAAATTTGTATGGTACATTCCAATCATTCCATGGTTTAGGCTTCTATAAGTAACTAAGGATATTCCATGTAAATTGATGTGATATGCAGATAAAATAAATTCATATGGGAAACTAATTCACCTGATGGACTCTCCTCAGCAGAATAAAATTGACCATGAGTATCTTGAATTTGGAAACAATCCGAGAAATATTCATCTTGCATTATCTACAGATGGATTGAATCCTTTTGGTTTTCAAAACATCACTCATATAACATGGTTGTTTATGTTGTAAATTATAACATTCCACCATGTTAATGCATGAAATTAAAATAATCAAGTTATATATACTTATATCATGACCAAAATAACTGGGTAATGATATTGAGGTTTATTTGTCTCTATTGATCGACGATTTGAAATTACTGTGGGATTCCGGTGTTAAGTTGTATGATTCTTAAAGATATGAGGATTTCACATTGAGATCCATGTTGTACGGGACGATAAATGACTTTCTTTCTTAAAGAAATTTCTTTGGATATAGAATTAAATTAACTCAAGGGTGTCCCATTTTTGAACAATGTACACAATAAATTAGGTTGAAACATTCATCAAATAATGGGTTTTTAGACATCATAGATTTCTATCCTAATGGAATATGTACTGATCTTGTATGTCATCATTTGATGGAAGTTCAGAAGAATGTAAAACGCCATCTCTACTAATAGGTGATCAACTGTCTGAGAAAGTAAATGATGTAGAAACTACTTTTGGTAAACCATTTTCTAAAAACCTTATAAAATAGTTTGGAAAAGAGATCGCCTTTTTTTTAATTACCATACTAGATTTGTCTGTACGTCAGACATTTTCTTGATTTTATACATGTTGAAAAAAATCATGTGATAGTGTAATTATCACATTACTAAATGAACTAATCAAAAAAAGGATGAAATTAAGGCTATGTTGTACATGGTTGACATGGGAATATGAGAAGAGTTTTCTTTAGTGAAGGGTGAAAAAATAACTTTTCTTCCTCCATCTCCTTACAGTCTTTCCAGGAAAGAGAGATATCAGTTTTGAATCTTCATGAATGATGTAATGGTTCGATAAGGGTATTCATCGAATATCAAGAATATAGTGTAAATTAAGGATTTAAATTTAATGGGTCTAAAATCACATGACTGTCATGTTTTTATGTAATAAATAATTCGTGTAGCTTTACATTTCATTTTTTACAAGAATTTCCTTCATACATTAACCAAGATCTATTTCTTTTTCAAAACTACATGCAGCAAATTTATAAACCAAATGAAATTGCTGACAATGGAAAGAACATTTACTATCATATTATGTAAATTGGAAATATTCTTTCCACCATCATTATTTGATATGATGGTTCACTTGATGGTTCACATGGTGAGAGAGATTCAATTATATAGTCATGTAAATTATAGATGGATGTGCCCAATAAAATGGTATGTGAATATTTTGAAAGGGTATGTCAAAAATCAAAGTCGGACAGAGGTTTGTATTGGATAGTGATAAATTATGGAGGAAGTCATTTAATTCTATTCCATCTACATCTCCTATGTGGAAAGAATTGTTCTACTATAATCTCATCACACTGGGAAGCTTGGGGGTGAAGGAATTTCTGAAATAGATGTTGTGACAATCAATATTATATATCAGGTACGAGACCAGCTTTACATTTTTCTCTACAGTTTAGAGGTTTTCCCATATGTTGAAACCAACAAAGAAATTATTAGGCTTTCGAATCCATGAAGGTCAGAAATAGGGATATCAAATTCGCATAATAAATAGTTTAGAAGATAATTTCAAGACTATATTTTTAAGTATTCAGATGAAAATCTGAATTCAATTTCAGAACAACTTTGATAGATAGCCAGAGGAACAATTGTGTATGTATTATCCTACAATGGTTATGGAATTAATGGTTATACATTCTATAAAAATGAATATGATGAAGGTAGTACCATGAAAAATATTTGAGTTACACTTGTGTATGGAGCGATGTAGGTTTATGGTACTAAGGAAATAAATCTAATTCATGCGAATATGTCATACTTTGTCATCATAAAACAAATCTGAGAGTTTGATTATACGACATTCCAAGTGCCGATTTTTCAATTCAATTGGGTTGATAATAAGAATTCTATTAAAATAGATGAATTGGGATTCATGAAAGTGGATTTTAGTAAGGGTACAGAGAAAAACCTTTTATAATGGAAGTACAGGTAGTACAAGTATTTTATGTTCCTAATCCCAGAATCCAAAAGCATAAAATTGTTCTGTTATTGACCAAAACCACTTAATGTTCAGATGAAAATTCATAAGAGGTTAACCCTTTCATTGGAATGTCACATTCAGTTCACAATGGTCCCACTATAGATAAAGTTTTTTATATTAGAGGAGACCAAAATGAAGGTATTTGGATACTCTATAGAGGGTCAAATCTCTTCATCCTTTAAAAAAATTGAGAGTTCAATGACAAGATAATAATGATTTTTAGTATACTATATTTTTTCTCATAATGTGATATATTCTATACTTCAATAACATAATCTAAATTAAATTTTGGACTACTTAGTAAGATAATGTATTCTACACATAATGATATTACTAATCCCTTAGAAGAACAAATTATAATGAAGGAAGACCCGTTGGGAAGATGTAAAGGTAATGTTATGATATAATTTCTCTATTTTATTGAAAAATTATATACTGAAATGACGAGTTAATTTTCATTATTCCTTATAGAGTTTATTTATTTTATAATATTTCTTTATATCCTTTAATCTTTTATGCACCAAAACATTCATATAATTCTTATCCCCCAAAACCCTTTCACCCCTGTGGTGTTGGAATTTAACATTTTCCTTCAAATTTCCTCCACTACCTTTATGGGAATAGAAAAGAATATCCCTCTTCTCAAGAAAATAGGAAATATTGATGTTTTCACAATAAAACATTGCCTATATAATTAATTTGTGGTTTCATATTTATTTCTAAATTATTTATTTTTAGTATTACTCACATGATAATTGATTTCTTATAAAGGTATATTCTTTTTTTAGTTGGGGTGGTATGTTCATCTTTCATGCCTTTCTGAACCAAAACTTCCACAAACTTCTTCTCCCTCAAAAACATTTTGAACTTGTAGTGTTGTCCTTTACCACGTTCTTTCAAGTTCCTTTTACTGCCTTTGTGAGAAGAGCAACGACACTTCCCCTTCTTAATAAAATAGGTAATCTTGATTTTTTCACAGTAAAATCATTGTCTATAGAATTAATATTTTGTTTCATATTTATATTAAATTTATTTATTTGTAGTAGTACTCACATAAGAATTGTTTTCTTATATAGATGGATTTTCTTTTGATTTTTGGTGGTCTATCTATCATTAATATATTTTTACACCAAAACTTCCAAAGAATTATTCTCTGTCAAAACCTTTTCACCACTATATTTTTAACATTTACCACTTTCCTTTATGTTCCCTAAGCTGACTTTATAGGAAGAGCAACAACACTACCTCTTCTCAGTCATAGAGGTAGTATTGATGTTTTCACAATAAAATCATTGTCCATAGAATTAATTTATTATTTCGTATTCATGTTTAATTTTATTTATTTATTGTACTACCCAAATATGAATATTTTTCTTATATAGGGGGATTCCTTTGTTCAGGTTGAAGTGGTTTGTTCCATTGATTTTCTATTTCGACCTTCCAACACTACATATTGAGATGATGTTCTTAACCAAAAAATATATCTTGTTTTTGAAAAACAGAAGATTAAATGATGCTCTTGTTCCCATTATGGTGACTTCTCAATATATAATGGGTAGAATAGCTTCCTCTACTTTTCTAGTTTTCAATAATGAGAATGGTTTTTCAGCTAAGAATAGTGACTCAATATAACGTACTAGAAGTTTGAAAAATAAAAGTAAATGGTAATCATGGTAACATTAGAAATTAGTATTTTTGAGACTTTGTAATGTGAAGGAATCTGTCTCACCTTAATCGGATACATAGTGTGACCAATTTGACACCAAGTGTTTCTTTTTATTTAAAATTGACATTAATTTTAGTAAAAAACATAGTTGAAATACTAAAAACCAATAAAACATATTCCTATTGATTTTATACTTTAAAAAATGATACATAAGTAATTTTTGATGTAAAGTAATCAGTCACACCTCAATCTGATACATGATGTGCCCGGTATGACTCAAAGTGTCCATTATCAGTTTAAATTTGATATTTTTGTTCAAAAAGTTTCACTCATTGAAATTAAAGAAAATATGATCAAATTTCATTCATAATTTATGACATAGATTTATAAATATTTTTTGACATGTTGGAATCAGTCTATCATCAATCAGATAGATGATGTGACTGGTATGGGTGAAAGTGTGTGTTTCTAGTGAAAAATGACATTTTAATAAGAAACACAAGTGACATACTCATAACTGAGAAAATGAATTCGAATTATTTTGACACTTTAATAATACGATACATATGTCATTTTTGATGTATAAAAAACAATTTAACCTCATTTTAATGCATGATGTGACCATTATAATTCCTAGTGTGTCTATTTATTTAAAATAGGCATTAATTTTAGTAAAAAGAACAAGTGACATACTAAAATTAAGCAAAAAAATATGGATTGTTTTGATACATTAAGAAAACAATTCATCAGTCATTTATAAATGTTAGAAATCAACCCCACCTCAATTTGATTCATTGTGTGACTATTATAGTTCTAAGTGTGTATTTTTATTTAAAATTGACATTAATTTTAATAAAAAACAAAAGTGACATACTCAAAATTGAGAAAATTCATTAGTATTATTTTGATAATTTATTAAAACAATACATATGTAATTTTTGATGTGTAGGAATTAGTCTCACCTAAATACAATGCCTAGTTTAACCATTATAATTCCAATTGTTTCTATTTATTTAAAATTTTCATTAATTTTAGTAAAAAGAAAAAGTAACATATTGAAAACCATGAAACAAATTTAGAATGTTTTGATACTTTTGAAAAAAAATATACATGAGTCATTTTTTGCATATAGGAATCAACCACACATCAATTTAATGCACTATATGATTGGTATGACTCAAGGTGTCCATTATCTATCTAAATTTTAAATTTTAGTTCAAAAGGTGTGTTACTCACTAAAAACTAAGAAAACATGATTCGATAGTCGTGATAATTTAGGAAAGTGAATCATAATTCATTTGGGATGTGTGGAATGTAGTCTCACATCAAACCAACGCATGATACGATTGGTATGATGCAATGTGTGTGTTTCTAGTTTGAAATTACATTTTACTATAAAACAAAAGTGACTTAATGAAAACAAAGAAAACAAATTCAGATTGTTTTGGGGCTTAAGAAAAATTATACATAAGTAATTTTTAATTGATAGCAATCATCTAAACCTCAATCTAATTCATGGTGTGACTGGTATAATTCAAAGTGTTCGTAGTTATTTTAAATTGACCTTAATTTTAGTAAAAAGAAAAGGTGACATTATGAAAATCAAGAAAACACATTTGGATTGTTTTGATACTTTAATAAAATGATTTATCAGTCATTTATAATTGTAATAATCAACCCCACCTCAATCTAATTCACTTTGTAACTGTTATAACTCTATGTGTATCATTTTATTTTAAATTGATATTAATTTTAATAAAAAACACATGTGACATACTCAAAAATGAAAAAATTCATTAGAATTGTTTTGATACTTCATTAAAATGATACATAAGTAATTTTTGAAATTTAGGAATCAACCACAACTCAGTATAATCTATAGTGTGAGTGGTATAATTCCAAGTGTGCCTATTTATTTAAAATTGACATCAATTTTAGTAAAAGGAGCAAGTGACATACTAAAAATAGAGAAAACACATTTGGATTGTTTTGATACTTTAGAAAAAAGATCCATGAGTCATTTTTGGAATGTATTAATCTATTTCACCTCAATTTGACACATGGTGTGATATATATGACTCAAAGTGTCCATTATTTTTTAAAAAATTTCATTTTAGTTCAAAACATGTATCGCTCATTGAAATTGAAGAAAATGAACTCTGATTCTCTTGATAATTTAGGACAGTGATTCATAAGTCATTTGTAACATATAAGAATTAGTATCACATCAAAACAACACATGTAGATACTATTAGGACTCAATGTATTTTCTTCTAATTTGAGGTGACATTTTTGGGGAAAAAAACAAGTAATATAATGAAAACTGAGTAAACACATTCGGATTTTTTTGATACTTTTGGAAAATGATCAATCTGTAAATTATAACGGGTAAAAATCATATGCACCACAATCCAATGCATTGTGACTGATATAATTTCACATGTTCCTATTTATTTAAAATTGACATTAATTTTAGTTAAAATAACAATTGGCATATTTAAATCCATGAAAATGAATTTTGATTTATTTGATACTTTAGGGAAATTATACAAGAGTCATTTATGACTTATAGGAATAAATCGATCCTCAATCTAATTCATGATGTGACTGGTATATCTCATAGTGTGTTTTTTATTTAATATTGACATTTTATTATTGAATTATTTCAAATTAATGTTTAATTTATTTATTTATAGTATTAATAACTTAAGATTTGTTTTATTATATATGTGGGTTCTTGTTCATCGGTTGATGAGATTTGTTCAGCAACTGATACCATTGGAGGACTTTTTTGAGAGGGGATCATGGGTGGAAAAAAATGAAACATTAATGTTCTGAAATGTTTGTGGATAATTAAAAATTTAATTATACAATTCATTGTATAAAAAGTATATAGTAGTATTTTTTTGTATTCATGATGTCAAATTTATTTCAATTAAATTATATATTTTTTATACATAGGTGATAGGTTTTTTCTAGGTGTGGTGTTTTATAAACAGCACCTTACAGTAGGTTGGGACTTTATGAGCGATATCTCTGGCACTGATAAAGGGGACCACCCCCCCCCCCTCGTAATTTTATTGAGGTTAAAAATGCTCTTTTTAGTGATGTTAAAAGACTTTTTGACATTGTTAAGGGGAATATTTGTAGTAGTGGACCATTTGATTCCTAAAACAAAAATTCCTTCCATGGAAATGAAAAAATCAAAATCAAGATGTACCACTTGGAAAAACACTCTTCCAGGACGGGGCTAGGTTCATGGATTCACCAGTGTTCAAAAAAGATCAATGAATTGATGAAACCAGCATATTCAATTTTCACCAAGTGCAATAGTGCTAGTAAACCCACCGCTCCTCCTACTGTCACCACAGGTCTAGCACTGGTAGAAAAAGTACAGGGTGAAACAACCTTGTCATTCATTTTTTCTAGATTAAGAAAGATTATGGTTATCCTACATCCATTTGATGACCATTGATCATTCATCGGTTTATTATTCACCCGCCCCTTCCTCACATGTGAGTGCTAACTGCGCTTCATGAAAATGTTATATAGTGATGAAGAAACACCTCCTTAGAGTGGACAATGGGTAAGAATGTGATGATACTTATAGTGCATTTTCATTCAATCCTCCCCTCCACCCATGTCCATATATTTTATCATTGTGGCTTACATCACTATGGTGACACTCCATCTATTGGGATTTTTTAATTTTATTTTGATGGACGTTCAAATGCAGTTTCATAAGTCTATAAAATATTTTTTCTAGTTTTTTATTTAATAAACTTTTTTTTTGAATTAATAAATTTAAATTTTTCCATCCTTATTTAGAAAATTTTACTAGTGCATGATTGTGGTTTTACCACTCAAATTTGGTTAGATAATGTTTTACTATAATTAAGTACTCAATTTTATAGAATTAAATAAGATTATATTTGTTTATATTTCTAAAAAAACTAACTCAATTCATTAAAATTGTAAAATAGTTTTACATTCAAAAATAAGAAATTTTAAATTTTTAAAAAATATATATTTTTATCATCCATATGAAAAAAATATTTTTTAAGTTTATACCAAAGTAGTAATTCAAGAAAATGAAAAAAACGATTCAAATTTCAAAAAAAAATAAATAAATCCTTAAAAATTGATATACTGGTTTTTTTATTAAATAAAATGATGTTTTCTGTGACTTTAAGAGTGTATTCAATATTTCTTTCTTTATATAAGAGACAATAAACATAAAACCTATTTATAAAATATTGTTAAATATTGTTATTTTGTTAAAAGACGGAATTATTCTTTAAGTTATAAGCATTCAACTTGAAAATGCTACTAAGATATTCCACAATAAAATTTTAATGTAGAATTCCACCAAAATATTACTAATATAAAATGTAGAATACATATGGAAAATTTCCTTGAAATTTTACATTTTGAAATCCCACTAAAATTTCTAAATGATAAAATACCCCTAAAAATTGATTATAAAATACTAGTGAAAAATATTATTAAATATTTTGTAGTAGTAATTTTAAAATCAAATATTCAAATAGAAAATTTCATTAAAAATTTAATTTAAAAAAATATAATTGAATATAATAGTGAATAGTCTCACTATAATTTTATAGTTCAATAATTCAATGTAAATTTTATTGTAAAATTCCTTGAAAAAATCCTATAAAAATAATTGAATATTTCACAATAAATGGAGTAGAAATTAACTCTATAAAATTTTAGTGGAAAATTACAATAAAAAACGTAAGGAAAAATACTAGGGAAAATCCCACAGAAAATTTATAATTAAATATTCCCCTAAAAAATCCTTATATATTAAAAAATTAGAGATATTTAATAAATTTATAAAATAATAATGTTTTTACTTCAAAAAAAAATTCTTATACATTTCAAAAAAAATTCTTCATTAATGAGATAATTAGCTTAAAGTTTTTTATTTTATTCAAATTAATGAAAAGTGTAATTTAATAATATATAAATTATTTTAAGAAAAAATATACATTCTTCTTCATAAAAAATATTTTTTTATTTTAAAAATATAAGTTTTTTTCTCTTAAATTTAAAAAAATTTGACATCCTTTAAAAATATTATTCATTTTTAAAATACAAAGAAATTTATTTAACCTTTTCCAATTGATTAACAAATTATATATTTTTTTTGAAATATGAACAATGTTAATATATTTTTGTTAAGTTAATATTCATATAAAATGATATAGTATATTTCCAAATTCTAATGTCTTGTGATTAAAAGAAAAGAAATGTGATCCAAAGTCTTACAAAGAAATGTATTGAGAAACTAAAGACCAGCAAAACATAGTATTTTTATAATATTATATTATATTATTGAGGAAATTATTACCATTATAGTATTCTCAGAAAATACCAAACCTATCTTTTTCATTGTCAAAAGCAGTCTTGCCTAATGATAAAAGGGTTGATTAGATAATATTTCTATTTCCAATAAAACATATAGTTCCAAGGTATAACCAAGTTACATTAAATGAATACCTTTGTGATTGGTATTTTTGATGATGTTCATGAGACATGGAACCATCTAAATGATAAAAAATTGTTATTTTTATCATCCATATAAAAAACTATGTTTTAAGTTTATACCATAGTAGTAATTCAATAAAATGAAAAAAATGATTCAAATATTAAAAAAAATCCAAAATAAATCCTTAAAAATTGATATATTGGGTTTGTTTATTAAATAAAATGATGTTTTTTGTGACTTTAATAGTGTACTAAATATTTTTTTTCTTTATATAAGAGATAATAAATATAAAAATATTTTTAAAATATTGTTAAATATTGTTATTTTGTTAACAAAAGTAATTATTATTTAAGTTATAAGCATTCAACTTGAAAATTCGACTAAGATGTTCCACAATAAAATTTTAATGTAAAATTTCACAAAAATATTACTAATATAAAATGTAGAATACCTAAAGAAAATTTCTTGGCAAATTTACATTTCGAAATCCCACTAAAATTTCTAAATGATAAAATACTCCTAAAAATTGATTGTAAAATACTAGTGGAAAATCTTATTAAATATTTTATAGTGGGAATTTAAAAATCAAGAATTTAAAGAGAAGATTTCATTAAAAATTTAATTTAAAAAAATATAATTGAATATAATAGTGAATAGTCTCCCTATAATTTTATAGTTCAATAATCCAATGTAAATTTTATTGTAAAATTCCTTGAAAAAATTCCTATAAAAATACTTGAATATTTCACAATAAATGGAGTGGAAATTTACTCCATAAAATTTTAGTGGAAAATTACAATAGAAAAACATAATGAAAAATACTATGGAAAATCCCACAAAAAAATTATAATTAAATATTCCCCTAAAAATATTTATATATTAAAAAATTAGATATATTTCATAAATTTATAAAATAATAATGTTTTTACTTCAAAAGAAATTCTTATACATTTCAAAAAAAATTATCTTCATTAATGAGATAATTAGCTTAAATTTTTTTATTTTTTTTCAAATTAATGAAAAGTGTGATTTAATAATATAAAAATTATTTTAAGAAAACATATACAGTCTTTTTCATAAAAAATATTTTTTTCTTTTAAAAATATAATTTTGTTTTCTCAAACATTTAAAATTTTTTGACATCCTTTTAAAATATTATTCATTTTTAAAATACAAATAAAGTTATTTAACCTTTTCCAATTGATTGAAGAATTATTTTTTTTTAATATGAAAAATGTTAATATATTTTTGTTAAGTTAATATTCATATAAAATGTTATAGTATATTTCCAAATTCTAATGTCTTGTGATTAAAACAAAAGCAATGTGATCCAAATTCTTACAAAGAAATGTATTAAGAAACTAAATTCTAGTAAAACATAGTATTTTTGTAATATTATATTAGATTATTAAGGACATTATTACCATTATATTATTCTCATAAAATACCAGACCTATCTTTTTCATTGTCAAAAGCAGTCTTGCCTAATGACAAAAGGGTTGATTAGATAATATTTTTATTTCCAAGTAAACATATAGTTCCAAGGTATACCCAAGTTACATTACACGAATACCTTTTTGATTGGTATTTTTGATGATGGTGACATGAAAAGGAAGTTTGGATTATTTAAAACAATATATATATATATATATATTTCTATGGAATATTTGAAAATAACAGAGCTTGAATTCAACTATAACTAAAGTTGTTATTCAGACTCAGCAAATCACTCTCGTAAATGGTTTTCTCTATTTTATTAAAGATATTATTATTGCATGATCAAAAATGAACATCCATTGTTGTTTTGAACTTAAGATTATTTTTCTTATAGTTGAAGAACCTATCTATATTCACTTTGAAATTATATCCTATCTCTATCAATATTCCTCACCAACTGTCTGTTGCAACTTGCAATTTTTTTTTGAACCTGAAATACTTTATTCATCAGCATTGTAAATATTTCCCTATTTACTCTTAGTGTGAAAAAACTACGGATAGTTCTTGTGAAGGGAGATCCTAGAGAATGCTCATGGAACCTTTATAAAAATTTGTAGTTTCTTTCACTCAACTATCAAAGTCCTTTGAAAAAAATTCTATATAGTGAAAATTGTCATGCTTGAAGATATAGAATTTATAGAGTGCACTATGTGATCTTTGTGACCTAAACCACTATAAATCTCATGATTCATGATTCTTATCTTTAATATATTTCAGTTTTATTATTACTTGAGAATAGTAGGAATATTTTGAATAAGTTTTCAAAGAGGCGTGTATATTTTATGTAAACATTTTATAAATGAAATTTACCCACCTCTTACGTCACTATGTGACCCCGATAGAGCAACACCAATGACACATACATGTTTTCATGTTGTGTCACCTTCTAGTTGCATCGTGTTTTCTGTATGGTCACATAGGTAGAAGTTCCACCAGCTATCATATCACATTTCCCCTATACCATCAAACATTATGTTATGTTTCTCACCGTCACACCATGGGAGATGTGCCTTACCTCCCACATCAGTTTTCTTAGTGGGTAAAGGGTCGTATAATAACTTCCAATTCACTCATAACTCTTTTTATTTTCCCACCTGGTGATATCTTTGTGTTGTCACATTGTGATGCCTACGAAGTCAGTCCACTCCTTAATTCTCTACAATTATATCACCTAATTTCTTGACATTGGTGGTCCGAAGACCCAGTTCCCAAAAGGCCCAAATGTATGGCCAGATAGACCAAATAAAGTGAATAGTACCATTAATATTGTACTGTTTCTATAACATTTCTATAGTAACTGCTACATTTTTTCTACAATATTGCTTCAAATAGTCATGGGTTTATCAGAAAATTACAAGGAATATATCTATGAAATACATCATATAAAAGTGTAAGAAAGGAAGGGTAAAGGAGATAAAAATGATGATAAGTTGTGGCATTGGGTCCAAGAGATGTGTGGGTGATGGTAGATAGTTTCTCTCATTCTTTAATATTGTTAAGAAAAACTTCATCGAGGTCCGATATGTTCTTGTGGTCTTCTTTGAGAATCTCTTATATCCCATTTGGCTACATTTGGAAAAACATATTCTTGGTAAGGGCTCCAGTGCCTACTTCTTTCATGAAGAGCATGTAAAAATAATAATTCCATCTGAATCAATGCTCCACTATAAAGAACCACAAATAATTCACACAAGATGTTATAATATAACTATAAAAAATGAATAAACATGAAAAAAACCTCAACACCCAAAAAACATGAATAAAACAAAAAATAATGGAAATAGAGATCCAATCACTAATCATCTGCCCATTTTCTATAATAGTTAGTGGATATAAAATTAATATTATATCCAATAGAAGGATTAACCCATGTTCACCACCATCTGTTGACCTAATATAAAACAATATAAAAATAATCAGACAATCATAGAAATCCTGGTACCCAAAATTAATTTAGAAACATATCAAATGATTGTGTTACCTTTATGATTTGAACCATGAGGATATACTCATATATAAACAGAACCAATACAAACCCTTTCTACTAAATATTTTTGAATAAAAACCCCTAGGGATAGCGCTAGTGATGAGTTATTACAAATTAAATAAGAGAAAACAAAAATTTGTCATCCATGGATCTTTTCAACACAATCATACTATCATATTACTCAGTGAAAGAGAATAACTTTATCCATCTACAAAATCTGTCAACTTATGTAAATTGTAGAACATTTTTTCAAAATGATAAACATATTTGGATATTCACCATTGATACATAAACCTGATCTAAAAATAGATTCATTTAATAAATGATTTGAAATGCTAAACATGAATGATACTAAACCTTAATCTATTGATATTTCAATTTAGTAAACCTCAAATGAAGAAGAAGTGAAATAATTCATCTTAACAGAGAAGAATTCATTAATGAAGTAAAAGAATATCAAAAAAATATAATTTCTTAGATATAATCTGAACATAAATCTTTTTTGATCTCACTCATAGGTTTAGTGAACAACACATATATAAATGAAAGAGTGATAGAATTCATAATTTAATCTAGCAAGAGATGAGGATCCCTTTAAAATTATTAAAACCATTGAATATTTATCAACTCTATGTTATGATTTAGATTTGGAGTTTATACCATTTCCTCCCATTATAGATAGAAATATCAGCCCTATTCACTCATGATAAATCTTGAAGCCTCACTTTTATCTCACATATATCCACCAATAAACTACATAAATCTAAACACACACCACATTAGAAACATAGATACCATTCTTCTAAGTCTTTCATATTTTTTTTATCCTATCCAATTTCTATCATCCTAAATCTATCCCGGTCTGGGTTAGTATAACTCAAAAACTATTTATATAAATAAAAAACACATAACCAATGCATCGTTTGGAATTAGGTCATCTCCATACATCAACTTCTCATCCAAACCATTTAAAATAATAGTTGCAGTGGCTTCATCAACATATATGAAAGAAAAAAATCATCATTCATAAAAAAAATATGCACAAGTTTACTCAGTTGACATACATGGATAACAAGGTTGGCCTAAAATTTTTCTATAATAATTTCCTTAAATAGTAATGAATATAACTGGAAAAATATACCTAGATAACAAGGGTGTCTTTAAATTTGAAAATATTTTTTAAAAAGGATATCCTAAAATGGTATTATAATATTTCAGATTAGTTAATTGAGAATTCAAAAGAATAAGTATTCAACTCTAATAAAAAACAATTGAAAATTCAAAATTAAATAGTGGCAGAGAGAACAACATTTTTGGTTTACATTACAAAAAAATATTTGAGGAATGTTCTATGTCTAAAAAACCACTTACACTAGAATTCCAAGAAAATAACACTCAAATAAGAATCATAAAAACACTTTCAATAAGAAAACTGAAAATAAATATGAATTTGAATTTATAATAGTACAGATAAAATGAGTGATGAAAAAATATCACAAAATTAGAGCTTGGATAAATAAATAAATAAATTCATTTATAAATGATCAAATAAATTCATGTTTGACATTGGCATTCCCTTAAAAACCTCAAACCTTTACTTGAAAAAAAAATCTAAAAACTATCTGGAAAACACCAAAAATAGTTACAAACAAAAAGAGACGGAAAATAGTTTGGAAAACAACCATACCAAGTATTTAGGACAATGATAGAACTTCTGATTCTCCTAGGTGGTTCAGAACTGATTGTTCCCTAACATTGAACTAGTGACTAAGAACTTATTTTCTACCTCCCTCCAGCACTACTTGAGACTTATTCTTCATTATGTACAAGAAAATGGTGAAAACCATCTTATTTGGGTGTTCCTATGCTACACATGTAGTATACACCCTCAAAATTATTATTAACAGATAGCCTTCCCTATTTTTTCTAATAGAAATATACCCCCAATGATTCTCAAGAAATCAATTAAAACCAATTAATATTCAAAACCTATACATGAGGGGAGGGATAGGGGAAATTAATGTTATTAGATAGAAAATCCATGAAATTATTGAGTGTGAGGATGTTGATGACACATATGAGGGTGAAGATGTTGAAGGAGCACATCAGAATGGAATTGGAACTATACCAAAATGAATGAATCTTTCTCCCCCATTCTCATCCAATGAAAACAGACATCAAAACCTGAAGACTCATGTATCTATTTATTACAAGTAATATGTTCCATAAACAATTTTTAAAATGTTTTGACAAATAAAGACCAATTAGATTGTACAAATAAATGATAATTTCTCTAATGTTTTTAAAATCACTTGATATTCTAATGTAAAATGATGATTTCTCTCCTCTATCTTATCCTTCACTGGGATATTCTTGTTCCAACTCTCAAACATGATCACCAGATGAACAATGTTGGAAATCACTCGAAATCAATTGCATCCTGACCAATGGATTCCTCAACAATATATCTATAGTGATTCTTTGTAGTTTCATCCCTAAAATAATGATATAAATAGGAAAATAAAAATACTCGGACAAATAAAAAATGATGAAAATAAAGATTAAAAAAATACTATAAAATTACAAAACCAATGAGGTATTAGCGACATTGAATATTGATTGGCCTTACCCACATATATTTAAAGACTAAGATATGTCCCTAAAACTTTTTTTTGCACCATTCCATTTAAAAAATTATTCATCTAATCATCTGTAAAAAGCAAACCTTATCATTATTTTCTTTTTTCAAACAAAGTTTAACCACAAAAGTACCAATTTCTGATAGTAGGATTACATCACCTCTTGTATGAAAAAATATTAGGCTCTGAAGGCATTCACTCGATTACCTCTTTTTTCAGATATAAGAGAGAGCACTATATTGTATTGTTCTTTACCCTCTACCCCATGATAGCACTTCCATGAAATAAATTCTATGAAATGATAAAAAACACTTCCCCATAAATAATAAAGTCTAAAAAATTCATCAAATCCACCAAATAAATTTCATATAAAAGAAAACAAAATGCCACAAGAAAACTCACTAAAAATAAAATGTAATTAATGTTTCTTAAAATACATTAAAATGTTCCATAACATATTCTTAAAATATTTTTTAAAAGTAAAAAACATATAATAAGATATCGTACATGTTTTTAAAAAAATTATAATTTTTTATTCATGTTAATATAATTTCGCATCATTTATTTCACATTAATTCAAGGTTTTTAAAAACTTATGTACATTTAATAGCATAAAATTCATATTTTATTTTCACCTATAACATTAAAATTATATTGAAAAACATTTTATAATAAAATTCCTTACAAGAATGAATTAGAAATGATAAAAACACTTACCAGTAAATAATGACATCCTAAAATTTCATCAAATCCACAAAATAAATTTCATAAGAAAAAATAAAAATTCCATAATAAAACTCACTAAAAATAAAATAAAATTATTTTTTTTTAAAATATATCACTCAGTGACCTCTAATGTATGAGATATAGGAAATAATTATGCCATATGGTTCTTCACCCTCTACCCCATAACAGCACTACCATGTAAGTAAGTTTGAGAAATGATAAAAACAAATCTTCCCAATATAGAATGATGTCCTAAAATGTCATCAAATCCAAAAAGTAAATTTCATATAAAATAGAATAAACACCACAATAAATGTTACTAATAAGGAAATTTTGTTAATTTTGTTTAAAATATTTTACCATGTTACATGAAATATTCTTAAATTCTTTATTGTTAAAAGTCCAAAATGTATAATATTATATCCCACATGTTAAAAAATAATAATGTTTTATTCTTTTTAATATAATTTCACATTATTTATTTTACCTTAATGCATGGTTGTAAAAATTATATATACATTTAATAGAATAAATTAATATTGTCTTTGTACTTATAACATGAAAATTATATTTCAATACCTTTGATAATAAAATGCCTTGCATATTTTCATAAATTTATATCATTTTATAAAATAAATAATCACAAATGAAATGATTTATGAAAATGAGTTGGTCAAAACATTGAAAAATATACTAGACACGAAATTTTTATTTGACTGCACAATTTATGAATTAATCTACTTCAATATTCATATGTTTACATGGATTTCAAAAAAAAGTGAAAAAAAAAATTACACATTCATTTACTAAACCACATTACTCTTACACAGATTTTAAATCTTTTAGAATAAAATTTGGAAAAGACGAGACCATGATAGAGGATTCCTTCTATACTTTCATGTTAAATTTAGGAGTCAATTACAATTTTAACTAATAGATATATTTAAAAATCATACCAATAATAAATTTCCTAGAAATAAAATGAAAAATAAACCCCATGTAATTTTAGTTAAAAAATTTATTTAAAGAAGCTAAAAAATAGACCTGGACATTGGATAAAAATCATGGCCCCAATTCAGTAAATTCAGATATAGTTATCCCATGTTTCTTTACAAGACATTGAATAAACCTGAAAAGTCACAAGCAATCATAAAAGAACTGAAAAAATTAATCAACATGAACAAAATCATTTTTTTCAACATAAGGGGTTGGAGGCTATACATTAGTGCCCGGAAGGAAAGGGTGGGTCTGTGTAACCATCTCCATGAACTATTTTAAGTACGGTTGGCCAAACTGGTTGAAATATATTGGTCTAAAATTCATGGCCCACTGATCTAAGATATCAATCGTCAAGGCTCCAATGTTGGCTTGGTATCTTATGTACATGGAAATGGAGGGGTGAATTTTTTTTAGGAGTGCATAGAGAACATTAAAGATGATAGATGATATTAGTTGAGGTAAAATAATTAGATGAATAGTCTTGTGAAAGAGAATGAAATGAGAACACTAAACAGATTCTAGATTTCACATTTCAGATAGACCGTGTGTACAATCTACGTAGAATCTAGTTCATGTGTTAAATCTAAGTGGAACCCAAAAAAACAAGATCAAAAAGAGGTGAGGATATAGATTCCATAGATTCCACATATTACATGGATTCTAGATTTCACACACAATACAAACTCCAGATTTCATAGATTAAGAAACTCTCCTAGATTCCACTTAGAAACCCACCTAACTTCTACCTATATTTCACACAGGTATGAGGCATCAATATATATTAGTGATAACACTAAAAAAATTCCATATTTCAAACCATGTCATGAGAAATAGGTGAAGGTAAGTTTTTACAACAATAAAATAGTGATGAGGTGTCAATTTTTACCTTAAACATGTAATCTCGGCATCTCAACACACTCTATAACCTACTGTAGATAAAGAAACACCATCCAGATCCTTATAATACACATTATCAAGGCATCCTAAAAACACCAAAAACAAAAACAAAAACAATAAATCTCATTTGATCATAATTCTAATGAAATCGTAACTGAAATTAATTAAAAACACTTGATACCCATGATTTCATGTGATTAGATATGCAATTAGCATCCAAAAAGAACAATAAAAACAATAAAATTCATTTCATTATAATTAAACTAAAACCCTAACTGAAATTCATTTCAAACACTAGATACCCAGGATTCCATGTTATTAAAAATTAAATAGGATAGATACATACCCAATAAGATACACAAACATCGACTGATTTAATAAGAAATGTTTTTATGTACATGATCCTCCCAAAACCTCATCTATATATTCAAATGTGTAAAAATTCAATCCAACATTAATATAAATATATTTGATGGTGGAGAATATAGGGTGTTGGTGCGGCTGACAGCGATGAACCAGGTGTGTGAGTGTAGGAAAATATCACTGGTGTGGAGGTGGTGGGTGATGAAGCCATCGGCAGAGGGGAGGTGTGGGGAGAAAGATATGAGGCATGTGGTAGAATAATCCCCCCCACCCCCCAATTTTTTAACCTAAACAATGATCCTCACCCACCAAAATACCATGAATACTAAGGCTCTGTTGTAAACTTAGTTGATTTTGGAATAATATAGGAAGCACATTTTAATACTATTGGGGGGATGTCTTCCAATCATATACATAGGTTTTAAATTCCTAAAAGAAAAAAATAAATTCCCCACAAGACCAAAAAAATATGCTCATATCTCCCTGACAAAGTTCTACACCTGACTATGGATGTTTACTCATTTCCTTCAGTATTAAGTGAGGATCCCATTTCACCCTCAGAATCTGACCTTGAAAGACGGCGTATTTGGAGGTGGAAACCGAAATGAGATAATGGTATTGAAATGAATATTCTGGAAACTATTGGGGACAAGAGATACTTGGATGAAACACTGGCTAGTGATAGATTACCAAAAATCTGGAGAGTGACAAATGATGGCTCTTTTCTCTAGTTTCTAGAGGTGGAGACTGGATTTTGTTAGCACTGTCTATCCCAATGATTATTCAAAGCTATAATTTTCATGGGTTTGGAAACCCGCAATCAGTTTTGATTATCCAACATTGTAACGACCCAAAGTTTTTCAATATAAAATTCCCTCCTTTTATCTATGTCATAAAAACACAAAATAATGAACTACTAGGTGATAAGTGACCTTTAAAACATAATTTTGTCACCCCTATGTTTGGAATTTTAAAAATCCAACATTCACGGTTGTGTTCAAGATAGTTTTTGGAGTCCAATGAAACAAAAACAATTTTTGGTGAATAGTAACCTACCCTTATGAATAGTAACCTATCCTTATGAATAGTAATATGACCCTTAACTACCTATGAATAATAAAATAAAATTTAGACATCATAGAAAGTGACAATTTGACCTTAGTAAACGTTTTTGGTATTTTATAAGTCATAAATAATTAATTATAATTAATTGATTAATTTAAAAGGATATTTATTTTTCTGAAATATATTCATAAACTATTGAATCAATGTCTAATAGTTCTTAGATAATATTATAAGACCCTAAGTAATTTTTAAAAGAACTACAAAATCAGTTTTAATTTTAAAAACTGTTTTTTTTAAGTAAATTATGATTTTAATTAAATATTAAATTAATAATATTTATAAAATTATTTTTGAAAATTGGACATCATTTTTGGATTCTACACGTCGAAAAATGGTAGGGGTAAATTTTTGGGTTTATTCTGAAATACTTCAATTTTCGGGTGAATAGTAAAAAAATACAGTTTTTCGCATAATCGGTGTACACTAAATTGCATCATTAATGATGTAATGGTGACATAAACATTCTAGAACTTTAGTTTCGGCCAAAACATATTAAATTTCATAAATTGTTCCTTGAAATACAATAGATCCAATTGTCAAACCTAAAAAGAACTTTCCAAAGCCTAAAGTCAAAAAGTGATTTCTTAAAGTGACTTTTTCTCTTCCTTTCACTTTCCTTTTTAATAAATTAATGAATTCGACTTATAAAGAAGAGTTAAACCCTAAAACGAATTTTATTATATTAATATATGATTTAGGATGTCAAAAAACTACTATTACAAGTCTAACTTATGATATATTATTTTATTTAATAATTTATTCCAAAAACACCTCCCACCTCATGTATAAATAAGGCCTCCCCCTCCTCTTGCCAAACCACACCTCTCAAGCTTCAAGCATTGTCTAATCTCTGACCAATCATCTTCCCTAGCCTCTCCCCCACGTCCAAGAGCTTCTGGTCTCATCAAAAGACCAAGCTTAGGCCCCTAAGGAGGTTCTCAAGAGGAGGATCCAAAAGGTGATTTCTCTCCCTCTTCTCCTTTAATTTCCTTTCAAGTTCAAGTTCCTCTCTTGATCTTTCCCTACCTATCTTCATCCAAATTGTTTTGTAACTCCAGTACTATACTTATACTGTAATATTATGATTCTAATGGTATATTATATCACCCCACACCCTTTCCCTCTTACTTTTATTTTATTAAAGAGAACGTTGTTCATGTGGTGATAATTTATCACCTTCAAAAACAACATGCTCTCTTCTTCCATTTATATCTTCAATCTGGTCATGAAACCATTTTTATGGTTGAACCAGAATATGTTATATGTATTATGTTCTATTTTAAGTTCTGGAAATAACATATGGCCATATTACTAAGTGAAATGTTAAAATGAGTTCGTTGTGATCCAAAAACCGCTCAAATTAACCCAAATAATTTTCATTTAATTATTATCTAATGATTAGGCCACATGGATATAATATAAGTCATTATAAAATCATTCAAGCTTCTGTAATATTATTAATAACATGTAATATCAATTCTGGATGTTTACCCATGATCTACCCAAACATCAATTTAAGAATACAAGTGAACCACTCAAGAAAACCATAAAAACGAACATCCTCGAACAATGTTTTTAAACTCTAGAAGCCATCCAAAAGAACATAATATGAAATAATGAAACCATAATAAACCCTATTAATGTATAAAAGGTTCTGGAATTTCTAATTTATGAATATAATGTCATTATACAGGACATTAAAGAGAAGGAGGCATTCGAGTACAAGGTAAGGGGAAATCTCGAACCCAATTGTCTTCCTTCGGGTTCTCCCTCTTTCACTCCATTTTTGATGTGGTTACTCCTCAAAGGTCTTTTGTTCATCATTTCCTTTACTTTTCTGGGATATACATGTTTGTCACTGGTTTTTATGTCCATCAAAATGTTTTCCAAAAGAACTCTTCTTTCAAGATCTCACATTTTGCCTCTCATTCAAGGATGATGGTTCTTATATCAAGTATGTTGTTCCCTCTTTCTTTTGGGAACCCAAAGCTTATGAATGTGTTATTATGAGATGAAACCCATTCCTTTCCATGGGTTATTTATGTACATGTTTGATATGTGTTCTATGTGGCAAGCATGATAATGATAATGTTATGATGTGACGGGTGCGCCCGGAATTATATAGCGCAATATGAATGTTTAAATGTGACGGGTGCGCCCGGAATTATATAGCGCTCCAATGCATTGGGTAAAGTGATGAATCTCATGAGTAAATGTGAAATTATGCGTGAACATGATGCTAGCTTTGTTCACAAATATGTGTGGTAGTTAACCACTAAGACATGATGTTTCATTTTTATGCTTTGCCACATTTCAAGTTTATTGTTTATGCCCCTCTCATGTTCAAGATCTCTTTCCTATGTTATGATTATGCTCACCCCATGCTATATTGTCCTTATCTATCCTCTTACTGGGCTTTTAGCTCACCCCTTTTGATGTATATCCTTAGGTGGCTACATGTACTAAGGAGGGGACAAGTGCTACTAAGAAGCTATACAAGAAGAGATTAAATGAATTTTTTTTATGCTTGATGTTGTACTTGTTATGTGTAGTCCTAATTTGCCCAAGACACTAAACCTATGTATCCTACATGTGTAATACTATTATGTTGTTTATCTTTAAAATGATGTAATAGTAATGTAAGAAAAGGTCGGGTCGCTATAGTTGGTATCAAAGGAAAGGTTTAGTTAATTTGGGAATTAGGATTAGTGAACCCTAAAGAAAACCTCTAGCACGAGACTAAGTACAAATATGCACACAAGGATATTTACCTAGGGATCCCATATGTTATGTTTTTGGTATAATTGTTTAAAAGGATAAGTTATTCAGGACTTGTTTACTTATGTTTTGTTCTAACCTTTTCTATTTTAGAAAATGGTGGGAACCAGGAGAAATCAGGCCAACAACTCTTGCGAAGGCCAATGCAACGATTGCCCGAATGACATCCCCAATGATTTTGGAGGTGGATTTCAAAACTTCATGGCGATGCTTACCCAATTATCCCGGGTTATGAATAATAACCATAATAATGGGGAACGTCCTCCTTCACTAAAGAGGGAGCAGCTAGCTATCGAAAGTTTTATGCGGCAACGACCACCGACATTTTGTGGATCTTCCGATCCACTAGTTGCGGAACAGTGGGTCAACTCCATGGAGAAGATCTTTTCTGTTCTTCACTGTTCCGAGACGGAGAAGGTGACTCTAGCTGTTTACCGTCTAGATGGAGAAGCCGATCAATGGTGGGCTTTGATTAAGAACACCAAGCCAAGGGAGGAAATTGAAGAGATGGAATGGGAAGACTTTAAGATAATGTTTCTTAATAAGTACTTTCCAAGGACTCTCCGCACGAAGATGGAGAGAGAATTCATAGAGCTCAAGCAAAAAGAAGGAGAATCTGTCACAACCTATGAATCAAATTTCACAAGGCTCGCAAGGTATGCTTCGGGTTTTGTTATCAACAATGATAGCAAAATTGATAGATTCTTTAGTGGATTAAAACCACATCTTCGAAAAGCTCTTGCAATTCGAGACTTTGGGAGTTATGAAGAAGTTGTTCGGTGTGCTCTCAAAGTGGAGATGGAGTTTGGAGAATGGTCCCATGGCTACGGTGATAAGAAAAGAAAGATGGAGTTTCAAGCTGGTGGATCTAGTGATAAAGATGGGAAGAAAACACAATGACCCACTTGCCAAAAATGTGGGAAGTTGCACAGTGGGAACTGCCTCAAAGGGACGGGGAAGTGCTTCAAGTGTGGGAAAGATGGACACCTAGCTCACGAGTGTCGAAGAGACATGAAAAGGAAGGGTAATGTAGCCGATGAAAGGAGAGAACCACTCGTGGTTCAATGCTACAACTGTAAGGAGCTAGGGCACTATTCAAACCAGTGCACTAAACCTCGAGCTTTCGAGGGTAATCAGCGCCAACAACCACCAAAGCCAAAGGAACAAGGGAAGGCTTATGCCATCACTACTGCGGAAGTGGAACATGATAATGAAGTCGTACAAGGTACACTTCCTATTCACTCAAGAATGGCAAAAGTCTTATTTGATTCTGGTTCTACGCATTCCTTTATATCTTGCAAGTTTGCTAGAACTATAGAATCGAAGCCCCGAAACCTTGAAGTAGAGATATCTGTAAAAACACCAAGTGGTTCAATCATTGCAACCCAAGTGTTTGATTCTTCTCCTGTTGACGTATGTGGGAAGATTCTTCCGGAAAATCTCGTAATACTTCCCTTGGTGGAATTCGACGCTATAATGGGAATGGATTGGCTCTCGTTATATAGAGCACATATCAACTGTCGGGAAAAGGAAATATATTTTCGTATTCTGAACCATCCCATGCTCCTCTACAAATGCAAGGAAGATCATGAATCTCCTTTGAGAAATCCTTCAATGGTGTGGGTGATGATTCCCTATGAAGAAGGACACCTCTCCCAAATGATTGAGTCAAAGGAAAGTTCCAACCTTGAGGAAATGCCCATCGTAAGGGAATACGGCGATGTATTTCCCGAAGAGTTACCCGGAATTCCCCCGGATCGTGAGGTAGAGTTCTCAATTGAACTCATACCCGGAGTTACTCCTATCTCGAAGTTCCCCTATAGGATGGCTCCTATCGAACTGGAGGAGTTAAAGAAGCAGCTGCAAGAGCATCTGGACAAAGGGTTCATATGCCCTAGTGCATCACCTTGGGGTGCGCCAGTGCTCTTTGTGAAGAAGAAGGATGGAACCATGCGGCTGTGTATCGATTATCGGGAACTCAACAAGATCACCATAAAGAACAAGTATCCTCTCCCTAGGATTGATGACTTGTTCGATCAGTTAAGAGGAGCTCAATACTTCTCAAAGGTGGATCTTCGTTCTGGATATCATCAAGTAAAGGTGAAGAAGGAAGATATTCAGAAGACTGCCTTCTGTACAAGGTATGGGCACTATGAGTTTTTGGTGATGCCCTTCGGACTTACTAATGCCCCTGCAATCTTCATGGATTTGATGAATAGAGTCTTTAGACATTACCTCGACAAATTTGTGGTAGTGTTTATTGATGATATTCTCATTTACTCCAAGAGTAAGGAGGAACATGAAGAACATCTAAGACTTGTGTTGGCGACATTGAGAAAGGAGAAGTTGTACGCCAAGTTCAGCAAGTGTGACTTTTGGATGAATCAAGTCACGTTCTTGGGACATGTGATCACAAGCGAGGGAATTTCTATGGACCCTTCAAAGACAAAGGCGATTGAAGAATGACCCAGGCCCTCTAGTGTCACAGAAATCCGTAGTTTTCTTGGATTAGCTGGGTACTACCGACGTTTTGTGAGAAACTTCTCACGATTGTCAAGCCCGCTAACTAAGTTAACAAGGAAAGGGGTAAAGTATGTATGGACGGAAGAATGTGAGGGAAGCTTCAAGGAGCTAAAGAGAAGGCTGATCACTGCACCTGTACTCACACTACCAAAAAGTGGAGAAAGTTTTGTGATATACAGTGATGCTTAAAAGAAAGGCTTGGGTTGTGTACTCATGCAAAATGATAATGTGATAGCCTACGCCTCACGACAGTTGAAGATCCATGAGCAGAACTACCCGACGCATGATCTAGAGCTGGCAGCCGTGATTTTTGCCTTGAAAATCTGGCGGCACTACCTTTATGGTGAGAAGTGTGACATATACACCGACCACAAGAGCCTAAAGTATATATTCACACAAAAGGAGCTCAACATGCGTCAAAGGAGATGGTTAGAGCTAATCAAGGATTACGATTGCTCTATTCACTATCATCCTGGAAAGGCGAACAAGGTAGCTGATGCTCTAAGCAGGAAAGAACCTGCTACTCTATCCATGTTGAGGATTGAGAAAGACCCTATCTTCTTGGATATGCAAAGGATGGATTTGGGAATCGTAAGGGCAGGGGATACATCCTACCTTGCCCAAATGATTTCGCAACCATCCATCCAACAGAAGATCAAGGAAGCACAAAGGGATGATGTGGAGATACAAAAGAGGGTGAATGCAGTAAAGGAAGGAAAGCTGCAAGAGTTCCATATCGACGATGATGGTGTGATTCGGTTTGGAACGCGGCTTTGTGTGCCTTCATCACCTGGAATAAAGAAGGAGCTATTGGATAATGCACATAGCTCAACTTTCTCTATTCATCCTGGAAGTACCAAGATGTATCGTGATCTCCGAGAACACTTCTGGTGGGATAACATGAAGAAGGAGATTGCAGAATATATATCAAGGTGCTTGGTGTGTCAGCAAGTTAAAGCTGAGCGGCAAAAGTCCAAAGGTATGATGCAGCCATTGCCTATACCCATGTGGAAATGGGAAAATGTCACTATGGACTTTGTCATGGGCCTCCCGAAAATGTCAAGAGGAAATAATGCGATATGGGTTGTGGTTGACCGACTCACCAAGACTGCCCATTTTATCGCTATTCGGGAAGACCTCTCACTTGAACAACTTGCAAGGATATATGTGAAGGAAGTAGTGAGGTTGCACGGTGTTCCACTCTCGATTGTCTCTGACCGTGATCCAAGGTTCACTTCTAAATTTTGGAGGAGCCTTCAACATGCTTTGAGTACTGAATTAAATTTCAGCACGGCCTATCACCCCCAAACTGATGGCCAGTCTGAAAGGACTATTCAGACACTTGAAGATATGCTAAGATCATGCTCTCTTGAATTCAAAGGTGGATGGGATCAACACCTTCCATTGGTTGAGTTCTCATACAACAATAGCTTCCACTCGAGTATTCAGATGGCTCCGTATGAAGCTCTTTATGGGAAGCGATGTAAAACTCCAACCTGTTGGGATGAAGTTGGAGAACGAAAACTACTTGGACCCGATCTTGTTCAAGAGATGACAGAGAAGGTTCAAGCCATCCAAAAACATATCAAAGCTGCTCAAAGTCGGCAAAAGAGCTATGCTGACAATCATCGAAGGGACTTGGAGTTTGACGTTGGAGATAAAGTCTTCCTTCGAATATCTCCATGGAAGAGAGTCATGCGATTCGGGAAGAAAGGGAAGCTAAGCCCAAGGTACATTGGCCCCTTTGAGATCCTTGATCGTATAGGAGCCGTGGCCTATCGTCTAGCACTTCCACCGAATATGGCTCAAGTCCATGACGTGTTTCACGTATCACTACTGAGGAAGTACATTCCAGACCCCTCACATGTACTAAACTCAGAGGTGGTACAGTTGGAAAATGATCTCTCATATGAGGAGCAGCCGGTAAAAATTCTGGACCGAAGTGATAAGGTTCTACGCAACAAGACAACCCGCCTTGTCAAAGTATTGTGGAGGAACCAAAAGTTTGAGGAAGCAACTTGGGAACCGGAAGAGGCAATGAAGGAGAAGTACCCTCACCTGTTTGTGTAAAGTGAAATTTCGGGGGCGAAATTTCTTAAGGGGGGAAGAATGTAACGACCCAAAGTTTTTCAATAGAAAATTCCCTCCTTTTATCTATGTCATAAAAACACAAAATAATGAACTACTAGGTGATAAGTGACCTTTAAAACATAATTTTGTCACCCCTATGTTTGGAATTTTAAAAATCCAACATTCACGGTTGTGTTCAAGATAGTTTTTGGAGTCCAATGAAACAAAAACAATTTTTGGTGAATAGTAACCTACCCTTATGAAAAGTAACCTATCCTTATGAATAGTAATATGACCCTTAACTACCTATGAATAATAAAATAAAATTTAGACATCATAGAAAGTGACAATTTGACCTTAGTAAACGTTTTTGGTATTTTATAAGTCATAAATAATTAATTATAATTAATTGATTAATTTAAAAGGATATTTATTTTCCTGAAATATATTCATAAACTATTGAATCAATGTCTAATAGTTCTTAGATAATATTATAAGACCCTAAGTAATTTTTAAAAGAACTACAAAATCAGTTTTAATTTTAAAAACTGTTTTTTTTCAGTAAATTATGATTTTAATTAAATATTAAATTAATAATATTTATAAAATTATTTTTGAAAATTGGACATCATTTTTGGATTCTACGCGTCGAAAAATGGTAGGGGTAAATTTTTGGGTTTATTCTGAAATACTTCAATTTTCGGGTGAATAGTAAAAAAATACAGTTTTTCGCATAATCGGTGTACACTAAATTGCATCATTAATGATGTAATGGTGACATAAACATTCTAGAACTTTAGTTTCGGCCAAAACATATTAAATTTCATAAATTGTTCCTTGAAATACAATAGATCCAATTGTCAAACCTAAAAAGAACTTTCCAAAGCCTAAAGTCAAAAAGTGATTTCTTAAAGTGACTTTTTCTCTTCCTTTCACTTTCCTTTTTAATAAATTAATGAATTCGACTTATAAAGAAGAGTTAAACCCTAAAACGAATTTTATTATATTAATATATGATTTAGGATGTCAAAAAACTACTATTACAAGTCTAACTTATGATATATTATTTTATTTAATAATTTATTCCAAAAACACCTCCCACCTCATGTATAAATAAGGCCTCCCCCTCCTCTTGCCAAACCACACCTCTCAAGCTTCAAGCATTGTCTAATCTCTGCCCAATCATCTTCCCTAGCCTCTCCCCCACGTCCAAGAGCTTCTGGTCTCATCAAAAGACCAAGCTTAGGCCCCTAAGGAGGTTCTCAAGAGGAGGATCCAAAAGGTGATTTCTCTCCCTCTTCTCCTTTAATTTCCTTTCAAGTTCAAGTTCCTCTCTTGATCTTTCCCTACCTATCTTCATCCAAATTGTTTTGTAACTCCAGTACTATACTTATACTGTAATATTATGATTCTAATGGTATATTATATCACCCCACACCCTTTCCCTCTTACTTTTATTTTATTAAAGAGAACGTTGTTCATGTGGTGATAATTTATCACCTTCAAAAACAACATGCTCTCTTCTTCCATTTATATCTTCAATCTGGTCATGAAACCATTTTTATGGTTGAACCAGAATATGTTATATGTATTATGTTCTATTTTAAGTTCTGGAAATAACATATGGCCATATTACTAAGTGAAATGTTAAAATGAGTTCGTTGTGATCCAAAAACCGCTCAAATTAACCCAAATAATTTTCATTTAATTATTATCTAATGATTAGGCCACATGGATATAATATAAGTCATTATAAAATCATTCAAGCTTCTGTAATATTATTAATAACATGTAATATCAATTCTGGATGTTTACCCATGATCTACCCAAACATCAATTTAAGAATACAAGTGAACCACTCAAGAAAACCATAAAAACGAACATCCTCGAACAATGTTTTTAAACTCTAAAAGCCATCCAAAAGAACATAATATGAAATAATGAAACCATAATAAACCCTATTAATGTATAAAAGGTTCTGGAATTTCTAATTTATGAATATAATGTCATTATACAGGACATTAAAGAGAAGGAGGCATTCGAGTACAAGGTAAGGGGAAATCTCGAACCCAATTGTCTTCCTTCGGGTTCTCCCTCTTTCACTCCATTTTTGATGTGGTTACTCCTCAAAGGTCTTTTGTTCATCATTTCCTTTACTTTTCTGGGATATACATGTTTGTCACTGGTTTTTATGTCCATCAAAATGTTTTCCAAAAGAACTCTTCTTTCAAGATCTCACATTTTGCCTCTCATTCAAGGATGATGGTTCTTATATCAAGTATGTTGTTCCCTCTTTCTTTTGGGAACCCAAAGCTTATGAATGTGTTATTATGAGATGAAACCCATTCCTTTCCATGGGTTATTTATGTACATGTTTGATATGTGTTCTATGTGGCAAGCATGATAATGATAATGTTATGATGTGACGGGTGCGCCCGGAATTATATAGCGCAATATGAATGTTTAAATGTGACGGGTGCGCCCGGAATTATATAGCGCTCCAATGCATTGGGTAAAGTGATGAATCTCATGAGTAAATGTGAAATTATGCGTGAACATGATGCTAGCTTTGTTCACAAATATGTGTGGTAGTTAACCACTAAGACATGATGTTTCATTTTTATGCTTTACCACATTTCAAGTTTATTGTTTATGCCCCTCTCATGTTCAAGATCTCTTTCCTATGTAATGATTATGCTCACCCCATGCTATATTGTCCTTATCTATCCTCTTACTGGGCTTTTAGCTCACCCCTTTTGATGTATATCCTCAGGTGGCTACATGTACTAAGGAGGGGACAAGTGCTACTAAGAAGCTATACAAGAAGAGATTAAATGAATTTTTTTTATGCTTGATGTTGTACTTGTTATGTGTAGTCCTAATTTGCCCAAGACACTAAACCTATGTATCCTCCATGTGTAATACTATTATGTTGTTTATCTTTAAAATGATGTAATAGTAATGTAAGAAAAGGTCGGGTCGCTATAGTTGGTATCAAAGGAAAGGTTTAGTTAATTTGGGAATTAGGATTAGTGAACCCTAAAGAAAACCTCTAGCACGAGACTAAGTACAAATATGCACACAAGGATATTTACCTAGGGATCCCATATGTTATGTTTTTGGTATAATTGTTTAAAAGGATAAGTTATTCAGGACTTGTTTACTTATGTTTTGTTCTAACCTTTTCTATTTTAGAAAATGGTGGGAACCAGGAGAAATCAGGCCAACAACTCTTGCGAAGGCCAATGCAACGATTGCCCGAATGACATCCCCAATGATTTTGGAGGTGGATTTCAAAACTTCATGGCGATGCTTACCCAATTATCCCGGGTTATGAATAATAACCATAATAATGGGGAACGTCCTCCTTCACCAAAGAGGGAGCAGCTAGCTATTGAAAGTTTTATGCGGCAACGACCACCGACATTTTGTGGATCTTCCGATCCACTAGTTGCAGAATAGTGGGTCAACTCCATGGAGAAGATCTTTTCTGTTCTTCACTGTTCCGAGACGGAGAAGGTGACTCTAGCTGTTTACCGTCTAGATGGAGAATCCGATCAATGGTGGGCTTTGATTAAGAACACCAAGCCAAGGGAGGAAATTGAAGAGATGGAATGGGAAGACTTTAAGATAATGTTTCTTAATAAGTACTTTCCAAGGACTCTTCGCACGAAGATGGAGAGAGAATTCATAGAGCTCAAGCAAAAAGAAGGAGAATCTGTCACAAACTATGAATCAAATTTCACAAGGCTCGCAAGGTATGCTTCGGGTTTTGTTATCAACAATGATAGCAAAATTGATAGATTCTTTAGTGGATTAAAACCACATCTTCGAAAAGCTCTTGCAATTCGAGACTTTGGGAGTTATGAAGAAGTTGTTCGGTGTGCTCTCAAAGTGGAGATGGAGTTTGGAGAATGGTCCCATGGCTACGGTGATAAGAAAAGAAAGATGGAGTTTCAAGCTGGTGGATCTAGTGATAAAGATGGGAAGAAAACACAACGACCCACTTGCCAAAAATGTGGGAAGTTGCACAGTGGGAACTGCCTCAAAGGGACGGGGAAGTGCTTCAAGTGTGGGAAAGATGGACACCTAGCTCACGAGTGTCGAAGAGACATGAAAAGGAAGGGTAATGTAGCCGATGAAAGGAGAGAACCACTCGTGGTTCAATGCTACAACTGTAAGGAGCTAGGGCACTATTCAAACCAGTGCACTAAACCTCGAGCTTTCGAGGGTAATCAGCGCCAACAACCACCAAAGCCAAAGGAACAAGGGAAGGCTTATGCCATCACTACTGCGGAAGTGGAACATGATAATGAAGTCGTACAAGGTACACTTCCTATTCACTCAAGAATGGCAAAAGTCTTATTTGATTCTGGTTCTACGCATTCCTTTATATCTTGCAAGTTTGCTAGAACTATAGAATCGAAGCCCCGAAACCTTGAAGTAGAGATATCTGTAAAAACACCAAGTGGTGAAATCATTGCAACCCAAGTGTTTGATTCTTCTCCTGTTGACGTATGTGGGAAGATTCTTCCGGAAAATCTCGTAATACTTCCCTTGGTGGAATTCGACGCTATAATGGGAATGGATTGGCTCTCGTTATATAGAGCACATATCAACTGTCGGGAAAAGGAAATATATTTTCGTATTCTGAACCATCCCATGCTCCTCTACAAATGCAAGGAAGATCATGAATCTCCTTTGAGAAATCCTTCAATGGTGTGGGTGATGATTCCCTATGAAGAAGGACACCTCTCCCAAATGATTGAGTCAAAGGAAAGTTCCAACCTTGAGGAAATGCCCATCGTAAGGGAATACGGCGATGTATTTCCCGAAGAGTTACCCGGAATTCCCCCGGATCGTGAGGTAGAGTTCTCAATTGAACTCATACCCGGAGTTACTCCTATCTCGAAGTGCCCCTATAGGATGGCTCCTATCGAACTGGAGGAGTTAAAGAAGCAGCTGCAAGAGCATCTGGACAAAGGGTTCATATGCCCTAGTGCATCACCTTGGGGTGCGCCAGTGCTCTTTGTGAAGAAGAAGGATGGAACCATGCGGCTGTGTATCGATTATCGGGAACTCAACAAGATCACCATAAAGAACAAGTATCCTCTCCCTAGGATTGATGACTTGTTCGATCAGTTAAGAGGAGCTCAATACTTCTCAAAGGTGGATCTTAGTTCTGGATATCATCAAGTAAAGGTGAAGAAGGAAGATATTCAGAAGACTGCCTTCCGTACAAGGTATGGGCACTATGAGTTTTTGGTGATGCCCTTCGGACTTACTAATGCCCCTGCAATCTTCATGGATTTGATGAATAGAGTCTTTAGACATTACCTCGACAAATTTGTGGTAGTGTTTATTGATGATATTCTCATTTACTCCAAGAGTAAGGAGGAACATGAAGAACATCTAAGACTTGTGTTGGCGACATTGAGAAAGGAGAAGTTGTACGCCAAGTTCAGCAAGTGTGACTTTTGGATGAATCAAGTCACGTTCTTGGGACATGTGATCACAAGCGAGGGAATTTCTGTGGACCCTTCAAAGACAAAGGCGATTGAAGAATGGCCCAGGCCCTCTAGTGTCACAGAAATCCGTAGTTTTCTTGGATTAGCTGGGTACTACCGACGTTTTGTGAGAAACTTCTCACGATTGTCAAGCCCGCTAACTAAGTTAACAAGGAAAGGGGTAAAGTATGTATGGACGGAAGAATGTGAGGGAAGCTTCAAGGAGCTAAAGAGAAGGCTGATCACTGCACCTGTACTCACACTACCAAAAAGTGGAGAAAGTTTTGTGATATACAGTGATGCTTCAAAGAAAGGCTTGGGTTGTGTACTCATGCAAAATGATAATGTGATAGCCTACGCCTCACGACAGTTGAAGATCCATGAGCAGAACTACCCGACGCATGATCTAGAGCTGGCAGCCGTGATTTTTGCCTTGAAAATCTGGCGGCACTACCTTTATGGTGAGAAGTGTGACATATACACCGACCACAAGAGCCTAAAGTATATATTCACACAAAAGGAGCTCAACATGCGTCAAAGGAGATGGTTAGAGCTAATCAAGGATTACGATTGCTCTATTCACTATCATCCTGGAAAGGCGAACAAGGTAGCTGATGCTCTAAGCAGGAAAGAACCTGCTACTCTATCCATGTTGAGGATTGAGAAAGACCCTATCTTCTTGGATATGTAAAGGATGGATTTGGGAATCGTAAGGGCAGGGGATACATCCTACCTTGCCCAAATGATTTCGCAACCATCCATCCAACAGAAGATCAAGGAAGCACAAAGGGATGATGTGGAGATACAAAATAGGGTGAATGCAGTAAAGGAAGGAAAGCTGCAAGAGTTCCATATCGACGATGATGGTGTGATTCGGTTTGGAACGCGGCTTTGTGTGCCTTCATCACCTGGAATAAAGAAGGAGCTATTGGATAATGCACATAGCTCAACTTTCTCTATTCATCCTGGAAGTACCAAGATGTATCGTGATCTCCGAGAACACTTCTGGTGGGATAACATGAAGAAGGAGATTGCAGAATATATATCAAGGTGCTTGGTGTGTCAGCAAGTTAAAGCTGAGCGGCAAAAGTCCAAAGGTATGATGCAGCCATTGCCTATACCCATGTGGAAATGGGAAAATGTCACTATGGACTTTGTCATGGGCCTCCCGAAAATGTCAAGAGGAAATAATGCGATATTGGTTGTGGTTGACCGACTCACCAAGACTGCCCATTTTATCGCTATTCGGGAAGACCTCTCACTTGAACAACTTGCAAGGATATATGTGAAGGAAGTAGTGAGGTTGCACGGTGTTCCACTCTCGATTGTCTCTGACCGTGATCCAAGGTTCACTTCTAAATTTTGGAGGATCCTTCAACATGCTTTGAGTACTGAATTAAATTTCAGCACGGCCTATCACCCCCAAACTGATGGCCAGTCTGAAAGGACTATTCAGACACTTGAAGATATGCTAAGATCATGCTCTCTTGAATTCAAAGGTGGATGGGATCAACACCTTCCATTGGTTGAGTTCTCATACAACAATAGCTTCCACTCGAGTATTCAGATGGCTCCGTATGAAGCTCTTTATGGGAAGCGATGTAGAACTCCAACCTGTTGGGATGAAGTTGGAGAACGAAAACTACTTGGACCCGATCTTGTTCAAGAGATGACAGAGAAGGTTCAAGCCATCCAAAAACATATCAAAGCTGCTCAAAGTCGGCAAAAGAGCTATGCTGACAATCGTCGAAGGGACTTGGAGTTTGACGTTGGAGATAAAGTCTTCCTTCGAATATCTCCATGGAAGAGAGTCATGCGATTCAGGAAGAAAGGGAAGCTAAGCCCAAGGTACATTGGCCCCTTTGAGATCCTTGATCGTATAGGAGCCGTGGCCTATCGTCTAGAACTTCCACCGAATATGGCTCAAGTACATGACGTGTTTCACGTATCACTACTGAGGAAGTACATTCCAGACCCCTCACATGTACTAAACTCAGAGGTGGTACAGTTGGAAAATGATCTCTCATATGAGGAGCAGCCGGTAAAAATTCTGGACCGAAGTGATAAGGTTCTACGCAACAAGACAACCCGCCTTGTCAAAGTATTGTGGAGGAACCAAAAGTTTGAGGAAGCAACTTGGGAACCGGAAGAGGCAATGAAGGAGAAGTACCCTCACCTGTTTGTGTAAAGTGAAATTTCGGGGGCGAAATTTCTTAAGGGGGGAAGAATGTAACGACCCAAAGTTTTTCAATAGAAAATTCCCTCCTTTTATCTATGTCATAAAAACACAAAATAATGAACTACTAGGTGATAAGTGACCTTTAAAACATAATTTTGTCACCCCTATGTTTGGAATTTTAAAAATCCAACATTCACGGTTGTGTTCAAGATAGTTTTTGGAGTCCAATGAAACAAAAACAATTTTTGGTGAATAGTAACCTACCCTTATGAATAGTAACCTATCCTTATGAATAGTAATATGACCCTTAACTACCTATGAATAATAAAATAAAATTTAGACATCATAGAAAGTGACAATTTGACCTTAGTAAACGTTTTTGGTATTTTATAAGTCATAAATAATTAATTATAATTAATTGATTAATTTAAAAGGATATTTATTTTCCTGAAATATATTCATAAACTATTGAATCAATGTCTAATAGTTCTTAGATAATATTATAAGACCCTAAGTAATTTTTAAAAGAACTACAAAATCAGTTTTAATTTTAAAAACTGTTTTTTTTAAGTAAATTATGATTTTAATTAAATATTAAATTAATAATATTTATAAAATTATTTTTGAAAATTGGACATCATTTTTGGATTCTACGCGTCGAAAAATGGTAGGGGTAAATTTTTGGGTTTATTCTGAAATACTTCAATTTTCGGGTGAATAGTAAAAAAATACAGTTTTTCGCATAATCGGTGTACACTAAATTGCATCATTAATGATGTAATGGTGACATAAACATTATAGAACTTTAGTTTCGGCCAAAACATATTAAATTTCATAAATTGTTCCTTGAAATACAATAGATCCAATTGTCAAACCTAAAAAGAACTTTCCAAAGCCTAAAGTCAAAAAGTGATTTCTTAAAGTGACTTTTTCTCTTCCTTTCACTTTCCTTTTTAATAAATTAATGAATTCGACTTATAAAGAAGAGTTAAACCCTAAAACGAATTTTATTATATTAATATATGATTTAGGATGTCAAAAAACTACTATTACAAGTCTAACTTATGATATATTATTTTATTTAATAATTTATTCCAAAAACACCTCCCACCTCATGTATAAATAAGGCCTCCCCCTCCTCTTGCCAAACCACACCTCTCAAGCTTCAAGCATTGTCTAATCTCTGCCCAATCATCTTCCCTAGCCTCTCCCCCACGTCCAAGAGCTTCTGGTCTCATCAAAAGACCAAGCTTAGGCCCCTAAGGAGGTTCTCAAGAGGAGGATCCAAAAGGTGATTTCTCTCCCTCTTCTCCTTTAATTTCCTTTCAAGTTCAAGTTCCTCTCTTGATCTTTCCCTACCTATCTTCATCCAAATTGTTTTGTAACTCCAGTACTATACTTATACTGTAATATTATGATTCTAATGGTATATTATATCACCCCACACCCTTTCCCTCTTACTTTTATTTTATTAAAGAGAACGTTGTTCATGTGGTGATAATTTATCACCTTCAAAAACAACATGCTCTCTTCTTCCATTTATATCTTCAATCTGGTCATGAAACCATTTTTATGGTTGAACCAGAATATGTTATATGTATTATGTTCTATTTTAAGTTCTGGAAATAACATATGGCCATATTACTAAGTGAAATGTTAAAATGAGTTCGTTGTGATCCAAAAACCGCTCAAATTAACCCAAATAATTTTCATTTAATTATTATCTAATGATTAGGCCACATGGATATAATATAAGTCATTATAAAATCATTCAAGCTTCTGTAATATTATTAATAACATGTAATATCAATTCTGGATGTTTACCCATGATCTACCCAAACATCAATTTAAGAATACAAGTGAACCACTCAAGAAAACCATAAAAACGAACATCCTCGAACAATGTTTTTAAACTCTAAAAGCCATCCAAAAGAACATAATATGAAATAATGAAACCATAATAAACCCTATTAATGTATAAAAGGTTCTGGAATTTCTAATTTATGAATATAATGTCATTATACAGGACATTAAAGAGAAGGAGGCATTCGAGTACAAGGTAAGGGGAAATCTCGAACCCAATTGTCTTCCTTCGGGTTCTCCCTCTTTCACTCCATTTTTGATGTGGTTACTCCTCAAAGGTCTTTTGTTCATCATTTCCTTTACTTTTCTGGGATATACATGTTTGTCACTGGTTTTTATGTCCATCAAAATGTTTTCCAAAAGAACTCTTCTTTCAAGATCTCACATTTTGCCTCTCATTCAAGGATGATGGTTCTTATATCAAGTATGTTGTTCCCTCTTTCTTTTGGGAACCCAAAGCTTATGAATGTGTTATTATGAGATGAAACCCATTCCTTTCCATGGGTTATTTATGTACATGTTTGATATGTGTTCTATGTGGCAAGCATGATAATGATAATGTTATGATGTGACGGGTGCGCCCGGAATTATATAGCGCAATATGAATGTTTAAATGTGACGGGTGCGCCCGGAATTATATAGCGCTCCAATGCATTGGGTAAAGTGATGAATCTCATGAGTAAATGTGAAATTATGCGTGAACATGATGCTAGCTTTGTTCACAAATATGTGTGGTAGTTAACCACTAAGACATGATGTTTCATTTTTATGCTTTACCACATTTCAAGTTTATTGTTTATGCCCCTCTCATGTTCAAGATCTCTTTCCTATGTTATGATTATGCTCACCCCATGCTATATTGTCCTTATCTATCCTCTTACTGGGCTTTTAGCTCACCCCTTTTGATGTATATCCTCAGGTGGCTACATGTACTAAGGAGGGGACAAGTGCTACTAAGAAGCTATACAAGAAGAGATTAAATGAATTTTTTTTATGCTTGATGTTGTACTTGTTATGTGTAGTCCTAATTTGCCCAAGACACTAAACCTATGTATCCTCCATGTGTAATACTATTATGTTGTTTATCTTTAAAATGATGTAATAGTAATGTAAGAAAAGGTCGGGTCGCTATAAACATCATTGAAGTAAAAGTCACCATGATTTGTTTTTTTTTTTGAAACCATGTTTTAATGAAAGGACAACGATGGTATCTCAAAAATAAACAAGATTTCAAGGGTGATTCTCGATCTCCCTCCATGGACACTGAATTAGAATTTGTCTTCTATGAAAAGAATATATGGATGTCATGATTACTTATTTATTCTCAAACCATGTTTCAACCAATACCCACCAACCTACCACCATTTCTTGGGCCTTATAAGGTTTATATGGTTGCCCCTCTCATAGGGAAAAATGAAAATCAATAAAACTCCTTAAAACATTGCATGAAAACTCTCCTAGACATATCCTTTTCAGATAGGTATTTAATAAGAGCGTGTTCCAATATGAAAAGAAAGGTGGTTCCAATAGATCCTTTTATCAAATGCTTGAATTCCATCAAGCATTAAAAAAAGATAATCTTGTGGATTTGGGGTACACTTGTAACCCTTTTTTGTGGTTTAAATTGAACTCTAAATGAACTCATATTTCAGAACGTCTTAATAGATTCGTGGGATTAATCGAGTGAACCAACATCTTTATGAACATCCATATTTCTCAAATGGAGATATCTATATATGACCTTTTTCTAATCCTTATCGATACATCATATAGCTACCGGAAACCAATTTATAAGAGTCACCTCATATTTGAAAGCTTCTGGATTAAGTACAAGGAATGTGAGGAGGTGGTTCAATCTTGTTGGATGTTGGGAAATTTTGACAAGGTAAAAAGCATCACCAGGTGGATACAAGTTTGAAAAAATGAGATAACTTAAAGTACATCCATAGATATACCATGTTTTACACTATTGAAAGAAGGTAGAATGTTCTCTACTCATACCCCAACTCATATTTCACTATTTCCGGAATTTTAACACTTGAATAAGATTTGTACATGACACTCCGTACGAAGGAATGTTTCTAGGAAATGCACACACATGAAATTAACATCATGGAAATTGACATGAACACATCTCATTTTCACCAAAAAGCATTGGTGAGGTGATGAAATATTTTTATCAGAAGTATTAATAATTCTTAAGGTAGATTAGAAACTAATGAAATGGATATCAATGACAATATTAATCATTTTTTTAGGATCTGTACACAACCGGTGAACCTTCTATCTCAACTGATATAGATTCTAATATTAATCCAGTAATATCTAAGACTATGAACTATGAGATAACACATGACACTTCTAATGATGAAACTCTAAAGGATCTCAATCAAATCCACTCTACCAAAGCTCCTGGTTTGGACGGAATTCATTCTCTCTTCTTCAAAAACAATTGAACCTTATTGGTCTAGATATTTCAATCATTATAAAGGATATTTGGTAAGGGAAAATTTATTATTGTTCCCTAAATGAAATCATCATCACTATCATCCCAAAAATTAAAAAAACCCTATAGAATTTGGATTTCAGTCCCATTAACCTATACGATGTGGTTTATAATACTTTACCTAAGGCATTTGTGAATATTCTACACTCCTAGTTCCCTACTCCAATCTACTAAAATCGAAGTGCTTTTATCTCTAAAAGGATTATTTCTTATAATTCCATCATTGAGTGTGAGATTATTTACTCCATGAAAACATGATATTTCATGAAGATAGGTATTATAGAATGGAAACATGATATGAAAAAGTCTTACGATAGAGTGGAATATACTTTTCTCTAGTTTTTTCATAAAAAATGGATTTTGGTTAGAAATATGTTAAGACTCTCTTGTAATGTGTCACATTAGTGTATTTTTTAATCAATATTAATGGGGGTCTATCCAATAGATTCACTTCCTTAAGGGGCATCCACCAAAGGGTCCCCCTCTCTAAGTTTCTCTTTATTTTTTTCTATGATGTCTTTTATAATCTTATTTTAAAGGAAACTAGGAACAATACTATTCATTGGGTGAAGGTTTATCATTAGTGTCTTCCCATTCCTCATCATTTTTTTGACGGTGGTAGCATTATCATTTCAAGAGATACCCGGGATGAATGCACCTCAATATTTCATCTTATCTATCAGTGTGATAATAAATTTGGGTAGTTAGCTAATCTGGAGAAATCTTAAATCTTTTTTATATTTGGAGTCCCATCGAGTAGGATATATGATCTCAATTGATTATTGGGTATTCAGGTGGTTGAAAAACACAAAAAAAATATCTCAAGCTTCCCATTATCATAGGTTGATCCAAAAAAGTGGTTTTTCATGAATTCATGAGAGGGAGAAAAAAAAGATCTAAGGAAAGACATATAAGATGATTTCTAAAAAATGGAAAGAAACACTCACAATGTCAATTATACAATCAATCCCAAACATTGTGATGTCCTTATTCAATCTTCAGGTCTCATTTATTTTCCAAATCCACTCCCACATTGCTAACTTTTGTAAGGTACATAATTATTGAAAAAACATCCACTGGATTTCTTGGAATAACTTTTTCCTCCACAAATCAGGTCGGGGAATGGGTTTCCAATACTTTTACCATTTTAACGATTCCCTCTTTGATAAAAAAATTTGGCGGATTTTTCATCATCAAACTCCCATTGTGCTCATATTTTCAATAATAAATATATTCCCCATTCATATTTCCATGGTTTATTCATGGGCCCCCATCCTAGATTCCTATGGAGATGCATTTGGGGATCTCACACACTGTGATGTTCTAGGATCTGGTGGAGGATTGGAAATAGATAAATGGGGGAAATTTGGAAAGATCCCTAGCTTTCAGACAATGATTGTTTGATAGAAACATCTCTAGTTCCCACAGGTTCTAAGGACATGAATGTTTTCTCTATCATTGACAATATAGGTACTATATAGTGTACCGAAAATGTCAAAAAAATAGTTTAACGATAGAGAGAGAAAACTTATTCTGAGTATTCCCTAGATGAAAGATGTGGGTAAATGTTGTATTTTTTTTCAAATAAGGTTCAGGGGTGTTCTCAGCTAGGTCCGGTAATGATTTAGCGCATGGAATCATAAACCCAAAGGTGAGTTAATCTGGAAACACCTATGGAGCCTAATGGTCCCTCCCAAGGTTCAATATTTTTTATGAAATGTGTGTATTAGAATCCTTCCCTCTAATAAATTCCTATCACATCTCCATGTTGGTGACAGTCCTTCATTCTCTATATGCATGTTTGTGCAGGAATCCCACATGCATATGATTGTTCATTTCCCTGGAGAAAGGGCGGTGTGGAACTCCAGGAAATCAAATACATACCAATTTTTCACTTTGGAACCCAATATTCTATTGTTGTTTTTTTCTTGGACATCCTATATCACTATGGGGTTGGTGGATGTTTTATGAACTATTGAATGGATCATTTGGGTTAGAGGAAATGACTACACTTTCTAACATATTTCAAGAACAAACTATTTTTCATTTGAGTAGGAAAATTTGGGGTTGAATTCATGGAAATGGAAAGAAACGCAGAATATATTTTAAATCCTTCACCCACTTCTCATCACGTGGATATACCCCTCAATAGTTATTCTTAATGTCAAAGTATATGCTTCTCTCCCTAGGTATGGAATTATTGGCATTGGTGTGTTGGCTTTTAATTCCTATAGAAGGATTATCACGGATCTCCATTCTTCAGAAAATACCTTTTGGGACCCATTGATTGATGAATCCCATGAAATTTCCATTGGATTTATTTTTTCTATGGAGAAAAGTTCAAAATCCATAATCATTGAATCATATTACCTCACTGTTATCAATGATAGTCACTCAATAGAATGGGGTTTAAAATCTTCTTTCCCTTTGATTCATAATATTCAGTCACTAGTCCCTCATTTCTCATATTTCTCTTTATCCGTTAATAAATGGTTGGGGAATAAAGTAGCTCATTTTTTGTGACCTGATGCCTTTTAAGTGTTACTTGCAATTAGTTGGATTATTTTTCTTTCATGGATGATATCTCTTGTACTTTCAGATCTTCAAGGATTTAATTGAATTCCCTTTTGATTGTCAAAAAAACAAGTATATATGTTGATAAAAATAATATTGGTAACTAAATTCAATTCTAAAAAATATAATATATGTTTCAATTACTCATTTAAAATAATAGATATGTTTTCATTCACTAAATTTTATTTAGTGCATGATAATTTTTTATAGTGAACCCTCTGTCCCATGGTTGTTCCATACATCAATCTAACCAAAAGACCATTGTACCCAAGCTTCATGAGGGGAAAACTAATTTCTAAAAATAAATTCATTTCACCTCAACCCTAAAAACCAAGTTATTGTAAAGACACAACTACAAAAGATGCAATAAATAGTGGTAGCCTTTATCGGTGCTAAATAAAATCATTGATAATGGTTCTCTTTCAATGATAAAAAGTGATATTAAATATACGTCTTAACCAGTGCTTTAAAAAGTGTGGATGAAGGCTAACAATAGTGTTGTTAAAGAGATATCTTTACCATCACTTAAAAAATCACTCATAAATGTTATCCTTTATCAGTGATTTTTTAAGCACTAATAAAGGCCAAAATTTATCAGTGTTTTTTTAAGCGATGATAAAGGTCACCCTTTATAAGCACTTATATTTTTCACTGATAAAAGTTAGTCTTTATCTACACTTTTATTTCGCACTGATAAAGGGTTGTCTCGTGCGACTTCATCCCACATCAAGTTTTTAGGGGTCACGCTTTATTAGTCTTGGCATTCCTGTACCACAATGTGCCATGGTTTCGGGGGATTGGCACCCGCATACACCTTCACACACATTGGTAACATGGTCTTGCCCCTCCATGCACCATCCCACCTACCGATCCAGCCTATACGTGTACTTTCTCCCCGGGCCAACTTCCCAGTCGACCTATACGTGAGCCAACTCCACCTTGTGATTACCCATTTTTTATACGATAAACAAATAAAAAATATAAACAGTAAAAATGAATCAAAATAATATATATATATATATATATATATATATATATATATATATTATAAATAGTACTATATATTATATATTTAATGTAAATATATAAAATGAATAAAATTTAATAATTCAAGAAAAAACATTAAAAAGTGAATATATGAAAGAAAATCATAATGAAACAATTATTAATATAAATAAATAATTTTAATATATAAATTTATTTATTATAAATAGTAATAAATAGTATCTATTAAATATAAATATATTAAATGAATAAAATATAATAATCAAAAATATAATAATCACTTTTTAAGTTTTAAATATTTTTTCAATTTATTTATATTTTATTTAAATTTCACCCATTTTTTAAATACATTCATTAAATATTATTTATTCAATGATAATGTTAACTCTTTGTTTACTATTTTTATAATTTAATGATTTTAAATACTTATTTTTTAAATATTTTTATAATTTATTCATTTTTATTTTTTTTCATATATAATTATTTATTGATATTTTTAATATTTTTAATATAGAAATATATTCATTTATATATATAATATTTCCTTAAATATGATTTATATAATACAAAATATGAATGATTAAATTTAATATGTCATATATTTAGTGATAAATGGTTTATAATTAAAAATTAATATTAATTAAAAATATTAACTAATTGTATCGAGTAATGGACACTTAATTAAATGTCATTTCTTTCAATTTAACATATATCAAATATGAATTACATTAATTTCATGCATACATATATTTAATTCATTCATTTTTATATAGAACACAAACACGCGTAGTATTTCTGTAATTTATTCCATTTTTAATTTTCATTTTAGAATTATATTTATTAACATAATATATTTAATATATAATATGTTTCTAATCACTTAATTTTATTCATTTTTTATATTTTTATTCAATACATAATATTTATTAATTTTAAATATTTTATCATATTTATTCAATTTAAATATTATTTTTTCATAAATAATCTTATTTTTTTATATTTTTTTAATTTATTCATTTTCAATTTTTTAGTGTTCAATATTTTTGTAATTTTATTAATTTTAAATGTTTATTTATACATGTTTATTCTTTAGAAATTAATTTTTTTATTATAGATTTAATTTATATAATTAGTATGTATTCATTTTAATTTTAACATATCTATTAATAAATTTACATTTTTAATTTTTTTAAATAATCTATATAATTAATAATACATATTCATTTTTTAAATTTTTTAATTCTTATTACTACTTATTTCAATAATATAACTTGCATATTATATATTGTCATTGTTCAACTTAACATATATCAAACTTGTGTTATATGTATATACACACACACATTAATTTCACACACATTTATGTAATTAATGTAATATTATATAGAAACGCACACCTAATATTTATATAATTTATTCAAATTTTAGTATTCATTTTAGAATTTCATTTAGTAAAATAATATATTTAACATATTATATTTTTAATCGATAAATTTTATTTATTAATTTTTAATATTTATTCATTTTTATTTTTATTTAGAATTTAATTATTTTCTAATATTTATTTATACATATTTATTTACTATGTTTTTATATTTTCAATACGTATTCATCTTCATTTTAATATATATCCATATTTAATTTTTTTTAATAATTTTTAAAATTAATAAAACTTAACCATTTTTAATATTTTTGATGTCTATTCATTTTTAATTTTTAAATTTCACTCTTTTTTTAACACTCATGGATATAAGATTTTATATTCACTAATAATGTTAAATATATTTATTTATTTATTTATTTATAAATAAATATATTTATATTTATATATAAATATATTATAATTTTTTTTAACAAGTCGGTGTTAATGTACTAAGTCCCTATCCAATTTATAAAAATACAAATGTGAAAATGGAAGAAAGGGTGTGATAGGGCAGGACAACCATAGACAATAAAACAAAAAAAGTGTTAAGAGAAACAAAAAACATCAAAATACCCAAAGCAGCACTACAAGTAAAAGTCAATCACCTGAGATAGATTCGGACCTCTACGAACCATTTCCATGAGGGTCTCCACCATACGGATGTCGGTCACACCTCCAAGTCTTTGTTCCTTGCTGAATCTCATGGCCTTCATCTAAAGGTGGTTCCATGGAATCCTCTTTACCCATATCACTGGAGACCACCCCATGAGGATTCCATAAAATTGTAGTATCATCCTGGGATATTAGAGGGGATATCATTTTCTCTATCTTGAGTTCTGGTCCTAAGTCCCATAACACTTCTTGAAGCCCCTTTAATATTCATATCTTCCAATGACTAGTCCTTATGTGATTCCAGCACTCCAAAAGTATTGGAAGTATAAATCAGATCCTTTTTCTAGTTTTTAATTTTAGAAAATCATATAAAAAAATAATCCCTTTTCATTGGAATTTGGTTCTTATGAGATTTGGTATAATCTTCTCCATTTATGGAATCCCAACTCCCCTAATTTTTAGAAGGTGCATCCTTAAGAGGACCTTGTTATTTCTCTTAAACTGGTATTTAATCTATCATTGTGTCCACTTTAAGACCACAAATCATGGTAAGATCATCCACACCACTATCTTGGATCCTATAAGTCTCATCATATATTATGGAAAACCTTCTAGATTTAGCATCACATGCATCCTTAATAATAGAAGTGGGAAGAATGCAACTTCCTTTGGTATAGTCCAACTTGGTATCAATATCCACCTCATTAGCCGGAGGGTAACAAAGTGATAATGTTCCCTTACCCTCTAAACCATCCAACAAACATGTCCCCAGAGACAAAGAATATTTAGTGAAACTTTTCACCAATGTATTATCAATCAATCCCAGGTTTTGAGTGACATTTCTAGACATTGATTTATTGTTGACATCATCATACAATTTTTTATTACCTTTTCTAGCTCTTGAACCAATAATATTCTCTAGATAAAGTTGCTGATTAGAAAAATCTTATATCACTACTTCATTAGCTGAATTTTCATCACCATCCAATCCTTCTTCTATAATCTCTACCAATGTCCTGGTATCCTGCTACCAATAAAGATCCATTTCCCACACACTAGTAGAGGCATCCCAACCATGTAATTATGAAGTATCCAAATTATTATCACATTCCCTATGATAAGGGGATGTCTCCCCTTGTGTATAACCATCCATTATTAGTATTTCTTCAATAGTAGGTTCAGTCGGCCTTTCTTTAGAGAGATCATCCAAAAAAGCTGAATGCACATCCTAACTAGGATCATGACCATGACCCTCTTCCATAGAGACCGCCTGATTGTGAACTCCTCCATCTTATTTCTAAATATGATCAAAAAAATTAGTACTACCTTGAGAATTGTATTTCAAATATATAATATTTTTAAATCATTAATTTTCATCATAACCTCATGCAAATCTAAAAACACAAACAACAGATCTCTTTCAATTTAAAATTCCATGTCTTGTGACCTTATAATCAATACAAAATTAGGGAATTTTTTCATTCTCAATTCTAAAATTATTCCCATAATCAAAAATTGTAATAAAAACTCTATCAACCAAAGTATAACAAAAGTCCACTATAACTCAAAAGCAAGCATATTGGCTAAATCTGGCCACCTCAGTTTCTCTATTCATTTTAATGGGAACCCCAGTAGACATTTCCATATCATAAAGCATCCTAGGGTTCTAAATTATCCATTTTAAACCATATATCTTGCCTAATATCTAAATAGAGGAATTTCCAACCTCAAGATGATTGAAATTCCTATCCCATTCCCGGATGTGCTAAAAATCAAGATTGAGAGGGATCAATCCAAAGCCCCAAGCTCATATCTTCAAATCCTATGGCGTGTTATTTTTTCTAATACTCTATCATTTATAATTTTTTATAGTATCCTCTAATTGAATAACCTCCTTCATGAATACATAGAACCACCATGTGTAGATACCTGTGATATGCCTTTCATATAGGTCATTTGGTAGGGTTAATTCCAACAAGAATGAGATAATTTTGGGGGATTGAAATCTATTTCCCTTATCAAAATGTTCAATTTTCATTATGGTGTAGGTTTTTGTTTCCCTCTTCTCTTATCATATTCTGTAGAAAAAATAATCCAAAAAATTAAACCAAATATATACAAATATTTTTATAAAATCATTTAAAAAAGGCATCACTCAACATCAATACTTTTAGATGGTTTCTATAATGGGTCAGTACAATATGGATTCCTAGTATGTGGATGTCATTTATATTCACTATATCAGTCTCCCTATAATGAAACATGGAATTACTATAAAATAATTTATTTATTTAAATTTGGATATTTATGAATTTACATTTGCTTCAACTTTTTTATACAAGCACATATAATATTTATCTTCCCTAATGATACACAATATTTCTAAAATATTGTTTGATACATGTTTAATTTAACATTTAAATGGATTACCTCATCATGCATCCATCTTGTTTTCTAAAACCTTGGCATTTATTAAATTCATTTAAGATATGGTAATATAAATAATGTTCTTGAGGAAAAACTATACGCTTTTTAAAAATCTGTATAGAAGATCTTGATGATAGCGTAATGGGATTTACATAGACTGGTTGGAAGTTTCATATTCACTAAATTCATTTACATATCAAATTATGTTAAGGAATTTTTAAATAACCGCTCAATGATAAATATTTTATTTTAATCCTTTTCATTATAGTAGCTATGACGATAGAGGAAATATCCATCTATTTTTTAGTCAAATTATTATTTTTTGGATTGGTTTATATATGATCAAAGATGATGATTTGGTGATTGGAATCATAGAATATAAAGAGATAAATCATACATTGTATGAATGATAATATAGATATGTATTTATGGAAGTTTAACATTGAACATAGTTTCTTTATTATGTAACTATATACATTAACTATTTATATATTCAGTACATTATTTTACAAAATCCTCTAATAACATATATATTATTAATCATGTCTATAAATATTTCCAACTATTAAATTTATCATATTAATTTAATTTATAATCGTTAAGATACTAATTTATTAACCCATCAAAAATTAGAAAAAATAGTTTTAAATTGGAAGTTTCCAGTTTATATACAGTTCACCTATAAATATTTTGAAACTTACTTTTTAAAAATTATGTTCATTGGTTTCATAATAAGTGTATATGATATTATTTTATAATTTAAATCATTTTTCAAAATTCCCATGCCTAAAAAATATTTTGTGATCTTATTTTTTGACTAATTTATAACATGTTATACTTTATCAATTTATTTATCCTTGTGATATAGTCCTCAAGTCGAATGTCTCTCTCATGCATACCAGATATGGAATTGTCATCACACACTACTTCAAATAGTCCTGAAAATTTCCTCATAGAGTCGGGATATCACCTAGTTCACCACCAAATTTTGATATCTACTGGTTCACTCAATTCTAATTAGCCTTGATGTTTCCTTTTGATTTCAGTTTTGAGTGATTGATAATTTTTAGTTTCTAAATCTAAAATTAATCTTAAGTGAAATCTGATCACTATAAAGTGTTGTTCTCCCAAACATACCATGTATTTATACATACTAAGGTACTTTTGTATTGAGGTATTTGACCAAACTTCATACTTGGGGGAGAATCCAAGTTCCAATTATCCTTCCCCCAACTAACCCCATTCAAAACATACATATATTATTCTATCTTGTTTAAATATTACTCTAAGTTTCCACTCTGATTTTTTTCAGAGTTAATTCTATATTTTGGTTCCAATGAGGATGAGTTTTTTTTTCAAGTGATCTCATGTAATAAGGCTTATACACCAATCATTATTTTGAGATGAGGCTTTCTGCTTATCCCACTAGGACACTTCTTCAAGTTTTTTGGAATGTGGTTATTTCGTCATCTAATAAAATATCTTCAACTTTGGTTCCTAGGAACCTTATTAGTGAATCACCACATAAACCACCATGTACTAAGTGATGAAATGAATAATAATCAACTGCTCCCTCATATTGGATTTTCACCTAGAAAAGTCCCAGAAATCATCCTAGAATTAACACCTTTCCCCCCACAAAACATCAAATCGATAACCTAGACCAAAAACCACTTTTTTAACCCACATTTTTTCTTTTCATGTCACCCTTTTATAAAATTATAACTTGTTTGGAATCATCCCTAATAAAATTCAAATTTTGGGTTCCTATTATGACAAGAATCTATAACTTTCTCCTTCGATTATCAAAACCTTGTGTGTATTTATTTAATGTTTTTACAAAATGGATAATTTATGGACATCATATGATGGATATGAATCAAAAATGGATGAGTAATAATCAAATGAAAAAAGAGTATGAGGTTGGATTTAAATATTACATCGAGTTTTCAATGGAACATGCGTAGGACCCTTCACCCATATTTTTTTCATGTTTACATTGTTGTTAATCAAGACAAATTTTTTCAGAAGAGTTGGAAGGATATTTTATTTTTAATGAAATATAAGAGAGCTATAAATGTTGGATTAAAAATTGGGTGCAACTAAATTTACACACTGAACAAGATGATACTACATTTTATGGATCATTTGATATAAATATGAGTGTAAATTTTGATGGAGATCATATGGAAAAAATGAAAATAGAAATTGAATATGACCTTCATGATTGACCAAAGTTGTTTGAGAAGTTGAATAGTTTTTCTATGAGACCATTGTATAAGATTCTTACTAAATATAAAACTCTTTCAACTATATTGAAGTTGTGTAATTTGAAATCTAGTAGTGGATGTAGTGATAACATATTTATAGAACTACTTGGTCTCCGGAATGATATGATACTAGAAGAAAATTAACTTCTTTATCAAAAATATGACACTAAATGAATTCTATGGTCAATGTGAATTATCTTTGAAAAAAATCATGACAAAATGATTTCATATTGTTTTTTAAGGACGATGAATTACTCAAAAAATGTCATAAGTGTGGCACGAATCGATACAAGAAATATAAATCAAGTACTTCTAAATTTTTATGGTAATTTTTTATCATTACATGGTTTAGAATACTATATAGATGTCTAAAAATTGTTCAATAATTTACGTGGAATGAAAATTTAAGAATTAATGGTGGGAAACTAAACCATCCGGAAAAATATCCTCGATTGAATAAAATTGATTTTGAGTCAACTAAATTTGGAAATGAGCTATGAAACCTCCATCTATTGTTATCTACAAATGGAATAAATATTTTTGGTTTAAATATTATTACAATAGTACATGTCCAATTATATTGGTAAATTATAATTTTGGACCATGTTTATGCATGAATCATAAATACATGATATTGTCTCAACTTATATCTGGACCAAAATAACCCCCTAATGATATTGGTTTCTATTTGCATCTATGATTTAAGATCTAAACTTTATACAGGATATAGGTTTTATATTGTATGATTCTCATATAAGTGAAGATTTCACATTGGGAATCATGTTATATGGAATAATGAATGACATTTTGGGTTATGAAAATTTATTAGGCTATAACATTAATAGAATTTTGGGGTGTTCCATTTCTGAATAATGGACACACTCAGCTCAGTTGAAACATTCATCAAAGACTATGTTTTTAGGACATCAAAAAAATTTACCTTGAAAACATAAATACTGATCTTAGATCAAATCTTTAGATGGGAAAACAAAATAAGGTATCACACCATCTCCATTAATGGGTTATGAACTATTTTAGAAAGTAACAGAAATTAGCACTGTTCTTGGGAAATAATTTTCAAAAACCATGTGAAATTAGGTTAGAAAAAGAGATCAATTTTTTTTAATTACCATTATATAATTATTTAAACATCAAATATTTTTTAATTTCATGAATGTAGAAAAAAATTATTATATATTTTTCTTATCACAATGCTAAATATTACTAACATCAAAAATAAAGCATCAAGGTTAGGTTGGACATGAATGGAATGGGGATAAGGGAAGTGTTTGCATTGTTGTATGGTGATTGGTGGATATTTCTTCTCCCAATAGCTTACACTCTATCCAGAAATAAAAAATTGAAATTTTATAATTTCCTTAATTGTGTAATAGTTCCATTTTGGTATTCATAAAATATCAAGAATGTTGTTTCAATGTCTAATTTTATGTTTTAACGTCTAAAATCTCGTGAATATCGTATTTTGATGTAATATTTGATTCTTGTCAATTTTAATTGCAATCTACCTAAAAAGTAATGACATACATTAACTAGACTCTACCACTTTTTCAAAGCCATGTGTAGTAATGTAACAGAACCAGTGAAGTTTCAATTCATGAATAAGGATATTACAGTAATATTATATGAATTATAGATGTTCTTACCTCCATTATTCTTTGATATAATGGTCAACTAGAAGGTTTTATTGGTTGTAGAGGTTCAACTATGTGGTCATATCTATTAGAGATGGATTTACCCCACTGAATGATATATGAATATTTTCAAAGGGTATTCCAAGAATTGAAGTCAGATAGAATTTTTTTTTCCAGATCGATATATTGTTGAAGAATTTGTTGAATTATATACCGATTACATATCACATGATGACAATTTTGGTTTCCCAATGTATCAACATAGTATATTCCTTATGGTTGAACCAATTTCTGGAAGATATATTGTTTCAATTACTATCACAAATGGGGAGGCAAACCCTTTTTAAATTTTGTATAATAGTAAAAAAATTTCTCTGTATGTTAAATCCCACAAATTAATTATGAGACATTTGAATCCATCATAGTCATAAGTATGTATATCAAATACACATAATTAATATTTTATATGATAGTTATGAGGTCATATTTATATTTAATTGTTTGAAAACCCAAATTCAATTGTTTAATGTCTTTGATGGCTAGTTAGAGGACCAAATTCAAATGTTATATCTTACATTGGTTTTGTAATTAATGGTTATTAGTTCTATATAAATGAATAATATTAATGCAGTATGAGGAAAAATAGTGGAGTAATGCTTGTATTGTAAGCGATTAATGTATCTGATTCCAAGGATATAAATATAATTTATACAAATATGTCATATTTTTACATCAATGAGAAATTATACAAGTTGGATTATACAACATTTCAAGTACTGATTTTCCATTGGAAATGAGTTGAAAACTGGAATGCAATAAAATTTAATGAATTGGGCTTTGTAAAGGTGAATTTTAGAATGTAATGGTATAAGGATGAGCCATTAATAATGGAATTAGAATCATTTTAGGTATTTTATGCATCTGATCCAATTAAAAAAGATTTGGTAAATTTTCCCCTTGGGGATTAAAAAAAGTGCAGGGTCAGATGAAAATCCAACTGAGGATGACCCTTTACCTAGGAGATCACAATAATTTTAGGTATTTTATGCATCTGATTCAATAAAAAATATTTTGTAAATGGTCCCCTTTGTGATTAAAAAAACTGCAGGTTTAGATGAAAAGTCAACTGAGGATGACCCTTTAATTGGGGGATCACAATAATTTCATAGAAACCCCAATGTAGAAAATATATTTTATGTTAGATGGTACCACAAAGATGGCTTTTTGATACTCAATAAAGGATATAAATCACTAAAAGTCTTCAAAAAAAGAGAGTTTAATGAGAAGGTTAAAGAATTTTTAGATATAATATCATTTTCTTTATAATATTATATTTTATCTATTTCATTTAAATAATATAAATTAAATGTTTGAATAATCATGAATATAATTACTTTTATACATGATGATGTTACCAATCCTAAGGAAGAATAGATGATTGATGCTGAAACTATTGAATTATTTAGGGATAAAAAACAAGCTGATGAACAAAACAAGAATGACGTATCATCACTATGTTAAATAAAATTATCAAGGTAATGAGAAAGTGTATAAAATTTGAGGAAACCTAAAATAACTATAGATAACCTATTGACCCTACCAATTCAATGTTCATTAGTTATGTTGGGGTCACAATGAGAATGCATGTTCCAATTGATATAGTTATGTGGAACCATGTCCAGTCTATAATTAAGGAAGCCCATTTGGAATATATTTAGGTAATTTTTTGATATAATTTCTCTATTGTATAGATAAATTATATAACAAAACATTGATTTACTTTTCATAATAACTTGAATAGTTCATTTATTTTAAAATATTTACATAATAAATATTTCTTAATGGACACAAGAAAATATTATTGGTGGTTTCAGAAACTTCTTACAAAGCATCATCTCAGGGATTTTGAGGATAATGTAAATCCACTCTCACCAATTAAATATAAACACATTATAAAATAGGATACATAGAAATATTTCATTAGTTATCATGATGGGAAATCATTTCAAGTGAAATGTAGTAAATAATATTTTATTTGGAATTATTTATTTCATCCACATTGATTCAAAATTGTTAATTTATGAAAAAATAATAGAGTTTTATAAATAAACAACATGCAACAAAACCAATATACCCTTACTAGAAAGTAAGGATGGAGTACACTTCACTCGAAAGAAATTTATATGTATTTTAAATATATAATAAAATCTTTATGTGATATAAAACAACATAAATTTCTTTTTTATATGAAAATTGAGGAATCAAGATATGACTCTACATCTATCCCACATCATGTACTAGGCTCATATAAATAAATAGGGTAAACTGGTTGATGAAAACACATAAGAAGTATGAGATGCATGCGTAAGTATGACATAATATTAATTTACTATAACTTATAACATTATTAAATAAAAATATATTTTTATGTTGATATTTTTTTATACGGTTTAGACATAAGAATCACCATCGAATGTACCTGAAGACAGACTCCATTCAGTAGATTCTAAGAAGCTAGAATAATATGGTCATATTAGAGGTGCAGGTTTTTAGTGTCCCCTCAATCATATTTTTATAAGGAAAATCCTCAAGGAGAAACATATTAGAGGATGAAAGTACTATAGGATCAAATTGATTCATAGAAATATATTTTTGTCTAATTTATTTAGTTGGATTAATATATGTGAAAGGATCAAAGAGAACTTGTTATGGAATAAATAATAGTACATGAAGATCCAAATGACCCCACTAGATTTCAGAATATCCATTTCCCTCAGGCACCTACCTTACCTGATGTAATCGATTTTATAATTACTCTTTCTCATAAATATGAATTAAATAACTAAAAAAAAATTTACTTTACTAAAATTATATAGGGAGAATTTTTATGTTGTTTATGTCTATCAACTACAATGCATCACCTTTTTGTGAGTGGCGTGGTGTATAATAACCGAGGATACATTCTACACACCAATCAACTTCAAAAATATCACATGAGAGTGTGGATTTAAGTAGCTCGTGAGTTGAGTGTTGAGTTTCTTGTTCCACATAATGATATAGATATTACTATGGTCAATGATGTTTTATTGTAACTTTTATAGTATGATTATATAATCTTAAATTGCTGCATGAGGTATGTCCTTAATAATTTTTTTTCAAGTAAAAAATATTTAGTAGGTTATGAAAAGACGTCTAAAATGAGGTACTATATTATAGATAAATAAAATGATGGTTAAATGGAATTCCAAATCAATACAATCTAGTATATCAACCAAGAACATAAAAGGACCTTTTAGTAGTACCTTCTCCCTGCTAGTTCCACTGCTACATATAATAACATTAGAAGTTCATGAAGACAAAAAATTCAAAAATTATGATATTACTTACATTAAATATTTTGAATACATATTTTTAAATTTCATAATAAACATAGTTGATCTCGAGATTATAAATGAGACTATCAGGTTTGAATGGTTGGGAGTCCCAGTTGTGAATACATACATGAGATACATTTTCATAATTCATCTATCAAAAAATTGATCTATAATGTTCATTAAAGATAATAACTATTCATATTTTCTACAAGAATTTATATTATTACTATAAAAAGGGAAAAACCTGTGGATAGGGATTTGGACTCATTAATCCCTATATTGTTTCTACACAAGAATATTATTTGGACTTGAAAGAAACTGATAAGATAAAATATGAATAGAGAGAGGAATTTGAGAAGAAAATAATAGATAAAAACTCTCCTTGATTCCTACATTACATTGGTAAAATTAGGAAATCTAATCATATATAATATATTTTTCTTTTTTTCATTGCTTATTTTTTTAGAAAGCACTGGATACTGATCAAAATCAATTTGGAAACAAAAAATGTTTATTTTTCAGATCCAATTCATGGATTCCCATCAAACCAATCATACATATTGACTAATATTGATTTATAATTCACTTAAATAAATATTTTATTGATAAACTTAGAATTTTATGTTTTGGTTTTTGTTTTAATAAAAAATTTGTTATTATAGGGTGATCTATAAATATAGGATAAATCATGGTATGAGGTTGGTTACTATAAATAAAAAGCCTATTGATTTATTCAAATGAAAACATATTAAGGTATATATATTAATATTTAACTATCAAAATATATTTCAAAACAATTTTCTTTGTTTTAAAATATTTATACAATGTATGAAGCAAGATAAAGAAAATAATTATGGATATTACTTTTGAAATTTTATAAAGGATATCGTATACCATCAAAAGACTAGTATCCCCAAACAAGAAATCCCCAAAGGTAATTACAATTTCATTTAAAATATAAATTAATCATTTTTTTGTCTATATTATCTCATTACTACCAATATTTCCAAAAATCTACATACTCAGAAGAGTAAAAAGTTTTTTAGAGATTAGTGGATAGACTCCAGGGTGTCAGAGTGTTTTCCAATATCAAATTTAGGTGATTACATATTATTTTTGTTATCCGTTGTTGTATATGACCTTATAGATACATTAGGGACGTAATCATTATTATTGTAATGGTTATTTATTATTTTTGACCTATTTCTCAAAGAGAAGTATAATAGAGGTCTACACTCTATGGATTCTAAAATATATAGTGAAATGTTTTTTGTTTCTCAAGATCGTGAGATATTGGACTTCAAGGATAAAACTACGATAATGATGGTAGGGAAATGGATCAAAAATTTATATAATCATCATATAATGGTTAATTCATACTACTTATTCAGTCAATTTATTCATCATTTTATCTATTATTTTTAATTTAATTTCCTTAGAATTGTTTATCTTCTACTTATTTTGTTTTTTTCATATATATTTTGTGAAGTATTACTTTTTTTCAACTAGTAAAAACAATCCAAAAAAGATAACATGTTCCATTCAGATGGAATTCAAAATCGTATGTTGCATAAAATGTGAAATGAATCATAAGGATGCATCTAAAAAATCTATGATCACACTGATTTTATTCAATTCATTTCTGAAATAGACTCCACATTTCAAATATAAGATATCATCTACCAAGGGATTTTTATACAATTAAAGGAAAATTATAGTTTCCAAAATGATATGTCATGAAAATTTCCATGAAATTTGTAATAATCAACCACACCTTAATCAATTGAACCTCAATATGATATGTAGTTTTCTCGGTATAACTCGAAGTGTATGTTTGTAGTTTATAAATTATATTTTAGTTCAAAAGATACATCACATACTCAAAACCAATAAAACATGTTCATATTGTTTTTATACTTTATAAAAACTATACATGAGTTATTAGTGATGTGTCAGAATCACCCGCACCTCAATCTGATACAGGATGCAATTTTTATGACTCAAAGTGCATGTTTTGATTTTAAAATTGAATTAATGTTCAAAACACATGTGACATAGAAAAATCTAAGAAAATGAATTAAATTTTTTCTGATAATATTGAAAAACAATCCATATTTATTTTTGACATTAAGGAATCAACCACACATCAATCTAATTCATGGTGTTCTTGGTATGACTTGAAGTGTATGTTTTTTGTTTAAAATTTACATTTTAGTTTAAAACAAATGCCACATTACCAAAACCAATCAAAAAAATTATATTGTTTTACACTTTGAAACAATGATTAATAACATGTTTTTGGCATATATTAATCAACTGAAACTCAATTTAATTCACGGTGTATCCTTTATGAATCAAAATTTATTTTTTTAGTTTAAAATTGACATTTTAGTTCAAAACACATTTGATGTACTCAAAACCAAAAAAAAATGCATTCATATTGTTTTGATACTATAGGATAATGATCTATAATTAGTTTTGTACATTTAGGAATTGATTGCATGTCAATTTAACACATGATTTGGATGGTATGGTGTGAAGTGAATGTTTTCAATATAGAAGTTCCATATAAGTTTAAAATGCACATCACATAGCCAAAATCGACAAAATGTGCTCAAATAATTTTCAAATAATTGGAAAAAATCTATATTCATTTGTGATGTAAAAAATTTACCACAAATCAAACTGACACATGATGTTGTTGGTATGAATCAAAGTATATTTTTAGTTTTAAAAAATCATGTACCCCAAACCAAGAAAAAGATGTCATATTGTTTTCAAACATTAGGATAATAATCCATAATTAATTTTTTACATGAAAAAATAAACTTTATGTTAATTTGATAGAAGATGTGGTAGTAATGACTCAAAATGCATATTTTAAATATAAAAGTGTTGTTTTAGTTCAAAACACACGTGACATACTCAAAAATGAGAGAAAATATTTATATTGTTTTGATACTTCAAAAAATGATCCATAAGTCATTTCTAACCTGAAGGAATTGAATAAAATTTAATATGACATAAGATATAATCGTTATGACTCCAAGTAAAGTTTTTCAATATAGAATTTCCTTTTAAGTTTTAAACTTGTGTCACATAGACCATGTAAGACACTAAAATTCTAAAAAGACATTGTATTTGATAGCATGTATGACCAAGAACGTAAGGGAATATAATATCCTTATACTTAACAAATATATTTAATATTAAAAATATATTCAAACTATTCTATATATTTCAATTCATGCAATATTTATTTTATCTTTCCTTGCACATAATTAGCCTATATAGTGGCTTGCATTACATGAAAGACCAAATCCTACCGAATACTATAAATATTATTATTTAAATTGATAATTATCTATTAAATGTTAAATTGGTGTTTATGAATAGTATTAACTAACTTATGAAAATATATAGTTGAATTCATTTGTTACAATTAATTATAAATGAATATAGAAACTAAATGATTATAAAGAAAATGATTTTATAAAAAATTATTTTTATTCTCCAAACACATTTTATCATAATAAATTAAATTAATTTCTATTATTGGATGATATTAATTAAATATATACATATATATTATGTTAAATAAAATATTTTTGACATTTTTTTCAATAGATTTGATATGTATATGATAAGAACAAGTCCAATTTTACGCATAAAAAGCTATATTTTTCTAAAGGCTATGTTTTCGCCTCTTAATAGAGAACCTATTTTAAATAAATTTTTTGACACTTTTAAAATACTTATTTTTCTAAATAAAATTCATTTTGTAATTAAAAATTTCGAAATTATGTTAGGATAAATTTTTTGGTATCTTTATGAAATATTTCATTTTTTGATGAATAGTGAAAAATACTGAACTTTAATTGAAAACTACTTTTTATTCTAATTTATTTATAAAGTGAAATTATATTTTTTATTGGTTTTAATGTTTAATTAGTTCAATTATACATATATGTTTCTAATTTAGTTCCTTTTAGTCTATTTCACATTGATATTGGATATAAAAACATTTCAAACTTTTGAACATTTTTACATTAAAAACCCACTTTCTCATCTTGTCTACAGGATTAATTTTAAAATAATTTCAACCACATATATGATTGGAATTTTGAAAATTGGATTCCATATTTGGAATCTTAATAATTTATAATTTTAAATAAGTTCAAACAAGTTTTTTTACCAAAAATATAAGTGAAATCGATTAAAATTAATTACAGTAATTATGAGATAAACTAACTTAACAAGGGACTAAACCTTAAACTAAAGGGAAAAATGACCTATAAAATTTTAAAAAGCTATTTTATGGAAATATTTAGAACATATAATCTATTTTATTTAATTTTTTCAATTATTGGACCCACTTGACATGGAAAAAATGTGGGTGGAATTCTAACTTTCAAAAATTTATAAGATTGTCACTCCTCCACCACTATAAAAAAGAACCCACCCCTCCCAATTATTCAAAACTATAAAGAAATTTGTATCATAAAAACCTACCCAAATTATATCCTAACATTCATAACATCATACTAGAATCCTCTATTTTTTAATAAATCAAAACAAGTAATTCTTTTGGTGCAACCCGAAGGGAGTTACCCGAAGAAGAGGTAACATTTTTCAACGAGCGCTTTGGTTTTATTTTTTCCTCCACCCCTTAAATTATTTAAATATCTTAATTATCTAATAACACAAGTATATTAAATATACTGATATTTTTTTATTTAAAAATTATTGCCTACACTCACTCACACTTCCATCAAATTGGATACGCAATCATCATTAGTGTGTACGATGGATTATCGCCTCACGAACCGATGTTATTCGTTCTTCTATTACCACCTTTAAAGGTTGGGAATAATGATGGATTTAGAGATTATATATGATATAAATGATATTTATTATTTATTTATTATTATTTAATATTTATATAACACATACCTTTATGGTTACTATTTTTTGGAAATACGATAACCTAGTTTATGGACTTGTGGACTACCACCTTCTCAAAGTGATGTGATTCATTCAGGAAATACATGGAATTTATTAAAGATGGTTTTAATAAAAATTTATTACTTATATGAAATAAATATGATACTAAAATTATAATATATATATATATATCAATTACTTTTTAAATACAAAAAAAATAAATGGAATTAACATTAATGCATATGTATGGCCTACCGTTTCCATGAACGGTGTGTTGCATTTCATATCTCCAAATTTCATGGATTATTATAAATAAATATATACTGAATATATATGATACTTTTCTAATGTTTTAAATCATTTTTATGATTAAATAATTATTTACATAATAATAACAAATATAACAAGTCAAAATATACTAAAAACATGACAATTAACACCCAAAAGAATGAAAATAATGAAATATTGTTAACAAACAGGTAATAAGATATTATAAGAAGATAATATATGATATTATAAATATTATTATGGTTCTATTATAAGATATTATAATGTTTTAAACAACTATATATGAGGTTAAATACCACACAACTAAATGGAATCATAAGTTAAGGGATTTCTTCTCAATTTACATTCCTTTGATTCTTATTTATTATTATACTCAAATTTACTTTCATGTGGTGTATATACTGCCCATTTTTCATTTAATATCATTATTAACTCAAAATTAATGCTATTTTAAGTTTCACTTTGAACTATATCATCTAATTATATTTTAATTGAAAATTACTAAGTGGTAAAAGTTATCTTTTCAATATCACTTTCTTTTGTGATTGTTAACTTTCTCTTGAAACAATCACTTACTTGTGATAATTTTTATTACACATTAATTTTAAATTAAATATTTATATTCTAATGAAATATATATAATTATTTCCTAAACTGTATACCATTTTTACATACAATTTTCAATTGGAAATTTATTTGATTAATTGGAGAAATATTTATAAATCTATATCGTTTTGTTAATAAAAATATTTGATGATAACTCATTTTGTTCATTAATTAAATCTATTATTTGATTTATGAGGAATTATTTGGATATGAACTACACAATTTGGGTACTGGTTAATGTAATCCCCTAGATTAATTATTAGTCTCATGATACGAAATCAATTGGCCAAATTAGATGTATTTTTACCCAATATGTAGTAAATTGTCTTGAGGATAGATCTTGATGGTAAAGGTATCATGTTCTTGGAAAATATGACATCTAATAATTAAGAATTTCCTTTATTGAGAAGTAAATTATTATTATTATCAATGATGTTTTTTATTTGAAATTTTCTATGGATTCATTTTTGTTCTCATTTTATTTATTAAATGGCATGTGTGTTTAGTTATTTACATTTCCATATTGATTATTCCATATCCAGTTATTTAAATGGAATATGTGTTTTATTATTTAACTTACCATATTTCTTATTCAATATTAATTCATGATATCTTCGACTATACTTAACCCTTAGTGATAATATTATATCACCATTATTTTTCTTTCTTTACCATGGTTATGAAGAATAAATATTTGAATAAGATTTCAAGGATGTTTTTAATATAATTTTATTATGTATCATGGTTTATTTTTTATTCCCCAATATAATATGGGTGTCATATATATAATTTTTTTTTCCAAAACTGCCAAATTAGTATCTCCTTCATGATTTTATTCCTTGTAATCTTGCTAATGTAAGATGGTAGGTCATGGGCTCTAGGATTCTAAGGTCAGGCTGCTATAGTTGGTATTAGAGGAAGTTTATTAGAAACCTTAGAAACTAGATTTATGAAAACATAGATTAGGGAATATAAACATAATATAAACTTTGAGGATAATTATATAAAAACATCATAAAATTTTTTCTGGTATAGACTATGTGAGTCTTCATCTAAATATATCTCTATCTGAATACTACAAGTGGATGTGGGTAGGGGTAAAAACTTCAAAAGGGTGAATCAAGCTTGACTCAAGTGTAACCAGGTTCATAATAAAGGGCCTTACTATGAACCTGATTCAATACACTCAAGGGATACACTTAATATAATTAATATTTTCTTTAGAAATAATTATGAAGGATTAGAATGTATGTATATCCCCAAAGAAACCAAATATTATGATTCTAATATTTGCAATGCCCAATTTTTTTCATTTATGGAATTATACATTATGATTATTTAGGAACTATTCTAGTACGTTCCATTTTGTATAAATGGAACTTAGAAGTAAGAATGGTATCACTACTCATAGAAAATATAGATATTTCCCTTCTAAGGGAACCAATATAGCTTGTATTGGAATAGAGAAAATTATGGTAATATTAGGGAAGCATAATCAGCTTATGGAAAAAAAACTTGACTAGATGGAGAAATTTGTCCCATAGAGAGATTCTCCTACGTTTGATTACTTTATGTGAAATAGGCCCCCATCGTTTAGTAGGAATACTAATCCAATTTTATTTTATTAATAGATTAAGTCTCTCAATAAGATGTTTATGCCCATGGAATGTGGTGAAAAGGAAAATTTTACACCTGAAATGTATTGTATCAATGTATATTCTGATAAATGGTGATTTTTAATCTAAAATACTATGGAGGAAGAAGAAATAGAAATCATGGATTGGAATGATTTTAAGGACAAATACTTTGGAAAATGATTCCCTAGTGGGAAACAAAATGAGATGAAGAGAAATTTCCTTATATTAAAGAAAAAGGGTCAAGAAATTTTTGTGGAGTATAAAGATACCTTTACAAGGTTATCAAGTTATGCTACATATTTCATATGCAACACAGATTGTAATATTGACCTTTTTTGAGTGACTTGAGAGAAGTATCAAAAGGGATCTGGTGCCTCAAACCTTTTCATCATACGATGAAATAGTATTATGTTATATCAATATAGATAACTAATTCACCAAGTCTTATGGATTAAAAGGGAAGAAATAGAATAGGAGTAAGGAAGAAAAAATAACATATAAAGGGGAAAAAGAATGAAGTATTTTCCAACATGTGATAACTGTGGGAAGAATCAAATTGGGAAATGATTAAAAGAATTGTGAGTTTTTTATAATTTTAGAGAAAATGTTCACCAAGAAAAATAATGCAAAGGGAAGATAGAAAATTATATTATATAGTGTTACAAATTATTGGATCTGGGGAACAATGAAAATGAATTCCCCCAGAGGCAGGGTAATATACCTCAAAAAAAGCTAAGAGATCAAGGTCAAGAAATGTTATTGACACAACCAAAGTGGAATAATTAATGTGATTTTGTATTTGGATCATTTAAATATGTTGTAAATTTATTTTACTGAAAAATTTCTCATCATATGATTTATTAAATATATAAGGATTTTATTTCAGTACTTTTTCATTAAATATTTGAGATCATATGTTGAATAGTACTAAGAAAAGTGATTCGGTAGCAAGTTAAACTTTGTGGAAAACACATGGTTGATGGAAAGACAATACTTAATATGTTCTGAATATTAAAATAATGATATTGGATAAAGAGATGTTTGATATGTAAAAAGTAAATGGATAGTACTAACTACCATGGAAATGATTCTAAAGTTTTTGATCATAATATTTGGTAATGGTTAACCATTTATAAAATGGTTTAAGTTGAAAATTTGATGTGGTTTTAGATATTGTTGTACTACTTAAACCTATGATGAAAATTATTCTAAGAGATAAAGTATAAATGGTTCATGTAATGACCAAAGGATAAAATTGTTATTTGGAAATAGAAATGTATCAAGTAATTATATACCCATACATTATTATATAGTGAAATAATATCTCAACTCTATAAAAAGGATTTTGAAAAAAAATCATCCTATTATCATAATTTTTTAAGATAACAATGACCTTTTTCTTAACTATGGTTTATGTATTTGTGGTCATAAACTTTTAGATGAACATTTTCTCTATACCTCTCCATCATAACTTGATAGTTAGATTTCTCTTCCATGTCCAAGTTTTCACTAATGTTCTCTTATTCGAAAGCCTTGTTATATGGTGACTTCAATTTTTCTTTTACCTCTTATTAAAATGATTTGTTATTGACTCTATTTATGATTTGGTTTGTTCAAATATATTTTATTTTCAAATATCAAAACCTTGATTACCTAGATTAATTTTAAATTTTGAGGATTCAATTTATTTGAGGTGGGGAGAATGTAACACCATGAAATTCTAAAAAAATACATTTTATTTGATAGCATGTATGACATGAAACACCAAGAACATAAGGGAATATAGTATCATGATACTTATAGTATATTTAATATTTTAAATCGATTCAATCTTTTCTATACATTTCAATGCACACAACATTTATTTTATCTTATGTTGCACGCAACGAATTTCTTCGATGGCATGCGTTATACACAAGAATGAATCTTATCAAATGCTATTAATATTATTATTTAAAATGAAAATTATCTCATATATGTTATATTGGTAGTTATGAATAGTATTAAATAACTTATGAATATATATATTTTAATTCATTGGTTACTAATTAATTAGAAATTAATATAGAATCCAAATGAATATAAAAGAAATGTTTTTATAAAAAAAATATTTTTATGCTCTAAAGGAATTTTATCTTAATAAATTAAATAAATTTATATTTTTGGACAGTATTAATGAAATATATATATTATATATTAAATAAAATATTTTTTACATTTTTCTGATATATTTCATAGGAATATTATAAGAACAAGTTCAATTTTATGCATAAAACCAATACTTTTTGTTTTCCCGCCATTTAATGGTGAACCTATTTGAAATAAAAAAAGTTGAGAATTTAATATACATTATTTTTCAAAAAAAATTTCATTTTTGAAATCGAGGCATCAAAATTATCTTAGGTTAAATTTTTGGTATTAATCTAAAATATTTTCATTTTTAATAAATAGTGAAAAATACTGCATTTTAATTGAGAACTGGTTTTTAATATAATTTATTTTTAAGGTTAAATTTTTTTTATTGTTTTAAATGTTTAATTAGATAAATTTTATGTCTATTAATATAATTTATACAATTTTAATAAATTTTAAATTGATAATGGTTATAAAACATTTCAAATTTTTGAACATTTTTACTATAAAAAACAAGCTTTCACATCCCGTCTGCGGGATTAATTTCAAATTACTTTCTGACACTTTTGTGATTTTAATTTGAAAAAATAGATTAAATATTTTTAATTATAATAATTTATATTTTATAATAAGTTCAAATTAGTTTTTGACCCAAAATATTAGTGAAATAAATTAAAATCAATTATAATGATTAAGACAAAAATTAGCTTAACAAGGGACTAAACCTTAAATATAATGGCCAAAATGAACTATAAAGTTTTCCACAATCCATTAGATGGAAATATTTAGACCATATACTATTTTTATTGAATATTTTTCATTATTGGATCCACTTGACATGGAGAAAATGTGGGTAGAATCCCCTCGTTCAAAAATTTACAAAAATGTCACTCATCCTCCTCTATAAACAAGAAACTCACCTCCCCCACTTATTCATGCATCAAAAACCATTTATATCATACCAAACCTTCCAAAATAAAATAAATACATTATTACTATCATCTTATAAGAATCTTCTTGGTAATTAAGTAACCCAAGTAATTCTTTTGGTGAAAACATAAGGGAGTTACCTAAAGAAGTGGTAACATTCTTCAACGAGCACTTTAGTTCTATTTCTTTCTCCACCCCTTCAGTTATTATTATATATTTATTATATAATAATGTTAGTATCTTAAAAAATATAAATTTTAATGTTAATGATATAACCTATACTCATACACACTTCCATCAAATGGGATACGTAGTCACCGTTCGTGTGTACGACGGACGACCACCTCACGAACTGATGTCATTCATTATTCCATTACCACATTTCACAATTAGAAATAATGATAGATATGTAGTTTATATATTATATATATGATATATATGATTCCTTTATTATTATTTAATTTTTATATAAGACATACATTTATGATTTCCATTTTTTGGAAATACGATAACTTTATTTGTGGACGTGTGGACTACGGCCTCCTCAAAGTGATGTGATTCATTCATGATATATATGGAATGTATTAAATATGTTTTTAATAAAAAAAATATATTTATATGTAATAAATATTATAATTTATGATAATATATATATCACTTAATTTTTAAATATGAAAAATAAATGGAAGTGGCGTTCATACGTACATATGACCTACCGTCTCCATGAATGGTGTATTTTATTTAAGATCAAAAATATTCTAGATTATTATAAATAAACATGTACTGAATGTATGTGATATTTAAATCATGTTTTTCATCATTTATATTATTAAATCATTATCTACATAAGAATAACAAATATGACAAGTCAAAACATACTTGAAAAACATGACAATTAACACCTGAAATGATGAAATTAATGAAAGATTATTAAAAATGGGTAATAATATATTATAAGAAGATAATATATGATATTATAATTATGATTATGGTTTTAGTATAAGCTAGTAACATTTTTAAACAAATATGGAGGAGTTTAAATACCACACAACCAAAACGTAGCATAGGGTAAGGGATTTCATATCAATTTACATTCATTGAAAATTATTTGTTATTATACACCAGTTCACGTTAATGTGGTGTATATATTTCCCATTTTCCATTTAATATCATGATTCAATAATAAATTAGGGTATTTTACGTTTCATTTTGAACTATCCCATCTAATGGTTTTTGTCTTGAAAATTACTATGTTGTAAAATTATCTCTGCAATATCACATTATTTTGTGATTGTTAAAATTATCATGAAATATTCAGTTCCTTATAATCATTTATATTATTCATTAAATTTATATTAAATATCCATATTCTCATGCAATAGATATTATTATTTCCTAAAATTTATAACATTTTTACATATGGTGTCCACTTTTATAGTTATTTTATTAATTGGGAAAATATTGATAAATTTATATCTTTTAGACAATACAGATATATGATGATAAGGCATGTTGTTCATTAATTAAATTTATTATTTAATATATGATGAATGATTTATACATTTATTATATGGGTTTGAGAAAGGTTAATTCAAGCCCCTCGATTCAGTGGTAGTTTGATTATTCGAAATCAGTTGTCCAGTTCATATGGGTTTTTACCGAGTATGTTTTAACCTATCTTGAGGATAGATCATGATGGTAAATATATCATGTGTCTGGGAATCATGAATTCCAATAATTAAGCATTTAATTTATTCATAATTTAATTATTATTATTATTATCCATGATATTTTGTCTAAAATTATCTATGGATTCATTTTCATTCTCAGTTTATTGATTAAATGGCATGTGTGGTAAGTTATTTACATTTCCATATTGATTATTCCTTATCCGGTTTTTTAAATGTCATGTGTTTTTTGTTATTTACCTTACCATATTGATTATGTATTATTAATTCATGATATCTTCTACTATACTTAACCCTTACAGATCATTTGAGCTCACCTTTATTTTTTTCCTTTTCTCGGGTTTTGAAGAAGAAATATTTTCATAAGATTTTAAGGATGTTGTTCAAATCATTTTATTATGTATCAGGTTTTATATTCTATTTCCCAATGTAATATGAGTATCATGTATGTAATCAATTTTTTCTAAAACTGCTAGATTGATTGGTATTTTAGAATTTTATTATTTTTAATAATGCCAATGTAATAAAGTAAGATACCAACTTCGGGCTTCTCAGGTCGGGGCGTTAGAGACAAAATCAAGAAAATGATCTCATATTGTTTTCAAAATTTAGGAAAAATCTTCATACTAAATTTATGATATTATGGAATTTACCTCATGTTAATCTCACACACTTTGCGGTCAATATGACTAGAAGTATATTTTTTCGAAATAAAAGTGTCATTTTAGTTTAAAATATGTATCACATAGGAAAAATCAAGTAAACAAGATTGGATTGTTTTCAAACATTATTAAAATGATCCATAATTAATTTTAAACATGTAGGCATTTACCATACATCAATCTAGCATATGATGTGGCATGTATGACTCGAAGTGTGTGCTTTCAATATAGAAGTACCATTTTAGTTTAAAATGCATGTCACAGAGTTAAAACTGAGAAAATGATTTTGGATTATTTTCCAAATTTTGGAAAATAATCCATAATACATTTTTGATTTGTAGGAGTAAACCACATATCAATATGACACAATATGTGTTCAGTATATCTTTAAGTATGTGTTTTGAATATAAAATTTTCATTTTAGTTTAAAATTTGCGTTACATATCCAAACCCAATAAAATGAGCTTATATTATTTTAAAAAATTAGGAAAGAAATATATTATTCATTTTTTATATGTAGGAATCATCCAAAAATCATTTTGTCACATGATGTGGTTGGTACAAATCGAAGTGTATGTTTTAAATCTAAAAGATTAATTTTAGTTCAAAACATGTGTCACATAGAAAAAACCAAAAAAATGAGAACATGTTATTTTCAAACATTAAAAAATGATCCATAATTAATTTATTATATGTAAGAATCGACCGTCTATAAATTTGATAGATGATGTGGTAGATATGACTCAAAGTGTTTTTTTTTCAATATAGAAGTGTAATTTTAGTTTTAAACACACATTACATAGAGAAAATTGATCGAAATATCATGTATTGATTTAAAACATTATAAAAATTATCAATAATTCATTTTCGGCCTGTTTGAATCCATTAAACATAAATCTGACACATGATGTGGCTAGTATGACTCAAAGTGTGTGATTTTAATATTAAAGTTTCATTTTAGTTTTAAATGTGCACCACATTTCTAAATCAAGAAAAATAGTACATATTATTTTCAAACATTAGTATAGATATCCATAATTCATTTTTGATGTGTAGGAATTTACTACACATCAATCTGACACACAATGTGATTGGTTGGGCTTAAAGTGTGCGTTTTCAATATAAAAGTGTCATTTTAGATTAAAACATGCATCACATACCCAAAACCAAGAAAATGACATATAATATTTTCATAAATTAAGATAGTAATACATAATTAGTTTGTGACATGTACTAATCGATAACATTTCAATATGAAACATGATGTGGTTGGTTTGACTTGAAGTTCATGTTTTTAGTATAAAACTATCATTTTAGTTTAAAACATGTATCACATAGAAAAAACTAAGAAAAAGAGATCATGTTATTTTGAAAATTTAGTAAAACGATACATAATTCATTTGTGATGTTTATGAATTGACCGCACATCAATATGACATTCCTTGTGTCCAATATGATTCAATGTGTGCGTTCTCAAAATAAAAGTGTCATTTTAATTTAAAACATGTATCACATAGCCAATACTGAGAAAAAAACTCATATTATTTTCAAACATTAGGAAAATGATCCATTGGCATGGAGGAATGGACCACACATCAATATGATGCATCAGTAACTGATAATATAATTAATATATATATATATACACATTAATTAACAATATGTACTAACATATAAAGATTATATAACATGGAAATTATAATTTGTTTATATTTTATTTATTGTAAATAAAATCAACATTGGTTTTATTGTAGGGATAAGGTTTTTTATAGAGGTTGATCATTAGATAAAGCATGTTATAGGATTTAGGATTTTTTATTTTGGTTGTAATTTTTCTAGATTAATTATAAATATCACATCAATATAAATATTTTGTACATAAATTATGAATTGAAATTAAAGGGGAATTTTATATTTTTATTTTAATCTAATTTTATGTATCTATGTATTTTTATGTACATGAATAATTATTGGTTTTTTTGTTATAGGGTTGTTGTAGGGTTAGTATAGCATTGCAGTAGCTACATAGCCTATATCAATGCTAACAATAACAATGATAAATGCCCCCTTTATCAATGCTAGTAAAATAATTTATAAAGGGGTCATTTATCAGTGCTAATAGAAGTGTTGATAAAGGTCCTCTTTAATAGAACTAAATAAATGTGATGATAAAGGGATCTTTTATTAGTGATAGTAAAATCGTTGATAAGGAGGTATTTTATCAGTCCTCTCTTTTATCACTAATAAAGGATTCCTTTATTAGCGCTTTTAGTAGTATTTGAAAAAGCCGCAGGCTTTAATAACACTTTGATTGTCAGCACTTTTACACTGAAAATTAACTTTTTGAGTGTTTTTAAAGGCCTCTCCTATACTAATGAGAATTCCTAAAATCAAAAAAGATTTAAAATTCCCAAACCATTTGGAGTGTCCATCAGTATCAGAAAAAACCTCATTCTGCACAAGATAAATCATCTTACCCTCTATTTCCCAAATATGTTTAACGCTCGGCCACTAATAGTTAGCATAAAAAATCATCTCTAAGATCCACTTGCAGAAAAGGAATAGATATACTATAATAATATTTCTTCCCCAAAAAATAGCTCAAACTCAAATCACATCAGCAATAAGTTTGCTTAAAAATCCTAAACCTTTGGAAACAAGTGGGAAGACTAAAACTTCATCTGAACAAAATTAGATCTATGGAAAATCCTTCTTCACATTGCCAGCAAATATCCATAATTCACTTTCTGCCCAATATGTTGAGAGATAACTATAGGATTCCATCACCAAACATATGTCTACAAATATGGATCTTTAAGATCCAAATCCTCTCACTCTCATGAATAATGAATTAAGTTTATCAAAATTCCATCCTGAAAAATCATCCATGATAATATCTTGTAAAACTGAAATCCTCATTTCAATAGGGGGAATCATTGAAATAAATTCAAAATCAGAACCCCAAAGAAAACAATCCATCTAGATATTAATATAACATCCATCAGTGATGTACAAACAAATACCCTCCAGTATAAGTACCGTAGATTTCAAAATACTACGATATAAAAAAACATTGTTGATGTCCAAGAAGATCTTGTAGTAAAAAAACATAGGGAAAATATTTTTCACTTAGGACCATAGAAGAAAGGTAAATATGAAAACATAAAAGTCTTCAACACTACTTATCAAGAAGAGATATGTTGAAAGACCCCATATTCCAGAATCTGAATCCTCCATCCTCTTTAGGGAGATATAATCTTTCCCATGAAACCATGTGCATCTTCTTCATGTCATCCACAGAACCCCACCATAAGTCCAAGAACATGGAATGAAACTAATTAATAAGAGTTTCTATAAGTTTCAAGAGGTACATAAAATTTTTTGGAATAGATTTCACCACTAATTTGATCAATATAATATTCCCTAACCTTGGAAGAACCTTCCCCATCTAACCATTAATTCTCTTCTAAACCCTATCCATGACAGATGAAAACACATCCGTTTTTATCTTCCACTAACTATCTGTTGTCCCATGTTGTTATTATGCTTAAGAAACCTATTAACATGTAATAGAGCACACAACTCATCCCTCTTCTTTAGAATATGATTTTTGGTGTGCATATTTAGTTTTTAATCATTTTTTTGTTCTATGAATAGTGAGGGTAATTTGGTTTCTCGCCACATTGCAAGGTTTAATAGATCATCTAATATTTCAATTTGGTTTAATTATGTTCCCATTGTGTCTTTTCCTTTTTTATTCAAGTATTTTAATTTTTATTTAGAATATATTTCATTTTTTATTCAAAAAATAATAATTATTATTATTAACTTTAGAAATATTTATTATTATTATTTAATATTTCATGTTATTATTTAATTATATTCCAAACTCAAGTAGTGGGGAATATTAAAAAATTGTGAGGATTATGAAAAATATTAAGAAAATAGATAAGGGGGATTCCATAATAAAATTAGGAAGAAATATATATAATAATAATGGACTTGTGAAAATGATTTAGAAAATAATGAGTATTTAGGAAAATAGAACAATTGTTTATGAATGAAAAATCATATCCTTTTTCACCCTTTTTTTGAAAGTCAAAAGAGAATAGTTTATTAATGAAAAACCAAATCCTTTTTACTATATTTTGAAAACCCAATTTTTGAGGATTATGAAAAATATTAAGAAATGGGTGAAAGGTGATTTCATAATAAAATTAGTAAGAAATATATATATTTATAATTGACTATTGAAAATAAGGAATATTTTGGAATATAAAAGAATAGTGTATGAATGAAAATTCATAATCTTTTTTCCCCTCTTATAAGTACATGTTAGTGAATGACAATATCTTTTATTTACAAGTATATTAATTAATTAATTAATTAAAACTATAATATATATAATTAAATATTAATTTCAAATTACAATAATTTTTTTTATTTATATTTTTATGAGAATTCAAAATAAATTTTAAATAATTTAAAATTTATAAATATAATTTAATTAAAACTAAACAGGTTATTATTTAAAATCTATGAATATAGATAAATTTTAATATTATTTAATTTTAAAATTTATCATATGTATAATCATATAAATATAGTCACTAACATTAAATATAATAATAATAATAATAATAATAACAATAATAATAATAATTTATAAATATATATATACATATATATATATATTAGAAACATTTAGTAAAAGACATGCAATTTCATCATTATAATCATTTTATTAGAAATATAATTATATATATTTATATATTATAAATACATTAATATATATATTAGATATATATTTAAAATTATATTTAGAGTACTAAGATATTAGTGAAAGAAGGTTAATTTCATTATTATAATCATTTTCTTTAATTATAATTATAATATAACTAGATATGATTTTTTTTAAAAAAGGAAATTTAATTAAAAGGTATAAGATATGGGAATATAATAAAGTTTATCCAATGAGTAGAATAGACCAAACAAACATCTGACTCACTAGTACGGACCCAGGTTTCCAAAAAAATTCTAGCCATATTCCATTCTCTTTTGATTAAAGAGAACTTGTCTGTTGAGAATAATTTGGAAAGGGAGAGTATCTTAAAAACCAATAAATAAAAGTATTAGAGGGAATTACATGGCACATGGATCACATAAATAATGGTGATGTAGTCCAATTCAAAATTTATGGATTTCCATCCTTTCTCTATTATAAACATTATAATATTGTAGATATATAGGGATTCTGCAAACAGTGGATCCCAATGAGCACTAAATGATTTTTGGGCAGGCCGCCACCACGCATCGGAGGGAATCATAAACCACACTAACAATATCAATGGAAAGACTCCTGAAATGTAGTTGGGTTTTATCTTAGTGGTAAGCACCCCCATAATTCTACATGGAAAATAGGGGTTCAAAACCCATTGGGTGCAAGTACTGTAGAAGCACTGTAGTGCTACTGTAGCAGTCGAGATACTGTTGCAACGGCGGCACTGTAGCGGTGGCAGGGGGCACTGTAGCAGCGGCAGGGGGGTACTGTAGCAGTGGTGGCCACTGTAGTAGTGCGGGTACTGTAGCAGTACTATTCACAAAATGGGCCTTGGGCAAAACAATTGGTCCTATGGGCTATGTAATGGGCTTAATGCCCACTGGGCCTTCGGGCTATGTAATGCATCTCCCTCTACCCAGTTAAAGAGGTCTTTGAATTGTTTCAATAATAAAAAATGAGGCTTCGGCCCCAACCTTTTAAAAAAAGGATACACTCCTGAAATTGATGCCTCTATATTAATTCTCATCATATTCATTGCGGGAGGGTTTTACAAGTTGGTGCAGGAGTGAGAAATTGGAACCTCAAACTACACCTCCTTCTTTTTCCATAAATTTATCCAAGATGTCACACACTCAATCCAAGAGGATGTTAGACTTGATTGATGATCCCAGATAATCCGGGAAAGGGTGTATAGTGAATCCACCATCTCTATTGTGAGAGAAAAATACCATTTGAAATGAAGTGTTGCAGACTCAGTCACCATATCTACTAAACAATTGGCATTTGAATCTCATGTCTTCCAGAATGTGTTGGCCCCAAAGCAGAATAAGATAAAATGAGATGGAGACTCTAGCACAAATATGCACATGGTTCATGTCGAATCATCTGATTCATGTATTAACATGAGAAACTCTGTTGTGGGGAGGATACCAATGCACACTTTCCCCCATAAAAATCGGACCTTGTTAGTGACTACTAGCTGCCATAGTGTCTTTAAAAAAACATAACTCCTTGGGATTCATATCCTAAGTTCCATTTTATATATATTAACATTTCATTTTTTTACCCAGATACCATTATTGAGGTAGACTTCATCCCTTCATCATCAACTATCCATGTGTCCTTCTATATCTTCACCATGTCTCAATCCACTACTCTCCAGTACAGTCTATCGCAAAGGGTTTCTTGTGACCCCCATAAAATTCTCCATGAAAACTAGGATTTTGACCTAATGTTGAACCTTATAAGTCCATATGAGGAAAATATATAGCTTGGTGTATTTGATTGTATATATAATCAAGGTTTTGGAGTATCCATCACCCTTACCATTCCAGTAGCGTATTATGAAAATTTCAAAAATCTGGAAACACCATTCCCCTACAATTGTTATGAATGAAAATATTGTCCCAAGACATCCAATGATTTTAATTTCTCCCAATATTTATCCCCACCAAAAATTGGTGTGGAGAGAGGGTATCGGGTCAATAATAATGCCAGTAATTTAAAAAAATGGATATAATATATGGCCGTATCTCCTGTGTAACATCCTTGATCAGAGACTCTTTCCCAAATTTCGTGATACTCTTAAAGTTACATACCTAATTTTTTTCACTCTATCCAGGATACTCAAGAAATAATCCCTTTTAGATTGATCAAATATCATAGAAATCCCATTATATTTTTTCTTCTTGTCAACGACCCAAATTCAGAGGCTCTATTGATTTGATCCATCCTATAATCCGTAACTTCTTAATTGAAGGAAATTTCTGACTTAGTAAGGTTGAAATACTATCAGATTACTTTATCAAATTGGAAAATCAAGTGACAAATAGATTTTTATTCTTCAAGGGTGGTTCTCAAAAAAACCAATCTATTTTCGGTGAAAAAATATGGTAGATGGGTTTACTTCATCTGCAAACCATCGCTCCATCAATTATGTTTCCCTTTTCTCCTATTAAAGTAATATAAGAAACATGGAATCCACTAAAATAAAAGGTGTAGGGTAAATAGGATCCCTTGATGAAGACTCTTAATAGGGGAAAAGATCTGATAGAGGGCACCAATGATTTTACTCCTCAAAGAAACTAAATATACACATTACATAATGACCTTTATCCATTTAGGTTCTAATCCCATTTTTATAATAAAAAATTGAAGAAAGGTCCACTCAACCATATAATTTGAGTTTTTCATATCAAGATTCCAAACCATAACTAATTTTTTAACAACTAAGTGAGTTATTATGGAATAAAAAACTTTACATTAAATAATGGAATTATCATATATAAGCCCTTTGGGAATGAAAGAACTCTGATTTTTAAAAATAATAGAATAAATTCATGAATGCAGGCGGTTAACCGGAATCATTGAGAAATTTATGTAGATAACATTGTATAAACTGATTTTCCAAAAGTCTGAGACTAAATAAGGCTTTTTGATCTTTGGGATCAAATTAATTATAATTTCATTTAGCATATAGATGTTTTCTTTACCCACCCATAGGTCTTTCATGAGACCCGAGACATCACACTCGACAATATTCCAGATTTTTTTTGAAAAACAATGCATAAAATTCATTAGGATCTATTCCTTTAGTGGAATGGATTTATTTGAAGGGAAATAATTATTTCACCATAAAAGAGGTCATATGAGATCTTCTAATTCATTTCCTCCATGAATAAAAATGTAATACATCGAGAAATTTTGGGAGAAGTGGTCGACTCTCCCACCTTATAAAGCTCCTGGTAAAAATGCTTAATAAGATAATGTATCCCATTCTCATTCGATGTAGTTCTACCCTTCACATCTGTGAGGAGGTAAATGGTATTCTTACACCTTATTCAAGATGACTTCTTTTGGAAATAAAAGGTAATGGAGTCACCGTCCTTGATATGGGTTTCACGTGCACACATGGACTAAAGAGTTTCCTTGATTTTAAGGGCCGCATCTACCTCCACTTCAAGGGTCGAAATACTTTCAAGTACTGAATCAAAGGGGGTTCATGAGTATAGATATTTTATTTTTATTTCAATATAATCACAATGAAAATCTAGTTGGTAAAACATAATGTTCCTCCAACTCTTTGAATTATCTATTATATGTTTTATATTCCTTCTCATATCAGAATCCCCTATCTTCCAAAATTAATGTATTAATTAATCACATTCCATATATTTCACTGAAAATCTTTTAATTCTAAAAAAACATCCATGTATCATCATTATTTGTCCATGTGAGAAATCGATGAGGATAGGGTAGTGGTCATAAGATATATGAGAAAATTGATAAACTTGTAAGAAGGAAAAAAGTTTTTATATTAACTTGATCCCAAAAATCGATCAAGACATTCCAAAATATGATTATTTTTAGTGTTCCCATAGAACCATGTGTGATGTTTTCCTGAAAACACCAAATCATAAAGGCCTTCCACCTAAGTTTCTTTCCAGAACTCAAAAAATTGGAGAACAAATTCCTCTTAAACTCACCAATCATCTCATATTGGAATAATATTTTGTTAATGTCCTCAGTGACTAGAAGAGGTCATATTAATCTTTCACAAAGGTACATAATCATATTCTTTAACTTCCATTTATCCCTCTGGGAGGGCCATCTATAAAATCCAACAAAATACCACTCCAATGTTCCTAGTTAGTAAATGGAGGTAGCAATGTGATTATAAGAGAAGGATTTAACCCTTAAATCTACCTCCTCTAACAAATAAAGATAGATTCCACCCACATGGCCCTTTTGGGGGATGGAGAATTAGCAATGAAAACAAGATTTTTTTCAATACCTTCTATGTAATTTCTATCTAATATGGTTTCATATAGGAAAACAATATTAGGGATGCTTTTAGCATAACAACACTAGGGTATCCGAACTGAGAATGGGTTTCCAAGCCCATGGAAGTCCCCGAATAAGGTTTTCATTGGGGTAGGTTGGGATGGGTCAATCCGTCCTTCACCTATGAATATTCAAGACTAACATCATATTCTTCCATTTTATATCTTTTGTTATATCATTCATCAACCTCCAGACATTCCAAATGTCTTTTAGAACTACTTGTTTCTATCATGCTCATACCAATTCCATTATTCCCTATCAAATTTCTCTTCCATATATGTAGTTTTTCTTCTCCGATATTGAAGGTTTATAAGGTTACAAATTTGGTAAAAGGGGATGTGGGAGGTCATCAAGGGGTGGGGGACTATTCTTGTTTGGGGGGTTTGAGAAGGTATGTTTTGGACTAGAGGAGGGTTTCACATTTCCCACCACTACAATACGCTAATGAGAAGAGAGAGAATTTAACACCCTAGGAAGATTAACCTTTCTTTCATAAAATTTCTCAAAATCACAAAAAATAATTCAGATTCCTTGAACCTACACCAATTTTGATCGAGAATAATTTCGTTATTTCTCAAGAAAGATAGGAGGAACCACACAAGAGCCTTAGTCTAGTTGGTGAGGACTTGGAAAGTGAATCCAAGTGACCCGAGTTCAAATCTGGGAAAAGACATAATTCCCAAGTACTTTATAGGTATTGTAGTAGGTACGATAATAGGAACTATAGCATGTACGGTTCGGTACTATAGCAGCTATAACTATTCATCTCTTTGGGCTTTCAGGCCACCATTTTGGTCCTCGTGTCCTTCAATACCTTCGGGCCACCCAAGGCCTTCAGGACACCCATGGACTTTGGGCCACCCCAAGGCCTTCAAGCACCTCAAGGCCTTCGGGACATCTGAAATTCTACTTAATAGACCATGCAGACTCTACAAGGTGCGAACTCTGGATGAGGATTCAGAGTTGGAAAATTCACCAGAGTAGAAGCAAATGGATTTGGAAGAAAGAGAGGGTATGGAATTTCCATCGGGACCAACCAATGCATGCATGGGAACCCTAGCCGAATAGCCATGCAAAGGCAGAGAGCTGACATCTTGATGTAGATGCTATGTAGGAGCAGTTCCATGTAGTTTTAGTCGGGATATTTTCTCTAAGACCTATGGGTGATGTAATATCTAAGCCTACGGGCCTTGTAAGGGTTCCCCCTCATCCCTTGAAATGGGTATTATTAAAAATCAATAAAAAAAGACATTTAGGACATTTGAGGATAAGAAGAACCATAAAGATAGTTTTCTTCAAGGTTAAAATGAGCTTTAATGGCCTTTGATAGTTTTTATCTATATCTGTGATTTTATTCTTCTAGATTAATTGACAGCCCCAGGTTATTAGAATGCACCCACGAGCTATACCTTAGGAGAATATTTCCTTATCCATTAATTTTTATTTCCTTGTAATATTTTTCTATATGTCTGATACATCCACAATAGAAGAAGAAAATAGGTAAATGCTCATACTCGAAGGATATTCAGGTATTGAAGTCATCCACAGACAAGAACGACCCTCTCTAAGAGGTCGATCTGCATCTATTAGAACCCTAATTCACAATGTTGGCCCTTAGTGAAATTGTTGTGAACAGTCCCATTTGATAAACTCACCAATTATGGCCCTAATATCATGAATTATTTGTTCAAATCTTCCACTGAAGGGAATATTTATCATCCAGATCCCAAAGTAGGTTTTAGAGAAGGTAATTTTTTAGATTTCTCCTCTATTTTTTAACTCCTCCATTAAGATGATCTGATTATCAAAGGAAAATGGTATCCCATTAAGAACCATCAACATATGATTTTCATTGAAAATTTCAAAAAAATGTGACTCGTACCAAATTTTCGGATGGCCATATCCTCATCTAATCTTCATATATTATGTATTATGTTTTCTAGTGAATTCAGATTAAACTATCAATTGGTAATGAATATTCCTACAATCAGAAGGGATATATGATGTATTAGAAACACATCTTCATCCTTCTTTACAACAATTTTCATGTTCTTCTTTCTGTTAATGAAATATTTTTCATCGGCATAACAGATTAGATACCATCCCACACCGATTTTATGAAGAGATAAAAATAATTTCTGTAGAAGGAGGATTTTATGTCACCTACCACGATCATATAAAGATTTCTCATAAAGATACCATTGATCACCATCTAAAGAGGATTCACTATCAAATATTTTCATCACACCAGCACTGCGAGGCCCCATAGATACATAGAAATGTCCAAAGTAGCATCAAACCCTAGTAAGCCCTAAGACCACCCTCTTAACCCATGGAAAGGATTATATAATTAGATATACTTATAAAAGTATAATAATTATATAAAAATAATTAAAATGATAATTTATTTAATTTTAAAATACCATTTAATATTTATTATTATAAAAAATGTTTTTATATATTATTTTTTTAATATTACATTAAAAAAAATATAGGTGGTTATTTGTTTGAGCCTTTGTTATATTTTCATAACAATAATTTTTTTTACTTGGGAATATAATACTTATAATTATTTAATAATTCATATTATTATTTAAACCTATTTTATATTCAAGGAGAGATGCATGAAAACAAATTATGAGGACTATGAAAAATATTATGAAAGTAAGGAATATGAAATTCTATAATTAAACTATGATTCTGTGTATATAATTATAATAGACTAGTGAAAATGATATTAAAAACAATAAATATTTATTAAAAAGAACAATATTTTATGAATGAAAAAACATATCCTTTTTTACCCTCTCTTACAAATATATTAATTAATAAATAATTAAATAATTTTACTTATAATTTATAAAATAAAATTTAAAATTGAAATTGATATAATAAATTTCAATTGTTATTTTAATTTAAAAAATATATCAATTGGAAATAATTTAAAATATTTAATTTTAATTAAAATTTAAAATTAATACATTTATAGTCATATAAATATAAATAAAATATAAAATATAATAATATTATTTTCTATGGCTTACCTAATTAGTAAAGTCAGCCACAAGTTTTACATCTAACAAGGGTTTACATCTGGGAAGCCCCATTAAGGGGAGGTATATCAAGCCATTTAAGGAATTAAATAGTGGATCATACCATAGGAATGAATAAGGGGATACAGTTATCTTTACATTTAATGGATTAAAAAGTATCCCACGCTATAGGGATGAATAAGGTGGATGCACACTATTAGGTAGAAAGGTGTCACAATGAGATCGAGTGAATGGTGTGGGGAGAATAGGGGGGAAATGCAGTATAGAAACACAAAGATGTTGTTGGGTGGGTAGCTCAAAAAATTTATAGGTGAATTGGAACCCATAAATCAGCCCTCTACCAAATCATATTTATGATGTTGGGTGGATGGGTGCCTTCCACAGCATGATCATAGGCAGCAAGACATGATGGTTGTTGGTAGGGGAGGTGTGACGTGATAATTAGTAACATAAACTACTTGTGTGATTTGGAATATGACACAACATGAGTTACTGGAAGCACACCATGGAAAAATTGAGGCCGCACTAGGTGGGTTTTTTGAAAGATCGATGTGTATGTTTTCACAAATTAACCATCCCCCTAACCTAAAAAATCGCGATGTGGCACGGAGGGAGAACCTTCATCCATGTGGGTGGCATGATCTAAAGACTATTGAAAATTTTTTATATAAGTCTTCTCATATGAGACTTTGTGTCATTGTCTTCTGAGATATTTGGGCCACAATCAGTTGGTCCATTTGGCCATCAATATCTTGGGATTTCATGCCACTTAAATGTTTCGAAATATGAATGTATTTGTGGTTTATAGTCCCTTCTTTCAGATATAGATTATTTTATAAAAATATGATACACACAAAAATATATATATATAATTTAAATATAATTAAAAATATATATGGAGTGGTGGGAAAGCATTGGAGGATAGTTAATTCTATTATTATAATCGTCAAATTTAATTATAATTCTAATATGATTAATTATCATTATAAATTATTATTATAATTTAAAAAATAATTTAAAGGTCAATGAATATATTTAAAATAATTTCATAAAATATTAATAAATATAAAAAATATAAGTATATAAAAAATGAGAACAATAAAGCTATCAAAAAAACAACAACGAAGTTGGCCTTGTGTTTGAGCCTCTATTTTTACATTTATTTATTAGTTTATTATTTTAGTATACATTTCTCCATTCCATCAATATAATAAATTAAAATATTATCAAAAAACTAATTAGTTTTTAAAATTTTAACATTTCCATTTATTAATTATTTTTATTTCTAAATGGAATACTTCTTGGATTTTTGGGAACAGAATTTAAAAAACCATAAAAGTGGGTGTTTGAATAACAAAAATATAAATATTTTAAAATATTGAAAAAATAAAGATTTGAAATAAGGAAAGAAAATTGGATCTTTTATTTTTTTTCCATATATAAAATCATCATTTTTCATCTTCTATAAAATTATTTTACCCAATCGATGACCTCATCGCACTACACTCCCCCCATCTCTTGTTTGATTCTCATACCATCTGCCTTCATGTTCCAGAGCACATAGCCTTTATGATGACTGATCCAGCATCCCCATGCATTCCATTCCCATTTTACTTCATACTCCTCTATATCAGCATCTATGTCCTTGAATAGGACGAAGAAGGTCGTAAAGTGATGGTGACTCCTCAACGATCATTCAATTATCATAACACATCCTTCCACATTAGTGGAAACTCAAAATCAAGATATACCAACCAGAAAGACACTCCTCAATTCTATGTTAAGGTTTTTGGATTCACCCATGTTGAAAAAAAGAAAAAATTATTAAAGAAACTAGAACATTTAATTTTCACCAGCTACAGCAGTGCTAGTAAACCCACCACTCCTCCTACTGCCACCACGGGTCCAACACCGATGGAAAAAGTAAAGAGTGTGATAACCCTAGCATGTAGTTCTTCTAGATCATGGAATATTAAGGTTTCCCTAATAAATTTGATGACCATTGAGAATTATTGGGTTTATTCTTTATTCCCCCCTTCCTCACGTGCGGGTGAGACAACCCTAGCTTGTATTTTTTCATTAATTTCCTCCCCTCCACTCATGTCCATGGATTTTATTATCAAGTATTACATCACCATTTTGACAGTCTATTGGTATTTTTTAGTTTTATTTTTATAGAGTTGGAGATGCAGTTTCAGAGGTTTATATGATATTTTTTCAAGTATTTTTTCTTTTAATAAACTTGTTTGGTTTTATATTAATGAATTGAAATTTTTCGATCCTTGTTTGGAAAAAATTACTACTGAATAATTGTGGTCTTACTGCTCAAATTTGGGTAGATAATGTATATTTATAATTAAGAACTGTTTTTTGAAGAATTAAAAAATATTATATGTGTTTATATTTCAATCAAAATCTAGCTAAATTCATGAAAATTGGAAAATAAATTTACATACCAAAATAAAAAGAATAATATTTTTTAAAAATAAATATATTTATCATCCATATAAATAATATTTTTACTTTTATAAATCAGTAGTTATTCATGAAAATATAAAAACATGTTGATTAAAATTTAAAAAAAAATTGAAATCAATCCCTAAAATTGATATATTGATTTTGGTCATTATATAAAATTACATTTTATGTGACTTTAATAGTCTAACAAATATGTCATTATTTATATAATAGGGAATCCACATAAAAAATATTTTTAAAATTTTGTTAAATATTGTAATTTTATAAAAACAAGATTTTTTTATATTTTATAAGTATTCAAATTGAAAATAATACTAAGAAATTCCACTATAAAATTTTGATAGAAAATTCCCCAAAACTTTTACGAACATAAAATGAAAAATATTTTTGAAAAATTTCCTTGGAAGATTACAGTTTAAAATCTAACTAAACATTTATAAATAATAAAATACAGCTAAAAATTGATTGTAAAATACTTGTGGAAAATATTATTAAATATTTTATAATAGGAAATTTTAAATCAAGATTGAAAAATCACTATAGAAATAATTTACAATTTCACCCAAAAAAAGACAACAGAAAATTACTCTATAAAATTTTAGTAGAAAATTTCAATAGAAAAAAAATTAAAAATACCAAGAAAAATATCAGATAAAATTTATAATTGAATATTCTTCTAAAAAAATCGTGATATTTTAAAAAATTAGACATATTTAATAAATTTATAAAATAATAATTCTTTTAATTTGAAATAAATTCTTATTCATTTCAAATATATATATATATATTCCATTCAGGATATAATTAGCTAAAAAATTTATTTTTTTCAAATTACTATAAATTTTAATTGGATAATATAGACATTATTTTTAAAATACACATAGAAACACTTCTTTATAAATAAAAAAATTATTTCTTTTAAAAATATAATTTTTTTTCTTATACATTTAGAAAATTTTGACATCCTTTTAAAAACATTATTCATTTTTAAAATAGGAACAAAGTTATTTAGTCTTTTATAATTGATTAAAAAATCTATTTTTTTATAAGAATAATTTTAATTAGTTTTTATTAAGTTAAGTGTCACATAAAATGTTGCATTCTATTTTCAAAGCCTAAAGTCTTATGATTAAAAGAAAATTAATGCAATCAAAAGTCTTATAAAGAAATATATTAAGAAACTAAAGACCTGAAAAGAACAGTATTTTTGAACTATTTAATTATATTATTGAGGAACCTTTTACCATTTTAGTGTTTTGATAAAAGACCACACCAACCTTTTGTGTTTTCAAAACAAGTCTTGCCTAATGAGAAAAGGGATAATTAAATAATGTTTCTATTTTCAAGAAAACATAAGGTTCCAAGGTATACCAAATTTGCAGTAAATGACTACCTCTATGAAAGTTATTTTCGATGATGGTCACATGAAAAGGACATATGGATTCTTTATAATGATATATATATATATATATATATCCCTTTAATATTTAAAAATAGAAGAGAATGAATTCAAATATAAGTAAAGTTGTTATTATGATTCAACAACTCTCTCTTATAAACTACTTTCTCTATTTTCTTCAAGCTATTCTTGTTGCATGGCTGGAAATGAACATCTGTTATTATTATGCATTTATGATTATTTTTCTATAGCTGAAGAACCTATTGATATTCACATTGAAAGTATATTCTATATCTAGGGACATTTTTCATTATCTTTCAATTATTACTTTAAATTGTGGATTGAACCTGAAATACTTTATTCATGTACTTGTTTGTAAAGTTTTTACTCTTTGTTATTAGTGTAGAAATACTACGTATAGGTCTTATGAAGGGAGATCCTAGTGAAATATCTCATCCCCTTTGTTACAAGTTGTAGTTTTTTGCACTCAACTGTCAAAGTCCTTGAGAAAAGGATCAATATATCGAAAATCACCAAGATTAAAGTGAGAGTGTTTGTAGAGTGGACTAGGGTATCATTATTCCCTGGAGAACTATAAAACTCATGTGTCATCCTCCTTTCCTTTTCTTTATTTCTGCTAAATGATTACTTTAGAATAGTGGGACTGATTCAAATAATTTTTCAAAAAGGGATGCCTATTTGGTGGAAAAATTATGAACTCAATTCACCTCCCCCCACCATCTTGTGACATTATGTGGCCCTACTGGAGTAAAAACAACGACACATGAATGTCTTCATGTTGGGTCTCTTTCCAGTTGCATTGTAATGTCTTTATAGTCACACATGAAGTGGTGTCACCAATCAACACGCCACATTTCATTCATTCCAGTAACCATTGCATTGTGTTTCCTATTTTCACTCCCTTATATATGAGATCTGCATCCCACAATAAATATCTGAGTGGGTAGATGGTTGGATGATAAGTGTCAATGCACTCATCGCTCTTTCAAACTGACCACCTGTTGATTTATGTGTGTTGTCATGTCACACTGCCTATAAAGTTTCCCCAATCCATCATTTTGGTCCAATTGTATCACCTAATTGCTTGACATTGGTGGTATAAAGGCCCAGTTCTCTAAAGGCCCAAATGTATGGCCCAAAAGCCCAAATCAGTTGAATAGTACCACTACTATAGTAGTGCAACTAAAACATTACTACGGTACCTGCTACATTAGTATTACAATGCCTATGGAAATCCTTCTCCCACCCAAATTTCAACCCAGGTTTTCAATACAAGATGATAAACTTATAAAAACACTATTGGGTGTTATTTTATGCCAATTGTTTGAATGGGTTTCTTTTGTTAACTAAAAATATTAATTATATGGAATATTTTTTGAAAATTCATACTTAAATGTTTATATTTCATAATAATTATTTTTATTACTACAATATTTTATTATTATCCTTTATAATAAAAACTATCATTATGTAAATAATATATTTAATCCTTACATTTAAAAAAGAATTATTGCGGATTTTTTTAAGTAAAACACAAATCCATTCAAACAAGTTCCAAATCCAAGGATGAAAAAGATAAATCCTCAAGAGGCACTGAACCAATCCAAACCAAAACCTCGGGAGAAATGTGGGAATTAACAATATGATTTAACACTTTATAACACTCAATTTTAATGAAATAAAAGGAACAATGTAAATAATCTAAAGATGCGCATCAAATCTCATACAAGAGGACCCCTAAAAAGAAGAGATAATAGGGAGATCCTTAACCAAAGGGACAAGAGGGACGCAATCCAATTCCAAAAGAACATTATGCCACCCTAGATATCGTGCAAAACTGAGTCCAACATAGAAAAAAATAGATTTAGGAACCTACAGATACCAATTATAAAGAAAAACATGTTGCATAGAAGTCAATTCTATAAATATTTATTTTATCTAATAGGGATATATCTATTGTTAAAGGTATATTTTATATTGGAAAATCATTTTACAATCACATATATCTATGTCACTACATTGTTGGTAAAAACTATTTCACTAAACGTTATTACAACAAATAAAATTGTTTAATTTCAATTAAAATAATACCAAATGATGATCTATTTTTTGTTAAAAATATTTAGAAATAAATTCATATGACATATTTATTTTTAAATAATATTATCATGAACATTTATATAAAAATATTATTTTATCGGTTATTATAATAAATACTAATAATTAATATCTATCTGTTAATAATTTTTCAAATAAAATATTATATGGGTATTCTAATATTTATTTCAAAAAATTATAGTATATTTATTAATCTAATTATATATAATATATTTATGACATTTACTGAATAATAATTATAAAATGGGATTATATGAAACTCAAACGAATTGAGGCTTTATTTTAAAAGAATGTTCAAAAGAACATGTTCAAATATAATTTAAAATCATGTTTAAACTTCAAGACAAAACATAAAGCTCCCAGAAATATGTTTAAAACATATTAGAACTCCAAGAGATGCTACATAAAATTCCATCAAACATCATCTTCATTATATTTCTCTCAAAAATCTGTTTTTACTCCATCAAACTTCCTGTGTAATTTGTCTCATTTGGATATAGAATGTATCTTCTAGGTAGAACCCACTGTTTAGAAACCCACTACAAATAATTATACTAAATAAAATAAGGAAAAATAAAATTAAAGTAAAAATAACATAACTAAACCAAATTCTAAATAAAAATCCATTGAATTTTTTGCCATGAATATGAAAAACTATAGAATCAAAATGGATACCGATTAGAAACTTTTTCTCAATAGTTTGTTCAAATGGTCTTGGATCCAAAAGGAAATTACAAGGAATATATCTTTGAAATTCATCATATATAAGTGTAATAAAAGGATGGGTAAAGGAGATAGAAAGTGTGAAGAGTTGCAGAATTGGGCCCAATAGATGTGAGGGTGATGGTAGAGAGTTTATTGCATGCATTAATGTTGTTAAGAAAAAAATCATTGAGGCCACATATGTTCTTGTGGCCTTATTTGAGAATCTCTTGTATCCCATTGAGCTAAATTTGGAAAACCATCTTCTCTGTTAGGGATTCAGTGCCTAATTCTATCATAAAGAGTATCTAAACAAAAAAATATGATCTACACCAATGCTCCACCAATAAATACACAATTAACAAGCACACACCATCATAAAAGAACCAAAAAATGAATAAATGTGAAAAAATATTCAACACCCAAACAAAACCTGAATCAAACAAAAAATATGGGAAATACATATCCAATTCACTATTTAGATTCCCCTTTTCTATAACTGTCGAAGGATATCCACTTAATGTTATATCCAATTGAATTCTTAACCAATGTTTATAACCATGTTCTGAACTAAGATAAAATGATATAAAAATAAGTAGACAATAACAGAAATCACGGAAACCAAAACTAAATATGCAACATATAATTAGGTTACCTTTTTTATTTGAACCATGAAAAGAGAATTATATATAAATAGAAGCAATACCAACTCTTTCAACTAAATATTTTTCTATATAATAACCTGGGGATAGAAATGGTGATGAGTTAGTAAAAATGAAATGATAGAAAACAAAATCGTGTCATCCCATGGACCTCATCACCATAATCAGAATATCATATGATGTGGTGAAAAAGAATAAATTTAGTCATATACATAATCTGTCAAGTTATGTAAATGGTTAAACAATTTTATAAAATGATAAAAAAAATTGGATCTTCATCCATTGGTACTTAAAACTAATCCAAAAATAGATTCATTTCAGAGATGATTTGAAATTCTAAAGATGAAAGAAACTAGACCTTAATCTATTGATACTTCAGTCTAGTTATGAAATAACAACACTTAAAATGAGGAAGAAGTCAAATAATTCGTCTTAACATAGAAGAATCCATTAATGAATTAAAATAATATATTAAAAATAAAAAATCATAATTTATAAGATATAATTTGAACTGAAAAGTTGTTTGATCTCACACAAGTATAGTGCACGATACATACTCAAATGAATGAGTTATAGAATTCAGAATAGAGTCATGGAAAAGATAAAGGCTTCTATGAAAGTATTAAAACCTTGGAATCTCCCTCAACTCGATGTTAGGAGTTATATCATGAGCTCCTTCCATGTTCTCCCATTAGAAATTGAAATATCAGCATGTTCACTCCTGATAAGTCTTGAAGCCTCATTTTTATCTCATAATAAACTCCCTATAATACTCCCTCTCTAGAAACTATTTCAACCATTTTATTAATTATATCTGCCAATAAACTAAACAATTCCAAAGACCATACACGTTAGAAACTTAGAAACCATTCCTCTATGTATTCCAAATCTAAGTAATACTCACCAATTTCTTTCTAACTAAATAAATCTATGTAGGGGTTAGTATAATTCAAAAACTATTTAGATCAACAAGAAAACCCTAAACCAAAACCTCATTTGGAATTAGTTTATACCACATATCATCTTTTCATCCAAACCATTTAAAATAATAGTTACAGCAGCTTCTTCAACACATATAAAAGGAACCAACTTCATTCATAAAAAATTTACCAAATATTAAGCAGTTAACATACCTGGATAACAGAATTATCATAAAATTGATTAATAATACTATCCTAAAAGATAATTGAATTTACTTGGATAACATACCTAGATAACAAGACCATACTTAGATTTCAAAAAAAATTAACAAGGATTTCCTAAAGTAGCATTATAAAATTTCAGATTAGTTAATTAAGAAAAAAAATTATTCAACTATAACAAAAAAACAATTAAAATTTTAAAAGTAAACAGTGGTAGAGAGAAGAAACATTGTTTGTTAACATTAAAAAAATGAGGATTTTTCTTTGAATAAAAAATAAATTAAACTTGAATTACAAGAAAATAACACTCAAATAAGTAGTATAAAAACATGTTCAATAAGAAAACTAAAAATAAATAGAAATTTTAATTTATAAGAGTTAAGATGGAAAACTATAATGAAACTGTATCACAACATTCAATCTTAGATAAATAAATTCATTAATAAATGATCAAATAATTACATTTTTTGCATTAGAATGCACCTAAAAACCACAAATATTTACTTTCACAAAAACTGTTTTTAAAAATATTTTTAAAATATAAAAAATAGTTTGGAAAATGATTACAAAAAAAGTGCGAAAAAATAGTTTCGAAAATAACCATTATACGGCCTTATGTTAGATAATGAACTTATGATTCTCATAGGTGGTTTGGAATTGATTGTGCATAAACATTGAAGTGGTGATTGATAAGTTATTTTATACCTCCCTCCGGAACTACTTGAGGCATATGATTTAGCTTGTATTTTAAATTGTGAGAACCATCTTCTTTATATAAATGTTACAAACATAGTATATACTATGCCAATGAGTGTTAATAGATAGCCTTCACTCATTTTTCAAGTATAAATTTACTCCCAAGGATTCTCAAGAAATTAATTAAAAATAATTTAAATTCAAAACCTATACACGAGGGTAGAGAGAGGGAAAATTAATTTTATTACTCATAAAATCCAAGAAACACCTCAGCGTGAGGATGTTGATGACACACGTGAGCATGAATATGTGGATAGAACACATCAGTAGGACATTGGATCTATACCCAAAATATTTCATCTTTCTCCCCCATTATCATTCAATAACCACAGACATCGACACTTGAAGACTCATGTAACTATTTATTACAAGTAATAAGTTCCATAAAAGATTTTAAAAAAGTGTTGACAAAAAAATACCAAGTAGATTGTAAAAATAAGGGATGATTGATCTTTTTTTTAACACTTTATTTCCATATGACCAATGATTATTGCTCTCATCTATCTTATTCTATACTAAGATCTTCTTGTTCCAACTCTCATACATGATAACCATATTCACAATGTAGGAAATAACTTGAACTCAATTCCATCCTGACCAAATATTTCCTCAATAATTAACCCACATAGATTATATATATTTTTATCCCTAAAAATTGAGATTTATATGAAAATACAAACACTCTGACAACGAAAAGAATGATGAAAATTAATATTAGAAAAAACACTAGAAATTTACAAAACCATTGAGGTATTGGTGAAATTTCATATCAATTATCCTTATCCTCATATATTTAATGACTAAGATATTTCCCTATTACATTTTTTGAATCCTTCCCTATAAAAAATTATTCATCTAAACGTTCATACAAACCTCAACCTTATTATTCCTTTCATTTTCAAACATGATTTAACCACAAATGCACCAATTGGTGACAACAGGATTAAATCACCTCCCATATGAAAAAATATTGGGCTCTAAAGGAATTCACTCAGTGCCCTCTATCATAGGAGATAAGAGAGAGAGAATTATACTAGATGGTTCTTCACACTCTACCCCGTGACAGCGCTTCCATGCAAGAAAGTATGATCAATGATAAAAAGCACTACCTAATAAAGAATGAAGTCCTAAAATGTCATCAAATCCCAAAAATAAATTAAATATCCTACAAAATAAAAATTCACAATAAAATTCACCTAAAAGAAAATGAAATTAATATTTTTCAAAATATTTTACAATGTTACATGACATATTGTTAAATTTTTTTTGTTAAAATTTCAAAATGTCTAATAGGATATCATGAATGTTGTTAAAAAATTGTAATGCTTGATTCATGTCAATATGATTTCACATCATTTAGTTCACTTTGATGGAAGGTTGTTAAAAAATTATGTACTTTTAACACCATAAAACGCATAGAATTTTTACTTATAACGTTTTTAAAATTATATTTCAATACCTTTTACTTCATAATAAAATATCGTACATTTTGTCACAATTTTATATCATTTTATAACATGAATCATAAAAATTTATAAAATTTATTAAAATGAATTTTTCAGAACATTAAAATAGATACTATACATGAAAGTGTTATTTGACTACATAATTTATGAATTAATATACTACAATCATCAAATGTTTACATAGATTTCAAAAAAAAGTGAAAAAAAATTACACATTCATTTACTAAACCATGGTACTCTTACATAGTTGTTAAATACTCTAAACTAAAATTTTGAAAATATGTGACCATGATAGAGGATTACTGTTATCCTTTCATGTTCAATTTAGTACTCAATTAAAATTGGGGCAATTAGTTATATTGAAAAATCATACCACCATGAAATTTTCTACAAATAGAATGAAAAAAATCCCCATTTAACTATAGTAAACAAATTTAATTAAAGAGGATAAAAAACTAGACCTCTTCTTTGGATAAAAATCATGTCCCTACTTCATCAACTTCAAATACAGCAATCCCATGTTTCTTTACAAGACATTGAACAAACATGAAGAAGAACAAGCAATCAAAATATAACTAAAAAATAAATAAATATGAACAAAACCTTTTTTCAACATAAGGGGTCAAAGACCTTATATTGGTGCCTGAAAAGTGAGGGTAGGTTCATTTAACCATCTCCATTAACTTGTTTAATTATGGGAGGCTAAACTGGTTTAAATCAAGTGGGCTTCACTTCGTGGCCCACTAGTCGAAGATCTGGATCGTCTGGGCTCCACTATTGTCTTGGTACCATATGTACATGGCCATGGAGGGGTGAATTTTTTCAGGAGTTCATAGAGAACCTTCAAGATGAAGGCTGAAAGAAGTTGAGGGAAAATAATTAAATGAATGTTCTTGTGTAAGAGAATGAAATAAGAACACTAAACATATTCCAGATTCCACATTTCAGATAGACCAATGTGTAATCTAAGTAGAAGTCAGGTCATGTGTGAAATAAAAGTGGAACACTAAGAAAAAAATATTATAAAGAGGTGAGGGGACAGATTGAATAGATTCCAAATATTATATATTTCACACACAATACAAACTCCATATTCACATAGTAGGAAACCCACTTGGTTTATACTTAGAAACCCACCTAGCTTCTACATAGATTGCACATTGGGATGAGGCATCAATATATATGTTAGTGGGAACACTAAAACAAATTCTAGATTTCAAACCATGTCATGAGAAATATTTTAATGTAATTACGTAATTATAATAATAAAATAGCGATGACCATTCAATTTTTTAACTTAAATATATAGTCTTGACAACTCAACACAATCCATAACGTACTGTGGATGATGCAACACCTTTTTTTTTCATGACAGTCATTATTAGGGAATCATAAAATCACCAAAGAAAAAAACAAAAAAAACAATAAAACTCATTTCATTATAATTCCATTTAAACCCTAATTTAAATTCATTGAAAAAACTAGATACTCGTGATTTCAAGTTATTAGACATAAAATTAGTATCAAAAAAACATCAAAAACTAAAACAAAAAAACTCATTTCATTATAATTCTATTGAACCCCTAATTGAGATTCATTACAAACACTAGATACCCATGATTCCAAGTTACTAAAACCTGAAGATAAGAAATACATACCTGATAAGATTCTCAAATGTAACTATAAGGCCCCAGCCTTAAACCTTACTTAATATTGGGTTATTACAAGATTACACATTGAGGGTCTTTTCGGGTTTAGAGTTTTAGAGAATTAGATCATAAAACTTGCATTACATTCCACATATAAACAAAGTGGTTACAGAAAGATAGTATTCTTCATTCCCATCAATGGAAACACATTTAAAATAAAACATGGATTATTTCTTGACACATCCTTGACTCTATCATCTTATCATGTACCTTTCCCTTGACCTGTGAAAAACATTTCAAAAACTTGGGATGAGCATAAAAACTCAGTATGGGTTATAAAAAAAACATGGAAAGGAAACATGATTTCATATATACATAAGAATGAAATCATACTTTACCCATAAAACATAGGCACTTTAACATACCTCATAAAATCATGAATAAATCATAGAAATCATAAGACATATAGGTAACTTGAGGCATTCATAACATTCTTACGTAGGGAGTAACCCTCTTGGTTACGTTTGGAACACCCATCACAGTATATTCCCTAAAATCTCTTCGGAGAAACCTTAACATTTCACTCCTTCGCGTTACCCAATGCATTGGAGAGCTATAACGGGCTCACCCGCCCTTAGTTTATCACGGAACCACCCGTCTTCATAATAATGCCCAAGAACCATAACATAATCATATCACATAAAACATGCATAAAGGAAACATAAAATTTCCACATTTCAATCATGAGATATCAATACAATACATTGATATAAAAACATTATGAAAACCATTTTCAATACCAAAATAAAAGAAAAGTAAAATATGGTATTTATTTTTCTTTTAAAAAGAAGGTATGGCTTGTAGAGGAAGCCGAAACTCAAATAACGGTCACGACGGCAGAGAAGTCGTTGTCGCTGCATAAGTACGACAAAAACATTCCCTTTTGTCGTTTAGTAAACGCTTCATATAAAAAGATTCCTTTTGAATAAACGTAAAAGTCAAAGGGGTTTATACACCGTATAAAAGAAAGTTGTGTATAAAATAAAATATGCCTCAATGAAAGGAGATTGAGACGAAGTCCCATACCTCGTATCCGACTTGACCCGACCGTTCTTTAATTTCCTGAATAATAAACTTGAGTTAATCTCTACTTGCTTATGAACCTTTTTCAAGTTCATTATTCCTTTTATACCATGTTATGAACATCATGTAATCATTTAAGTTAATAATGTTCATTTTGTCGGTATTTGGTTCTTAAGTCAAAAATAGACTTCTTACACTTACATGTTGTTAATTTGGTCAAAGGTTCATTATATCCAGAATGGTATTCATGATGTAGATATCATATATGTCATATATATCTAGTACATACATGCATTTATAATATTACATAATCATTTAGAGGTAAGAAATGAAATGCACCGTTCATGGAGACGGTAAGCCGTACGTACGCATGAACGCTACTTTCATTTATATTTCATATTTTATAGAATGGAATCATAATGATATAAAGGTATATTATAATTCCAGTATAATATCATATATAATATCATAGTTCCATCCTTTATATGTCCCACATATGGTATTTAACGAATCAAATCACTTTGAGGGGGCGGTAGTCCGCACTTCCTAAAATGAAGATATCGTGTTTACCCATAATGGAAACCATAAAGGTATGCCCAAAATGAAAAAAAACAGAAGCTTAAGGAAAACATAAACATATTATATATCATATATAAAAATAGTTACATCATAATGTCCACCTTTGAAGGTGTTAAATGAGTATTGAACAATCATCGTTTCGGGAGGCAGAATTTCGCCATCCACGGAAACCGTATGTCCTTTAACCATTTGGTGTAGTTTTGTGAGAGTGTAGCTCAAATAAATCTTATAACAACATCCTTGTATATTTCATATACTGGTTTTGTTACAAAATAAGTAAATAAAAAGAGTTTAGGGGGTTGTAGAAGCAAAATAAAACAAATGAACATGAGAGAATGAATTACCTTTAAAAGTGTAACTCCTTTTGATTTGAGCCTAAAGGCTTCCTTTGAAAGGATTCTGCCCAAAGGGAATCCTCTAGGATGAGGAGAGGGATGTGGAGAGAGTAAATGGGCAGGGTTTGGCCGAGCCAAAGGCTTGAGTAGTGTGTGAAATGAGGTAGAGGTGGGGGCCTTTTATAAGAGGAGAGGAGGGGCACTTTTGGAAAGTAAAGAAATATTACTTTATTTTAAAATGTGTTTCGGTTTTAAAAGGTCCCACATTGATAGAATTCGTGGATAAGGTGATAAGGGTTCGAAATCCACTCATCAAATTGGTTTTGGACATGTGTAGTTTATAGATTTTACATTATCTTTCCATTTTATTTAAATCGTCAAATAATGATGTCATCGCTGCATCATTATTATGTCATAACTAATTTAAATTATTTAATGTCTATAAATCATAAAAAAAATACTATGATGTAGAAAATATTTTTAGCTTTCCAATTAATATTTATAATCAAAAATCTGATCTTTATAACCCCATGTAAAAAAAATTTCGTAAAACATCTCTTGTTTGTGTCATTTTTACTTTAACATTTAATAAAAAGTTATTTATGTCATTTCCAAACCAAAGTGTCTCCATGGGGTCCCCAAGTTCACCCATGGCTTGTCTAGGTCGGCCATGACACAACCAATAAGGTTGGGACATGTGTATAGGTCATTTCCTATTATTAAAGCATTATTTATACCTTAAACTACCCTAATTACCACTAATCGCGATTAAGAACTTAATAAGTTACTATTCACAAAAAAATTATTTTAATCTCATTGAACCACATTTCACTTCTTAATGACAACCATGTATGTCAGATTTTCAAAATTCAATACACATTAGTGGTAAACTTTCATTTAACTGAAAAATCAGTTTGCTTGATTACCACTTAGTGGTTTCACTATTCATCAAAAATTGAAGTTTTTCAGAAAATTACCAAAAATTCACCCTAAGCTATATTTGATATTCCGAATTCAAAAATGAAGTCCATTTTACAAAATTCAAATCATATAAGTCACATTAATTAATTCAATAATTAATTCCCGCTGCCAGAGCAAATAGCGTGTTTTTACAAAACAATAAGTATCAAAAGATTGACACCAGTTTAAGTCTAATTTCAAAGTGAAATTGATTTCAATGAACACCATTGGATAAAATGGTAAAAATATATTCTAATTTCACTTCAAAACCAATTCAAAACATAATATAATCATATAAATAAATTAGATTAAAAAGCATTTTTGATGTAAAATGCAGTATTTTTCACTATTCATTAAAAAATGAACATTGTCAGAAAAATACCAAAAATTCACACAAGGTAAATTTTGATGTCCCAATCATAAAGAATAAGTTTATTTTGACAAACATAGTTTATAAAATTGTCAAAAGATAGATTCAAAAATGTTTTGCCATCAAAAGGCAGTAAAACAATCTTTTAAGAATATTAGTGTATTCCATGCATAAGATTGTATTTATTTTCATTTTAAGCCTCTATAACACTATCTTAATCATTAATAGACATAGATAAAAATATCTATTATTCATTACTTACTTGGGATGTTACATCCTTCCCCCCTTTAGAAAATTGCGTCCCCGCAATTTATTTACTTATCGAATAAATGGGGGTACTTATCCCTCATTGAATTTTCAGATTCCCATGTTGCCTCTTCAATCATGTGGTTTTTCCACAAAACCTTTACCTGGTGAATCACCTTATTCCGTAACACTTGCTCCCTATGGTCAAGAATCTGGACCGGTTGTTCCTCATAAGATAGGTTCTCTTCCAGCTAAACTACCTCTGGACTCAAAACATGAGATGGATCTGGCATATACTTTCTCAACATCGAAACGTGAAAAACATTGTGTACCTGAGATAAACTCGGAGGTAAAGCCACTCGGTATGCAACTGATCCAACTCTCTCCAGAATTTCGTATGGTCCAACAAACCTTGGACTCAACTTTCCTTTCTTACCAAATCTCATCACGCTTTTCCAAGGAGAAACCTTGAGAAAAACATGATCACCTACCTCGAAAGATAGATCCTTCCTCCGGTTATCCGCATAACTCTTATGCCTGCTCTGAGCTGTTCTCATGTGTTTCTGAATCAGCTGAACTTTTTCTGCCATCTCTTCTACCAATTCTGGTCCCATCAACTTCCTTTCACCCACTTCATCCCAGAAAGCTGGAGTTCGACACCGCTTCCCATATAATGCCTGAAATGGTGCCATCTATATACTGGAATGGAAACTGTTATTATATGAAAATTCAACCAAAGAAAGATGTTGGTCCCAACTTCCCTGATAATACATAGAACAAGCTCGTAGCATATCCTCCAATGTCTGAATTGTTCGTTCTGACTGCCCATCTGATTGAGGATGAAAAGCTGTACTAAAATTTAATTCAGTACCCAACGACTTCTGAAGGCCTTTCCAAAAGTTAGAAATAAACCTAGGATCACGATCCGATACAATGGAGAGAGGAACTCCATGTAACCTGACTATCTCTTTAAAATACAAACGGGAAAGTTGATCAAGAGAGAAAGTATCTCGTATAGCAAGGAAATGAGCAGATTTGGTCAAGCGATCAATAATAACCCAGATTGCATTATTACCTCGAGATGTCTTCGGTAATCCAACAACAAAGTCCATGGATATATTCTCCCATTTCCACTCTGGCACTGGTAAAGGCTGAAGCATCCCTTTCAGTAACTGCCGCTCTGCTTTAACCTGTTGACATGTCAAACACTTCACAGTAAAATCAGCAATGTCTCTTTTCATTCCATCCCACCAGTAATACTCCCGCAGATCTCTATACATCTTAGTACTGCCCGGATGAACTGAAAATGGAGAACTATGAGCTTCGCATAACAACTCTCTCCTCAACTGTGAATCACAAGGCACACACAATCTCTTCCCAAATCTCAAAACGCAATCATTATCAATGTTGAATTCAGTCAACTTACCTTTCTGAACCAGCTCTACCTTTTTCTGCAACTCACTATCTTGCTTCTGTGCTTGCTTGATTCTATCTGATAGAGATGATCTCACTGATACCTGAAACAAAACAGAAGGACTTCCTGCACCAACAACTTCTATGAAAAAGTTCATCAAATCCTTAACCAAAGGATCACATTCCAAACGCAACATTGTTAATGAAGCATTACTTTTTCGACTCAAAGCATCAGCCACTTTATTTGCTTTTCCCGGATGGTAATGAATTGTACAATCATAATCCTTGATTAATTCCAGCCATATCCTTTGTCTCATGTTTAACTATTTCTGAGTGAATATATACTTTAAACTTTTGTGATCGGTATATATTTCACACTTTACTCCATACAAATGATGCCTCCAAATTTTTAAAGAAAAAACAACAGCAGCTAATTCCAAATCATGTGTAGGGTAATTTACCTCATGAGTTTTTAACTATCGTGAAGCATAAGCAATTACCTGATCATTTTGCATTAGGACGCAACCAAGTCCTTTCAATGAAGCATCACTGTATATAACAAACTCACCATTCCTGGAAGGTAGTGCCAAAACTGGAGCATTCACCAATCTTATTTTCAATTCCTGAAAACAATCATCACATTCTTTTGTCTAGATAAACTTAACACCCTTCCGAGTTAGCTTAGTCATTGGACTAGATAACCGTGAAAAATTTCTAACAAACCTTCGGTAATAGCCCGCCAAACCAAGGAAGCTACGAATCTCGGTTACATTTGTGGGTCTTGGCCATTCTTCCACAACTTTTGTTTTTGCAGGATCAACAGTTATTCCATCTTTAGAAACAATGTGACCAAGGAAAGAAATTTGTTGCAACCAAAACTCACACTTGCTGAATTTCCCATACAGTTTCTTTTCTTTTAAGGTTTGAAAGATAACCCTTAAATGTCTTTCATGATCTTATTTACTTTTAGAAAACACCAAAATATCATCAATGAAAACCACCACAAACTTATCCAAGAACTCATGGAAAATTATATTCATTAAATCCATGAATACAGCAGGTGCATTGGTTAGCCAAAAAGGCATTACTACAAATTCATAATGGCCATATCTCGTACGGAACGCGGTCTTCGGAATATCTGCCTCCTTTACCTTCAGCTGATGGTACCCCGATCTCAGGTCAATCTTTGAAAAAAACTGAGCTCCCTGGAGCTGATCAAACAAATCATCGATATGAGGCAAAGGATATTTGTTCTTAACAGTGATATTATTCAAGGCTCTATAATCAATGCAAAGTCTCATAGAACCATCTTTCTTTTTAACAAATAAAACAGGAGCACCCCATGGTGATGTGCTAGGTCTAATGAAACCTTTCTCTAATAAATCTTGCAATTGCTCCTTCAACTCTAAAAGTTCAATTTGTGCCATTCAATAAGGGGGTTTTGAAATTGTCTTAGCATCAGGAACTAAGTCAACAGTAAACTCAACTTCCCGATCTGGTATTATTCCAGGAAACTCATCAGGAAAAACATCAGGATACTCATTTACCACTGGCACATCATTAATCTGAACAGTTCCTTTATTTTCAATGACGTGTGCAAGGTAACATTCATTTCCATCTTTTACAAGTTTATCGGCCTCTTGATATGTTATCAAAAGTAAGGGTTCATTCTTGTAAAAAAACTGAAAGTATTTCTGAAAAGAAACTTCTTTATCTCTACAGTCAATCTTAGCATGGTAAATAGAGAGCCAATCCATACCCAGGATAACATCAAACTCTACTAGAGGTAGAACAATAAGGTTTGCAAGTAGGTTCTTTCCACAGATAAGGATAGGAAGATTCTTATAAATTCTTTTTGCCTCAACATTCCCCCCAGGTGTTTTTACCAAAAGTTCAGGAGTCATTTCTTGAGATGGTATTCCCATTTTACTAGAAAAGGTTTCAGAGATGAAAGAATGTGTAGGCCCCGAATCAAACAACACACTGGCATAATCTGAAAAAACAAACAAAGTGCCTGATAAAACTTCATTTGATGGCCCGACATCTTCTGAAGTAGTTGCAAAGGATTTCACCACCCCTTTCTGCTTGTAGTCTAACTGCTTCCCATCACTCAAGCTCTTTGTCAGACACTCGTTTGCATAGTGACCCATCTCATTGCACTTATACCATTTCACTAACTGTAAATCAAATTTGTTCTTACCTTCACCTTGATCCTTTTCAGTGAAATCACGAGCCTTATGTCCCATCTTACCACATCGGTAGCACTTCCCAGAATTCAGAAGACATTCCCCAGCATGCCTTTTGCCACATTTATCACAAACTGGAAACTTAGTTCTCTTACCATCAGACTTTTTTGAAGAATTCTTACCTTTCTCCTGCCACCTCGGTCTCTTCTTCTGCTGTTTGTTATAGAAAACTTGGTCATCGGCAAACTCCATTTCCACCTTCTCAGCACATCGAACAAGCTTTTCATAAATTTTAAACTCACGAGAAGATAATGCCCTTCGATACTTTGGCTTTAATCCTGAGTAAAAACGATTGATTTTACTATCAAGGTCCCGGATAAAATTTGGAGCATACCTTTCCAATCGAGTGAACCTTTCTTCATAGGCAGCCACTGAGTCTTCCTCTTGCCTCCATTCCAAGAATTGTTTTTCCATCCTAAGTCGAACAGCCTTAGGAAAATACTTCTCAAGAAACATACCTTTGAATTCATCCCAGTCAAGAGCATCAATCTCATCGGCGTCCCTGATATTTTTAACCATAGACCACCACTTATCTGTTTCACCCTCCAAACGGTAAATAGCAAGACTAACCTTTTGATTGTCTGAACACCCCATGACATCAAAAATCCTCTCCAGTGCTTTAATCCACCATTCAGCTAGCACAGGGTCAGATGATCCTCTGAATGATGGTGGATGTTGCCTCATGAAATGTTCCACCACTGACATGTTCCTCTGCGGTTGATCTGGCTGATCTCGTGCATGGATACCACCACCATTTATCGCTTGAGTCAACTGCGCCATTACTGCAACAAACTGTTCAGTACCAATTCCGACCATTTCTGGATGCTGATTCGGAAGGTTATTTCCTTCTGTATGCCTTCCTAGCACTGCTTCCCTGTTTCCTCTGTGGAAAACCATTCTGAACAAACATGTCTTAGATGAAGCAACATGGTAATCTTTAAATGCTATATCATTTCGAAAAAAAATATTTTTGGATAATCATTTAATAGAATTCTAACTCCTAAAGTTATCTAAACCGACCTTTGATACCAACTATAAGGCCACAGCCTTAAACCTTACTTAATCTTGGGTTATTACAAGATTACACATTGAGGATCTTTTCGGGTTTAGAGTTTTAGAGAATTAGATCATAAAACTTGCATTACATTCCACATATAAACAAAGTGGTTACAGAAAGATAGTATTCTTCATTCCCATCAATGGAAACACATTTAAAATAAAACATGGATTATTTCTTGACACATCCTTGACTCTATCATCTTATCATGTACCTTTCCCTTGACCTGTGAAAAACATTTCAAAAACTTGGGATGAGCATAAAAACTCAGTATGGGTTATAAAAAAAACATGGAAAGGAAACATGATTTCATATATACATAAGAATGACATCATACTTTACCCATAAAACATAGGCACTTTAACATACCTCATAAAATCATGAATAAATCATAAAAATCATAAGACATAAAGGTAACTTGAGGCATTCATAACATTCTTACGTAGGGAGTAACCCTCTTGGTTACGTTTGGAACACCCATCACAGTATATTCCCTAAAATATCTTCGGAGAAACCTTAACGTTTCACTCCTTTGCGTTACCCAATGAATTGGAGAGCTATAACGGGCTCACCCGCCCTTAGTTTATCACGGAACCACCCGTCTTCATAATAATGCCCAAGAACCATAACATAATCATATCACATAAAACATGCATAAAGGAAACATAAAATTTCCACATTTCAATCACGAGATATCAATACAACACATTGATATAAAAACATTATGAAAACCATTTTCAATACCAAAATAAAAGAAAAGTAAAATATGATATTTATTTTTCTTTTAAAAAGAAGGTATGGCTTGTAGAGGAAGCCGAAACTCAAATAACGGTCACGGCGGCGGAGAAGTCGTTGTCGCCGCATACGTACGACAAAAACATTCCCTTTTGTCGTTTAGTAAATGCTTCATATAAAAATATTCCTTTTGAATAAACGTACAAGTCAAAGGGGTTTATACACCGTATAAAAGAAAGTTGTGTATAAAATAAAATATGCCTCAATGAAAGGAGATTGAGACGAAGTCCCATACCTCGTATCCGACTTGACCCGACCGTTCTTTAATTTCCTGAATAATAAACTTGAGTTAATATCTAATTGCTTATGAACCTTTTTCAAGTTCATTATTCCTTTTATACCATGTTATTAACATCATGTAATCATTTAAGTTAATAATGTTCATTTTGTCGGTATTTGGTTCTTAAGTCAAAAATAGACTTCTTACACTTACATGTTGTTAATTTGGTCAAAGTTTCATTATATCCAGAATGTCATTCATGATGTATATATCATATATGTCATATATATCCAGTACATACATGCATTTATAATATTACATAATCATTTAGAGGTAAGAAATGAAATGCACCGTTCATGGAGACGGTAAGTCGTACGTACGCATGAACGCTACTTTCATTTCTATTTCGTATTTTATAGAATGGAATCATAATGATATAAAGGTATATTATAATTCCAGTATAATATCATATATAATATCATAGTTCCATCCTTTATATGTCCCACATATGGTATTTAACGAATCAAATCACTTTGAGGGGGCGGTAGTCCGCACTTCCTAAAATGAAGATATCGTGTTTACCCATAATGGAAACCATAAAGGTATGCCCAAAATGAAAAAAAACAGAAGCTTAAGGAAAACATAAACATATTATATATCATATATAAAAATAGTGACATCATCATGGCCACCTTTGAAGGTGTTAAATGAGTATTGAACAATCATCGTTTCGGGAGGCAGAATTTCTCCATCCACGGAAACCGTATGTCCTTTAACCATTTGGTGTAGTTGTGTGAGAGTGTAGCTCAAATAAATCTTATAACAACATCCTTGTATATTGAAGATACTGGTGTTGTTACAAAATAAGTAAATAAAAAGAGTTTAGGGGGTTGTAGAAGCAAAATAAAACAAATGAACATGAGAAAATGAATTACCTTTAAAAGTGTAACTCCTTTTGATTTGAGCCTAAAGGCTTCCTTTGAAAGGATTCTGCCCAAAGGGAATCCTCTAGGATGAGTAGAGGGATGTGGAGAGAGTAAATGGGCAGGGGTTGGCCGAGCCAAAGGCTTGAGTAGTGTGTGAAATGAGGTAGAGGTGGGGGCCTTTTATAAGAGGAGAGGAGGGGAACTTTTGGAAAGTAAAGAAATATTACTTTATTTGAAAATGTGTTTCGTTTTTAAAAGGTTCCACATTGATATAATTCGTGGATAAGGTGATAAGGGTTCTAAATCCACTCATCCGATTGGTTTTGGACATGTGTAGTTCATAGATTTTACATTATCTTTCCATTTTATTTAAATCGTCAAATAATGATGTCATCGCTACATCATTATTATGTCATAAATAATTTAATTTATCTAATGTATAAAAATCATAAAAAAATACTATGATGTAGTAAATCTTTTTATCTTTCCAATGAATATTTATAATCAAAAATCTGATCTTTATAACCCCATGTAAAAATTGTTTTCGTAAAACATCTCTTGTTTGTGTCATTTTTACTTTAACATTTAATAAAAAGTTATTTATGTCATTTCCAAACCAAAGTGTCTCCATGGGGTCCCCAAGTTGACCCATGGCTTTTCTTGGTCGGCCATGATACAACCAATAAGGTTGGGACATGTGTCTAGGTCATTTCCTATTATTAAAGCATTATTTATACCTTAAACTACCCTAATTACCACTAATCGCGATTAAGAACTTAATAAGTTACTATTCACCAAAAAATTATTTTAATCTCATTGAACCACATTTCACTTCTTAATGACAACCATGTATGTCGGATTTTCAAAATTCAATACACATTAGTGGTAAACTTTCATTTAACTGAAAAATCAGTTTGCTTGATTACCACTTAGTGGTTTCACTATTCATCAAAAATTGAAGTTTTTCAGAAAATTACCAAAAATTCACCCTAAGCTATATTTGATATTCCGAATTCAAAAATGAAGTCCATTTTACAAAATTCAAATCATATAAGTCACATTAATTAATTCAATAATTAATTCCCGCTGCCAGAGCAAATAGCGTGTTTTTACAAAATAATAAGTATCAAAAGATTGACACCAGTTTAAGTCTAATTTCAAAGTGAAATTGATTCCAATGACCACCATTGGATAAAATGGTAAAAATATATTCTAATTTCACTTCAAAACCAATTCAAAACATAATCTAATCATATAAATAAATTAGATTAAAAAGCAGTTTTGATGTAAAATGCAGTATTTTTCACTATTCATTAAAAAATGAACATTGTCAGAAAAATACCAGAAATTCACACAAGGTAAATTTTGATGTCCCAATCATAAAGAATAAGTTTATTTTGACAAACACAGTTTATAAAATTGTCAAAAGATAGATTCAAAAATGGTTTGCCATCAAAAGGCAGTAAAACAATCTTTTAAGAATATTAGTGTATTCCATGCATAAGATTGTATTTATTTTCATTTTAAGCCTCTATAACATTATCTTAATCATTAATAGACATAGATAAAAATATCTATTATTCATTACTTACTTGGGATGTTACAGTAACGCCCCGACCCCAGTTACCCAGAGTCGGTGCATTATTACATGATGTTGGCATGATCACAAGAAAGATCAAATCTCTAAAGACCGGTTGGTTTAGTAGCCTTGGAAACACTAGATATATTCATAAGTCTTACATTCCAACATAAAAACGAAAACTACAACAACATATTTTCTTCATAGACCACACTCTTATCCCTTTATACTATCCCTGCAGGTCATTCATAATTTACTTCTTCATACCCTGGCAAAAATAAAACATAGAAAAGGGGTGAGCTCAAATGCCCAGTAAGGATAACAATAAAGCGGAAACTTTCATAAATAAGAATAAAAATTTAAGGCAATGTATAACTAAAACAAAAGCATTTTAAACTTGAACTTAGAAATAGTATGGAAAAAATAAAATGAAATAATTCCATTTACTTATTCATATGGATATTCTACTAATAGAATAATCACATGCAATATCAATAACCACTTTTATAATGATGGAATGCATAATTCCAGACTATCATAACCACATATCCAAGGCCTCGTGCCAAGACTAAAAATAAGATTTTGCCAAGGCCTTGTTCCAAGACACTATTTTGTCTCATGAGACCAGCCAATGCATCGAGGAGCTATAGCGGGCTCCACCCGTCACATATTAAGTCCAATACATTCCCATATGAAAAGGTTTAAACATAACATAAACATTTGTATTAAAAATAGCATACGAAATGTAAATACTTAATCCATAAAACATGAATGGTATAAAAATGACACATCCACAGTCAAACATATCACAAAACCTTCAATACAATATAAAAGTTTTGTATCATAATAAATCAACTTCAAATAAGCCTAAAATCCATCAAAGGATGTTGACATAGATGAAATCAAAAATATTTTTAGAGAAATATCTCTTTCTTTTTTGAAATCATTAAAGAGTCATATATTTATAAAATAAAATATTTTCTATGAAAATATTCTTATAATCTTGTAAGGGAAGCTTAGACAATTTTATAATGGTGGAAGATAGCCGTACCCACCGTATAAGTTAAAAAAACATTCTTACCTTAATTTTGTCGAAAAATATAAAAGCACCTTGTTTGGAAAACGACGGAAAGATTAATTTATCAACCTCTTATAAAAAGTCAAACAAGGGTATAAATGACTTTAACCCATATTCTTGGAAATAGTAAAAATGTCATGAAATACATTTTTAAGAAACATGGATGTGGATGATAAAGTGATCCCAGTAGATTATTACGTATAAACAACCTTGGATAATGAAGAGATTGTGAAATAACCCTTACCTTGTACTTTTCCTTGGTTGAGGGTAGGTTAACCTCCTGTATAATGGTGAAATAATTGTTATTAAATTATACAATAATCATATACATTTATATGATATCATATATGATCTTTTAACATTGCTTTGTTAATAATATCTTAGATTTATCGTTGTTTCGGGTGTTTAACAGACTCATTTTCTTTTATATGGTTTGTTACGTAAGCCATGTTTGTCATGGATAGGCTTTATCTTATTCATATCCAGAATGATATCAAGTCCTTAAACATTATTTTTAAATCATCAAATGATAATTATACTTGAATGGATACGATGGAGAATGGATCTCATCGCATTCGTGGAGACGGTAGTCCGTATGTACGCACGAGCGACAATATCATTCTTTTGATATTAAAATAATATATAATTAGATATTATATCATATATATAGATCATTATCATGTTATATTTATTATTTACATGAGTTACACATAATTATTATACCCATCCAAATAATAATATATTGAATAACAATTACACCACGACGTGGAGACGGTAAGCCGTACGTACGCGCGTATAGTGACATGTTATTCAAAGGGTGGATAGAATACTGAATATGGTTGTAACATATTTATAATAACATCACAGTATATATAAGATTCTGGAGTTATTATTTTAGATTGGTAATAACAAATAAAGAAGAAGTGGAAGAAGAAATGAATTTGAAAAAGGGTGGTGAAAACATTACCTCTTCTTCGGGTTCTTCCTTTTGATTTGATCAAAAGGGATCCTTAGGTTGGCTTTCTGATCAAAATAAGGCCTCTATGTTGTATTGAGGGAAGTTGAGAGAGTATTTGGGTATAGTTTGGCCGAACCAAAAGGCTTTGAAGGTGTGAAGTAATGAGAAGGGGGAGTGCCCTTTTATAAGAGGGGTGAGGGCACCTTTGGAAAAGCTGGAAATATTAATTTATAATAAATTCATATTCGGTTTCTAATGGCTCCAAAGTTGATTATTCAAAGGTTAATGTGGGGATATGTCGAAAACCATTCAACCAATAGAATTTAGACAGGTTCGGTTTACTATATTAACCTTATCTTTTCGTTTTAACTCTTATTTAATTAGTTTGATATTTACCATGTCACTTTGTATTTTTATATTATATAGTTAATAAACTTACTATATACATCCAAGCGACCCCCAAGTTTTCCATTAATGATACACCTATCAATATATAAGTCTCTTGGCTGAACCTTAGATTTTTAAGAATTTAATATCAATTAATAATATAATATTTTTTTTAAACTCTTTTATGTCAATTTTGACACTATTCAATAGTTGATTTTTTTGAAACTCATAACAGAATGATTACTTCGACCAAAGTTAATTAAATCACTCCTAACATGTCATATTAACCTATAAAATTAGTTTAATACATAAAAAGTCTCAAATTATATTTATTTGGGTATTTATAATATCAATTATTCTAATTGTTTACTATTATGGTAATTATTGCATCATCATTGTGTCATAAATAAATTAAATTATTTAATGCCTAAAAATTATAAATAAAATATAATTATGTATTAAATCTTATTAGATTTCTAATGAATATTTACAATCGAATTTATCTTATGTATAACCCTATATTAAAAATGTTTTAGTAAATAAATTTTGATTTTAACTCTTTGAACTCTTCTTTGAATTAAATAATAATAAATGTCCTAATCTAATCCAAGTGGATCTAAATTATAATATTTTATTCCAAAGGTTTTTTTTGGTCGAGCTAAACTTGTCCAATAGAATTAGTACATGTGTTAGGGTAATATTAATTTCATTTTTACCCTTAATTACCCTATTTACTTTTAATCGTGGTAAATAAAAGTAAAAAGTTACTATTCACCAAAAATTATTTTCATCTCATTGAACCACATTTTACTTCTTTATATTAACCGTGTCTTTAGGATTTTTGAAATTCTATTCACAGAAGTGGTAAAATTAAGTTTTATGAAAAATTCAGTTTTTTTAACTACCACCTAGTAGTTTCACTATTCATCAAAAATTGAAGTTTTTCAGAACAATGCCAAAATTTCACCCTAAGATAAAATTTATATTCCAAATTCAAAAATGATGTATATTTTACAAAATTATAAACATATAAGTTGAATTAATTAATTTTATAATTAATTCCCGCTGTCACAACAAATAGCATGTTTTTAAGAAACAATAAATATCAAAAGATTGACAATTGTTTAGGTCCAATTTCAAAGTGAAATTAATTCTAATGAACACCATTGAATAAAATGGTAAAAATATATTCTAATTATACTTTAAAACCACTCAATAATATAATTTATCACTATAAATTATTTTGATTTAAAAAGTTGTTTTTAATTAAAATTTAGTAATTTTCACTATTCATCAAAATATAAATGTTATCTGAAAAGTTACAAAATTTAACCCTAGGATAAATTCGATATTCCCAATCCAAAAATGAAGTCCATTTTGAGAGATAGAATTTATAAAATTTCAAAAAGTAGGTATTACTATTCATAACAGCTAGTTTGATTGGTTGTGGTGTGTGTTGAAACTCGAAGTTGCGTACAACACACGCTACTGTATTATTCAAAGGAAAGTGTACCGTGAAAGCTTGGGATGTTTCATTTTAAATTTTTTTTGATGTCCCCATTTAGTCAAAAAGTTTAAAATATTGTATTTAAAAAGGGTTCACTATTAAAAGTTGGTAAAAGTGCAATACTGAAAATGAATTTGTTCTTACATTATGTCTAAGAAACTCATAATATGGATTCTAAAATTATAAGGATTATATAAAGTTTAAAATTTAGTAAATACTATTCATAACCTCTTTTTAACGGCTTGTTTGGTAAATCATGGTGCGCTTGAACTCGTTGTTGTGTGTAGTGCAAGTTATTGAATTACTTTGAAGAAATAACACACTATGAAATCTTGGGGTGTTACATTCTCCCCTCCTTCAATAAATTGCGTCCTCGCAATTTGAAATTTTTCTTCAAAAATAAAAGGTTGAATATAGAAAATATCTTTGTGGGAAAACCCACATCGGAAATTGGGTTAATAAAATTTAGTCTTAATAAGAGGAAAAGAGAAATGAAAGGGTCACCACCAAATTATGATCTCTATTCGGAGAACATAGGTGGCAATTAGAGACATATAATTGGAGGAAAAACGTAAATATTTATAGGTAGTGATTGAGGTCATCAATCAAAAACAAGTGTAAAATTGAGGGCCTTAAATTCATCAATCTTTGATGATTTAAAATACCATCGGTTTAGCAAAACATATGGTATTAGGATAACACATTTTTTTGTTTTAAGATCCCTTCACTAAAGTATAAGAATTAATTTCTTCATTGAATAAGAGAAGAAGAAAAATATATACTTGACAAGTAGAGTCTCATCCTTTAACTAAGTTCTTCCACAAACTCATCTTTCACTCTAATAGATAATAGAACTTAAAAATAATATTCTGTTTATCCTATTCGTATAGGGTTAAAAAATTAATTTATAAATCATCTAGCAGAACCATTAAAAACGACATTATTCAATCCAGGACATCACGTGGGTCAGTGGTAGGTGATACACCCTTGTCGCCCTTCGGTTGTGGGTTCAAGTCTCGCGGCCTTGCCGGACGCGACGGGTTGCCGCCCGACCTCCGGGTTGTCCTTTTATGGAAATCCAAAATAATCCAAACTAGAACTATCCAAAATAATTCAGTCCAAAATTTATAAGAAAGGTAAACACAATAAACAATCTTTTTTCCGCGTAATAACATGTGAACACCTTCATCATGCATTCTTTTAAAACACTACAACATCCTGAATAACCATAAAACCTTATTGATTACATTCATGATCCCTTATTCCTTAAAGAAAAATAGATATACTCCTTCAATCCAAAAATGTTTTAAACCCCAACAATGATGGAATATACAAATCATTAATCAGTTTCAAGGTAGTCAAGAATATCCAATATAATTTATCCAAATAAATCATGTATTATTCTAAAATCACTACCTCAGTATCAGAACCATATTATGGTTTATCTTTCTCTCAACCATATATTTTCCAAAAATTTAACCTGCTATTGAGTCACTTTTGTTCATTCCACACAATCTCAAGTCCTTAATGAAATAGTACTGCAGTACAATCCCTATATACTCCATAATTATTATAAGAAGTACATTGTTGATACAACACTCAAATGACATAATCAACATAAGAACTATAATAATTCCTCTTCATCTGTGGTAGTATCATAACTTGATTATTATCCAATAGCATCATTTGCGGCATAGTCTGACGACTGGGACATAGGTTTGTGTAGTTTCCAAACTCCTTGCAAATGAAGCATTGTACATTTGAAACCATTTTCTTACCCTTGCAGTCACGTACTTTGTGCCCTTTTCCTCCACACTTATAACAAACTCCCATTCCTTTCAGGCAAGTTCCAGGGTGTTTCTTCCCACACTTATCACATATGGAAAAATTATTCTTTTCCCTATTCGCTTTATCCATCTTTCTCTGTTCCATCCTTTTCTTCTCTTGCTTCCCTTCAAAGCCATAGGACTCAATAAACTCTTTACTTATCTTATCAACACATGATATTATTTCTTCATATGATGATAATACATGGGAGACTATTTCTCTTATAAATTCTGGCTTAAGACCATGAAAGATATGATCCTTCTTTCTCTTTGGATCATGTGCATTGTTGGTGTTCTCATTCCTTCTACTGGGCGCCATTTCTAAACAATGGAATACACTAGATTAGTTTATGAATAACAATACCTAATCCCAAACTTGTAAAACACATAACATAAAGTAAAGAGTTTATGTATATAATCCATAATCATAAAAATGTCTCCTTTGAGGAATTATATACTCATAAACCCTTCATAATGGTTTGTAAAGAAAATGAGAATTATCCTAAGCATATCCCCCGGGAGTGTCGTAACCAAGAGTGTAGCAAGGCCCGTTGCCGTGCACCAGTTCCTGTTCGAGTCCTGCTCAAAGCGGTGTTTTCGGGTTTTACCCCTAGGTACATCTGTTCCAGAGCCGCCTCTACCTGCTCGTATCCAGACAGGGATGCATTTCTCGGAAAACTCACAAAATCTCTACAATGCCAAAATTCTAGAAAGTTCTTCTATACTAATCCTCAAAGTGCATCTTAAATCTATGTGCTCTAATCAGAGTTTATCTAAATATAGCTTCCAAGGTTTGTACTAAACTTCCTCTGATACCAACTGTAACGCCTCGACCCCAGTTACCCAGAGTCGGTGCATTATTACATGACATTGGCATGATCACAAGAAAGATCAAATCTCAAAAGACCGATTGGTTTAGTAGCTGTGGAAACACTAGATATATTCATAAGTCTTACATTACAACATAAAAACGAAAACTACAACAACATATTTTCTTCATAGACCACACTCTTATCCCCTCATACTATCCCTGCATGTCATTCATAATTTACTTTTTCATACCCTGGGAAAAATAAAACATAGAAAATGGGTGAGCTCAAATGCCCAGTAAGGATAACAATAAAGCGGAAACTTTCATAAATACGAATAAAAATTTAAGGGAAAGTATAACTAAAACAAAAGACTTTTAAACTTGAACTTCAACATAGTATGGAAAAAATAAAATGAAATAATTCCATTTACTTATTCACATGGATATTCTAATAATTAAATAATCACATGCAATATCAATAACCACTTTCATAATGATGGAATGCATAATGCCAGACTTTCATAACCACATAGCCAAGGCCTCGTGCCAAGATTACAAATAAGATTTTTCCAAGGCCTTCTGCCAAGACACTAGTTTGTCTCATGAGAACTACCGATGCATCTAGGAGCTATGGCGGGCTCCACCCGTCACATATTAAGTCCAATGCATTCCCATATGAAAAGGTTTAAACATAACATAAACATTTTTATTAAAACTAGCATACGAAATGTAAATACTTCATCCATAAACCATGAATGGTATAAAAATGACACATCCACATTCAAACATATCACAAAACATTCAATACAATATAAAAGTTTTTTATCATAATAAATCAACTTCAAAAAAGCGTAAAATCTAACAAAGGATGTTGACATAGATGAAATCAAAACTATTTTTAGAGAAATATCTCTTTCTTTTTTGAAATAATTTAAGAGTCATATATTTATAAAATAAAACATTTTATTTGAAAATATTATTATAATCTTTTAAGGGAAGCTTCGACAATTTTATAACGGCGGAAGATAGCCGTACTCGCCATATAAGTTAAAAAAACATTCTTACCTTAATTTTGTTGAAAAAGATAAAAGCACCTTGTTTGGAAAATGATGGAAAGATTCCTTTATAAACCTCTTATAAAAAGTGAAACAAGGGTATAAATGACTTTAACCCATATTCTTGTAAATAATAAAAATGATTTGAAATTCATTTTTAAGAAACATGGATGTGGATGATAAAGAGATCTCAGTAGATTATTACGTATAAACAACCTCGGACAATGAAGAGATTGTGAAATAACCCTTACCTTGTACTTTTACTTGGTTGATGGTAGTTTAACCTCATGTATAATGGTGAAATAATTGTTATTAAATTATACAATAATCATATACATTCATATGATATCATATATGATCTTTTAACATTGCTTTGTTAATAATATCATAGATTTATCGTTGTTTTGGGTGTTTAACTGACTCGTTTTCTTTTATATGTTTTGTTATGTAATCCATGTTTGTCATGGATAGGTTGTATCTTATTAATATACATAATGATATCAAGTCCTTAAACATTATTTTTAAATCATCAAATGATAATTATACTTGAATGGATACGATGGAGAATGAATCTCATCGCGTTCGTGGAGACGGTAGTCCGTACGTACGCACGAGCGACAATATCATTATTTTGATATTAAAATAATTTATAATTGGATATTATATCATATATACAGAATCATTATCATGTTATATTTATTATTTACATGAGTTACACATCATTATTATACCCATCCAAATAATAATATATTGAATAACAATTACACCACGACGTGGAGACGGTAAGTCGTACGTACGCACGTATGGTGACATGTTATTCAAAGGGTGGATAGAATACTGAATATGGTTGTACCATATTTTTAATAACATCACAATATATATAAGATACTGGAGTTATTATTTTGGAATTGTAATAACGAAGAAAGAAGAAGTGGAAGAATATATGATTTTGAAAAAGGGTGGTGAAAACATTACCTCTTCTTCGGGTTCTTCCATTTGATTTGATCAAAAGGGATCCTTATGTTGGCTTTATGATCAAACTAATGCCTATAGGTTGTAGTGAGGGAAGTTGAGAGAGTATTCGGGCAGATTTTGGCCGAACCAAAAGGCTTTGAAGGTGTGAAGTAATGAGAAGGGGGAGTGCCCTTTTATAAGAGGGGTGAGGGGCACCTTTGGAAAAGCTAGAAATATTAATTTATAATAAATACATATTCGGTTTCTAATGGCTCCAAATTTTATTATTCAAAGTTTAAGGTGGTGATAGGTCGAAAACCATTCAACCAATAGAATTTAGACAGCTTTGGGTTACTATATTAACCTTATCTTTTAGTTTTAACTCTTAGTTAATTAGTTTGACATTTACCATGTCACTTTGTATTTTTATATTATATAGTTAATTAACAAACTATATAAATCCAAGAGACCCTCAAGTGGTCCATTAATGATACACCTATCATGATATAAGTCTCTTGGCCGAACCTTGGATTTTTAAGAATTTAATATCAATTAATAATTGAATATTTGTTTTAAAAACTCTTTTATATCAGTTTTGACACTATTCAATAGTTGATTTTTGTGAAACTCATAACAGCATGATTACATCGACCAAAGTTAATTAAATAAATCCTAACATGTCATAATAACCTATAAAATTAGTGTAATTCATAAAAAGTCTCAGATTATATTTATTTGGGTATTTATAATATCAATTATTCTAATTTTTCACTATTATGGTATTTACTGCATCATCATTGTGTCATAAATAAATTAAATTATTTAATGTCTAAAAATTATAAATAAAATATAATTATGTATGAAATCTTATTATCTTTCTAATGAATATTTACAATCAAATATATCTTATGTATAACCCTATATTAAAAATGTTTTAGTAAATAAATTTTGATTTTAACTCTATTAACTCTTCTTTGAATTAAATAATAATAAATGTCCTAATCTAATCCAAGTGGACTTAAATTATAATATTTTATTCCTAAGGTTGTTTTTGGTCGAGATACACTTGTCCAATAGAATTAGGACATGTGTTAGGCTAATATTAATATCATTTTTACCCTTAATTACCCTATTTACTTTTAATCGTGGTAAATAAAAGTAAAAAGTTACTATTCACCAAAAATTATTTTCGTCTCATTGAACCACATTTTACTTCTTGATATTAACCGTGTCTCTCGGATTTTCGAAATTCCATTCACAGAAGCGGTAAAATTAAGTTTTATGAAAAATTCAGTTTTTTAACTACCACTTAGTAGTTTCACTATTCATCAAAAATTGAAGTTTTTCAGAACAATGCCAAAATTTCACCCTAAGCTATAATAGATATTCCGAATTCAAAAATTATGCCTATTTTACAAAATTCTAAACGTATAAGTTGAATTAATTAATTTTATAATTAATTCCCGCTTTCACAACAAATAGCATCTTTTTAAGAAACAACACATATCAAAAGATTGACAATTGTTTAGGTCCAATTTCAATGTGAAATTAATTATAATGAACACCATTGGATAAAATGGTAAAAATATATTCTAATTATACTTTAAAATCACTCAATAATATAATTTATCACTATAAATTATTTTGATTTAAAAAGTTGTTTTTAATTAAAATTTAGTAATTTTCACTATTCATTAAAATATAAGTGTTATCCGAAAAGTTCCAAAATTTCACCCTAGGATAAAATCGATATTCCCAATCCAAAAATGAAGTCCATTTTGAGAGATAGAATTTATAAAATTTCAAAAATTAGGTATTACTATTCATAACGGCTAGTTTGATTGGTTGTGGTGTGTGTTAGAACTCGAAATTGCGTACAACACACGCTACTGTATTATTCAAAGGAAAGCGTATCGTGGAAGCTTGGGATGTTTCATTTCAAATTTTTTTTATGTCCCCATTTAGTCAAAAAGTTTAAAATATTATATTTAAAAAGGGTTCACTATTAAAATTTGGTAAAAGTGCAATACTGAAAATGAATTTGTTCGTACATTATGTCCAAGAAACTCATAATATGGATTCTAAAATTATAAGGATTATATAAAGTTTAAAATTTAGTTAATACTATTCATAACCTCTTTTTAACGTCTTGTTTGGAAAATCATGGTGCGCTCGAACTCAGTGTTGCGTGTAGTGCAAGTTATTGAATTATTTTGAAGAAATAACACACTATTAAATCTTGGGGTGTAACATTCTCCCCTCCTTCAATAAATTGCGTCCTCGCAATTTGAAATTGTTCTTCAAAAATAAAAGGTTGAATATAGAAAATATCTATGTGGGAAAACCCACATCGGAAATTGGGTTAATAAAATTTAGTCTTAATAAGAGGAAAAGAGAAATGAAAGGGTCGCCAACAAATTATGATCTCTATTCGGAAAACATTGGTGGAAATTAGAGACATATAATTGGAGGAAAAACATAAATATTTATAGGTATTGATTGAGGTCATCAATCAAAAACAAGTGTAAAATTGAGGGCCATAAATTCATCAATCTATGATGATTTAAAATACCATCGGTTCAGCAAAACATAAGGTATTAGGATAAAACATTTTTTTTTTGTTTTAAGATCCCTTCACTAAAGTATAAGAATTAATTTCTTCATTTAATAAGAGAAGAAGAAAAATATATACATGACAAGTAGAGTCTCATCCTTTAACTAAGTTCTACCAAAAACTCATCTTTCACTCTAAGAGATAATAGAACGTAAAAATAATATTCTATTTATCCTATTCGTATAGGGTTAAAAAAATTAATTTATAATTCATCTAGCAGAACCATTAAAAAACGACATTATTCAATACAGGACATCACGTGGGTCAGTGGTAGGTGATACACCCTTGTCACCCTTCGGTTGTGGGTTCAAGTCTCACGGCCTTGCCGGACGCGACGGGTTGCCGCCCGACCTCCGGGTTGTCCTTATATGGCAATCCAAAATAATCCAAACTAGAACTATCCAAAATAATTCAGTCCAAAATTTATAAGAAAGGTAAACACAATAAAGAATCTTTTTTCCTCATAATAACATGTGAACACATTCATCATGTATTCTTTTAAAACACTGCAACATCCTGAATTACCATAAAACCTTATTGATTACATTCACGATCCCTTATTCCTTAAAGAATAATAGATATACTCCTTCAATCCAAAAATGTTTTAAACCCCAACAATGATGGAATATACAAATCATTAATCAGTTTCAAGGTAGTCAAGAATATCCAATATAATTTATCCAAATCAATCATGTATTATTCTAAAATCACTACCTAGGTATCAGAACCATATTATGGTTTATCTTTCTCTCAACCATATATTTTCCAAATATTTAACCTGTTATTGAGTCACTTTTCTTCGTTCCACACAATCTCAAGTCCTTAATCAAATAGTACTGCAGTACAATCCATATATACTTCATAATTATTATAAGAATTGCATTGTTGATACAACACTCAATTGACATAATCAATATAAGAACTCTAATCATTCCTCTTCATCTGTGGTAGTATCATAACTTGATTATTATCCAATAGCATCATTTGCGGAATAGTCTGATGACTGGGACATAGGTTTGCGTAGTATCCAAACTCCTTGCAAATGAAGCATTGTACATTTGACACCATTTTCTTACCCTTGTAGTCACGTACTTTGTGCCCTTTTCCTCCACACTTATAACAAACTCCCATTCCTTTTAGTCAAGTTCCAGGGTGTTTCTTCCCACAGTTATCACATATGGAAAAATTCTTCTTTTCCCTCTTCCCTTTATCCATATTTCTCTCTTCCATCCTTTTCTTCTCTTGTTTCCCTTCAAATCCATAGGACTCAGTAAAATATTTACTTATCTTATCAACACATGATATTATTTCTTCATATGATGATAATACATGGGAGACTATTTCTCTTATAAATTCTGGCTTAAGACCCTGAATGATATGATCCTTTTTTCTCTTTGGATCATGTGCATTGCTGGAGTTCTCATTCCTTCTACTAGGCACCATTTATAAACAATGTCATACATTAGATTAGTTTATGAATAACAATACCTAATCCCAAACATGTAAAACACATAACATAAATTAAATAGTTTATGGATATAATCCATAATCATAAAAATGTCTCCTTTGAGGAATTATATACTCATAAACCCTTCATAATAGTTTGTAAACAAAATGAGAACTATCCTAAGCATATCCCCCGGGAGTGTCGTAACCAAGAGTGCAGCAAGGCCCGTTGTCGTGCACCATTTCCCATTCGAGTCCAGCTCAAAGCGGTGTTTTTGGGTTTTACCCCTAGGTACATCTGTGCCAGAGCCACCTCTACCTGCTCGTATCCAGACAGGGATGTATTTCTCAGAAAACTCACAAAATCTCTACAATACCAAAATTCTAGGAAGTTCTTCCATACTAATCCTCAAATTCCATCTTAAATATATGTGCTCTAATCAGAGTTTATCTAAATCTAGCTTCCAAGGTTTGTACTAACCTTCCTCTGATACCAACTATAACGCCCCAACCCCAGTTACCCAGAGTCGGTGCATTATTATATGACATTGGCATGATCACAAGAAAGATCAAATCTCGAAAGACCGATTGGTTTAGTATCCTTGGAAACACAAGATATATTCATAAGTCTTACATTACAACATAAAAAAGAAAACTACAACAACATATTTTCCTCATAGACCACACTCTTATCCCCTCATACTATCCCTACAGGTCATTCATAATTTACTTCTTCATACCCTGGGAAAAAATAAAACATAGAAAAGGGGTGAGCTCAAATGCCCAGTAAGGATAACAATAAAGCGGAATTTTCATAAATAAGAATAAAAATTTAAGGCAATGTATAACTAAAACAAGAGCCTTTTAAACTTGAACTTCAACATATTATGGAAAAAATAAAATGAAATGATGCAATTTACTTATTCACATGGATATTCTACTAATCGAATAATCACATGCACTATCAATAACCACTTTCATAAGGATGGAATGCATAATTCCAGACTATCATAACCACATAGCCAAGGCCTCGTGCCAAGACTACAAATAAGATTTTGCCAAGGACTTGTGCCAAGACACTAGTTTGTCTCATGATACCTACTGATGCATCGAGGAGCTATAGCGGGCTCTACCCGTCACATATTAAGTCCAATGCATTCCCATATGAAAAGGTTTAAAAATAACATAAACATTCGTATTAAAACTAGCATACGAAATGTAAATACTTAATCCATAAACCATGAATGGTATAAAAATGACACATCCACAGTCAAACATATCACAGAACCTTCAATACAATATAAAAGTTTTGTATCATAGTAAATCAGCTTCAAATAAGCGTAAAATCCATCAAAGGATGTTGACATAGATGAAATCAAAACTCTTTTTAGAGAAATATCTATTTCTCTTTTGAAATCATTTAAGAGTCATATATTTATAAAATAAAACATTTTCTTTGAAATATTCTTATAAGATTGTAAGGGAAGCTTCGACAATTTTATAACGTCGGAAGATATCTGTACCCGCCGTATAAGTTAAAAAAACATTCTTACCTTAATTTTGTGGAAAAAGATAAAAGCACCTTGTTTGGAAAACAACGGAAAGATTCCTTTATAAACCTCTTATAAAAATTCAAACAAGGGTATAAATGACTTTAACCCATATTCTTGTAAATAGTAAAAATATTTTGAAATACATTTTTAAGAAACATGGATGTGGATGATAAAGAGATCCCAGTAGATTATTACGTATAAACAACCACGGATAATGAAGAGATTGTGAAATAACCCTTACCATGTACTTTTCCTTGGTTGAGGGTAGGTTAACCTCCTGTATAATGATGAAATAATTGTTATTAAATTATACAAGAATCATATACATTCATATTATATCATATATGATCTTTTAACCTTGCTTTGTTAATAATATCTTAGATTTATCGTTGTTTCGGGTGTTTAACTGACTCGTTTTATTTTATATGTTTTGTTACATAAGCCATGTTTCTCATGGATAGGTTGTATCTTATTCATATCCATAATGATATCAAGTTCTTAAACATTATTTTTAAATCATCAAATGATAATTATACCTGAATGGATACGATGGGGAATGAATCTCATCACGTTCATAGAGACGGTAGTCCGTACGTACGCACGAGCGACAATATCATTATTTTGATATTAAAATAATATATAATTGGATAGTATATAATATATACAGAATCATTATCATGTTATATTAGTTATTTACATGAGTTACACGTCATTATTATACCCATCCAAATAATAATATATTGAATAACAATTACACCACGACATGGAGACGGTAAGCCGTACATACGCACGTATGGTGACATGTTATTAAAAGGGTGGATAGAATACTGAATATGGTTGTAAAATATTTATAATAACATCACAATATATATAATATACTGGAGTTATTATTTTCGAATGGTAATAACAAAGAAAGAAGAAGTGGAAGAAGAAATGAATTTGAAAAAGGGTGGTGAAAACATTACCTCTTCTTCGGGTTCTTCCTTTTGATTTGATCAAAAGGGATCCTTAGGATGGATTTCGGATCAAACTAAGGCCTCTAGGTTGTAGTGAGGGAAGTGGAGAGAGTATTTGGGCAGAGTTTTTCCGAACAAAAAGGCTTTGAAGGTGTGAAGAAATGAGAAGGGGTAGTGCCCTTTTATAAGAGGGGTGAGGGGCACCTTTGGAAAAGCTAGAAATATTAATTTATAATAAATTCATATTCGGTTTCTAATGGCTCAAAAGTTGATTATTAATAGTTTAAGGTGGGGATATGTTGAAAACCATTAAACCAATATAATTTAGACAGGTTTGGGTTACTATATTAACCTTATCTTTTAGTTTTTACTCTTAGTTAATTAGTTTGACATTTACCATGTCACTTTGTATTTTTATATTATATAGTTAATAAACTTACGATATACATCCAAGCTACCCCCAAGTGGTCCATTAATGATAGAACTATCATGATATAAGTCTCTTTCCCAAAGCATATATTTTTATGAATTTAATATCAATTAATAATATAATATTTGTATTAAAAACTCTTTTATGTCAATTTTGACACTATTCAATAGTTGATTTTTTTGAAACTCATAACAGAATGATTACTTCGAAAACAGTTAATTAAATCAATACTAACATGTCATATTAACCTAGAAAATTAGTATAATTCATAAAAAGTCTAAAATTATATTTATTTGGATATTTAAAATATTAATTATTCTAATTTTTCACCATTATGGTAATTACTGCATCATCATTGTGTCATAAATAAATTAAATGTTTTAATGTCTAAAAATTATAAATAAAATATAATTATGTATTAAATCTTATTATATTTCTAATGAATATTTACAATCGAATATATCTTATGTATAACCCTATATTAGAAATGTTTTAGTAATAAACTTTGATTTTAACTCTTTCAACTCTTCTTTGAATTAAATAATAATAAATGTCTTAATCTAATCCAAGTAGACCTAAATGATAATATTTTATTCTTAAGGTTGTTTTTGGTCGAGATACACTTGTCCAATAGAATTAGGACATGTGTTAGGATAATATTAATATCATTTTTACCCTTAATTACCCTATTTACTTTTAACCATGGTAAATAAAAGTAAAAAGTTACTATTCACCAAAAATTATTTTCATCTCATTGAACCAAATTTTACTTCATGATATTAACTGTGTCTCTCGGATTTTCGAAATTCCATTCACAGAAGCGGTAAAATTAAGTTTTATGAAAAAATCAGTTTTTTTAACTACCACTTAGTAGTTTCACTATTCATCAAAAATTGAAGTTTTTCAGAACAATGCCACAATTTCACCCTAAGTTATAATTGATATTAAAAATTCAAAAATGATGTCTATTTTAAAAAATTCTAAACATATAAGTTGAATTAATTAATTTTATAATTAATTCCCACTGTCACAACAAATAGCGTGTTTTTGAGAAACAATATATATCAAAAGATTGACAATTGTTTAGGTCGAATTTCAAAGTGAAATTAATTATAATGAACACCATTGGAGAAAATGGTAAAAATATATTCTAATTTTACTTTAAAACCACTCAATAATATAATTTATCATTATAAATTATTTTGATTTAAAAAGTTGTTTTCAATTAAAATTTATTAATTTTCACTATTCATAAAAATATAAGTGTTATCCGAAAAGTTCCAAAATTTCACCCTAGGATAAATTCGATATTCCCAATCAAAAAATGAAGTCCATTTTGAGAGATAGAATTTATAAAATTTCAAAAAGTATGTATTACTATTCATAACGGCTAGTTTGATTGGTTGTGGTGTGTGTTAGAACTCGAAGTTGCGTACAACACACGCTATTGTATTATTCAAAGGAAAGCGTACCGTGGAAGCTTGGGATGTTTCATTTTAAATTTTTTGTGATGTCCCCATTTAGTCAAAAAGTTTAAAATATTGTATTTAAAAAGGGATCACTATTAAAAGTTTGTAAAAGTGCAATACTGAAAATGAATTTGTTCTTACATTATATCCAAGAAACTCATAATATGGATTCTAAAATTATAAGGATTATATAAAGTTTAAAATTTAGTTAATACTATTCATAACCTCTTTTTAACGACTTTTTTGGAAAATCATGGTGCGCTTGAACTCGGTGTTGCGTGTAGTGCAAGTTATTGAATTATTTTGAAGAAATAACACACTATTAAATCTTGGGGTGTTACATTCTCCCCTCCTTCAATAAATTGCGTCCTCGCAATTTGAAATTGTTCTTCAAAAATAAAAGGTTGAATATAGAAAATATCTTTGTGGGAAAACCCACATCGGAAATTGGGTTAATAAAATTTAGTCTTAATAAGAGGAAAAGAGAAATGAAAGGGTCACCAACAAATTATGATCTCTATTCGGAGAACATTGGTGGCAATTAGAGACATATAATTGGAGGAAAAACATAAATATTTATAGGTAGTGATTGAGGTCATCAATCAAAAACAAGTGTAAAATTGAGGGCCTTAAATTCATAAATCTAGGATGATTTAAAATACCATCGGTTCAGCAAAACATATGGTATTAGGATAAAACATTTTTTTGTTTTAAGATCCCTTCACTAAAGTATAAGAATTAATTTATTCATTTAATAAGAAAGAAGAAAAATATATACTTGACAAGTAGAGTCTCATCCTTTAACTATGTTCTACCACAAACTCATCATTCACTCTAAGAGATAATAGAACTAAAAAATAATATTCTATTTATCCTATTCGTATAGGGTTAAAAAAATTAATTTATAAGTCATCTAGCATAACCATTAAAAAACGACATTATTCAATCCAGGACATCATGTGGGTCAGTGGTAGGTGATACACCCTTGTCGCCCTTCGGTTGTGGGAACAAGTCTCGCGGCCTTGCCGGACGCGACGGGTTGCCGCCCGACCTCTGGGTTGTCCTTTTATGGCAATCCAAAATAATCCAAACTAGAACTATCCAAAATACTTCAGTCCAAAATTTATAAGAAAGGTAAACACAATAAAGAATCTTTTTTCCGCGTAATAACATGTGAACACCTTCATCATGTATTCTTTTAAAACACTGCAACATCCTAAATTACCATAAAACCTTATTGATTACATTCATGATCCCTTATTCCTTAAATAATAATAGATATACTCCTTCAATCCAAAAATGTTTTAAACCCCAACAATGATGGAATATACAAATCATTAATCAGTTTCAAGGTAGTCAAGAATATCGAATATAATTTATCCAAATCAATCATGTATTATTCTAAAATCACTACCGCGGTATCAGAACCATATTATGGTTTATCTTTCTCTCAACCATATATTTTCCAAATATTTAACCTGTTATTGAGTCACTTTTATTTGTTCCACACAATCTCAAGTCCTTAATGAAATAGTACTGTAGTACAATCCCTATATACTCCATAATTATTATAAGAATTACATTGTTGATACAACACTCAATTGAAATATTCAACATAAGAACTATAATCATTCCTCTTCATCTGTGGTAGTATCATAACTTGATTATTATACAATAGCATCATTTGCGGAATAGTCTGACGACTGGGACATAGGGTTGCTTAGTATCCAAACTCCTTGCAAATGAAGCATTGTACATTTGAAACCATTTTCTTACCCTTGTCGTCACGTACTTTGTTCCCTTTTCCTCCACACTTATAACAAACTCCCATTCCTTTCAGGCATGTTCCAAGGTTTTTCTTCCCACAGTTATCACATATGGAAAAATTCTTCTTTTCCATCTTCCCTTTATCCATCTTTCTCTCTTCCATCCTTTTCTTCTCTTGTTTCCCTTCAAATCCATTGGACTTAGTAAAATCTTTACTTATCTTATCAACACATGATATTATTTCTTCATATGATGATAATACATGGGAGACTATTTCTCTTATAAATTCTGGCTTTAGACGATGAAAGATATGATCCTTCTTTCTCTTTGTATCATGTGCATTGCTGGAGTTCTCATTCCTTCTACTGGGCACCATTTCCAAACAATGGCATACACTAGATTAGTTTATGAATAACAATACCTAATCCCAAACTTGTAAAACACATAACATAAATTAAATTTTTTATGGATATAATCCATAATCATAAAAATGTCTCCTTTGAGAAATTATATACTCATAAACCCTTCATAATGGTTTGTAAAGAAAATGAGAATTATCCTAAGCATATCCCCCGGGAGTGTCGTAACCAAAAGTGCAGCAAGGCCCATTGTCGTGCACCAGTTCCCGTTTGAGTCCAGCTCAAAGAGGTGTTTTCGGGTTTTACCCCTAGGTACATTTGTGCCAGAGCCGCCTCTACCTACTCGTATCCAGACAGGGATGTATTGCTCGGAAAACTCACAAAATCTCTACAATACCAAAATTCTAGGAAGTTCTTCTATACTAATCCTCAAATTCCATCTTAAATCTATGTGCTCTAATCAGAGTTTATCTAAATCTAGCTTCCAAGGTTTGTACTAAACTTACTCTGATACCAACTGTAACGCCCCCAACCCTAGTTACCCAGAGTCGGTGCATTATTACATGACATTGGAATGATCACAAGAAAGATCAAATCTCGAAAGACCGATTGGTTTAGTAGCCTTGGAAACACAAGATATATTCATAAGTCTTACATTAAAACATAAAAAAGAAAACTACAACAACATATTTTCCTCATAGACCACACTCTTATCCCCTCATACTATCCCTATAGGTCATTCATAATTTACTTCTTCATACCCTGGGAAAAATAAAACATAGAAAAGGGGTGATCTCAAATGCCCAGTAAGGATAACAATAAAGCGGAAATTTCATAAATAAGAATAAAAATTTAAGGAAATGTATAACTAAAACAAAATCCTTTTAAACTTGAACTTCAACATAGTATGGCAAAAATAAAATGAAATAATGCAATTTACTTATTCACATGGATATTCTACTAATCGAATAATCACCTGCAATATCAATAACCACTTTCATAAGGATGGAATGCATAATTCCAGACTATCATAACCACATAGCTAAGGCCTCGTGCTAAGACTACAAATAAGATTTTTCCAAGGCCTTGTGCCAAGACACTAGTTTGTCTCGTGATACCTACTGATGCATCGAGGAGCTATAGCGGGCTCTACCCGTCACATATTAAGTCCAATGCATTCCCATATGAAAATTTTTAAACATAACATAAACATTTGTTTTAAAACTAGCATACGAAATGTAAATACTTAATACATAAACCATGAATGGTATAAAAATGACACATCCACAGTCAAACATATCACAAAACCTTCAATACAATATAAAAGTTTTGTATCATAGTAAATCAGCTTCAAATAAGCGTAAAATCCATCAAAGGATGTTGACATAGATGAAATCAAAACTCTTTTTAGAGAAATATATATTTCTTTTTGAAATCCTTTAAGAGTCATATATTTATAAAATAAAAAATTTTATTTGAAAATATTTTTATAAGCTTGTAAGGGAAGCTTTGGCAATTTTATAACGTCGGAAGATAGCCGTACCCACCGTATAAGTTAAAAAAACATTCTTACCTTAATTTTGTGGAAAAAGATAAAAGCACCTTGTTTGGAAAACAACGGAAAGATTCCTTTATAAAACTCTTATAAAAAGTAAAACAAGGGTATAAATTACTTTAACCCATATTCTTGTAAATAGTAAAAATGTTTTGAAATACATTTTTAAGAAACATGGATGTGGATGATAAAGAGTCCCAGTAGATTATTACGTATAAACAACCACGGATAATGAAGAGATTGTGAAATAACCTTTACCATGTACTTTTCCTTAGTTGAGGGTAGGTTAACCTCCTTTATAATGATGAAATAATTGTTATTAAATTATACAAGAATCATATACATTCATATTATATCATATATGATCTTTTAACCTTGCTTTGTTAATAATATTTTAGATTTATCGTTGTTTCGGGTGTTTAACTGACTCGTTTTATTTTATATGTTTTGTTACGTAAGCCATGTTTGTCATGGATAGGTTGTATCTTATTCATATCCATAATGATATCAAGTCCTTAAACATTATTTTTAAATCATCAAATGATAATTATACTTGAATGGATACGATGGGGAATGAATCTCATCATGTTCGTAGAGACGGTAGTCCGTACGTACGCACGAGCGACAATATCATTATTTTGATATTAAAATAATATATAATTGGATAGTATATAATATATACAGAATCATTATCATGTTATATTTATTATTTACATGAGTTACACATCATTATTATACTCATCCAAATAATAATATATTGAATAACAATTACACCACGACGTGGAGACGGTAAGCCGTACATATGCATGTATGGTGACATGTTATTCAAAGGGTGGATAGAATACTGAATATGGTTGTACCATATTTATAATAACATCACAGTATATATAATATACTAGAGTTATTATTTTCAAATGGTAATAACAAATAAAGAATAAGTGGAAGAAGAAATGAATTTGAAAAAGGGTGGTGAAAACATTACCTCTTCTTCGGGTTCTTCCTTTTGATTTGATCAAAACGGCTCCTTAGGTTGGCTTTATGATCAAACTAAGGCCTCTAAGTTGTAGTGAGGGAAGTGGACAGAGTATGTGGGCAGAGTTTTTCCAAACAAAAAGGCTTTGAAGGTGTGAAGTAATGAGAAGGGGGAGTGCCCTTTTATAAGAGGGGTGAGGGGCACCTTTGGAAAAGCTAGAAATATTAATTTATAATAAATTAATATTCGGTTTCTAATGTCTCCAAAGTTGATTATTAAAAGGCTAAGGTGGGGATAGGTCGAAAACAATTAAACCAATATAATTTAGACAGGTTTGGGTTACTATATTAACCTTATCTTTTAGTTTTAACTCTTAGTTAATTAGTTTGACATTTACCACGTCACTTTGTAATTTTATATTATATAGTTAATAAACTTATTATATACATCCAAGATACCCCCAAGTGGTCAATTAATGATAAAACAATCATGATATAAGTCTCTTTCCCGAACCTTATATTTTTAAGAATTTAATATCAATTAATAATATAATATTTGTTTTAAAAACTCTTTTATGTCAATTTTGACACTATTCAATAGTTGATTTTTTTGAAACTCATAACAGAGTGATTACTTCGAAAAAAGTTAATTAAATCAATACTAACATGTCATATTAACCTAGAAAATTAGTATAATTCATAAAAAGTCTCAAATTATATTTATTTGGGTATTTAAAATATCAATTATTCTAATTTTTCACCATTATGGTAATTACTGCATCATCATTGTGTCATAAATAAATTAAATGTTTTAATGGATAAAAATTATAAATAAAATATAATTATGTATTAAATCTTATTATCTTTCTAATGAATATTTACAATAGAATTTATCTTAGGTATAACCCTATATTAAAAATATTTTAGTAATAAACTTTGATTTTAACTGTTTCAACTCTTCTTTGAATTAAATAATAATAAATGTCCTAATCTAATCCCAGTAGACCTAAATGATAATATTTTATTCTTAAGGTTGTTTTTGGTCGAGATACACTTGTCCAATATAATTAGGACATGTTTTAGGGTAATATTAATATCATTTTTACCCTTAATTACCCTATTTACTTTTAACCGTGGTAAATAAAAGTAAAACGTTACTATTCACCAAAAATTATTTTCATCTCATTGAACCACATTTTACTTCTTGATATTAAATGTGTCTCTCGGATTTTCGAAATTCCATTCACAGAAGCGGTAAAATTAAGTTTTATAAAAAATTCATTTTTTTTAACTACCACTTAGTAGTTTCACTATTCATCAAAAATTGAAGTTTTTCAGAACAATGCCAAAATTTCACCCTAAGTTATAATTGATATTAAAAATTCAAAAATGATGTCTATTTTACAAAATTCTAAACATATAAGTTGAATTAATTAATTTTATAATTAATTCCCGTTGTCACAACAAATAGCGTGTTTTTAAGAAACAAAAGATATCAAAAGGTTGACAATTGTTTAGGTCCAATTTCAAAGTGAAATTAATTATAATGAACACCATTGGAGAAAATGGTAAAAATATATTCTAATTATACTTTAAAACCACTCAATAATATAATTTATCACTATAAATTATTTTGGTTTAAAAAGTTGTTTTTAATTAAATTTAGTAATTTTCACTATTCATCAAAATATAAGTGTTATCCGAAAAGTTCCAAAATTTCACCCTAGGATAAATTTGATATTCCCAATCCAAAAATGAAGTCCAATTTGAGAGATAGAATTTATAAAATTTCAAAAAGTAGGTATTAATATTCATAACGGCTAGTTTGATTGGTTGTGGTGTGTGTTAGAACTCAAAGTTGCGTACAACACACGCTACTGTATTATTCAAAGGAAAGCGTACCGTGGAAGCTTGGGATGTTTCATTTTAAATTTTTTTTGATGTCCCAATTTAGTCAAAATGTTTAAAATGTTGTATTTAAAAAGGTTTCACTATTAAAATTTGGTAAAAGTGCAATACTGAAAATGAATTTGTTCTTACATTATGTCTATGAAACTCATAATATGGATTCTAAAATTATAAGGATTATATAAAGTTTAAAATTTAGTTAATACTATTCATAACCTCTTTTTAACGGCTTGTTTGGTAAATCATGGTGCGCTTGAACTCGGTGTTTCTTGTAGTGCAAGTTATTGAATTATTTTGAAGAAATAACACACTATGAAATCTTGGGGTGTTACATCAAACATTGACCAATAGAATGAGAAATGGGTTTATGTCCATGATCCTCATAAAACCATTTTTGTAGAGTCAAAATAGGAAAAAATAAATCAAAAATCAGTAGGGAGGTAGGTGATGGTGGAGAACATAGGGTACAATCATGGTTTTGGGTGCGGGTGACAATGAAGAACTAGGTGTGTGAGTGTAGGCAGTGGTTTCCTGTCTGGAGATGGTTGGTGATAAAGATTTTGAGAGAGGGGAGGTGCAGGGAGAAAACAGAGAGGCATGTGGGAGAATATGTTTTATCTTTTCCACCTAATTTTTCTCATTTTTTTAATTAATTGATCATTAAATCTAAGGGATATGTTCATTTATATTTTTTTATCAATCATTTTTTTAGTTTATGTTTTAGCATTCATATTTTCCAATATTTTTTATTAATATCAAAATATTTTTTTATGGTCAAATTAATATTTTTTATTATAACTAAATTTATTTTTTTAATAAATACATAATTCTTTATATTTAATGGATGACCAATGATAATAAAAAAATTGAATTTTTTTATAGTGAATAAGTTATAGTAACATAATTATATGTTGAAAAAAAACTATAAGACATAATAATTAAACATAAAAAATTCATTTTTTGGTAAAAAAACAATTGTTATTAATTATAAATAATAATAAAATACATAATTTCTCTTCTTTGTTGAGATATCTTTCATAGGGTGTTCCTATGATTTTCCTTTCCTAGGGTTATCCTAGGACCGAAGGAGTTTGGCCGACATTGTCGGCATCTGTGGGTTTCACTTACGGATTCTTCTCATATGTTGCTTCTTCTTTTCCCTCACTCGAACTATAGTGAAATGGAATATGATATTGTAAACCATTGAAAAAATCTCCTTGACATATAAGGAGAATAAGGTGATCATTGCTAAGAAAGACGGGGATCCATTACTGCTGCACCATATGTCCCTTCTTTTGATTAGAAAATTAATCTTCGATTTTCATTTCAATCTCAGTTCCCTAAAGGAAACCCTGTAGAATATTTGGTTATTGGATTAGGTCATTTCCATTAGTGAAATCGGAGGAGACTTCTTGATTTTTGAATTCTTCAACAATAGAGATAAATATAATATTCTTAAGGGGAGACCATAGTAAGTCGGCAATCAACTTATCTTAATAGAATATCAATAAAATAAAGAGGATTTCCATAATATTAACTTTTCTAAATACCCCTTTTGGATACATCTTGTAGGAACCCCCTTCTATGGAATATCATAGTAGATTATTCATGATATAGGTGGACAAATTTAAATGTTTGTGGAATGGTACCAATCAGACCCTATTCATTAGGGATTGATGGTATGAATTAGTGATATAGTGAATATTTGTAACCCCTTATGCATGGTATGTTTGTGTATATGGAGGAATATAATACCAAGATATCATTTATTTATAAAAATTTACCATTGTTTTGTTTCTTTTATGGATGCCTAGGGCACGTAGAGAAAGAATGCATATCAAAGGTGATAGATTGAGAAGGAAACATCATATTAAAGTATGGACCATGGATGCGCACAGGGAACCTAGGTGGGGTGTGTTATTCTGAAAGCTGAGAAGAAAAAGGATATAGGAAAAATATCCAAAATCCATGAGTGCACAATCTAATCCGGATCAAAATAAAATTATCATGTTAGGACTTCCTGATTTTTCAGTTGAACAAAAGATCCTCCCCGACAAAAAGAGGGTGAATACCAAGGCTCTGGTGGAAATTTAGCTGATTCTAGAATAATACGAGAAGCACATTCTAATCCTCTTAGGATGGTTTTTTCCTATCCTCTGTAAGGTTTTTCAATTCATAAAGACCAAAATAAATTACCCACAAACCGAAAATAAATATTCTCAGATCACCTGGATAAAGTTCCCTACCCATGGATGTTTCTGCATTTCCTTTAGTCTTAGGTGAGGATCCCATTTCACCCTCAGTGTCTGACCCAAAAAAACTGATGATTTAGAGGAGGAAACTGAGAGGATATAATGGTATCGAAATGAATGTGGTGGAAACCAGTGGGGCTAAGAGATTCATTGAGGAACCACTATCTAGTGAGATATTTCCCAAAAGATATGGAGAGACGGGGTATGGCTCTTTCCTCAAGTTTTCAGAGGCATAGGATGGATTGACCCATCCTTGACTCTCAAATTGATTATTTGAAGGTGGAACTATTTTGGGCATGGAAACCCATGATCATTTTGGATTCTCTAGTGTAATTATGATAAAAGTCACCCTAATATGGTTTTATTGTCTGAACCCATATTCGAAATCAATGAAATAGATAGTATCTCAAAAAAAGTATTTCAAGGCTGGTTCTCAGTCTCCCACCATGGCCACTCAGGTAGCCTTTATCTTCTATAAAGAGAATATATGGATTTCAGAATTAATTCTTTCTCCTCAAACCATGTTGCTGCATGTATTCACTAACCTAACACCCCATCTTGGGCCTTCATTTGTTTTTATGGATGTCCCTCTTAGAGGGGAAATATAAATCGTGGGAACTCCTTAAAAAAATTTATGAAAACTCCCCAAGAACTATCTTTTTTAAAAGGGATTTTAATGTGATCGTATTCTAGTATTAAAAGAAATTTGGTTCTAATAGACCCTTTTCTCAAATGATTGAATTCAGAAAACATTATAGATGTGTAATCTAGTAGATTTTGGGTACAAGGGTTACCATTTTACATGGTTTCAAGTTAACTCTAAAATAAAACTTATTATAAATGTCTTGATATATTCTTGGGATCGGTCGAGTGGACCAACCTCTTCAGGCACTTCCATTTTTCTCACATGGCTCCCACCACTTCTGACCATTGTTTGATCCTTATCAATACACCATATGGGCATAAGAATTTTATTTATGAGAGTCACCTCATAATTTAACGATTTTGGGTCAAGGAAAAGGAATGTGATGAGGTGGTTTTATCTTAGTGGATGTTGGGGCATTCTGACATGGGAAATAAGCTTCATCATGTGGATACCATTTTGAAAGAATGAGGCAATGTAAAGTACATCCAACTAAATATTGTAGGTGAACCCATTAAAAATTGGTTGAATGTTCTCTACTCATATCCCCCATCAAATCCCAATATTTCCAGAATAAAAATACTTTAAGTATATTTTGATGTGACACTTCATACCATGAAAAGTTTTTGGGAAAAGCGTGCATGTGAAATTCACATCAATGAAGGTGATTCCAACACCTCTTATTTTCACTAGAAAGATTCTTCAAGGGGATAAAATAATTATATCAATAGTATTAGTAACTCTTAATGTAGTTTGGAGACCAAATAAATCGACATCCATGATATTATTACTCATTTTTTCAGAGTTTTACATAGTCGGTGAACCTTCCATATCAACCGATATAGCTTTCAACATTAATCTAGTGATCTCTAAGACTATGAACAATAATATAATGTATGTAATTTATGATGGTGAAATTATAAAGGATATCAATTAAATCCACTCTACCAAAGCTCTTAGTCTGAGATAATTTCATGCTACCTTCTTCAAAAAAAATAGGCAACTTGTTTATCTGTATATTTAAATCCTTATAAAGGATATTTTGGATGGGAAATATATTTGTTCCCCTGAATGAAACTATCATCACCCTCATCACAAAAATCCAAAAAACCATCCAGGTTTCATATTTTAGGCCCATTCACCTATTCTATGTGGTTTATAATATTTTATCTAATGCATTGATGAATCGCCTGCACCCCTAGATCCCTCTTATCATCTCTTAAGAAAAGAGATTTCATCCCTAAAAGTATTATTGCTAATAATTCCATCACCATTCTTGATATTTTTTACTCCATGAAAACATGATCTATTGAGAATAGAGGTATTATGGCATTGAATATTGATATGAAAAAGGCTTATGAATGAGTGGAAAGGACTTTTCTACAATTTCTCATGAAAAAAATTGGTTTTTGTCATAAATGGGTTAATAATATCATACAATTCATCGTGTCGGTGTCTTTTAGAATCAATGTTAATGGGAAAGAGCATCACTACCTTAAGGGGCCTCCACCAAGGAGACCCCCTCATCCCATTCTTATTTATTTTTTTAATATATATCTTTTTTAATCATATTTTAGAGGTAGCTAGGAAAGATAAAACTCATGGGGTGAAGGTATATCATAATAGTATTCCCGTTTCTCATATTATTTTTGCTGATGATATCCTTCTCTTTTCAATATCTTCTCAGGAAGAATTCACCTCAATATACCATCTTATCCATCGTTATGAGAATACATCCAGAAAATCGGTTAACCTGGAGATATCTAAAATCTATTTTAGTTCTAGATTCCAACTTGGAAGGAAATAATATTTCAATAGAATCTTGATAATTCAGGTGGTTGAAAAACACAAAAAACATCTCGGCCTCCCCATATTCATCAGCTGATCCAAAGAAGAGGTTTTTTTAAGTATACTTGACTGGGGGGAAAAAGATCAATGGATGGACAACTAAGAGGATTCATAAAGAAAGGAAATAAAGACTCCTAAATTCTGTGATGTAATCGATCCCAAGCTATGTCATGTACCTATTAATTCATCTAGTCTCAGTTAATATCCAAATCCACTCCCTCGTTACTAACTGTGTGTGGGGACACAATAATTGGAAAAAAATGCATTGTCTTGATAAGAATAATCTTTTCATCCTCAAATCAGGCAGGGGTATGGGTTTCCAAGATCTTTACCATTTTAATGATTCCCTCTTGGATAAACAAGGTTGGTGTCTTATTATTCACACTGACTCTATATGTGCTCATATTTTGAAATCCAAATATTTTCCCCATTCATATTTTTGAGGTTTGGCCATAGGCCCTCGTATAAGCTTTCCATGGAGATGCCTTTGTGGATCTTTCAAACTCTTAAGTTTTGAGATCTATTGGAGGATTATAAAAAACTAAACAGTTAAAATTTTTAATGATCCATAGTTTTCAGATGATGACGGTTTGATGGAAACCTCTCCAGTTCCCCCTAGTTTTGAGGATGTTAATGTTTTCTCTCTCTTTTAAAATATATGTAATGGATGGTGTACTAAAAATATTGAAAAATAGTTCAATGATAGAGAGAGAAAACATGTTATCAGTATTCCTTACATGAAGAACATGGGACATGAGATAATTTTTTGTGTAAAGAAAGATCATGAGTGTTCTCAATTAGGTCTTCTTATGATTTTTCATACGGAATCATGAACTCAGGGGATGAGTCAATATTGAAAGACCTGTGGGGCCTAGTGGTCCTTCCAAAGATTCAATATTTTTTGTGGAAACTATGTAGTATAATACTAACCTCCAAGAAGTTCCCCTAACATCTCCATGCATATGAATATCTTATATGCTCTCAGTTAATGTCTGTGTTGAAATCTCTCAAGCATATGATTGTTCATTACCCCGAGGAAAGGGTGGTGGAGAAATACTAGAACTCAAATGCAGAAAAATTTGTTACTTGGCACCCAACCTTCTAGTGATGTTGGTGTCCTTGTCTTCCTCTATCCCTTTGGGGATGGTGGAGGTTTTATTCACTATTTCTTGGATCATTTGGATGAGAAGAAATTCCCATATTTTCTATTAGATTTCCGGAAGAGTCTCTTTCTAGGTAGAGTGGGAAAATTCATAGATGGATTCCTGGTGTTGACCTCACCTGTTTTGATAATCCCAATCTTGTATTCATATGTTTTAACAATCCCAATTATGTTTTCATATATTATGATATTCACAATTACTATTGATCTACACTTTAATTCTTTCAAATCGATGATCAAGTTAATAATAATGTTAAAATAATTTCTGATTTATGTTAATCTCGATTATCCATGTTTATATAAGTTTTGAAATGATTCTAAGTGAATTAGATGTGTTTTGCATAAGACAGTCAAGTGTAAGTATCACTGACCTGAAGAGAGCTACCGATATGCATAATAGTCAGAGCTACCGATGCACAGAGCTACCGATGGACAGATAGCTACCGATAGCCAGAGCTACCGATAGCCAGAGCTACCGATGCACAGAGCTACCGATAGCCAGAGCTACCGATGCACATAGCTACCGATGGACAGAGAGCTACCGATGCATAGAGCTACCGACAACCAAGAGCAACCGATGGAACTAAGTTCATCGAGCTACCGATAAGAGCTACCGATAAGAGCTACATATAAGAGCTACGGATAAGAGCTACCGATAAGAGCCACCGATAAGAGTTTGAAGAGCTACCGATGGAAGATCCTACACCGAGTCAACCGTACACATCTACAAACAAATGGCTACCTATAATGAACTGCGGAGTCAAATCCTATATCCTCGACACTATTTTTTTATTACAATAACAGCTACATTTGTTACTTTTGATGCATTTAATGTTATTAAATGATTTATGTTGCCATTTCAGGAAATCGTACCAAGTACGATCGAAAAGCATAATCATTCCTTCTTCTCAGCAAAAAAAAATGCATAAAAGACAACGTGTATGTATTAGTGAATAAATACAAGAGACTTGAAGAGATTGAGCATAGGGGAACACACTTGTGATCAAGCTCAAAACGTGCCAAGAACAACTGGAGAACTTGTACTCACAAGACTACTACTACCAGACTCTAGAACAGAGAGCATACATCGATCAATCTATGCTAAAGAAGAACTACACAGAACACTTCATTTTCTGAGCCGATAACCAAGCTGAACCTGGAAGCACTGAAAGAAGAAATGATACTCTATTTTTCAGACAAATACCAAAGAAGGACTCAGAACCATTTCTGATCAAATCCAAAGGAGTCCAGAGTTGCACTGCAATCACGAGAGCCATTATAAACTCTATATCTTGCTCTAAGTGATTTAGTATTTGCATTACGAGCAGTGTGTGTAGCCTATTAATTATTACACACACACTGTCTCTTGAACCTTAACTGGAGGATTTGTAAATCCTCACTCGCAATCTTTACATTCTTTATTATCCCATTGTGCATAGTGGTAGAGGTCGAGTGTGACCTGGACAGCTTTGAGCTGTTGTTTGTTATCCCACGTATAACTGTGGTAGAGGTCTCTTGACCTGAACAGTGTGATCACTGTTGTTAACCTAGATCCAGGGTGTGGATCACTTTATATAAATTTTGAGAGGACTAAGTCTCGGCTTGAGACTGAACCTCTTGGTTAACTCTTGTGTTTTTAGTTAAAATCTATATCCATACTATATACATTTATTTCATATTCTGCTGCTATTACTTTGAAATATAATTTATCTTCAAAGCTACTTTGATAGTTAAACTCGCAAGTGTTTATATTTATTATAAACCAGTAAGTTAGTCTCAAAAGTTAATTTAATCATAAGATTAAGTTAGCTGAGAATTAATCAATCTTTGAGAAACTAATTGAACCTTTATAATCTATATAAATTCACTACAGTTTAATTTGTTTTTGAAATTGGGGGATTTTAATAGAAATTGTTTTTAGCAGAAATTTTAATTGGAACTCAATTCACCCCCCTCTTGAGTGTCCACTCCGACCAACATTTGGTATCAGAGGTAGTGTGTTTTGCAAAACTTTTTATTTACTCTCTTCTTTTCAACTGTTATTTTAGTTGTATTTTAAAGTTCTTAAAATTTCCGTTATTTCTAAATTTTTATCTCTTTAAATTTTGTTTATAATGGATAATAGACTTGAGGGTACTGCTACTAACCGGCCACCTTTCTTTAATGGAAATAACTATGGCCAGTGGAAACTTAAAATGAAAATTCATCTAGAAAGCATGAGTTTTGATATTTGGACTGCTATTGAATCTGAATAAAAAATTCCCACTACTGATAGATCTACTTGGGATGAACCTACAAAGATTGCTTACAATAATAATTGTAAAGCTATGAATGCTATGTACTGTGCTCTAGGAGATGAAGAATTCAACAGAATTTCTGCTTGCAAAACTGCTTTTGAAATTTGGGATACCTTGGTTGTTTCTCATGAAGGAACAAATAATGTTAAATAAATGAGATTGAACACTTATACTATTAAGTATGATAATTTTAAAATGAAGTCTAATGAACCTATTTCTGACATGTATCTCAGGTTTAATGAGATAGTCAACACGATGAATTCACTCGGAAAAGTTTTTCCAGCAAACGAACAAATTATGAGAATCTTGAGATGTCTACCAGACCGATGGAGAGGCACATCTGTCTCAATCAGAGAATCATGTGACATTGCTGCTCTACCTATCAAAGAACTTATTGGAAAATTGATGATGTATGAAGAAGAGCTCAAGGTAAACAAAGAGGAAGATGATGAACCGAAAAGAAAATCTGTAGCTTTCAAGTCTACTGCTTTGAAGAGTAAGGAGAAGGAAAAAATACAAATGGAGGATGAGAGTTCAACAAGTGAAAACTCAGAGTATGACAGTGATGCAGAAATGGCTCAGATAGCCAGGAGATTCAAGAAGTTTTATAGGAAAAATAAATTCTTTAGGAAAACAAATTACAAAGGAAAGTATGATCAACAAGGCAAATGGAAAAAGGATTGGAAGAAAGCTGACAGGACTGATGAAGTTGTCTGCTACGAATGCAAGCGAAAAGGACATATCAAAGCAGACTGTCCAAAGTTAAAATTCAAAAAGAAATATGATTACAAAGACAAGAAGTACAAGAAAGCCATGAAGGCTACCTGGAGTGCTTCAGAAGACAGCACAAGTGAAGCCGAATCTTCGGACTCTGAAAGGAATCAATCCAACATGTGTTTCATGACAAATACTTCTGAGGTAACATCTGACACTCCTATTTTAAATTCATATTATTCTGGAGATGATTCTGATTTGGAAAACATGTCAAAATCTGAACTATTTGAATACTGTGATATGTTAGAAGAAACCCGTAATGAGCTTAAAGACAAATACAAAGGTTTAAAGAAACAGTATGCTTTAAGTGTTAAGCATAAATATGATCTTGATATATAAAAGGAAAAAAATACTCAACTATTAAAGGAAAATACAGAACTGAAACTGTCAAATAAGAAACTTAGAAAGGACTTAGAAAAATTCACAAATGGAAAGGATGCTCTAACTCAAATGCTAGGAAAGAAAGTTGCACCTAGATATGCTACTGGTTTAGGATACCAACCTGGACAGAGACAGTTCACCAGAACCCGATTTATTCCTAAGTCTGAAAAAAAATATTGCTAGTTCCAGTTTTGGAAATTCATATGCTTCAACAGGATATTCATATGTTTATAGACCAAATAAAGTTTATCTTTCAAAATCTGTTACTTCTGTTAATTGTATGAAACCAATAAAACAAATTTGGGTACCTAAAGCCCTGATTGCTAACCTATCTGGACCCAAGAAAATCTGGGTACCAAAGTCATTTCCTGTTTAAATCTGTTTTATAGGATACCTGCTTCAAGATCTGTCACAAGAAGATATGGTATTTAGACAGTGGGTGCTCAAGACACATGACTGGAGATTATTCTTGCTTCAAGAGCTTAATAAAGGTTGATGGAGGTCATGTCACCTTTGGTGACAACTCTAAAGGAAAAATCATCGGCCTAGGCCAGATTGGTAACACTGACTCAGTATTAATTTCTAAAGTTTTATTCATTGATGGACTTAAATATAACTTGCTTAGTATATCTCAATTATGTGATGATGGTTTCAATGTCAAGTTTGAAAATGATTCATGCGATGTTTTTAACTCCAAAAATGCTTTAGTATTTTCTGCTCTAAGGAATGAAAATGTTTATGCTGTTGATTTAAATTCTTTAGCTAAACAAAATATTCCTTGTTTGAATGCTTTTCATAAATAATCTTGGCTATGGCACAGAAGATTAGGACACTGCAACATTCACTCACTTAGAAAACTGGCTTGGAAAAACTTAGTTAGAGACTTACCTAAATTAGAATTCCCAAATGACAAAGTGTGTAATCCCTGTCAAAAGGGAAAACAACACAAATTTTATTTTAAATCAAAGAAAGAAGTTTCAACTTCTCAACCACTTGAGTTGGTTCACATGGATTTGTTTGGACCATCAAGAGTTTCTAGTTTAAATGGGAAGCACTATGTCTATGTTCTAGTAGATGACTTCTCTAGATATACTTGGGTATATTTCTTAGCTCACAAAAGTGAAGCTTATTCTTCCTTTGTTAAATACTCCAAGTCTGCAGAAAATCTTAGTGGACTCAAAATTAAGACCCTGAGAAGTGATCATGGTCGTGAGTTTGAAAATCAAGACTTTGAATCTTATTGCTTACACAATGGCTACACTCATAACTTTTTAGCTCCTAGGACACCTCAGCAGAATGGTTTAGTAGAAAGGAGAAACCGAACCCTTCAAGAAATATCTAGAACCTTGCTCAATAAATATGAACTTCCTATTTACTTTTGGGCTGAATCTGTAAATACAGCTTGTTATGTTATCAATAGAGTCTTGATCAGACCTGTTCTTAAGAAAACCCCATATGAGTTTTGGAAAAATAGGAAGCCTAAGGTTAATTACTTCAGAGTTTTTGGTTGCAAAGTCTTTATTCTTAACACAAAGGATAATCTTGACAAGTTTGCTTCCAAAAGTGATGAAGGAATTTTTCTGGGTTACTCTACTTCAAGTAAAGCTTATAGAGTGTTTAATAAGAAATCCAAATGTGTGGAAGAATCTGTTCACATCAAATTCGATGAAACCGATCCACATGAGCCTAAAACCTCTCTTGAGAATCTTCAAGAAGATTTGTCTATTCTGGACCTTAATGATAAATCCAAAGAACCTGTTATAAAAACTTCCAGTTCTGGAATTTTTCCAGAATCTGTTTCGGTTGAACCCGAACCTACTGATGCACCTGAAGTGTCTAGTCCTACCTTTACTAGATCAACAAGAATTCTAAATAATCATCCTTTGGATGCTGTTGTTGGTAATCTTCATAGAGGAACACAGACTAGAGCTTCTCTAAGAAATCAGGTTGAACATCAAGCTTTTCTCTCCCAGCTAGAACCCAAAAATATTAATGATTCTATCGTTGATGAATTCTGGTTAATGTCTATGCAAGAAGTGTTAAATCAATTTGAAATAAACAAAGTCTGGGAATTAGTTGACAAACCTAAGGACACACTAACAATAGGCACTAAATGGGTTTTTAGAAATAAAGTTGATGAATCAGGAAACATAGTTAGAAACAAAGCTAGGCTAGTTGCACAAGGATATAGTCAAGAAGAAGGCATAGACTATGAGGAGACCTTTGCACCTGTATCTAGACTAGAATTCATTAGGATTTTACTTGCATATGCTGCACATCTAAATTTCAAGTTATATCAAATGGATGTCAAAAGTTCATTTCTAAATGGTTTTATAATTGAAGATGTTTTTGTAGAACAACCTCCTTGATTTACAAACCCCCATTTTCCAAATCAAGTTTTTAAACTTTCTAAAGCTTTATATGGCTTAAAACAAGCTCCAAGAGCTTGGTATGATAGACTCAGCAACTTTCTTATTTCAAAAGGTTTTACTAAAGGGATTGTTGATCCAACTCTTTTTATTAAAAGAATTTCTAAAGATGTTTTAGTTGTACAAATCTATGTTGATGATATTATTTTTGGATCTTCTAAACATTCTTTATGTACTGATTTTTCAAAAAGTTTGCAAAATGAATTTGAAATGAGTTTAATGGGAGAACATAAATACTTTCTTGGATTTCAAGTATTTCAAAATGAAAATGGTATTATTTTTAATCAAAGTAAATATACAAAGGATCTTTTAAAATGTTTTGGTTTGGATAGTATTAAGGAGAGTGAAACTCCTATGAGTACAATCTGTAAATTGGATACAGATGAAACTGGGAAACTAGTGGATCAAACCAATTATAGGGGTATGATTGGTAGTTTACTTTATCTTACTACTAGTTGACCAGATATTATGTTCAGTGTATTTATGTGTGCAAGATTTCAAGCTAACCTGAAAGAATATCATTTGCTTGCTGTTAAAATAATTTTCAAGTATCTTAAACATACTGTTAACCTTGGTTTATTTTATCCAAAAGGACAATCCTTTGAGTTAATGAGTTATTCAGATGCTGACTTTGCTGGTTGCAAATTAGACACAAAAATCACTTCAGGAACATGTCATTTATTAGGAAAATCCTTAGTATCTTGGTGTAGTAAAAAGCAGAATTCTGTAGCTCTATCCACTGCCGAAGCAGAGTATATAGCTGCTGGTAGTTTTTGTGCACAAATTATGTGGATGAAACACACTCTCTTGGACTACGGATATGATTTTAAGCATGTTTTGATTAACTGTGACAACACTAGTGCAATAAACATCTCTAAGAACCTTGTATCCCACTCAGGAACCAAACACATTGATGTAAGGCATCATTTTCTGAGAGATCATTATCAAAAGGGCGATATTTCTCTTGAATTTATCGGCACTGAACATCAATTGGCCGACATTTTCACTAAAACCTTAAGTGTGGATAGGTTATGTTACATTAGGCATGAGTTGGGGATGTTTAATAATCACTGATAGAAATCCTCACCGATAAAAATCCTCACCGATAAAAATCCTCACCGATAGAAATCCTCACCGATAAAAATCCGCACCGATAAAAATCCTCACCGATAGAAATCCTCACCGATAGAAATCCTCACCGATAAAAATCCTCACCGATAAAAATCATCACCGATAGAAATCCTCACCGATATAAATCCTCACCGATAGAAATCCTCACCGATAGAAATCCTCACCGATAGAAATCCTCACCGATAAAAATCATCACCGATAAAGCGCTGTTTTAAGTCTTTTTGTCTGCCGTTAAGAATCTGAACCGTTTTTTTATTTTTTTTATTTTTTTTTATTCATTTAACTTGTGATTCCTAAATGATAAAACTAATTCTAAGCTGCTTCTCACTCCACTGAACCCAAAACCTTTTACCTTCGAACCTTAGAACCTGAATCCTCTGCAAACCTGAGATCCCTCGAACCAGTGATGGAAAAAACCAAAATTCCTGTCATCCGAGACGACTGTGTTGAGCCTAAAGCAAAAAGGCAGAAGTCCGAGCCAGAAGCGAGTAGTGCTGTTAGAACTAGGTCAGGAAGGAGACTAGTAAATCCTCATCTGCAAAATAGAGCTATTGTGATCGAAAAAGAGTTGTGTGTAGACTGGTTGCTGCCTAGTAAGTCATTGGTGCTCGAAGTTCTGGAAGCTCAGAGATGGGTAGACTGATTTTCAAATAACAATGGTCCCCACTACCCAAAGTTGGTAAAACAGTTTTACGAGTTCGTAAGCTTCGAGAAGTTAGATAATGAGAACCGAGTATCTTCGTTTGTAAATGGTAAAGTGATATCATTTTCATCGGTAGAATGGGCTTATTGCTTAAAAGTTCCTCATGAAGGTGTGTCTGGATATGTATCAAGAGCAATGCCACCTACCAGTGACATTTTTGATCATGAGACCGTGTTGAAAGAACTGACTGGTGATGGAACTCCAAGGCAAGTGGTTGCTGCAGAAATGGATGGAGAGAACAGATTATTGTTCAAGATTGTTCAACATGTGTTGATACCAAGGAGAGGAGACTTTGCTAATTTAAGATATCAGGATATCTATCTCCAACATCTTTTGAGACATGATGTCAAAGTCAATCTGTGCAGATTGGTGATGAATCAAATGGAAGATATGACAAGGCTGAAATCAAAGACTAATGCCCTATTCTTTGCTAAGCTGATTTCTGTAATGATCAAAGTGAAAGGGATAGCTGAGTCTCAAGATGAGACAGTTGTAGTGAAGAGAAACTTTTGTATCACTACTACAGTTTGCAAATATATGAAGATTAATTGGAATCCATGGAGAGGAGAATGGGTCAATGATGACCAAAAGGTATATGATAAATTTAATCCTGTGGATTATCCTTCAAGGAAAAAGGATAATATAGATCCAGGTCTAGGACCTGATTAAGAGGAACCTAAGTACAGTGATGAGTCAGAAGAAGAAGATGAAGAAGAAGAAGAAGAAGAAGAAGAAACTCCTATGGATGATGGAGGAGATCCTGACTTTCCTCCAAGCCCTGTTGTTGAAATTATGTCTTTAGAAAAGAAAGTGCTAGCAGAAGTGGAGACACCTGCTAATGAGGAAGACCAGACGGTCTCTGAGCATGTAGAAGAATAAAAGAATGTCTCTAAATTATCTGATTCTGCTGAATTAAGTCTGAGTCCAGTTATTGGAAGCTCATTTGTACCTTCTATGGATGAAGAAAGAGAAAGAGGAGAAGTTGTACCTATTCCAGAAAATCATCTTGCTGCTGCAGAGATGGAAGTTGTTGTGGAAGATTCTGATGAATAAAGACCAGTAGAGAATGTAATTGCTATATATGAGAATGCACCCATTGAGGGGGAGCATCACACCAAGTTTGGAAATGTTACAGTGACTATCGAGTCTGAAGACTGGGTAGAAGACCCAGGTTTTATAGTCCTTGGTTTGGATTATCCTGATTCGGATAGTGAAGTATATTTGAATAGACCAAAGATCAACTATGACATCAATCCTGAGTTATTACCTGCTGATGTGGTCTGAGTACATGATTTAGATGTGCTGAAAGAAAATCTCAAAGTCAGTTTTGTAGAAGAAGTAAAGACAATGGAATATTTTTTAGTATCCTCGATTCAATCAGTCATAGCTGACTCTGTAGTCAGTTTAGCTTCTGAAAGATTATCTACTACAGTTGCTCCTACTGATTTTGTTACAAAGTATGACCTCGAATCCCTAAAGCATGAGCTGAAGGAATCATTCAGTGCCTCTGTTGTTGAGATGAAGCACTATTTTGGTGAATAAATGAAGTTGTTAGAAAGGTCTTTTGATATTTCTATTGGTTGCAATCTGTCAACTTTTGTGGGTGAGCTAATGGAAGAAGTCAAGGAGTGCCAGACTCAAACTTCTAGGCTAGAAGCAGATCTTGAAGCTCTACGGATATCTGTTGTTGACTTAGACTCTTTCATGAGTTCAAAATCTCAAGCTGACAAGGATTTAGCCTATGTGAAGAGTGTTGTAAGTCAGCTGGTCTCGGTGTTTGAAGCTTTCAAAACATCTGTGAAGGATCATGTCAAAAATCAGGACTCTCAAATGCAAAATCTGATTAGTGGGTTGACCACAAGCTTCAAAGAAACTGTATCCTTCTCTCTTGGTCCTCTAGTTCCAAAACCTGCAATTGATCTGAATCAATTTCGTGCTCTGATGAAGGAGGAGCTTGGTTCTATTTCAACCAGTGGCTCTATGGACTCATCAGATTTAAGTCGAGTTGTGCTGTCTACCAGGGATTCAGCCAGAGAAATAATGAAAATCATCCAGGACTATATGAGAGAGGCCTCTGCTTCTCAAGAGGCAATCAAGAATAAGGTGGATACTTATTTTGAAAAGGTTTATACCAAGCAACAACTGACCAACCATTTCAAACTTCTGCTTGAGAATCTAAAGTTACCTCCAGTGACTCAGGCCTTCAGAGAGCAGGTTAGTAATCTCAGGGATCTTACTCCTGCTTTGGATAAATTCATTGAAAATAGAGATGATTTTGTGTCTGCAATGGAGAGAGGAGGAAGCATTATAATGAATTTCAGAAACCTGTTGCTGCCCTTCCTACATGTGGATGTCAGACCGGTCATTGTACCTCCTTCTTTGCCTGCCTCTGCCTCTACTGCGTCTCCAGTTCAACTGACTCCTGCTCAAGACATAAGAAGTCTCACACCTATGATCACTCAAAGGACTTCCCAATATAGGCCCGGCACTGTATCAGTTGCTCAGCCTCCTCTGATCATTTCTGGAATTCCAAAGTCCTCCCCAATATCCTCCACACCTGAATTCTCTTCTGATCCCAAGGGAAAATCTCACATTGAAGATGTGGATTGATAAATTAGAAAGGATGTTTGATAGGAATCATTTTGTTTTTTTTTCTATTCTGTTTATGTAATTTTTTTCTGATCTAATACAAATGCCTTTCTTTCCACTATCTCAGTTTATCAGTTTTCTATGTTTGCTTTCCCACTTTTTGATTATCACAAAGGGGGAGAAATATACAAGGAGAAATATACAAGGAGAAATATAAAAGGATCCATATAAAAGGAGAAATATAAAAGGGGATAAATATGATCAAAGGAGGAGCCTTTGATATGATTACTTACATTTCCTTCTTTGGTACCAATTCTTTCAAACCTTATCTCTGATACTATTGTATTTAATTATACCTATGATAATTTTTTATCAATATCTTTCTATTACTATTTCCTCTTTCCTCTGATACTATTTTCTTTGATAAAATTAAATATTAATGTTATAATATCTAATACTATATTCTCACTATCTTAAAATGGTCATATCATAAGTTGTGATTATCAAAAAGGGGGAGATTGTTGACCTCACCTGTTTTGATAATCCCAATCTTGTATTCATATGTTTTAACAATCCCAATTATGTTTTCATATATTATGATATTCACAATTACTATTGATCTACACTTTAATTCTTTCAAATCGATGATCAAGTTAATAATAATGTTAAAATAATTTCTGATTTATGTTAATCTCGATTATCCATGTTTATATAAGTTTTGAAATGATTCTAAGTGAATTAGATGTGTTTTTCATAAGACAGTCAAGTGTAAGTATCACTGACCTGAAGAGAGCTACCGATATGCATAATAGCCAGAGCTACCGATGCACAGAGCTACCGATGGACAGATAGCTACCGATAGCCAGAGCTACCGATAGCCAGAGCTACCGATGCACAGAGCTACCGATAGCCAGAGCTACTGATGCACAGAGCTACCGATGCACAGAGCTACCGATGGACAAAGAGCTACCGATGCATAGAGCTACCGATAACCAAGAGCAACCGATGGAACTAAGTTCATCGAGCTACCGATAAGAGTTACCGATAAGAGCTACCGATAAGAGCTACCGATAAGAGCTACCGATAAGAGCTACAGATAAGAGCCACCGATAATAGTTTGAAGAGCTACCGATGGAAGATCCTACACCAAATCAACCGTACACGTCTACAAACAAATGGCTACCTATAATGAACTGTGAAGTCAAATCCTATATCCTTGACCCTATTTGTTTATTACACTAACGGCTACATTTGTTACTTTTGATGCATTAAATGTTATTAAATGATTTATGTTGCCATTTCAGGAAATCGTACCAAGTACGATCGAAAAGCATAATCATTCCTTCTTCTCAGCAAAAAAAGGCATAAAAGACAACGTGTATGTATCAGTGGATAAATACAAGAGACTTGAAGAGATTGAGCATAGGGGAACACACTTGTGATCAAGCTCAAAACGTTCCAAGAACAACTGGAGAACTTGCACTCACAAGACTACTACTACCAGACTCTAGAACACAGAGCATACGTCGAGCAATCTATGCTAAAGAAGAACTACATAGAACACTTCATTTTCTGAGCCGATAACCAAGCTGAACCTGGAAGTACTGAAAGAAGAAACGATACTCTGTTTTTCAGACAAATACCAGAGAAGGACTCAGAACCATTTCTGATCAAATCCAAAGGAGTCCAGAGCTGCACTGTAATCACCAGAGCCATTCTAAACTCTATATCTTTCTCTAAGTGATTTAGTATTTGCATTACGAGCAGTGTGTGTAGCCTGTTAATTATTACACACACACTGTCTCCTGAACCTTAACTGGAGGATTTGTAAATCCTCACTCACAATCTTTACATTCTTTATTATCCCACTGTGGATAGTGGTAGAGGTCGAGTGTGACCTAGACAGCTTTGAGATGTTGTTTGTTATCCCACGTATAACTGTGGTAGAGGTCTCTTGACCTGAACAGTGTGATCACTGTTGTTAACCTAGATCCAGGGTGTGGATCACTTTATATAAATTTTGAGAGGACTAAGTCTCGGCTTGAGATTGAACCTCTTGGTTAACTCTTGTGTTTTTAGTTAAAATCTATATCCATACTATATACATTTATTTCATATTCTGCTGATATTACTTTTAAATATAATTTATCTTCAAAGCTACTTTGATAGTTAAACTCGCAAGTGTTTATATTTATTATAAACCAGTAAGTTAGTCTCAAAAGTTAATTTAATCATAAGATTAAGTTAGCTGAGAATTAATCAATCTTTGAGAAACTAATTGAACCTTTATAATCTGTATAAATTCACTACAGTTTAATTTGTTTTTGAAATTGGAGGATTTTAATAGAAATTGTTTTTAGCAGAAATTTTAATTTGAACTCAATTCACCCCCTCTTGAGTGTCCACTCCGACCAACACCTGGAATCGATAATAAATGTGGAATATATCCTCAAGCACTCTCTCACTTCTCATCACATGGATATACCCCCCATCATGTGTCCTTAAGATCAATGTATACTCTTATCACCCTAGGGATGACATTATTGGCATTAGTGTGTTGGTTTTTAATTCCTATGGGAAGATTATCATGACTATATTCTTCACGCAATGCCTTTTGGGACCCACCGATGGCTGAATCCCATGCAATTTGCATTGGAATTATTTTTACTATGGAGAGAGAATGGAAATCAATAATCATTAAATCAGATTGTATAAATATTATAAACACTATTCACTTGATGGAAATGGGCTTAAAATCTTTTTTCCTTTGATTCTGAATATTTGTTCATTGGTTTATCATTTCTCGGCTTTCTCTTTCTCCTTTACTAAAAGAGAGGGGAATAAATTAGCTCATTTGTTAGAAACATGAGGTCTTTTCGGTGTTACTAACATTTTCCTGGATGATTTTTCTTCATGGATGTCATCTCTTGTACTTCTGAATCTTTGATCCTTTTTGAACTCCCTTTAGATTGTTAGAAAAACAACAAAAACCTATTTGAAAAAAAAATGGTACCTAAATTTAATACTAACAAAAGTTAATATCTATTTGAATTACTCATTTATACTAATAGATATATTATCTGTCACTGAATTTCTTTTAGTACAACTCAACTTTTTTATAGTGACCCCTCCATCCCACAGTTGTTCCAGAACTCAATTAGACCAAAAGACCATTTTACCCAAGCTTCATCGTTGTTTAACTAATTTTAAAAATACATTCATTTCACCTCATCCATAAAAACCTTAAATTTGTAAAGACGCTGCTACAAAAGCCACAAAAATAGTGGTAGTCATTATTAGTTCAAGATAAAAGTGATATTAAAGGTACCCTTTATCAGTGCAAAAAAACACTCATAAATGGTAAACTATATCAGTCCTTTTTTAAACGCTGATAAAAACCACCCATTATCAGTGCTTTTTTTAAGTGCTAATAAAGGCCACCATTTATTATCACTTTTATTTAGAACTTATAAAAGGTGGAATTTATCATCACTCTTATTTGGTGCTGATAAAGGGATGTCCTGTGTGGCTTCATCCCACATCAGACTTATGGTCTGTTTGGGTCACACTTTATAAGTCTGGGAATTCCGCTACCAAAATGTGCCATTACTATGGGGGATTGGCACCCGCATACACCTTCACACACATAGTCCACACAATCCAACTCCTCCACATGAAAACCAATCTACTCAGCCAACTTATACATGTGTCTGCCCCCCGGCCAAGCAGTACAGCAAGCCTATATGCGAGCCGACTCCTCCATGTGATGACCCATTTTTTATACAATAATATTTTTATATATATATAAATGAATAAAAATAATATATATATATATATATTATAAATAGTAAAAAATATTATATATTTAATATAAATATATAAAATGAATAAAATGTAATAATTAAAAAATTAAAAATTAAAAAATGAATAGATTACAAAAAATGTAAAACAAATTATTCATGAAACAATTATTAATAAAAATGAATAAATTTGATATTTAAATATATATTAATTATAATTAATAATAAATAGTAAATATTAAATATAAATATATAAAAATGAATAAAATGTAATAATTAAAAACATAATAATCTCTTAATTATTTTTTTAATATTTTTTCAATCTATTCATATTTTATTTAAATTTCACTCATTTTTAACATGAATTCATTTGATATTATTTATTCATTAATAATTTTAATTTTTTTTTACTAATTTTATAATTTAATGATTTTAAATATTTATTCATTTAATATTTTTATAATTTATTCATTTTTAATGTTTTTCAAACATAATTATTTATTAATATATTTAATATTTTTAATAGAATATATTCATATATATATAATATTTCATTAGATATGATTTATATAATAAAAAGTATGTTTACATTAAATAAGTCGTATATTTAGTGATAAATGGTTTATAATTAAAAATTAATATTAATTTTAAATATTAATTATCTGTATCGAGTAATGGATGTTCAATTAAATGTCATTTTTTTCTTCAATTTAACATATATCAAATATGTGTTACGATAATTTTACAAAAACATATATGTAATTAACTCATTTTTATATAGAACTCAAATACGCATAATATTTCTGTAATTTATTCAATTTTTTATATTCGTTTTAGAGTATTATTTATTAACATAATATATTCAATATATATTATTTTTCTAATTAGTAAATTCTATTCATTTTTTATATTTTTATCCAATATATAATATTTATTACTTTTAAAAAAATCAAATTTTTTAATTTTTAATATTATTTTTTCATTAATAATCATATTTTTTTAATATTTTTTTAATTTATTCATTTTCAATTTTTCATTGTTTAATATTTTTAAAATTTTCCCATTTTTTAATATTTGTTTATACTTTTTTATTCATTATCAATTAATTTTTTAATATGGTTGTAATTTATATATCTAATATGTATTCATTTTCATTTTTACATATCCATTTATTAATATTCATTTTTAATTTTTTAAATAATTTATATAATTTGTTAAACTTATTAATTTTTTAAATTTATTCATTCTTATTATTATTTATTTCATTAATAGATGTTTCATATTATATATTAGCATTGTTCAATTTAACAAATATCAAACTTGTGTTGTATATATATACACATTAATTTCACACACATTTTCATAATTAATGCAATCTTATAAAGAAACAGACTCATATTATTTATGTAATTTATTAAAATTTTAATATGAATTTTATAATTTCATTTAGTAACATAATATATTTAATATAAAATGTTTTTAATCGATAAATTTTATTTATTCTTTTTTAATATTATTTCAGTTAATATTATTTTTCATGTTTTAATTTTTTAATTTTTATTTTTTTTAGAATTTAATCATTTTATAATATTTATTTATACATATTAATTTACTATGTTTTAATTTTTTTCAATATGTATTCATCTTCATTTAAATATATGTCCACATTTTATTTTTTTAATAATTTGTATAATTAATAAAACTTATCCTTTTTTAATATTTTTAATGTCTATTCATTTTTAATTATTCAATTTAACTCTTTTTTAACATTCATGAATTTATGATTATATATTAATTAATAATGTTCAAAATATATATATGTAAATAAAAATTTATAAATAAATATATTTATATTTATATGTAAATATATTATAATTTTTTTTGAACAATTCTGGAGTAAATTACTGAATCCCTATCCCATTTATTAAAATAAAAAAGGTACAAATGGGTGAAAGCATTGGATATAGCAGGGCAACCTTCATCTATAAAACCAAAAGGTGTCATAGCACACAAAAAACATCAAAATACACATGGCATGTTTAAAAATAAATGTCAATAACATGAGTTAGATTATGACCCCTGCAAGCCCTTTCCATGAGGGGCTCTGCCGCACAGATGTCACCCCCACTTCCAAGTCATTTCTCTTTGTAGAGGCTCATAGACTTCATCTAAATACGGTTATATGGATTCCACTTTACCCATATCACCCGAGACTGCCCCATGATGATGCCCTGAAAGTGTAGTCTCGTCCCAGGGGTATTATAATGGATCTAATTTTCCCTGACCTAAGTCTCAGTTCTAAGTCCTGTTACACTTCTTGAATCCCCTTCTATATTCCCTGCTTCCAAGGACACATCCTTAGCCGATTCTAGCACTAAAAAAGTATTGAAAATAGAATACAGAGCTTTATTCTAGTTTTCAAATCTTGAAACTCAGATACTCCATGAATCCTTTTTCAATGGAATGTGGTTCTTATGATATTAATTCTAATATTCAGCATCCATGAAAGCCCAACGCACTTGATTATAAGAAAAATAATCCTCAATATGGACTTCATATTACTCTTGAACTAGAACTGAAGCAATTAGTGTAGCCATCTTAGGACCACCAATCTTGGGAAGATCATTTGCACCACAATCTTGGATCTTATATGTCTTAGCATCGCTTTTGGAGAAACCAACAGTGTAACACCATGAGATTTTATGAGAAATATTTTTATGTATTATGTTATACGCAACACCAAATGAATCTTTCACTACAAACAACACAGGCATGGCTTGCGTTACATGCAAGAGCAACCTTCCTCGATAGCTTGCGTTGTACGTAATATCGAGTTTCACTAAACAACGATATATTATTATAATATTATTATGAACTATCCGTTATGAATATTATTAACCGAATTTTGAATTTTATAACATTATAATTCATCTTACACATTTTTTAGAACATGGTATGAGAACAAAATCAATTTTTCGGATAAAAGAAGTATTTTTTTAAAAATGCAGTTTTAGAGCCTTTTGATGGCGCACCCATTTTAAATCTAATTTTTGACAAGTTTGTAAGTTAAATTTAACAAAATAAAATTCTTATTTGGAATCAGGATATAAAAATTTACTTTGGATAAATTTTAGATATTTTTCTGATAAGTTTATCATTTTGATGAATAGTAAAAATACACCAAATTTTAATTGAAAACAACTTTTTTCATCAAAATAATTTATATGGTTAAAATATATTATTGAATGGTTTTAAAGTTTAAATAGAATATATTTTTACCATTTAATATAATTTATTTCATTATCATTAATTTTACATTGAATTCATAGGTAAAAACATTTCAATCTTTTGCAATGTTTTAACTTTTAAAACCAGTTTTCTCAACAACGGGGTTAATTTTAAATTAATTACTGAAACTTCTGTGTATTGAATTTTAAAAAATGGATTCCATATTTGTAATCATTTGGTCCAAATTATGTTTATAGGTTAGTTTTATTTATTTTTTGATATTATGAATAGTAACTATGGTAATTTTTATTTACTACAGTTAAAGGTAAATCGGATAATTAAGGGTAAAAATAAGATTATAAAATTACCCTAACGCCTGCCAAAATTTTATTGGATGAATAAAAGTCGACCCATATCACCTAGGGATCGGAATAGATTCATTTCATGGACTTTTGACCATGAGAATGATGTAATTGTTATTAAAACCAAAGAAAGTTAAAATAAGTAACTTTCTTATATCTTATAAGTGTAATAATTTTAATTTAGTGATAAACTTCATAAAACTTAGAAATTAAATTGTCTCCAGAAAGATAATAAAATTATATACATCATGGGAATTTATTTATAATTTTTAGGTATTAAATGATTATCATTAATGATGACACAATAGTGATGTAGAAATTATTTTATTGATTGAAATATCAAATAAATGGTTTTACAAAAATTAAACTAAATATTATATGAACTAGTTAATGTTCTAAAAAACTTTTATAGATGAATATGACATGTTATGAATATATTAAATGTTTTGGTTCTAATATATCCTCTATGTGTATTTTATTTAAATTCGTATAAATGAATAGTGTCAAAATTGACACGATCGTTATTTTATAAAAATAACATATTATAAAATTGTTTAAAAATCACAAAAGTATTTAAAAATTATAAATTGAAATTATATGGTCTAAAATGTCATAAAGTATCCAATTATGGACAATTCACAACACATAAGTAATTATTTATAACAATTTAAAATTTAGAATATTATTACCACAAATAAAATTAAATACATTAAATAAGGATAAATCAAGTTGATAAGGTTTAAATAAACATCTCAACATGTCTAAATTTTATTGGTTGATGATCTTACAACCCTATCTCATATAATATTCTAATTTGAGTCATTTTTTAAGTATTTATGTGGGATTTGAGTTTATTATAAATTTATATTTTTGAGGTTTCCAAAGGTGCCCCTCTCCTCTCTTATAAAAGGTCACATCCTCTCTCTCCTCTTCACAACATTTTGAGCCTTCAAGCTTAAAAAAACCCTATCCATTTCTCTTATAAACTTCCCTATAAACATACTATAGGTCCTTGTCTTCTTCAAAGACCAACTTTAGTGCCCTAAGAGGAGGTTTAGAAGTGACGCGTCGAAGAAGAGGTAATATCTTTTACCGATTCTTTCAAATTTATTTCTTATTCTACTACCTCTTCTTTATTTGTTTCATTATAAAGTAATAACATAAGAATAACTCATATACAGATATGTAATTAAAAATATTAAACAACCCTATTTCAGCTTCTATCCATCCTACGGAAAACGAAATCACCGCGCGTGCATACGTACGGAATACCGTCTCCACGCCGTGGTGTAATCTGTTTTCCACCACCACCTTACTTGGAAGGATATTATGGTTTAAAGAATAATTATATATGATTATTATAACATGATACAAATTATGAGATATTCTATCATCTACTCCAATACCATTCAATAATTATGGTAATGATATCGTCGCTCGTTCGTACGTACGGCTTACCATCTCCACGGTGCAATGTGATTCGTTCTACATGATCTTCATTAAACCATGATTATATAAATGAATTTAATGAATAAATCTGATATATATTATACTAATACCATTCTGTAAATGATATAACTATAACCTAAATATAGTAATATGATATTATCTGACAAAATATACGTATGAAAATAAAGCAGTTAATACCCAAATAATGAGTAACATTGAAATGTTACTAACAAACGGATGAAAATATGGTCATAAATGTTATCATAAAAATAATTATGATTCTTGAATAGATATGTAACAATATTTAAATCAGTATACAGTAGGTTCGGATTAATATGAATCATATCGAACATAAGGTAAGGGAAAATCTCACAATCTTTTTTTGTTATCCGAGATTTTTTATACTTCGGTATTTATTGGGGCATATTTATCATCCACATCCATGTTTCCTCAATATGTAATATTATTTATATCCTCATAAAATTGTTTAAATATAATTTCAATTATTTCTGAATTTTTATTAAAAGATATGAGAGGAATCTTTTTTCGTTTTCAGTACGAGATACTTTTTGACTTTTTCGGCCAAAGTACGAGAAGAATTTTTTTTAACTTATACGGCATGAATAGATTTTTATGGTTTCATAACTCTTTATTTCCATAAAGATTCCTCTATAATATTTCGTGATTATTTTTAATAAAATTCCTTTCTTTCAAAATTTCATTTCATTTTGAGAAAATAAAATGCTTTTGAAGAAGAAAGGATATTTTCCTCAAGAACTGAGTTCAAGTGTTTTATCAAAATTATTTTCTATGGAAGATGATATAGGGTTATTTATCTATCATTATTATTACATTTATTTGATTATGTTATGATGGAATTATTTTTATGAAGTCCTTTTATATTATATGGATTATGTTATGATGGCATAATGTTTAAGAATCCCATTTTTATAACATGGGTTATGCTATGATCTATGATTTATGATTTTGTGGCAAACATAAGAATGATTTCATTATGATATGGGTGGGACCTATATCTCCCTCCAATTAATTGGGTAAAGATGTATATCTCATGAGATAGACATGGTTAGAACAGCAAGTTAATCTGGTTCAGTGATACAGGACTGGAACGAGGAGTGGACTCGGTTCAGTAATGGACTTTGCTCGCTATGATGGTCTGGGAAATGATTCTTGACTAATATGAAATGATTTTCTAAGATTATGTGTGTATTCCACAAAGTTTCATGTTTTAAGTTATGATTATTGGGATTACATTTCACTACTATGATTTATCCCATGTCATGATATTATGATCTCTTTTGTAGGATAAGATTTTCAAAATGTTATGTTCTTATGAACATGATATGATTGATATTTCCTTTGTTTACCCTTACTTAGAATTGATCTCACCCTTTTTTTATGTTTTCTTTTCCCCATATCAAGAAGAAGGGTATTAAGTAGGATATGCCAAAAGGGACTCTAGATATGATGAAATAAACGAGAGATAATGTAGATGATTTATGAACCAGTTGTTTATGTTTACCAGTTTCTAAAGACACTATACCTATACAGTCCGATCATGGTTTTGTTATATGTTGTAATAAATATGCTTCAATTATTAAGTAATAACAATGTATGTAATGTATGGGCCGTTATAAACAGAGTTAGCATCATATGCTTCTTTGATAATATAAGCTACATGAATTCCACATACTTTAGTGTGATCCAAATTGGGATCAATATCCACCTAATCAACAGGATGGGAAAAACATGCCAATTCTAAGGTTCTCTTTCCCTCTGAACCATCCAACACACATGTCCTCAGAGACAAAAACTATCTTGTCAAACTTTTCAACAATGAATTGTTAATCAATCCCTAGTTTTTGGGCGACAGTCCTAGATTTTGATTTATTATTGACCTCATTGTCCAATTTATTCTTACCTATTCTAGATATTGATGCAATAATCTACTCTTGATAATGCTCCTGATCAAAAAAATATTGTGTCATTTCTTCATCGGATGAATTTTCATCATTGTCCATCCCTTCTTCTACAATCCCCACCCATGACCTGGTGTTCTTCTACCCATTAATATCCATTTCTCACACACCAGTAGAGGCATGTCGACCATGAGGTTCTTAAGTATCCATAACATTAGCACATTCCCTCGGATTAGGGGTGTTCTCCAATGGTTTAGACCCGTCCTTGATGAGTATATCTGCAATAGTGGTTTCAGTTGGTCTAGATTTAGAGAGATCATATAGATAAGGAAAAGTCATACCCTGATCGGGCTCACAACCATTCCCCTTTGAAGATTACATTTTTTGTATGGATTGTATTTTTTTTCAAATGAACATTGATGTTAATATGATGAATCATCTTTAAAGTTAATTGAACTTGAAAAATGAATTGTTATGGATTCATGGTGATTCCTAGAGAATTTTTATAGATTCCATATAATTGGACGTCACGGTTGATAATTGTTATGGATTCCATAGAATTGGTTTTCACTCTTGAGAAATTATTCATGTTGGTAAATCATATTATTTTTTAACTAGTTTTAAGTTCAAAATACATGTATCAAATTTGATACATTATTTATAATAGTTAAGATGGTTTAAGTACCATTCATTTGAGGATGAAGAAGTTCTTGGGAATTTATATTCCAAAAATAATAATTGAAGAGCATGAAGAGGTGGTAAGTCGGTTTTATATTTGAACAGAAATTTTGAAAGGTCGTGGAGTTCTAAGGTGGCCATGCATCTCATTTTTAATTCCATTACATACTTGGTTTTTTAACTATGTGTTTTATGGGGTTTACATAAAAAATTGGCCAGCCAACCAAGCTATCTAGCTAGCCCAAACTGAGGGCATTTGTGGGACTCTAGGTCTACTGCACCTAAGGAAATCCAGCCAGGCCAGCTGGTTAGCCTCATAGAGGGTTTTGTGCAATCCCAAAGGAGTGCATGGGTAATCCCATGCTTAGCGTGGGCCGAATATCGTAAGGAGGTGGGTGTATATCGGGCCTACAGAATTAGTATGGGGTGGTCCTGGGGAGGGGAAGAAAGAATTCTGAGTGGTAAGCGAAGTGGATTGAGTTATATACAGTGACTTATCCATGTTGAGGATTCAATGTAGTATGGGTTTTCGTGCATAATGTTCATATGTTTTAAAAACAAAAACATAACTGGAGCCATCTGATTAGACAAATTTCCATCGTCTATTGCATCCTACGTCCCACTCATTTGAATCAGTGGTTTCTGATCTCCCACTCCCTCTACCTTTGAATTCTAGTGCACACTCATCAATTGTGCCACCATCTTCCTCCCTCTACCGCTCGACGGTGCTGCTGGTTCGTCATCAGCCTAACTGTAAATGAAGTTGTTGGAGGCTGTGTCATTTCGGGTGTTTGAGAATATTAGTTTCATGTGATACTCCTCACATGCATGTGATCAGTTCACTGTAAATATGAAGGTCCCTCACAAAGGAAACACTCCACGATTTGTGGTGTATCTCTTGTCCACGTTTGAAGATTTCAAAGATGAGGATCTTGGGTATTCAAATGGATGATTTAAATGACATATCATCCGAGATTTAAATATAGTAAATGGATTTGATCCTCACATATAAAAGGAGAGTCATCAAGGTCGAACAAGTTGCTACCATCCACATACCCAAGAGCTCTTGTATCAAAATAGATCCTCTTCATGCTTCTGTTTCATGAAGGAAAATGAAAGTCCTGTGAGACCTCCAGAATTCACGTAGAGATGAGTCCTTTAAGGATTTGACAATAGAAAATCACTCTCAAACAATATTTGTAAATAAATGCATTCAATAAAATAAAGGTATAGCACAAATGCGCCTCCCAGGATTTCGTGATGAGATGAGATCCGTGAAACCCTCCGGGTTTGCAAACAATATTTAGACCCATTAGTCAGTGCTTGAGTCAATCACTGCTATTGTGCTTCTTGAACATCCACAAATCTAATAGCTTGCATGCTCCTATTTTCACGTTATGATGCCACACTGTTTGCAGGAGTGTTTGTTTTTGTGAAGATGGATAATGCATGAAGACAGGGGTAGTATGTACATGCATGAATCACATGAACTCTTGTACATTACATGAGATACTCGAATTCATGTGTATGTAAAGGAGAGAAAAAGAAGAGGCCAATTTTGTGTGTGTTGAGAAACAGAAATTGGAAAGTGGTTTTTACCAAGAAGAATGTGCAAGAATCCATGCACACTTACAAGACCATTGGATACCCGAACGTGAGTTGTGAAAAGATACAAAGAGATGGAAAACATTTCATGCATTATTTCATGAATATGTAAATACTCATTCACACATAAATGGTTATTCATTTGAGATACCCAAAACATAATTAATGTTTTTCACTACATTGATGAATGTGAAGGGGGTTTACATGTTTTGATGAAAACATTGAATGCATGAAATTCACATGATTTAATTGGGTTGATAATTCAAGAATATAAGAAAAAGACGAATTGAGGGTTCCTACCTGATGATTGACTATTATTTAGGGTTGTTTAATTGTTATGATTAAGTGTTGATATGGTCATTACTGTTTTAATAATCACAAAGGAGTTTTCTGATTCAAGCAGAAGAAAAACGATATCTCATTGCATTCGGTTTTGCATTGAAGAATAAAGTGAGAAGAATAGAATAAAATATAATATGAAGATAGTAAATCTTGTCTTTTGTTGTTAGGAAGAGGAAATAGGAGTAACTTTTATGCTACTAAGTAAGTAACAAGGTGAAGAAGAAATTTTTTGAAGAACAAAGAAATACTATAAAATCAACAGGTCTCAATAGGTAGAAGACTTCATTGGTGTTACAAACCCTCATCAAAAAGGATAATACTATCTTGGGAGGTAGTATAAAGATCTATCCATGTATGATAAAACAACTTATATTGTGTTGTTTTCATAGGGAGATATGAGTGTAAGGGAATATCCTACTAATTGTGACCACATTCAAAGGATTTTTTTCTATTGTTTGTGTGTTTAGAATTATTTCTAGACCATGCCAAGGACTAGATAATATTATTTAGTAGTGAACCTTGTAAAAATATTATGTGGTATCTTTACTGATTTCATATAATTTCATGTGATAGGGAAAAGGGAATAAGAGAATCAACATTCTAACAGGTCAAGAGGTATAGGAATAAAAAGCTATAATTGGATTAAAAAGTCCCCAAAACCGATTCACCCCCCCCCCCCCTCATTGTTATGTATATCCAACACTAGTCCATAAAATTGGTATCATAAGCATGTTCACCTCTAATATATTCTTTATAGTGAATTTATTCTCTTTTGAAGATTTGAGTTTCTTTCCAATGTCAATAATGAAGTTCATTTTTTATGAATATCTAGTTATCTCTGAGTAGAATTCCATATCTACCAAGGAAATGTTAAATATTGAAAATAAAGAGAAGAAGAATTTGAATAATAAGACCCTCTCATTTAAATAAGTGGAAGTATTTGTTTCTCCATGCCTTGCTGAAAATTAAGACATATCAGTCTTGGAAAGTAATGAGTAGGTGGATCAAGTTTCCACCAAGAAGATGGATAAACTTCCTACCTCTAGTGATCATTATGTATGTGTTGGTACATTTGAAAATTATCCTCAAGATGAAAATTCTAGACAAATTGGTGATGATCGATCTAAAAATTCTCAACAAATATCTCCTTATAGATTAAGAATTATTCTTCATAGTATTCTTGAATAAATTGTCTCACTTCTTTTTGTAGTCCTTCAATGTCTGCAAGAAGATATCACTCAGCTGGAAGAATAAATTGATGTTTTGGATAAGGGGTTTCAAGAAAAAATAATTGAATGTTTGAAGCTCTCCAGAAAAGTTGGATCCTTTGAAGCAAAAAATAGGGAACTTGAAATGAGTTCCTAAAAATGACTCAAAGATGTTGAAGATAAAGATGGAGTCAATAAGACTCTGAAAGAAAATATACATACACTTTAAGATAAGATGAAGAAGGTCACTAAAGACAAGGGTTTATATTTGAAAGAGACTTCCATGAAGATCAAGGAACTTGACTCTTGGTCACAAAACAAAGTTTAGATACATGAAGATGAAGTTAAAATAATGAATAATTCTTATGAAGAGAAGATGATTATGATTGAAGATCATAAAATCATCCTCAATATTAAATGTATATTATTTGAAGTTTAGTTGGAAATTCTTTAGAAGAAACATATTAAAACTTCACAAAAAGAAGGAGACTGTTGAAATTGGTACTTAATGTTCATTGTAGGATTATATGGTTTAAATACCTCCACCATGTGATAATAAGATCATTAAATCTTTCAATGATATATAAAAAGTGTCTGAAAAGGAAAACGTAACATCCATACCATATTTTACTAATGTTTCTAAATTTATTTCCACAGAAAGTGTAGGCAGAAAAACAGAATCCAAACAAGTATAGATGAATAAAGGTGAAAATAAACCTACCATCATGACTAGGGTGGATAGGATTAATTGTATAGAATATAGTTCCCCAAAAATTACCGAAAACATATTGATGAAGAACCAACAACCTTATACTGAATATATCAAGAAATAAAGATTTGTGGTTCAATGTTTGGGCTGCAACAGATTTGGGAAATGTGAATTAAATTGTCGGTACAATCCTCAAAATATAAAAGCATAGAGGAAGCATATATCAAGGGGAGAAAACTAGAGAGGAAGAAGCAACATCCACAGGTCCAGAAGCATATGGATATTACAAACAGATTTGGTATTATTGATAATGTATGTGATGTATGCAATGGAAGTGGTCACATGGTTGATACATGATCATATCAACATGTATCCAAATCTGATAAGAATAGGAGATCACAAAAATTTTTCAAGTAATGAAGAAGAAACATTTGTAAGTAATCATAAGATATTTGTAAAAACTAATCCTCCCAAGAAGATTCCAAGAAAGAAATTTGAGAAGACCTTGGATCTCAAATCCAAGAAGTTAAAGGGAAGTGCATCCAAAATAGCTACTTAGAGGGATGACACTCAGAAGAATCAATGTATAAAATACAAACATAATACTATAGTTTATAATGACATGTTAGTTATTTGGCCTGAATACTTAGAAAGAATGAGGAAAATTTAAGATTCACAAGTTAAGGATACTGTAAGAGGAATTTATAAGATTCCACATGATGAAAATAAATCGAATGAGAGTTTTCAAACAAATGGAAACTCATATGTTAAATAAGTCTTATGTGAGAGATGCATGAAATCTGGTCACATTAAAAAGGTTGTTTAACCTTATTACTAGAATAAGAAGAATTCCTAAAAAGTAGTAATGATGTATCATCCATGAAGGATGATAAGAATAAAACTTCTCCACACAAATCAGAAGAGGATGTGAAGAGATCCTTGCTATCTCAGCATAAATCGGAAAAGAAGTTCAGATGTGAAATCATGAAGACTGGATCAAATAGAAAAACTTTGTTAAGAAAAAAATCTCAACATTGAATTTAATATTAATGAAGTAAGAAGCATCCACCTTATTCTCTTAAATCATTGTGTATTTTATTTGTGCATATAATACAGGGAATCGAAGGTGATGCAAGTTCTCAGGGGGAGAACCTGAGAAGTAGTGAGTGTTGAAAATTCTTGATAGAAAACTATTGAATTTTCCATCCTTGGATGATTCCTCAATTAATATTTAAATATTAATATGATGAAGGATCATCTTTGATGAAGATGGAGAATGTGATGTTCTATTTTGTAAATCCAGGATAAAGAAGATTCCATCTTGGTTTGATCTTATTTCATGATATACATTTCTCATTAGATCCACCATTATGAAGATGATGGGGATTGTTTTCTTTGGGGGGAGACAAATGAATAAGCTTCCATAATTATTATTTCAATTTTTATCATATCTGATTATTCTATAAATTTCTTTAAAATCATGTCACTAGAAAAGGTATGTCTCTTAATCTCTCATCGCTAGTTATTAAAAATAACAAATCTTTTACAAAGGGGGACCAATTGAATTATTCAATGACATAAGAAGAATATAAGTTCCCCAAGGACACTTATCCTTCCTATTTCACTTGAATGTTTTTGATCTATTTATTGAAGTGAGTGCAGGAGTTTCAACTTGATTGTTCCTAAAAAGATTCATCTCACATTTAGTCATTTCAGCCTTGAATGAAAGTGAATAATCCTTGAAGACAAGTATGTGAGTTTTCATTTCATAAGGTATCATGATCATTTGTTAATGGATAGATTTTTTGTCTAAATAAAATACTCTTATTTTCTACACTGAGCACAACTCATGTAGACTTAGAGTGTAATGATGGATGGCACATTACTTAAGTATGGACTGATACCCTTTTTCCCATCAACTTTTTATTTCTTGTTAATAATGGGGAGATAGAGTGAAATGAATGTTTGAAATGTTTGTGGGAGAGGTAAGATAATATTTACACATATTTACACATTTATTTGGGAAGAATTTTGAAGGTATTGTCAACAAATACAAATTGGTAGATTGAAGAGCCAATTTTGTGTATGGATTTCATGTGTTGTCAAATGAACATTGATGTCAATATGATGAAGCATCTCAAAAGTTAATGGATCTTGGAAGATTAATTGTTATGGATTCTCATGATTCCTGGAGAATTGTTATGGATTCCATAGAATTGGATGTCATGATTTAAAATTGTTATGGATTCCATAACATTGTATGTCATGCTTGAGGAGTTCTTCATGTTGGTAAATCTGATGATTGTTGAACTGGTTCTAAGTTCAAAGTACATATATCAAGTGTGATACATTGTTTACAATAGTGAATATGGTTTAAGTACCATCCATTTTAGGATGAAGAAGTTATTTGGAATTTATATTCCAAAAACAATAATTGAAGAGCATGAATAGTTGTTTAATTGGTTTTATATTTTAAGAGAAGTTATGAAAGGTATTGGAGTTCTAATGTGGCCATGAATCTCATTTTTAATTCCATTACATACATGGTTTTTTAAATAAGTGTTTATATGGGTATTAATTAAAAAACCTGGATGCCAACCAAACTAACTAGATATCCTCAAATGAGGTCATTTGCAGGAATCTAGGTCGACTGCACCCAAGGGAAGATAGATAGGATAGTTGGCTGACTGCATGGAGGGTCATGTGTAAGATCGAAGGAGTGCATTGGAAAGCTCGTGCATAGCATACACTGAAGGCAGCAAGGAGGTGGGTGCAGAGTGTGCCTGCAAAACTGGTATGGTGCTGTAATAGGGAGAGGGATAGAAAATTCTAAGTGGTGTGCACATAATCTTGAGTTATATACCATGTCTTAGTTGTGTTGAGGTTTTGATGTTGGACAGGGTTTCATGTGTATTGTTCATATGTTTTAAAAACACTAACATAAACAGAACCATCCGATCTGACATATCCCCATCATCCATCGCATCTTGCTTCCTGCTCCTTTGAATCAAGTTCATTTGATCTCCCACGGCCTCTGCCTCGGAATTCTTGAGTGCACTCATCATTCGTGCGACTATCTTCCTCCCTTTGCCACTCAATGGCATTGCTGGTTTTCCATCCTCCAAACTGAAAGTGAAGTTTATGTACGCCATTTCATTTTGGGTGCTTGAGAATATGTGTTTCATGTGATCCTCATCGCATGAATGTGATCAGTTCCCCACAAAGAACAAAGCCGCTCGAAAAGTAAACATGTGATGATTTGTGGTGTATCTCTTGTTCACATTTGAAGATTTAAAATATGAGGATCTTTTTTATTCAGATGGATTATTTAAATGAATTATCTTTCAAGATTTGAATATGGTGAAAGGATTTGATCCTCACCTATAAAAGGAGAGGCACTGAGGTTGAGCAAGCTACTTCTGTCTGCATACCTGAGATCTCTTGTTTCAAAAAAAATCCTATGCATGCTTCTATTTTGTGAAGTAAAAAAGAGTCCCATGAGCCCTCTAGGCTTCTCTAATAGAGGAGTCCCATGGGCCTTCTACAATTGAAAATCACCCTCTAGTGATATTTGTGAAGAACTATGTTTTTTAAAGCAAAGTGATAGTGAAAATGTGTATCCCTTTTTTCATGATGAGATGAGATATACAAAACCCTCTTGGTTCATGAATGATCTTCAGACCCATGAGCCAATAATTGAGTCAAGCACTCCAAAAATGCTTCGGGAAGATCCAAAAAACTCATGGTTTTCATGCTCCTATTTTCATGTTAAGAAGTTACACTGTTTTCCGGAGTGTTTGTTTTGTGAATAAGGATAATTCATGAAGACGGGGGTAGTATGTGAATGCATGAATCACATTCACTCATGTACAAGACATGAGATACTCGAATTTGTGCGTATGAAAAGAAGAGAAAAAGAATAGGTAGATTTTGTGTGTGTTAGGAAACACAAAGTGGACAGTGGGTTTCATGAAGAAGAAAGTGCATGCTTCCATAAACACTTATAAGACCATTGGATACTCGAACATGTGTTGTGAAAAGAGAAAAAGTGGAGGAAAACAATTCATGCATTTTTGCATGCATACGTAAACACTCATGAATGCCTAAATGGTTATTCCTTTGAGATACCCAATACATTGTTTAAGATTTCACAACATTGATGAATGTGAAATGGATTTAATAGTTTTTCATCAAAAAATGAATGTGTGAAGTGCACATGATTTAATTGGGTTGATAATTCAAGAATAGAATAAGAAGAAGAATTGAGTGTGACCAACTTAAGATTGAAAATTATTAAGTGCAGTTTAATTGTGATGATGTTATGTTTATCTGGTCATTATTTTTTTAATAATCACAAAGGAGTTTTTTGATTCAGGAAGTAGAAGAAATAGATCACAGTGCAGTCAATTTTACATTGAAGAAGAAAGTGATAATAATAGAAGAAGAGGGAAGAATATGAGAGTTTAGGTATTAGTTTCCTATTGAGAAGAGATAAGAGGAGTTATTTTCATGTTTTTAATCAAGTAACAAATTTAAGAAGAATGTTGTGTAAGAAAAAAGTAGTATTATGGCATCAAAAGGTCTCAACAGGTGGAAGGCTTCATTGGTGTTACAAACCCTCATCGACAAGGAGAAGATTTTCTTGGGGGGTAGTATAAAGATCCAGAAAAGTGCTATAAAACATGAACTATCGTATTGTTTTCATAGTCGCACATGATTGTAAGGGAATATATTACTCATTGTAACCAAATTAAAAGGATTACTTTCAAGTGTTTATGTGGTCATGATTATTTCTAGACCATACCAAGGACTACCAACTTTTATTGAGTAGTGAACCTTATAAAAATATTGTGTTCTATATTTACTACTTTCATATACATGCATGTGATAGGAAATAACGAATAAGAGAATAAAGACCATAAAATGTCAAGAGTTTCATGGATAAAAAATATATAATTAGATTAAAAAGTCCCCAACACGGATTCAATCCCCCCCCCCCTCATTGTTAGGCATATCCAAAACTGGTCCTTACACCCTCTCCCTCTGAGACCACCTGATTGTGAACTCCTACATCTTAAGAATTAACATGATCAACATTTCCAGGACCACCTTGATCATTTTATTTCAAAAATATAATCTTTTTGAATAATTAATTTCCATCATGACATCACATAGAGCATAAAATCAAAAAATAGATCTCTTTCCATTCAAAATTTCATGTCCTATGACCTTACAATCCATAAAAAATCATGGAAATTTTTCATGCTCAATTATAAAATCATTCTCATCATCATCGATTGAAATAAAAACTATATCAACCAATGCAGAACACAAGTCTACATTAACTGAAAAGTAAGCATATTGGCTAAATATAGCCACATCGTTTTCTTTTTCCATTTTAATGGGAACCCCGATCGACATTGAAATATCATAAACTGTTTGAGGGTGATAAATTATCTATTTTAAACAATATATCATGACCCATAGCTTAATATAGGAACTTCCAACCTCCATAGGATTTAACTTCTTATCCCATTCCTGGATGTGCAGAAAACCTGGCTTGAGAGAGATTGATCCAAAACCCTAATATCATATATTCAAATCCTATGGTGCGCTATTGTTTCTACTTATCTATCATTTATCAGTTTCATTATATTATCATCAACATGAATCACATACCCTATGCATACCTAGCACCACCACGCATAGGCACCTGCAATATCCATTTCTTACAGGTCGTTTGGTAGGGATAATTCCTAGGGAAATGATTTTATTTGGAGGTGTTGAAATCTATTTCCCCTACCAAAATGTCTAATTTTCAATATGGTGTGGTTTTTTATTTTCCTCTTCCCTTGTAATGTTTTTTAGCATAAATAAGACACAAACTACCCCAAATATATATAAATATTTTTATAAAATAATTTAAAAATAACAAAACACTCAACATAAATACCATAACATGGTTTCAATATTGCATTAGTCAAATATTGATGCCTAATATATGAATTTCGTTTATATTCACTGTATTAGTCTCTATTTAATGAAACATGGAATTCCTATAAAATTATTTATTTATTTTAATTCATATATTTATTAATTTACATTTTCTTAAATTTTTTTATATAAGCTCATATAAGATATATCTTCCCTAATTATATAGTGTATTTCTAAAATATTTTTCTATACATATGGAATTTAATATCCAAAATTATTCCCTCAAAATGAATTAATATTCTTTTCTAAAACCATTAAATTCATTACATTCATTTTAGATATGTCAATGTAAATAATTTTATTGAGTAAATATAGTAGGTTTTTCTAAAATATGTATAGAATCTATTGATGATGGCGTAATGGGTGTCACATAGAATGGGTGTAAGTTTTACTATTCAATAAATTCATTAACAGATCAAATTATGATAAGGAATTTTTAAATGGACACTCTATGGAAAATATTTCATTTTACTCCATTTTTTCATTGTAGTTACGACCATAGAAGAAATATCCATCTATTTGTTTAGTGGAATGAATTTTTTGGTATAGGTTTATAGATGATCCAAGATTATAAATTGGTGACCAAAATGATATAATCTCAAGAGATAAATCATACATTATACTAATGATATTATAGATATGTATTTCGGGAAGGTAAACATTGAACATAGTCTATTTATTATGTTACTATGTACTTTAACTATTTATATAGTCAGAAAACTATCTTATAAAATCCTCTAAGAACATATATAATATTAATCTTGTTTTTAAATATTTACAACTATTAAATTTATCTTATTAATTCAATTTATATTGGTTAAAATATTTATTGATTAACCCATAAAACATTATAAAAAAATAAGTTTAAATTATAATTTTTACAATTTATATAGAGTTATACTTTTAAATATGATGACAATTATTTTTTAAAATCATGTAGATTAATTTCATAAGAAGTGTATATAATATCATTTTCTAAATTAAATAATTATTTAAAAATACCCCATGACTAAAAAATATTTTTATATCTTATTTTTTTACTAATTTATCACATTTTCTCCTTTATCAGTGTCTTTATCCTTGTGATATTGTCCTTAATGTGCATCACCTACCTCGTGCATACCTAATATGAAACCACCATCATACACTACTTTATATAGTCCTAAAAACATCCTCAATTCACCACCAAACTCAAGCTTCTTCGGATCCGTTCAATTTTTCTCATCCTTAATGTTTCCTTTTGACTTCATGTTTGAGTGAGTGATACTTTTTAGTGTCTAAATATCGAATTAATTATAAGTAACATTTGACCACTAGAAAGTGGTGTTCAGTAAAACTTCCTAACTCTATCCACATCCTGGGATAATTCTGAATCGAGGGATTTGATCAAAATTCATACATCAGGGAGAATCCAAGTTATAGGTATCCTTCCCCTAGCTGACCCCATTCAAAACATCGATATCTATTTTCATCTTGTTTAAACCTCACTTTGAGATTACACTATGATATTTTTTCAAATTTGATTATATATGGTGGTTTCAGTGATATTTGAATTTGTTTTTAGGTGATCACATGTAGTTAGTCTTATAATATAATAATTAGTTTGAGATGAGTATTTATGGTGATCCCACTAGGACACTTATTTATGTTTTGTTGAAGTTTGTTGTTTCATAATCTGATAAATGATCATCAACTTTGGTTCCTAAGAACCATATCAGTGAAAACCCACCTGAACCGCCATGTAAAAACTAAATAAATGAATAAGAATCAACCCCCCACCCCAACCCTCTTATTGGACTCCAACTAAGAAAAGTTCCATAAATAATCCTAGAATTATCACCTTTTCTACTCACAAAACATCAAATTGAGAACCTAGACCAACAACCACATGTTTTACCAAGACTGTTTCTTTTCATGTCACCCTTTTATAAATTGATAACTTGTTAAGAATCATCACCAATAACATTAAAATGTTGGGTTTCTATTATGATAAGTATCTATAACATTATCCTTCGATTATCGAAACCTTTTGTATATTTATGTAATGTTTTTAAAAAATTCATATTTTATTATCCTAATAGGATGGAGATTAATTGAAAATGGATGAGTGTTAATTGTATGACAAAAGAGCATGAGGATGGATTTAAATAGTTCATCAAGTTTTTAATGGAGCATGTGTACAACCCTTCCCACATATTTTTTTCTTGTTTATATTTTTTTTATTAAAGAAAAATTAGTCTTGAATAGTTGGAAGAATATTTTATTTGTCGCATAATATATTAGAGCTATAAATTTTGGACTAGGCATGATGAGAAACTAAATGTACACACTGATTAGGATGATACTATGATCTATGGATCATTTGATATGAATACCAGTGTAAATATTGATGGTGATAATATATAATAAATGAAAATAGAAATTGAATATGACCTTCATGATTTTCAAAATTTGTTTGAGAAGTGAAATAGTTGTGATAAGAGACCATTTTATACTGGTTTTACTAAATATACATATTTTCATCTATATTGAGAATATATAATTTGAAAGATGGCAGTAGATGAAGTGATGCCAGCTTTATAGAACTACTTGGTCTTCTAAATGATATGATACCAAAAGAAAATGAACTTCTATATCAAACATATCACACTAAAAAATTGCTACTTTCAATGGGAATGATCTTTGAAAAAAACATGCATGTCTAAATGATTTCATATTGTTTAACAAGGACCATGAATCACTCATAAAATGTCCTAAGTGTGGCATGATTTGATATAAGAATGATAAATCATGTACTTAAAAATCTATATGGTACTTTTCTATCATTACATAGTTTAGATGACTACATGGATTTGAGGAAATTGTGAGATAATTGACATGGTACGCAAATGAATGAATTGAAGATGGGAAACTACACCATTCATTAGACTCTCCTTGGTAAAATAAAATTTATTATGAGTATCCTGAATTTGGAAATGAGCTAATAAACCACTTTCTCATTTTCTAAAAATGGAATAAATCCTCTTGGTTTAAAAATTAGTTCTCATAGTACATGGCTATTTATGTTGGTAAATTATAATTTTCCACCAGGGTTATGCATGAATCACAAATACATTACACTGTCTCTACTTATATTTGGACCAAAAAACCCATTAATGATATTGATGACTATTTGGATCCATTTATCAAAGATTTAAAATTGATATTTGATATAGTTTTTACATTGTATGATTCTCATATAAGTGAAGAATTCACATTAATATTCGTGTTATATGAGACGATAAATGACTTTCCAGCTTATGTAAATTTTTCAGGCTATAACATTAAAATAATGTTGGGGTGTCCCATTTGTGAAGATTGCACACTCTTAGTTTGATTGAAACATTCATAAAAGACTATGTTTTTAGAACAACAGAAATTTTTACCTCAATAACATAAATACCAATCCTAGATGGAAACATTCAATGGAAGTAAAAAAATGTATCGCACCGTCTCTATTGATGGTTGATCAACTATTTGAGAAAGTAAAATTAATTAACACTATTTTTTGTAAATCCTTTTCAAAAAACCTTATTAAATCCAAATATAAAAATAGATAAATTTTCTTTGAATTATCATACTGAAATTATTTATACATAAAATATTTTTTTGATGTCATGCATGTAGAAATAAATTTATTTTATAGTGTTATTATCATATTAATAAATATTAATGATAAAAAAACGGAATCAAGGCTAGTTTGGACATGATTAGAATGAGGATAAAGGAAGAGTTGGCACTGTGTAATGGTGGTAGATGGATATTTCTTCCATTATCATCTTACACTCTATCCAAAAAATAAAAATTACAATTTTACAATTTCCTTAATGGTTTAAAATTTCTAGAGTGGTATTCATAAAATATCAAGAGTGTCGTTTCAATGACTAATTTGATGTCACAGGGTCTAAAGTCTCACAACTTTCATGTTTTGATGTAATATTTCATACCTATCACTTTACATTGCATTCTACCTAAAAAATTATGACATACATTAAATAGACACTGCCTATCTTTTAAAGTCATGTGTACTATAGTAGTGGAAGTGAAGTTTCCAATCATGAATAAGGATATTTCAATCATATTATATGAATTATTGATGTTCTTACGGTGATAATTCTATGATATAATGGTCCACTAGATGGTTCTCTTGGTTAAGTAGGTTAGACTGTGTGGTCCTATCCATTATATATGGATGTACCAAATTGAATTATATATGAAGATTTTGAAAGGGTATGCCAATAATAAAAGTCATCAGGAAGGTTGTATTACAGATTGATATATTTTTGAAGAATATTTTGAATTCTATAGTGATTACATATCACATGTTAATAACATTAGTCTCCCAATGTCTCATCACAGTAGAGGCATTACGGGTGAATCTATTTTTAGAAGAGATGTTGTTAAAATTACCATCACAGTGTGGGAAGAACATCACCTTTACATTTAACATAACAGTTCATAGGTCTCTCCATGCATCGAATCATGCATACTAATTCTTAGATATTTGAGTCAATCAAGGGGATAAGTATGGATATCAAATAAACATAATCAATAGTTTATTGGATGGTTCTGAGATCATATTTATAAGGAATTATCTGAAAACACAAATTTAATTGTCGAATAACTTTGATGGCTAAATAGGGGACAAAATTCAAATGTTATATCTTACACTAGTTTTTTAATTATTGTTTATTAGTTCTATATAAATAAACAAGATTAATTCAGTATGATGAAAATGGTGGAGTTGTGATTGTGGCGCAAGAAATGCATGTATCTGATTCCAAGGATATAAATATAATTTATACAAATATATCATATTTTGGAATTATCAAAAAAAAATATGAGTTTGATTATACAACATTTCAAGAACTAATTTTACATTGTGAATGGGTTGACAAATGGAATAAATTAAAGTTGATGAATTAGGATTTATGAAGGTGGATTTTAGAATGAAAGGGTATAAGGGTGAACCATTCATAATAGAATCACAACCCATGATAGTATTTTATTTCTCTGATCAAACCAAAAATATTTGGTCAATTGCCTCATTGCTGATTAAAACAACTGTAGGGTTAGATGAAAATTCAACTGAGGATGACCCTTTCATTGGGAGATCAAAAACATTTCACAGTGGTCCCAATGTATAAAATGACTTTTATGTTAGAGGGGACCATAAAGAGAGGATTTTGATACTTGATAGAGTAGTTGAATCCCTCCAACCTTTAAATAAAAAAAGAGAAATCAATGAAAATTTTAATTTTTTTTAATATAATATTCCATTCCTCGTAATATTATGTGTTTTCTTTTTTATTTTTGTAATATAAATTAAATATTTGACGAATAATTCATATAATGACTTCTGTACATGATGATATCACAAGTCCTGAGGATGAATAGACGGTTGGTGATAAAACATCATAATTATTAGGGGATCAACAACAAGTTGATGAAGAAAAAAATAATGACATATCATAACTATGTTTAATAAAATTATGAAGGTAAGTAACAAGGGTATAAAATTTGAGGTTTTTGGAATCAACATATCCAACATGTTGACCCCAAAAAGTCAATGTTCATTAGTTATATTGGGTCCAAAATGAGAATGCATGTGCCAATTGATATAGATATGTGGCACCATGTCTATCCTGTAATTAAGGAAACCCATTGGGAATATATTAAGGTAATTTTTTGATATAATTTATCTATTTATAGAGAAATTATATAACAAAACGATGATTTACTTTTCAATATCACATTCATAGTTCATTTATATTAGATTATTTTCATAATAAGTATGTCTTAATATATAGTAGAAAAGATTATAAAGTCTTGTAGACACTTCTTACAAAGAATCATCTTAGGGATGTCAAGGAGAAACTAAATCCACACCCACCAGTTATGTATGCACACATTATAAAATAGGATACATAGAAATCAATCATTAGTTGTTGTGATGGGAAATCATTTCAAGTGAAATCTAGTCGATAATATTTTATTTGAGATTATTTAATTTATCCACTTTGATACAAAATTTTTAATTTATGGAATAATAATATAGTGCTGAAAATATACAACATGAGACAAAACTAATGTACCCCTACTGGAAAGCAAGGATGGGGTATGCTTCACTCAAAAATAAATTGGTATGTATTTTAAATCTATAATAAATGTTTCCTGTGATGTAAAACAACATGTGTTTCTTTTATTAAATGTAAATTTATGAATCAAAATATGAAGACACATATATACAACATCATGTGCTATGGAAGGTGGCTCGTATAAATAAAGAGGGTAAAGTAGTTGATGATAAAACACAAGAAGTATGGGAATCATGTGTAAGTATGACATAATATTAATTTATTATTCTTTATAACTATATTAAATAAAAATATATATTTATTTTCATATTTTTTTTATATGATTTGGAAATTATAATCATTATCCACAGTACCTGAAGATAAAATAATTTCAGTAACATTGAAGTGGCCAAAATAATATGGTAGTGTTAGAGGTGCAGGTTTTAGAGTGTCACCTCAAACATATTTTGAGAAGACAAAGTCACAAAGAGATATATATTATATGATGAAAGGACTGTATGCTCAAATATATTCTTTGAAATATATTATTGTCTTGTCTATTTTGGCGGATTAATATATGTGAAAGAATCAAAGAGAAGTGGTAGTGAAACAATGAATAGTACATGAAGAGATAAATGCCCCACTAGTTTTGAGGCTAGACATTCCCCACAACTGCCTACCTTACTTGAGGTAATAAATTTTGTTAGTATAATTTACCATAAATAAGAATCAAACAACTTATGATAACATTATATTAATAAAATTTTATGGTGTTAATTTTTATATGATTTATATCTATCAACACCCACACATCGCCTTATTTCAATGAGTACGGTGTTTAATATAACTGGATACATGCTACACACCAATCAACTCCAAAAAATCACAAGAGAGTGGGGATGGAAGTATCTCATGAGTCAAGTAATGATTTTCATGTTCCACATGATGATCTAGATATTACCATAGTCAATGTTGTTATTGTAACTTTCGTAGCATGATCATCTAATCTTATAATGATACATGAGGTATGACATTGATAATTTTTTTTCAAATGAAAAACATTTAATAGTTGATGAAAAGTGGTTGAAAATGAGGTATGATATTACATATGGATAAAACAATGTGTAAATTGTAGATCAAATCAAGAAAATCTAGTATATCAACCAAGAAACCAAAAGGACATTATGGGAGTACTTTTTCCCTACTAGTTCCACTACAACATATATTAACATTATAAGTTCATGAAGACATAATATTAAAAAATGGAGATATGCCCTAAATTATATATTGAGAAGAAATGATTGTAAAGTTCATAACAGACATGGTATTTCTAGGGAATATAAATGATATTTTCTTGTTTGAATGGTTATGAGTCTCAATTATAAATACATACCTGAGGTACGTTTTCATAATCCATCTTTCCAAAAAGTGATATACAATTTTCATTAAAGTTAATAACTATTCATATTTTTAATAGGAATTTATATTATTACTATACAAAGTGAAAATCTTGTGAAGTGGGATTTGGACTCATTGATCCCTTTATTGTTTTAAACGTGAATTTTTTTTGGACTTGAAAGAACTTGATAAGAGAAAAGATAGTCTAAGAGAGGAATTTATAATGAAAATAATAAATGGAAGACTATTCGTGATGCCTACATTATATGGGTAAAATTATGCAATCTAATCATATAATATATTTTTTATTATTTTTTTCATTACTAATTTTTTTAGGAATCAATGGATGCTAATCACAAGCTATTTGGATACCCCAAATGTTTATTTTTCATATCCAATTCATGGATTCCCATAAAACTGACCACACATGATTACTATTGTGAATTTATAATGCACTACAACAAAAAATTTATAGATAAACTTCAAATTATATATTTCATCTTGTGTTTTAATAAAAAAATATTATAGGGTGATCTAAAAATTAGGCTAAATCATGGTATGAGGTAGGTGACTGAACATAAGAATACTATTGATTTCTTCAAATGGAAATAGATTAAGGTATATATATAAATATTTAACTATAAAAACATATTTCAAAAAAATAATTATTTTTTAAAATTTTTAAGAAATGTCTACAACAAGATATTGATAATAATTATGAATATTACATTTTAAAATTTATCAAAGATTAGATATACCATCAAAAGACTAGCATCCCAAAACAGGAAATTTCTGAAGGTAATTGAAATTTCTTTAAAAAATATTAATTAATCATTTTTTTCTATATTATATCAGTACTACCAATATTTTCAACAATATACATACTTAGAAGAAGAAGTAAGTTTTCTAGAGATTAGTGGGAAGACTACATGGTGTCTCAATATTTTTCAACATCAAATTTATGTGATTACCTATTATGTTTGTGATCTTGTATAGGATACAACAATAGAGATACATTTGGGATGTGAGGAATTATTATTATAACACTTATTTATTATTTTTGATCAATTTATCAAGGATAAGTATAATGGTGGGTTACACTCTATGGATTCTGACATGGATAGTAAAATGTTTGAATATGCTTGTACTCATGAGAGATTTGACTTCGAGGCTACAACTTTGATAATGATGGTAGGGAAATTTCTCAAGAATGTATATATTATTCAGGAAAAGGTGACTTCCTACTAATTATTTAGTCAATTTATTCATAATTGTATGTATTATTTTTAAGTTAATTTCCATAGAATTTTTATCTTATACTTATTATGTTTTTCAAATATCTTTTTGGAAGTCATATTTTTCTTAAAATATTTGCAACAAGATGAAAAACGAAGATGATGTTCATTTTAGACAGAATTGAAAACCAAATACTATCTAAAATGTGAAATGAATCATAAGGATGAATATAAAAATTTAAGATCACACTAATTTTCTTCAATTAAGTTTTTAAACAAACTCCACAATTCAAATAGAAGCTTAGATCTATAAAGGGTTTTACTACAATTAAAGGAAAGTTATTAATTACCAAAAAATATGTCATGAAAATTTCCTTGAAATGTGTAGTAATCATCCAAAACATAATCAACAGCACCTCAATCTGATATACAGTTTGCTCGATATGACTCAAAGTGCCTGTTTTTTGGTTAATAATTTACATTTTATTTCAAAACACACATCACATAATAAAAACCTAGAAACACATTCATATTGTTTTGATACTTTTTAAAAACTATAAATAAGTAATTAATGATGTATAGGAATCAACCGAACCTCAATCTAATACATGGTGCATCCGATATTACTCAAAGTGCATGTTTTCATATTAAAATTGACATTTTAGTTCAAAACACATGTGACACACACAAAACTACGAAAATACATTCAAATTTTTTTCATACTATAGAGAAAAAAATCCATCATTAATTTTTGTCATGTAGGAATCAACCACACATAAATATGATACATGTTGTGCCTGGAATGACTTTAATTTTATGTTTTTTTGTTTAAAATTGAGAGTTCAGTTCAAAATACACACCACATTATCAAAACCAATCAAGTGTATTTAGATTGTTTTTATACTTTGGAACAATGATTGATAACATATTTGTGACATATATTAATAAAGTTCACCTCAATATAATACACGGTGTGTTCGGTATGACTCAAAATTTATGTTATTAGTTTAAAATTGACATTTTAGTTCAAAACACATGTGACATGATCAAAACCAAGAAAATTCATTCATATTGTTTTGATATTATATTATAATGATCCATAATTCATTTATGATGTGTAGAAATTGACCACATGTCAATCCAACACATGATGTGGCCAGTATGATAAAAAGTGTGTGTTTTTAATATAATAAATTCCATGTAAGTTTAAAAAGTGGCATCCCACCTTTTTAATACATAACTTTTCATTACATTTTATAAATAGAGGATCTTTAAAGTCTAGTGTCTTGGAAATCAGGAACATAATACATGAAAAAAACATAAAACATTCTTCTAAACCACTTTTAAGGCTTCATCAAAGGTTCATCCTATGTACAGTTACTACATCCCATATCCTGGAGATAGACATCAAAGGAAAGGGTGAGAATAAAACTCAGTAAGGGTAAACAAGGGAGTCAATGTACTTGTGAAATCAATAAGAACTTTAATAACAACATAAAGATGTGATAAATGGAAGTATAGTAACATCATAATGAAAAGAACTTGAAACATAACTTGAATATGTGGCTATAACATTTCATTTAGACATTCATAAACATATCACCAAGGTCCATCCCCAAGGTTTCATAAACATTACCAATGTTATTCACCAAGGTATCGTGAAACTTGTCATCTCTAGAGATTAAATCTTTACCCAATGCATTAGAGCGCTATCAGGGCGCACCCTTAATATGTCTTTACATTCATTTGAGCCACATAGATCATAATCAAACATTTCATAAATAACCCAAATGGAATCAAAGAAATGGGTTTCATTTCAAAATCATGAAATTTAAAAACAGATTAAAAATAAAATCATTATGGAATTTATAATCATAGATAGAGAGAATATGTGATTTCTGTAGAATGGGTATTCACATAAATAAACTATAGAATTTCTTGAGAGAAAGAGATAGAAATTTTGAGATGAAATTTCTACAGCATAACGGCTATTTAACATGGTTTTAGAAAACATTGAAAAAGAGGAAAAATGGGTCACCCACTCATAAATAACTCATAATAAAGTATTGGTACTTAATAAGATCATGTTATGAATATTTGAATGACATACCACATGAAAAAAACATGAAAGAAAAGAGAAGATGGTATTTCTTTTACAAAAAAATCGGCAGCCTAATGGCGTCACTTAAAAATTTAGAAAACAAATTGATGAGAGCAGAGAATGTCTCTCAATAATTAAAAATGAAATGGACATAAATTAGAACATATAATAACATACCCTCAACATAAAGATATGGAAATTATAAGACACAACATAAAGGAAGTCATGACTTACAAGAGGAGGGTGAAAGGATCCCTTACCATGAAGAGTAACTTCGAAAGTTTGAAGGTCGAGACCTTGGGAGGCTTGAGGGCACCTTGGGAGGACTCCTTGGGAGGTAAGAAGACCATAAATTCGTTGAGGAGGATTTGGAAATGAAAATAATGAGGGAAAGGCTTGGTATTTATAGAAGAAGTGAGGGGACAAGTCATTAATGGCCAATGGACACCTCATCGGTGGTATTGGAAAAACCATGGGCTTTCCCGTGGTATTTTCCTATGGTATTGGCCACATGGGACATCTAATACCTTATCTTACGATTTATAAGTTGACCAGAATGATTACATAATTATTACATACTTAATGATTTCATTAAACACCCGAAACTAAAAACTGTATTTTCACTATTCACTGAAAATTCATTTTTTTCAGAAAAATCCCCAAAAATCACCTTAACCTAATATAGATGATATAAATTCAAAAATGAACTCCATTTTATAAAAATAATTTTATAAATAATTTTAATTTAATTTTTAATTAAAAACACTATTCATCTGAGAAAACTAATACTTGACTAATAATTTCTGAAATAGTTATTTACCTATTTTATTGAATCACATTACTTAATCAAGGTGCCTAGATTATATTAATACTTTCTTTAAGTGAGATTATTAATCCATTTGGTCACATTACTAATCCAAAGCATAAAATCACTATTCATACTTTACTATTCACCAAAAATTAAGTTGATCTTATTAGACTCTAAATTTCTTAATGAACATAACTGTAGAAGACCATTTTTTGAAAATCATTACACATCATTAATTATTTAAGGTTTACATAAATATTCTAAAATATCTTCTTTTCCAAAATTCTTTAATATACATCCTATATTTATTCAAATATCTGAAAAAAAACACAAGCTTCACCATAGGAAGAAATCACAATTTTATTTATCTCAAATGATTACACATTGTAGCTATGGTCTTGTTACATAGCCCCTTATAACCCCAGCATAGGAGCTAAGTGTAAGGTGTGCTAAGGTGAGAGAATATGAGCGTGGCTCGGCCAACATTTCCCGAGTAGTGATTTCTATAACCTTGAACTTTTCCCGAAGGTGATTCCGCTCCAGCTTCAAATGGTGAAGTTCAGGTTGGTTTTTGTCCAGAGCAAAGCCATGTGGTGATACATCCATCCCAAGTTCCGTCAGATAGGCTTTGATCAGCCAGAGACTACTGGATGAGGCCATCGTATCTCCTTTCTGTAATAATTAACCAAGATCACTTGTATTTAGAGACAACAGTCACAAAGTTAAGTTTCCAACGGTTATATTGACCAATGGTCATATAACCATCGAAAACCAACGGTCACATTCATTTCATTAAATGAAATAGTTTTGTTGAGTATAAAATAAAATAACACACAAATATTATGAAACGAAAATTATTAAAAAGTTCGGTTCATTACATTTTTCCCCCCTTAAGAAATTTCGTCCCTGAAATTCTTAACTCGTACCCTTGGAGGAGAACACGTGTGGGTAATTCTTCCTCATAGACTCCTTTGGTTCCCATGTGGATTCTTCATATTTTTGGTTCCTCCACAACACCTTAACAAGGTGGGTAGTCTTATTGCGTAGAACCTTGTCTCTACGATCCAAGATCTCCACTAGCTGCTCTTCATAAGAGAGTTCATGTTCCTGTTGTACCACCTATGGGTTTATTACATGTGAAGGGTTAAGTATGTACTTCCTCAAGAGGGATATGTGGAAGACATCATGAACTTGTGCTATATTTGGAGGAAGTTCAAGCCGATAGTCCACTGCTCCCACGCAATCAAGGATTTCATAGGGGCCAATGTACCTAGGGCTGAGCTTCCCTTTCTTCCCAAACCTCATGACTCTCTTCCAAGGTGAAATTCAATGAAAGACCTTGTCACCGACATCAAACTCCATGTCCCTTTGATGGTTTTCAGCATAGCTCTTTTGCCAACTCTGAGCAGCCTTAATGTGTTGCTGGATGGAAAGGAATTTTTCTGTCATCTCTTGTAGAAGATCAGGCCCAAGAAGCTTTCTCTCACCAGCTTCATCCCAACAAGTAGGAGTTCTATATCGCTTCCCATATAGAACTTCATAGGGTGCCATTTGAATGCTTGAGTGGAAGCTGTTGTTGTAAGAGAACTCAACTAAATGGAGATGTTGATCCCATCCACCCTTAAATTTCCTTGAGCACGTTCTCAGCATGTCCTCGAGTGTTTGAATAGTCCTTTTAGATTGGCCATCAGTTTGGGGGTGATTGGCCGTACAGAAATTCAATTCAGTGATCAGATCTTGTTGAAGACTTCTCAAGAATTTTGATGTGAACCTTGGATCATGATCAGATACGATAGAAAGTGGAACTCCATGCAGCCTTACCACTTCCTTCACGTAAATCTTGGAAAGTTGATCAAGAGAGAAATCTTCCCGAATAGAGATAAAATGGGTAGTCTTGGTGAGACGGTCCACAATAACCCATATCGCATTATTTCCTTTGAAAGTTCTCGGAATACCAGTGACAAAGTCCATAGTGATATCGTCCCACTTCCATGCTGGTATGGTTAGTGGTTTCAATACCCCTTTTGGAAGTTGTCGCCTTGAAGTGTAGTCAGCAATCTCCATTTTCATATTTTCCCACCAAAAAAGATCATGAAGTTCCCTATACATTTTTGTGCTTCCAGGATGTATAGAGAAAGTAGAGATATGAGCATCATCCATCAGCTCCTTCTTTATTTCTGGAATAGATGGAACACATAGTTTTGTACGAAATTTCAGTACACCTTTTTGATCAATATTGAACTCAGGAAACTTCCCATCCATTACAGCCTCAAACTTCTCTTGTAACAAAGGATATTCTTTCTGAACTTTCTTGATCTTCTCTAGTAATGACGGTTGAGAAATAATTTGGGTTAGGGTTGATGATGTCCCTTCCATTATAATTCCCATGTCCAGCTTTACTAGGTCATTGATTAAAGAATCTTTTTGAATCCTCATCAGGGAAAGAACAACTGGGTCTTTCCTGCTTAATGCATCACCAACATTGTTTGCTCTTCTAGGGTGATAATTAATTGAACAATCATAGTCTTTAAGAAGTTCCAACCATCTCTTTTGTCTCATGTTCAATTCCTTTTGTGTGAAAATATACTTCATTCTTTGATGGTTTGTGTATATATAACATTTATACCCATAAAGATAGTGCCTCCATATCTTCAGATCAAAAACGACTGCAACTAGCTCCAGATCATGCGTAGGATAATTCTTCTCATGATTCTTTAATTGTAGAGATGCATAATCAATGACCTTGTCATTTTGCATGAGGACGCACCCATTCCCTTTCAGAGATGCATCACTAAAAATAATGAATCCTTGTCTACTTGAGGGAAGAGTTAACATGGGTGCAGTAACCAATCTCTTCTTCAGCTCTCGGAAACATTCCTCACACTACTCTGTCCAGATGAACTTGACCCCTTTTCGATTTAACTTGGTTAATGGATTAGAAAGTTGTGAAAAGTTTTTCACAAACCTCCTATAATATCCTGCTGATCCAAGAAAACTATGAATCTCTGTTGTTCTTGTAGGTTGAGGCCACTCCTCTACAACTTTTGTCTTTGTAGGGTCAACCGTGATTCCTTTATTTGTTACAATGTGCCTTATGAAAGCAACTTTTTGTAACCAAAAATCACATTTATTGAACTTTCCAAAAATCCTCTCCTTCCATAAAGTTCACAAAATAACCCTTAGATGATCTTCATACTCCTTGCGACTTTTGGAATATATCAGAATGTCATCAATAAAAACTACCACAAAGTTATCAAGGTAGTCCTTAAAGACTCTATTCATAAAATCCATAAAAATAGCAGGTGCATTACTTAGTATGAAGGGCATAACAACAAACTCATAATGCCCATATCTTGATCAGAATGCAGTTTTTGGAATATCTTCTTTCTTCACCCTCAATTGATGATAACTAGATCTAAGATCAATCTTAGAGAATAATTGAGCCCCATGAAGTTGGTCAAATAAGTCATCAATTCTTGGAAGAGGGTATTTTTTCTTCAATGTGATCACATTCAGTTCTCTATAATCAATGCATAGCTGCATATATCCATCCTTCTTCTTCAAAAAGATAATAGGTGCTCCCCAAGGAGACACACTTGGTCGGATAAACCCCTTATCCAAAAGATCTTGGAGTTGTTTCTTTAATTTTTCCAGCTCCACATTTTCCATCCTATACGGGGTCTTTGATATTGGATGAGATCTAGGTATGAGTTCAATTGAGAATTCTACCTCTCTTTCTGGGGGAGGTCTAGGCAAATCTTCCGGAAATAAATCAATGTATTCTTGGACGATGGGGATATTTTCTATCATCAAACTCTCATCTTCTTCTTCTTCACCAATCTACTCTATAAAGAAGGATATAGGGGGTTCTTTTAGACAAAGATGAGGTTGAGATATCTCTACTTGGAAGATAACTGTAGGTTTTCCATTCCATACAACTGATATTTCCTTGCTTCTGCAATTGATCTTAGCATTATACTTTGAGAGTCATTCCATCCCTTGTATAATGTCGAATTCCAGCATGGGAATGACTACTAGATTTGCGATAAGATTTTGGTCACTAAAGTAAATACTAGAGTTTCTAAACACTGACGATGCTTGGATGGTCCCACCATGAGTCTTGACTAATAACGCTACTTTTAGCAAATCGGGGGTTGATTCTAAATTCTTTGCAAACTTGGAGGAAATAAAGGAATGCGTAGAACCAGAATCAAAAAAAAGTACTTGATATCTTTGAGAGAACAACAAGAGTACCTGCTACCACATCATTCAGAGCATCGACTTCAGCTGTCGCGATAGAAAAAGCACGACCTTGATCCCTTGGCCTTTGCTGAGGCTGATGGTGGTTCCCCTCCACTGCACTCTGATTTGGACATTGATTGTAAAAGTGCCAACGTTGTCCACACTTGAATCATTGTACATCAGGTAGGGCCTGCACCATCTTCCCCTTGTCGTTTGTGTTTGGAAGTTTAGGTTTCAACTCACCATGAAAATTCCTCGCAATGTGGCCATCTCTACCACACTTGTAGCACTTCCCACTCCCGAGCAGGCAGTTCCCCAAATTTTTCTTACCACATTTATTACATGTGGAAAGTTTCACTTTCTTTCCTCCTCTTCCCTGATCAAAAGTCCTCCCTAAGCTGGGCTCCATCGATCTCTTCTTGTCATTGGATTTATGAGACCACTGCGTCTCACCAAACTCTAGCTCGACTTTCATCGCACTCTGCATGATCTCCTCATAGCTATCATAATCTCGGTTGTCTAGATTCTACCGCAGATGAGGTCTCATTCTACCGAAGAATCTATCAACCTTACTGTTTGGGTCCATGACAAAGCTAGAGGTATATCATGAAATCCTTGTGAAGTTCATCTCGTATCTTCCTACAGATTCATTATCCTTCTGCTTCAGCTCTAGAAACTCCTTATCCATTATTGTTCTCATGGAATGAGGGAAATACTTACAGAAAAAGATCCCTCTGAACTCTTCCCACACTATAGCTTCAACTTACACTCTTTGCCTCATCTTTTTGATCAGTTCCCACCACTGATCAGCATCTCTCTCTAAGCAATAGACAGTCAGGGTGACCTTCTCTTGCTCTGAACAACATAGCACAAAAAAGATTTTCTCTATAGAGCTGATCCATTGTTCATCAATCATTGGGTCAGTCGATCCACTGAAGGTTGGTGGTAGTTTGTGCATAAAGGAATCAACATAATGTTGTGCCCTTCGTGGTGAGATCGGCCTCTCTTCTTGATTTAAGTTATTACTCATAACTTGAGTCAGTTGGTTCATCATTCGCATGAATATTTCCATTCCAGCTTCCATTGGAGGGATGTTAGTGCATGGTCCTTTGCGGTCAAGATTTGCTTGGTTCCTCCTATTACCCTCCATTTTCTAAAAGAATAAAATATTAGGGAGAAAATTGTTTCATTTACAAATCATTTAACTATAAAGGATTCTAAATCTTAATACTTCATGCTTAAACAATTATATTTCTCTATAATTCCTTCATAATGATTCATAAAAATCTTGTGATTAACCAAACATATCCCCCGGGAGTTTCGTAACCAAGAGTGCAGCAAGGACCATTTTCGTGCACCAGTTCTCGTTCGAGTCTAGCTCAAAGAGGTGTTTTCATGTTTTACCCCTATGTACTTTTGTGCCAGAGCCGCCTCTACCTGCTCGTATCCAGACAGGGATGTATTTTTTTGATAAATCACTTACTCAATACTCACCAAAATACCAGGAAGTTTTCCCTATATTTAAATTTTTTCTATACGGTTCTCCCTAAAGTTTTCATAGCCTAATTTCCATAAATAACTAAACTATCATTTAATACCAACTGTGGCATCCCACCTTTTTAATACATAACTTTTCATTACACTTTACAAACAGAGGATCTTTAAAGTCTAGTGTCTTGGAAATCAAGAACATAATATAAGAAAACAACATAAAACATTATTTTAAACCACTTTTAAGGCTTAATCAAAGGTTCATCCTATGTACATTTACTGCATCTCATATCCTGGAGATAGACATCAAATGAAAGGGTGAGCATAAGGCCCAGTAAGGGTAAACAAGGGAGTCAATGTGCTTGTGAAATCAATAAGAACTTGAATAACAACATAAAGATATGAGCAATGGAAGTATAAGAATATCATAATTAAAAGAAATTAAAACATGACTTGAATATGTGGCTACAACATTTCATTTATACATTCATGAACATATCACCAAGGTTCATCCCCAAGGTGTCGTAATAATTACCAAGGTTATTCACCAAGGTGTCGTGAAACTTGTCATCTCTATAGATTAAATCATTACCCAATGCATTGGAGAGATATTAGGTTTCACCCTTAATATTTCTTTAAATTCATGTGATACACATAGTTTATAATCAAACATTTAATAAATAACCCAAATGGAATCAAAGAAATGGGTTTCATGTCAAAATCGTGACGTTTAAAAAGAGCTTAAAAATAAGATCATTATGTCATTTATAACCCATGAAAAGGGAGTGAGGGTTATATGTGTGTTAATTAAAGAATCAAATATATCATCTTTATATATTTATGAACACCTATGGAAACTAAATAAGTCTGGGTATTCACATAAATAAACAATAGAATTTCTTGAGATAAAGAGATAGAAATTTTGAGACGAAATTTCTGCAGCATAACGGCTATATAACATGGTTTTAGAAAACATTGAAAAGAGAGGGAACTTAGGTCACCCACTAATAAATAACTCATAATACAGTATGGGTACTGAATAAGATCATGGTATGGATATTTTAATGACATACCACATGAAAAGGGTAACATGAAAAAAGGGGGAAGATGCAATTTCTTTTATGAAAAATTCAGCAGCCTAGCGGCGTCACTTAAAAATTCAGAAAGAAAATTGATGAGAGCAGAGAAGGTCTATCAATAATTAGATATCAAATGGATAGAAATTAGAAAATATAAGAACATACCCTCAACATAAAGAGATGGAAATTATAAGACACGACATAAAGGAAGTTGTGACTTAAAAGAGGAGGGTGAAAGGATCCCTTACCATGAAGAGTTACTTCGAAAGCTTTAAGGTCGGGACCTTGGGAAGATTGAGGGCACCTTGGGAGGACTCCTTGGGAGGTAAGGAGACCAGAACTTCGTTGAGGATGATTTGGAAATGAAAATAATGAGGGAAAGGCTTGGTATTTATAGGAGAAGTGAGGGGACAAGTCATTAATGATCAAGGGACACCTCATCAGTGGTATTGGCAAAACCATGGGCTTGCCCGTGGTATTTGCCCATGGTATGGGGCACTTGGGACACCCCATATCTTATCTTACTATTCATAAGTCGACCATAATGATTAAATAATTATTACATCGTTAATGATGTCATTAAACACTCGAAACTAAAAACTGTATTTTCACTATTCACCGAAAATTCATTTTTTTTAGAAAAATCCCCAAAAATCACCTTAACCTAATATTGATGCTCCGAATTCAAAAATGACCTCCATTTTATAAAAATAATTTTCTAAATAATTTTAATTTAATTTTTAATTAAAAACACTATTCACCTGAAAAAACTAATACTTGACTAATAATTTCTGAAACAGTTATTTACCTATTTTATTGAATCACATTACTTAATCAAGGTGCCTATATTATATTAATACTTTCTTTAAGTGATATTACTAATCCATTTGGTCACATTACTAATCCTAAGTGTAAAATCACTATTCATAATTTACTATTCATCAAAAATTATGTTGATCTTTTTAGACTCTAAATTTCTTACTGAACATAACTGTAGAAGGCCATTTTTTAAAAATTATTACACATAATTAATTATTTAAGGTTTACATAAATATTTTAAAATATCCTCTTTTCCAAAATTCATCAATATACATCCTATATTTATTCGAATATCTGAAGAAAAAAAACACAAGCTTCACCATAGGAAGAAATCACAATTTTATTTATCTCAAATGTTTACACATAGTAGATACGGTCTTGTTACATAGCCCCTTATAACCCCAGCATAGGACCTAAGTGTAAGGTGTGCTAAGGTGAGAGAATCTGGGGGTGGCTCGGCCAACATTGCCCGAGTAGTGATTTCTATAGGCTTGAACTTTTCCTGAAGGCGATTCTGCTCCAGCTTAACACGGTGAAGTGAGGCTTCTGTTTGGTCCATAGCAAATCCCAGTGGTGCTGCCTCCTTCCCAAGATTCATCAGATGGGCTTTGATCGGCCTGAGACTACTGGATGAGGCCATTGTATCTTCTTTCTGTAATAATTAACCAAGATCACTTGTATTTAGAGACAACAGTCGCAACGTTTTAGTTTCCAATAGTCATATTGAACAACGGCCATATAACCGTCAAAACCCAATAGTCTCATTCATTTCATTAAATGAAATATTTTTGTTGAGTATAAAATAAAATAACACACAAAAATTAGGTAATGAAAATTATTAAAAAGTTCAGGTCGTTACATAAAACATAGCCAAAATTGAGAAAATGTTCTAATATTATTGTTGGTGCAAAAATTCGGGATGGAGAATAAGCCCAAAAGAAGGCCCCATTGATGGCCTCACAAAGCCACTTCGCATAGTTCCCCGGCACCACAACCACCACGAAGCAAGGAGGCAAGAGGCTCTGCAAACGCATCTGACATTCGTGAACCCACCGTGAAGCAAGGAGGTGGGAGGTTCTGTGAACACATTTGACGTTCGCGAACCCATCACGAAGTAGGGAGGCGGGACGCTCCGCGACCGCATTTGACATTCGCAACTCTCCGCGAAGAAACCTCATCCCTATTCGTGCTGCGTAGACCTCTGCTTCACAGTGCCTCTTGACAATAAATAATGGGCTCCCCCTGAGACCAAAGGACGAACAGTCCGACCTTTCGAATTCCCAGCTCCCTAATCACAAAGCATCCTTCTGTTCTGCGAACCATGAGTTGTGCGAGGTACTTCTACTTCGCGAAGTGCCTCCCCTTTGTCTCGTTTTGATCCCCTCTTCAAAGAGGGAAGCCCTTCGCGAAGCCTAAGGGCCTTCACGAAGGAAGGGGATCCTCAAGGGGACATGGGTCGTCACAGAACATTTATTCTTCGCGAAACACCCTTCTTGTACACATGATCCACATGCTAAGGTAGGGTCACTGTACTTCATGAAGCACATTACTTCCCGAAACCCTACTTTGTGAGGCACCTTTTCTCTTCCAGGCAGTGCTCCGTGAATGCCTTTCCACTTTGCGAAGCACCTCCCATATGCTCCTCTTCCCTATGCTAAGGCTGAGGCACCCCACTTTGCAAAGCACACCCCGTCACAAGTGCCCTCCGCCACGCGGAGCAACAGAGTTTTACAAGGCCCCTGCCTATGAACATTTCTGCTTGGAAATCCATTTTTTCGTGCGACCCTCCAGGTTTGCACGATGTGATTTCAGATTCCCCTAGACATCACCACTCGTTGCATTGCTTTGCCTCATGCTTCTTCACATACGAATGCTAATGGCTATTTTTTCTTCGCATAGCCACGCTAACGTGGTCCCTTCGATGGTTTGCTCCGTAACACCCCCTCACCACAGCCTTGCCTTTCCCCTCTCTGCACCAAGGAGGAGAGGGTATCGGTTATGTAAGTTCTAGGGGTGTGAAGCGAACCCACCTCGTCTGAGTTGCAGGACGTTAAACTGCCAAGCATCTTCATCCTTAGCACATGAAGTTAAACTATGACCTCGCCCCGTGCCTCACACGCAGGGTCCCCCGCCTTGGACATTTTCCATGCCCACTCGTCTCCACGAGGACGGGATCACCCCTCATAGGGGATGATATCCTCCTTATCAAAGTGGCATTTGTCCGCGGGATAGGGCAGCCTCCTTGGTGTAAGCCGCTAGCCTTTCTTGCAGGAGGTAGCATCCATTCTCCTCCTCACTTCCTCGGTTCCAAGGCCAGCGAAGGGCGTGATGGGGAACGGTGCTCTTTCTTTCTTTGGTCCCAAATCCCTCTCTTGTTGTGCTTTGTCTCCCTCAGGACTCCATCCTTGAGTAAGTCCCAATATCTCTCTCCCTGGGCCGCTCCACGCGTAAGCCCCACTCCACTTCCCACGGACACACCTTTTGCGACGTGATCGTCAGGTCTCTACTGTCACTTGTTTCTCACACCGAGCATGACTCGCGTGGGCTTCGAGTAAGCACCAACCATGAAAAACACCCACTACCCTAACTACGGGGACTTTGATCCATGTCAAGGCATGGTATGTAGGAAGCCTCCTCGAGGTTCAATCCCACCACCCGATCGTTCTGACCACTTTCACGTCGGTTCACCCACCTTGGGCAGCCTAGAGTGTAATCCCCAAACCCTACCCGAACTGAGGGGACTTTGATCCATGTCACGGCATGGTACGTAGGAAGCCTCCTCGTGGTTCAAGCCCACTACCCAGTCATTTCGACCACCTTCACGTCGGTTCACCCACCTTGGGAAGCCTAGAGTGTAAGCCCCAAACCCTTCCCAAACTATGAGGACTTTGATCCATGTCAATGCATGGTACATAGGAAGCCTTCCCGAGCTTCAAGCCCACCACCCAGTCATTCCGACCACCATCATGTCGGTTCACCCACCTTGGGTAGCCCAGAGTGTAATCCCCAAACCCTACCTGAACTACGAGGTCTTTGATCCATGTCAAGGAATGGTACGTAGGAAGCCTTCATGACGTTCAAGCCCACCACCTGGTTGTTCCGACCATCGGTTCACCACCACTTGGTCCGCCTCAAACTATAAGCCCCATTCCATCCCGAACTACGAGGACATTGATCCATGTCAAGGCATGGTACATAGGAATCCTCCATGAGGTTCAAGCCCAACAACCATTGGACCTAACCATCTCTGTGTCAGTGTGACAAGCCCCCTTACCCTGAACTACGAGGTATTTGATCCATGCCAAGGATAGGTACGTAGGAAGTCTCTTTGAGGCTCAAGCCCAAAACCATTATCACCCAATGACGGTTCCATACCATTCACAGAACCCTCCATCATCCATATTGATTCTTACTCGGGCTACCACATCCCGGTGGGATCATGCCACTCCACTCCCCCATTCCATCAAACAACATTTGGGAAGCCACCCACGTGTTGGCCCCAATGTCAGAGTTCCCTCCAGGGAGTTCCTCCATATGATCCACTCTAATAAGTGTTCTGATCAGTTTGACCCATCTCTGATGGACGTTAAACTCACGGAATACCATGTGTTAAACATAGGAAAATGAGGAAAACCTCATATACATGCCCATGGAATATGATTCCCCTCATTCGATGTGGGATACCTCGGGCTTCCTCACCCTCAAGAAGCCCTATAATAAGGGACAGAAGACATACACACTAATACCCAGCGTCCAGATATGCCAGTGATGCCCAGTGTGACTACTCCTCTAACCGAAGGTTGCTGCCCTGACCTGACCCCTTGGAATGTCCTGATAGAAGCAGTATAATTAACTGGTGTCCATGAAGATATGGCGCCAGGAAGAGTTACACGAGCAACGTCTTAAGTCTATGAAGGAGACCCGGACTAGGTGACGATCTCCGAGGAGGAATCCAAGGAAGGAAGAACCGACATTCCATCATCCTGTTTCCATCAAAGAGCAGACATCCCTGAATAAGGAGAAAATTTCCCCTGCCTTTGGAAAGCCGGAATGCGGGGTAACAAACAGTCGCGCGTCCCGAATGAGACGGGCGCGCATGCCCCATTGAAAGCATCGGAAACAGAAATGGTGAACCCTAAGTGAAGGTATTCTCCTCAATATGGAGATTAGTAGTGCTCACGGCATCAAAGGATTGACATGTCACTGGATTCATCTATCTGGCGCTAGGTCCCGCCAAGCAAACAGCAGGCCTGGCGTGAAACTTGAAGGTTTCGGGCATAGCGGAAGTGTGTGGGTGGGTGTTCCCACATGGATTTTTGTCATTAAAAATGATCAATCTGGGATCAATACGACAATAAATTCCAATCTCCACGGATCAAATCACAGAAATGGACAAAGAAAAGAAAAGTCCTGGAACCACAAAGTAGGATCGTTACAAGTTGATTATAATTAATTTAATCAATTAAAAAGAAATACCTTTTGGGTGTTCTTTCTTCATTGATGTTCTTGATCAAGTTCTAATGTGATTCGTCGTTGCTTCGCAAAAGCCAAGTGTAGACTTCCTCTAGCGGTGATCCACACATGTACCTCGTATCTCGGGATGTCGCCAAAGGAGTCTCTAGGTGCTAGCGTGGAGAAACCTTTGCTTTCTTTGTCCACCTTAGACTGTCTTGATCTGATGGAAGAGGATCTCTCTCGGTCTTGAGAGCATTCTTGGAGGAAGAGGTTCGTTCGGCCTTGAAAGAATTCTCCAGAATTGTTGTGTACAACAATTCTCTTGTGCGTTGGAAAAGAGTTGGGGTTGTGAGGATATTTATAATCAGGTTTGAGGTTGTAGAGGTATGACAATAAATAAACACGTTACGAGTTTTATTTATTTCATTGAATCTTATTTAAAACCCCCGTGTCGAATAATTAATTCCTTGACATGCGCCCACGCTGATTATAATAAATATCATTTAAAACAATATTATATCCTCAAAATACCGACTGGAAAAACTACACGGCGTGTATTAATAAATACATAGCATGTACTTGTTTTTCATTGAAAACAACATGGTGTGTACATTCAATGTAAAAGGCGTGTATATCTTGTTTTCATTTATTCATTTCCTTTCCATAAAGAAAACTACATGGCGTGTAATTATTAATACATGGTGTGTACTTTTTTTCCATGAAAAACTACACGGCATGTAATCTTTAATACACGGCGTGTATATCTTGTTTTTCATTTCCTTCGTCCTCCATCATTAAAACGATTTAGGATTCCTTGAATAATTATTAAACCACATATGGGAATAATCTTTATTCTACTTGAGATACTCGAATACACTTACTGTGTGACCCTATAGGCCTCTTTCTCATTGGCATTAGGTGATCTTGCCTAAAGTTCAAGATTACTGTCTAACAACGGGTTAAGGCACCCAAGAGAAAGAAGTTGACTCTGCATTGACATATCACCTCATACGAATGATTACTGTGTAATTTAATACCTTTGTCTCCATATATCATCAAGAAGGTTTCATGGTAGTGTCATAAACATATATGCTTGATTCGTCGTTCTTTGACTACCTAAAATAAACTCGTCGTTTACACCATGGCCATGGAATTTAATGACACGGTTCTATTTCAATCAAAGTGCCGAGATATCAACTTCCATAAATGGAAGGTACAAATCCTTCCTCGACTTATCCATTAACAACATGTCACTCGTGATGCACCCAACGTACCCTACTTCCTGCCAACTGTTTGTGTAATGGTTTTCATCAGTAAATCTAAGTGCACGAGTCAAGACATGATTTAATGATAATCTTCCAGTCTAAGGACCATTACACACGCTCGTAGATAGAAATGTCTGATGACACCAAGACATGCAGAATTGCTACTGGTGGGTATGTTCTCATAATCTCTCATATTGAAGATTACCAAGTGTGGACTCCATGAGAGAGAGTCTCGTCTTCTTACGAGTACTCACACATGACGGTCTGTATACTATGTGTCCTATCATAGTATGTCATCCAACAATAGAACTTTATTTAAGAATATTGTTATAGCATTTCAAGGTTCTCATCATAGCAGGTATCTTCCATGACCTTATCAATGCAACAAATATTCCTGGATATTAATATATTATAGTCATGCAGAACAATGAACAATATATAATAAGTAAACATTCATGTAATCAAAGTACAAAATAGTTTGTTCTCATGACACCAACCCTTAAAAACTCCCACATGGACTAGAGCCAACTGCCTATGACTTTTAGTCCACTAGACCTCACATGATGATCATGTTTCTTCTGAGTCAAGGCTTTAGTCAAGGAATCTTCCACGTTGTCTTCCGTGGAAATACTACTCACTGCAACTTCACCTCTCTGAGAAAAATCCCTCAATAGATGATACTTCCGAAGTATGTGCTTTGTCTTTTGATGTGACCTTGGCTCTTTTGCTAGTGCCACCACTGCAGTATTATCACAACAGAGTGTGATAAGATCTTTACTGCTCGGTACTACAGCTAGATCTTGGATGAAGCTTCACATCCATACTACTTCTTTAGCTGCCTCAGAAGCTGCAATATACTTGTACTTCACTATAGAATCTGCCACCACACTTTTCTTTGAGCTCTTCCAACTCACTGCACCTCCATTCAAACTGAAGATGTATCCAGTCTGTGAATTCATATCATCTTGATCAGTCTAGAAACTAGGATATACATGTCTTAAGATAACTAGTTCCTCATCTCCTCCATAAACTAGGAACATATCCTTTGTATTCCTCAAATACTTAAGGATCATCTTGACCACCATCCAATGGAAGTCTCCTGGATCAGCTTGATATCTGCCTACCGCACTTAATGTGTAAGCAACATCTAGCCTCGTACATAGCATAGCAGACATGACTGACCCAATCGATGATGCATAAGGGATCCTTTCTGTTCTCTTTCTTTCCTCATGTGTCTAAGGACACATTTTCTTGGAAAGATGAATGTCATGTGACACTGGAAACAATCCCCTCTTGGACTATACCATACTGAATCTCTTCAATATCTTGTCAATGTATGTACTTTGACTCAGCCCCAGTAGTCTATTGGATCTATCACGATGCATATTGATCCCAAGAATATATGATGCCTTGCCCAATTCTTTCATGGATAAACATTTATTCAACCATTCCTTAACTGACTGTAAGACAGGTACTTCGTTTCGAATTAGTAATATGTCATCAACATATACTATTAGGAAAACGACTGCACTTCCACTAAACCTCTTGTAGACACAAGGCTCGCATTCATTCTTAACAAAGCCAAATATTGTTACAGCTTCATCAAAACGAATGTTCCATGACCTTCATGCTTGCTTTAATCCATAAATGGATTTCTGAAACTTGCATACCTTGTTGGCATCCGTTAGAGTCACAAACCCTTCAGGTTGTGTCATGTAGACATCTTCCTGGAGGTTCACATTAAGGAATGCTGTTTTGATATCCATTTTACAAATTTCAAAGTCATGGTATGCGGCAATGGACAGTAGGATTCTGATGGATTTCAGCATCGCAACCGGTGAAAAAGTTTCATCATAATCAATTCCTTGAGGCTATCTAAAACCTTTTTCAACCAGTCGTGCCTTATAGGTGCTGACTTGCCCCTCCATGTCCAGTTTCTTCTTGAATACCCATTTATTACAAATAGGATTTACATCAACTGGAGGATCTACCAAAATTCAGACTTGGTTTTGGTACATGGAATCTATTTCAAAATTCATGGCTTCTTGCCACGTGGCAACATCTGTGACTTCAACAGCTTCCTTGTAGGTAAGAGGATCATTATTTCCAACCAATAATGAGTCACCATCCTTGGTGACAAGAAAACCATATCATTCTGGTTCTCTCACCTCTCTCGTGCTCCTACATAGTTCTTGTGTCTCTGGAACAGATTATTCTTCCATGGGGCTTTGTGGAATCTGTTCTTGTACCGACTTTTGTGTATATTGAGCCTCAACTTCATCGAAGTCTATCTTGCTCCCACTATCTCTTTTGGATATGTTCTCCCTCTCAAGTAATATGGTGTGTCTTTCCACTATTACCTTTTTATCTGAGGGGTTGTATAGGTAATATCCCCTTATTTCTTTGGGATATCCAATAAGGATGCACTTTTTGACTCGGGGTTCAAGTTTGTTACCTAAAGAGGCCTTAACAAATTCTTCTCTACCCCACGCATGTAAATTCGATAACATGGCTTTGCGTCCACTCCATAACTCGTATGGAATACCATTTATCGATTTAGTTGGTACTTGGTTTAGTATGTCTGCTGCTGTTTGTAATGCATATCCTCAAAAGGATATTGGAAGACTCGCATGACTCATCATTGATATCATCATGTCCAATATGTTTCGGTTCCTCCTTTCACTTACACCATTCCACTGAGGTGTATAAGGAGGAGTGAGTTGAGATAGAATCCCAAACTCCCGTAAGAAATCAATGAAGTCTTGATTAAGATATTCTCCTCCTCTGTCTGAGCGGAGTTTCTTAATCTTCTTACCAAGATGGTTCTCAACTTCATTCTGGTATTCTTTGAACCGATCAAAAAGAATCTGTCTTATACATCATTAAGTAGATATATCTATATCTACTAAAATCATCAGTAAAAGTTTTAAAGTACGAGAACCCACCCCTTGCTTCAACTGGAAATGGTTCACACACATCTGTGTGAACTAATTCTAGAATCTCTTTATCCCTTTCACCTTTCCCACTAAATGGGGATTTGGTCATTTTGCCTTGTAGACATGCATGACATACACCAAGTGGTTTTAGTTCGAAAGAATCTAAATACCCATCTTGTTGTAATTTTTTCAAACGTTTCTCATTGACATGACCTAACCAGTGATTCCAAAATTGGGTGTGGTATGAGTCATGTGAATTTAATTTGTCATCGATTTCCATTACATGGTTTGTGTAGTCTAACACATAAAGGCCGTTATATAATTGTGCCCTACCAAAACAAATGCTATTTTATAAAAGTAGCAACATTAATTTCCAAACTTGAATATGAATCCATAAGTATCTAATCTGGATACTGAAATAATGTTTTTAGTAATAGAAGGCACATAATAACCACCCTTTAACACCAAGATCATCCCAGTAGGCAATGTGAGGTGGTAGTCCCCGACAGCTACAGCAGCAAGTCTGGCTCGGTTGGCTGCTTGTAGATCTACCTCCCCTCGATCAATCTTTCTGAATATACTTGGTTCATGTATTTAGATACAGATGTGAGCACCACAAGCAGTATCTAATGCCCAATTAGTATAAACAGATAGATTGCATTTGATAACAAACGCACCTAAATCTTCTTCTTGCTTCCTTGGCTGGGTGCAGTTTTTCTTCCAGTGGCCCTTCTTGCCACATGCGAAACAAACATCATCATGTTCCCTTACCTCCCCTTTTATCTTTCTTTTCTTGTAAGGCCTTGAAGAAGATTTGGGCTTAAATCTCTTCGCATTCCCTTTCCTTTTATTCACCATAACGACAGAAGTTTTTTCACGCTTCATGTCATTATCCACTTGGGGAATGAGGATAAGAAGATCATACATAGACTTCTCAATGTTGTTCATGTTGAAGTTCACAAAAAAGTTTGTGAAGATCTGAGGAAGTGAAGCAAGAATGATATTGGTAACCAGTTCTTCAGGGAGTTTAAACCCTAGAACCTCCAAGCGCTCAATGTAGCCAATGATCTTGACTACATGAGGCCCGGTTGGGGAACCCTCTCCAAGCTTGCTCTGAAATAGATCCTTGGAGATCTCAAACCTTTCATGTCTTGCTCTCTCCTGGTATAGACCACGGAGGTGCTCGAGCATGCTGTAGGCATCCATGTCTTCATGAGACTTCATGATCTCACTAGACATTGATGACAGCATAAAACATTGAACGTTGAGTGCATCGCTCAAATGTTGATCATAGACCAGGAATTCTTCATCACTCTCCCCTTGGGAAGGCGGATCAGGAAGTGAGGACTCCAATACGTAAAACTTTTGTTCATGGTGTAGGATAACCTGAAGTCTCCTAAACCATTCCTGAAAGTTACTGCCTGGGAGGATATTGTCTTTATCCAGAATTGATCGCAAAGAAAATGTGGTTGATGAGTTTTTCATTTAGATCCTACAAATTAGAAGATCAGATTTATCAGTACTTTCTTGATTACATTTTTATGAGAAATAATAAATGAATTTATTAATTATCCCACTATTTTATCAAGTCCCAATGGCCCTCACCATTGAACTCATAATGTCCAGTTGCTTTAACATTCTAGTGGCAAGGATCCATATTCCCCTTCGCATAACCCCAATAAGGGTTGGTCAAGCTATTTGAAGGTATTTAGTTAGGCAGGTCATTGCCAACTGTGCGCTTACAGTTCCTTGATCTATTGAGTATACTCCCCAATCCTGAAATCCTGACTTGGATTTCCTCAACTCTTGCCTCCAATATTACATCAAGTCTAGCAAGGGATACTCCTCTTGATGTAATATGGTTAAGTCAACCCGAAACATTTCATAAGGGCTTCCTTTATAAAAGTAAGTGTCCCAACAAGGGTTGGTCAAACACATAGTTTTATTGAGTCTTGCCCTTAATCAAGTAGCAGAAGTCTTGGTCTGACTTAATATGGTATTGAGGGATTTAAATCTTTTATTCTTAGTTTCGCATTATCACATTCTTGTTAATATTAAGTGATGCTTGCTTAAGTGATTAACCATGTTCCGATAATGTTTACGCATAGTCTGGTTTTTATTTTATTCCATCGTTGCATTCTTGTTCATTTTATTAATTATGTGATTGCAAAAAAACATACATAATAAATAAAACATGAAATTAGAAAGAAATAAAATAAGATGGCATGATCATGAGCTTCTATTGGTTATCTTATCTAGTGGTTTTGATAAGCTAACCCTGAACTAGGGAAAACACCTTGAACCTGATGGTTCATGTTTTGCAGCTCCCACCTGTCCACCTTTGTATCTTCTTGGGTTGGTTTTTCCTCAGATTCGGATTTCAAACCATCTCCTCTGGCTTGGGAGATCCTCCATTACATGGGGTTTACATTAAAGAGACCATGGGCACACGGGACCTACATTTTATTGGAAGAAGGCTCGCAGGCCAACGAATTTAAATTAAACAAATTTAAATGAAACCATACACACAAACAAAGGGTCTTTGGTCTAGCTCATGATCATCCATAGCATGCAATGACATTTACACATATTTAGAATTCAAATTCTTTTAATCATTCTATTATTCAAGATAAGTCACGCTTGAATTCAATTAATTATGATCTTATAATTAATCAATTCTTTATCTTAAATTCCTTTCTGAATTTCCTTAAGATTCTTCTCATCCATATCCCTTGTACAGGTCTTTGTACTTTTATAGGAAACCTGGTGAAATTTTTGGAAAGTACACGGCGTGTATTTTATATTTACATGGTGTGTATTTCTTTTCACCTTTTATCCAAAGTACACATCGTGGATTTGGCATGTTCTCTGTACTTTGGAAATTTTGGAGTACACGGTGTGTAGATAAATCATACACGGCGTGTACTTCCTTGTTGCATGGTAACCGGCCTGGCGATCCTGTGTACGTGGTACGCGGCTTCTCTTTTGTACACGGTTTCACTTGGGCCAGATCGGACTACACGGCGTGTTGCTCCAACATACACGTCGTGTATTCCGGTTCCCACGCACCATTTAATTTTGGTCAACACGGGGTGTAAAATACTTAGGTGTATTCAATTCACACGGCGTGGTTTGGAGGACCAGTACCAGTTAGTTGAACCTAAGTACACAACATGTAGTTTCATTACACGTCGTGTATTCTCGTGTTGTACAGACAGAAAGAGCGGCTCCTCCGGATGAGATCCTCGTTTTTATTTTAATCAAAATTAAAATTAAAAGGTCGTTTTTGTGATATGAATCAAGAAACAAAGGAGGAAGAACAAATATAATTTATTCATATTTATAGAACGATTTATTTTGAATGGAATCAAATATAAATGCGTAAATTATCAATGAAAATTGAATAAATATAATCAACATTGTAACCTCCCTTTGATACCACTTGAAGGTTTCGGGCGCAGCGGAAGAGTGTGGGTGGATGTTCGCACTTGGATTTTTGTCATTAACAATGATCAATCCGGGATCAATATGATGATAAATTCCAGTCTCCAAGGATTGAATCACAGAAATGGACAAAGAAAAGAAAAGTCCCAGAACCACAAAGTAGGATCGTTACAAGTTGATTATAATTAATTTAATCAATTGAAAATAAATACCTTATGGATTTTCTTTCTTCGTTGATGTTCTTCATCACGTTCCGATGTGATTCGTCTTTGCGTCGCAGAAGCCAAGCGTAGACTTCCTCTAGCGGTGATCCACACGTGTACCTCATATCTCGGGACGTCGCCAAAGGAGTCTCCGAGTGTTAGCATGGAGAAACCTTTGCTTGCGTTGTCCGCCTTAGATCGCCTTGATCCGATGGAAGAGGATCTCTCTCAGTCTTGAGATCATTCTTGGAGGAAGAGGTTCTTTTGGACTTGAAATAATTCTCCAGAATTGTTGTGTACAACGATTCTCTTATGTGTTGGAAACGAGTTGGGGTTGTGAGGATATTTATAATCATGTTTGAGGTTGTAGAGTTATGATAATAAATAAACGCGTTACGCATTTTTTTATTTCATTAACTCTTATTTAAAACCCCCATGTTGAATAATTAATTCCCTGGCACGCGTCCATGCTGAATATAATAAATATCATTTAAAACAATATTATATCCTCAAAATCCCGACTAGAAAAACTACACGGTGTGTATTAATAAATACACGGCGTGTACTTGTTTTTCATTGAAAACTACACGGCATGTACATTCAATTGACATGGAGTGTATATCTTGTTTTCATTTATTCATTTCCTTTCCATAAAAAAAACTACATGACGTGTAATTATTAATACACGGTGTGTACTTGTTTTCCATGAAAAACTACATGACGTGTAATCTTTAATACACAGCGTGTATATCTTGTTTTTTGTTTCCTTCTTCCTCCATCATTAAAACGATTTAGGCTTCCTTGATTAATTATTAAAACACGTATGGGAATAATCTTTATTCTACTTGAGATAATTGAATACACTTTGTGTGTGGCCCACTAGGCCACTTTCTCGTTGGCATTAGTCGAGCTTGCCTAAAGTCCAAGATTACTGTCTAGCGACGGGTCAAGGCACCCAAGAGAAAGAAGTTGACACCGCATTGACGTATCACATCATATGAATGCTTACTATGTAATTTAATCCCTTTGTATTGATATCTCATCAAGCAGTTTTCATGGTAGTGTCATAAACCTATATGCTTGATCTGGCATTCTTTGACTACCTGAAATAAACTCTTCGTTTACACCATGGACATGGAATTTAATGTGACAAATCTATTTCAATCAAAGGGCCGAGATATCAAATTCCATAAATGGAAGGGACAAATCCTTCCTTGACTTATCCATTAACAACATGTCACTCATGACGCACCCAACGTAACCTACTTTTCTCCAACTGTCTGTGTGACGATTTTTGTCAGTAAATCTAAGTGCGCGAGTCATGACATGAGTTAATGATAATCTTTCAGTCTAAGGACCATTACACACGCTCATAGATAGAAATGTCTGATGACACCAAGACATGCGGAATTGATACTGGCAGGTCTGTTCTCATAATCTCCCATCTTGGAGATTACCAAGTGTGAAATCCATGAGAGAGAGTCTAATCTTCTTAAGAGTACTCGCACATGACGGTCTATATACTATGTATCCTATCATAGTATGTCATCCAACCGTAGAACTTTATTTAAGAATATTTTTATTGCATTTCAAGGTTCTCGTCATAGTGGGGATCTGCCATGACCTTATCAATGCAACAAATATTCCAAGACATTATTATATTATAGTAATGCAGAACAATGAACAATATATAATAAGTAAACATTCATGTTATCAAAGTACAAAATAGTTGGTTCTCGGGACATCAACCCTTAAAAAACTCACCAGAAGTTGGGGAAGTAGAATGTTGGACATTCCGTTCTGCGACGTTGTCAGTATGGATCCCTCTTACTAATCACGGAAGATAGGATGGTGTTGGGGCATTGGTCGTCAATTCCTTTTTCTTTCAGCACTAACAAGTTCATCTCTCTACTTCTCAAGAATCAGGTTGCTACCTCAGGAATGTGATCACCGCCCACCCGTCTACGCAGAGGCAGGGACAACGCCAGTGCATCCGCTCTGCGTGGCTTCACTACTCCCACGACGTCCTCTGCTTCCATGACCGTGGGAAACCACACCCTGTTTCTCCATCGGAAATTATCCAATGAAGGGTAATTAACGACCTCATGTGTCATTACAAGGAGGAGGGTATCATCCCTATGTGCTCTATGGCTCTTCTGGATCTGAAGGCGTCTACGCCTCGCCATCAACGCTGCCCCCGAGGGCCACGCAGGGAGCCATTGCTCCCCACCCCGACATACAACCTCTTTGGGAGCCTATCCCCGGAAAGCCTTGATGACTCCCTGCCTTACGCTAATGAGGTAGGTGACGTCCGGCCTATCCCGGTCAGAGTCCCGATCCAGGGGCTCCCGGCAAGGGCTCCCACTCGGCCGTGATAGCGCTGCCACCCGATCTTTCCGGTAGAGGATCAAGTAAGCTATACACCTGCGCCACCTGCCCCGGCTCGTTTGACCCGATGCCAGCGTCGGGCACGAGCTAAGGAGGATGCCCGCCAAGGGGAGTCAATGTCGACTGCTACTATGGCCCGGGACACCACCGACGCATACCATCAAGCCCCTGTATATGCCGCACAGGGGAACCTTTGTGCCCAACTGGGATCGAGGCCCCAACCACCCCATGGGTAGGGTGGGTCAACTCTCCTGGTCACAGGCACAAACAGTGGTCGCCATGAACCAACCCGCAGTGATGCCACCCCATACGAAGGTCCTCCCCGTACTTCCACAATAGGGAGCATGGGCCTTCCCTACTTCGAGGCTCGGCATGGAGGTCCACCCTGTGCGACCCCCAATCCGAATGAAGCTCTGCCCCGCGGTAGTGATGCTCGGCACGGAATCCTCTCTCATGCCCATTACGCTAGGCATGGAGTCGTTCCTCCTACCCTCGACCGCCGATGTAGGTAAATTCCCCATTCGGTCTCTCTATGGCGTGGGGATCCTCCCTACATCCTCTCCGCATCTGGTGAAGGTCCTCCTCACCTCGACAACTAGAGGGGTGAAGGCCAGCCTCGCTCCAACCGCACCAAGCAAGGTGGTCCTCCCCATGCTCCTGTCGGTCCCAGCAGAGGTTTTTCCCACTCTGGCATTATTCATGGAGGTCCTCCCCATGTCCCCTTCGACATTTTTCCCAGTGATCCTTGCACCTCGGCTTTCTCAGGTAGAAACCCTCTCTACCCCAGCACTAGTGCAGCCGAAGGACCCCATGTCAGAAATTATTCATGTCCCGAGGAGCCACCTAGGGGCAGGAAGTCGGGACGTCACCACCACAAGGAGAATCCTGGGAAGGCCTGGAAGGAGATCAAACTAGTCCACCTCTCAGATTCTGAAGCGGAGTATGACTCAGCTCGGGAACCCTCCCCTCACTCATCCGAGTCAAGGGTTGGGGCAGGAATAAGGAGCATCAGCCTGGTGATCCTGTAAAGTGAGTTCCATAGGATTCCCGCCTCCCTCTGAAAGTATATCCAGGATAATGAAAACTTGGCGACCCCACAGGTCACGGTCGTGAAATCACCACCATCATCGCCAAAAGCACTCTCTACCTCCACAAGAGATCACGGCGAGCTGTTCTGGGGACTAATGGTAGGCGAGCAGCAGCGCGAACCACCACCAACAGCCATGGCCTCTGAGCCAGGAACATCATCCGTCAGCCCCTCTTATTGTGACATAGCGGCTAGGTTGTTACACTCTTTGGAGGACAGGTTGAGAATCGGCGGCCAGTCAGCCCGCTCGCCGTACTCTCCACTGGTCATCTTGTCGTCCCAGCCGTCTGTCTCAGTACCGCTACCGGTTCCTCAACTACCCCCAGTTTGCAAGTGGGGAAATCAGGGGCCAGACCCTGAATTTGATCTGAGGAGCTTCTGGAGCATCCTTGTAGCGGACCACTTCCCCGAGAAGTTCTGGCCCACAGCAGTGCGGGATTTCTACATACCTGATTCCCATGCCTCAGAAGAAGTTGAGTGTTTACACTACACCCTCTGGGAGACGCATTTTATTCTTCGTCATTAGCATGTGGTTTATCCAAGGAGCCAAGGGCATTTTGAAGATATCAGTGAGCAGTGTCATTTAGTCGATCTGGTCGCGCTCCCTGTGGCCCAGCGCCCCGAGTCACCAGGTCTCCGTGAGGCCCTCCCGTAGCAATGCGTTCAGAGTATCAACGTACTCTGCAAAATCATCAAGGAGGATACCCCTCATGTAAAAATTTGTGGCTGGGAGCAGTATGCTTCCCTTCTCTTCAGTCCCATATGGCGGAAGCCCGACTCACTATGGGATATCGAGGACATGCCCCCAGGAAGGGTCACGGTCCACATGGCTGACATAGTGGATAAGAAGGATGAGCTTGAGTTTCTCGATGGAGAATTACCCCCTATGGGTGTGACACCATTGTTGAAACCAACGAGGAGGATTACTCGTTAGCAGAGGAACCTCCTAGGTCTCCCTGCGCCCATCGAGGCGTCAGTACTCAGCCGAAATGCCGGTAAAGGCAAAGAGCACGTCGGAGATGTCAAACACTCTGACACATACCCCTCAGTGTAGAAGATGGAGGAGGACCCCGATAAGGCCACGTTGCAGAAACAACTTTCTAAGCAGAAGAGTTTGGTCAACGAACTCCTGGCTGAATACGCTGTAGAGTGACGACCCAACTATGGTGATCCTAGGCCCGGGCAGTAGGGGCAGGAACAACTACTCCTCGGCGAGATGCCCCCAGAAAACCCTGATCATACTGCTCCAATGGAGAGGGGTGAATCTAGTTCTCATAGAAAGAGGGCGTGGTACGTCTCACCAAACCCTCCCGAATGGCGCAACAATCCAAAGAATCCAGCCCGGGTTCCCCGAGCTGCCTCGCAAGTCCCTCCACCAGCTGCTCCATGAGCCACTGAGCCTGTCTACCGTGTTGAAGAGATCGTCAACGTGCTCGTGATTAGGGATCCCCATCAAGTTAGGGACCCCCTCCTAGATGATCCTAAGGTAGCACTCATAGTTCTCCTTGAGGCATTGGAAATGCGGGAGATGGCAATCCCACCAGATGTCAAGCCATACCCGGCGTGGGTGGATGATATGTCGGCACCTTCGGGTTTCAGGAATCCCACCTTCTCCCCCTTTAATGGGACCGGGGACACACCGCAGCACCTGGTCCAATTCAACTCAAGGTGTGGGCCCATGTTAGGCACTCTAATACAGCAAGAGGCCACTAAGCTCCATTTTTTTGTTCAGACACTAGAGGGGTCGGCATTCTTCTAGTACAGCCATCACCCCGTCGGATCCGTGACCAGTTGGGAGGACCTTCGCAGGTAGTTCCTCTACTAGTTCAGCTCTACCACCTGAAAAAAGAGCATCACAGACCTCTTCATGTGCAAGAAAAGGCCTGATGAGCAAGTCTCGGACTTTATTGCCCGGTAAAAGGGGCTTACATACTCCCTTGACATGCCACTAACTCAGGAGAAATTACTGACAATGTGTGTGGGGAATGTCAAGATGGAACCGGTTCCTTCTATGATCACCCAGAACTACCCTGGAGGATTCCGAGATTTCTTCGACAAGGCTCAGTGCCTTGAGGAAACCCTGCAACAGGCCAGTCAGGCACGTCCGTTGCGCCATGTGATTCCAAAAAGGAGAGCTGCCAGAGCTGATCCCACCATAGTGGCCCAAATAGAATCCCCCAGACAGCTGGAGTTACTACCAGTGGCACCGACCCCACAGCCTCGTAGAGGTTCTCCTCCTCAGGCATAGCCTTCGGCTCAGCAGCGTCCTCGGAATCAGCAGGCTCCCCCGCGTAATGCGCCGCCACTGCCCAGGTGGGACAATCAGGGTCCACCTCCTTGGCAGGCCCCTCCGGACCATCGTCAGGGACAGGCTCCAATGGACCCCTTTCTGGAAAGAAGAAACCGGACATACTCATTCAACTAGAATTTGTTCCCTGGTTACTTCTGTAGCACCCTAAAGCATGGGATTGTATGCTTGCCAGAGTGCAGAAGACCGGAAGAGGAGAATCTCATTGATCGCCCCAAATAATTCCCCTACCATCGGATTCTGTGGAACACCCTCAAGTAGTGCTATGTGTCTAAAGAATATCTTTGAGACTATGTTGATAACAACATAGTCAGACTAGGCCCGACCCCGGCACAAGTGGCGGGTGTCTTTGTAGGGCCAGACAGTGGTACCGACAGCGAAGGCAAGTGGAAACGGGTTTCTAATTGCAAGTCCTAGAAGTAAGATGACTGGATGGCTCACAAGACAATTGGTCATGCCCATGGCATCATTCGGGCACACCTACATAATCTGGAGCCTTCAGAAGCTACGGCCACCACTTCTGCATCATCATCTCAGTCGGCCTCTTCTCAGAAGAGCAAGCTTCAGCGGTGCAAGAATAAACAACGTGCCCTGACAATGTTGTCGTTGTCCCGCACTCTCGGTGACTGCATGCCCCCTGAGATGGGGATCCCTCCTAGAATCTTCCCAGTAGTGGATGACACTTCAAATTATAGTCAAGGGTATGCTTCGGTTAACACCATCGAGTTGGTAAATCCCTATATGACTCCCGATGAGGGGGAGGGCCAGGAAAACCTCCCCAACGTCCCCAGTCGACACCAACATCAGCAAAGCCACATACATATGGGTCGTCAAGGCACATCAGTTGGTACCTCCAGCCAGTTTTTGCATGCCACTGAGACCAGACAGTAGGCCCAGCGCAGATCTCAGCACTCGTAGCCTCTTCATCCAGTGTCTTCAGGACCGCACCACCGTTTGTGCTACTAGATCAGGCAGAGCTACCTCGTCCAGGCCGCGGCCAGCCTCGCCCTGCTGCAGGCTGATCTCAGTTGTCTAGTCCTCATCCGACAATGACTCTTCGGGCTTTTACTAGTGAATAACGGGATGTACCCAGCACCAGCCAGTCGTCGGTCCATCCGACAGGGCCCACCATGTCTCCAATCGCAGAGCGGCCTCCTATAAGCAGAAGTTCACACTTGGCGCAGAAGTATGATGTTCTCAAACATCTTGTCGGCATCCCAGCAAGGTTTTCCATCCTTGAAGCCCTTCACCTGTTGTCAGATATGCACGAGACCCTCGTTGAGGCTTTAAGAAACCCTCTCCAGTTTGAAACAGAGGTAGCAGTTACATAATACTTTTATGCTGAAGTGATCGAGTATGTCGAATGTCAGGACATCATTTCGTTCTCAAGAGATGATTAAGGATCTCCCATACTGAGGCACATCCGCCTGTTGTACATCATCAGCTAATTTAATGGAATGGAGGTTCGTCACTGTCTCGTTGACACCGGCTTCAGGATCAACCATATCCCGACACGGACATTGCGGAAGCAGGGTTTATCTGAGGATGACCTGACTCCCTCCGATTTAAGGATCCAGGGATATGATAGGATAGAGCAGACCCCTATCAGAAAGATCTGTCTAAAGACCTAGTTCGGTGGCCTAGTTTCCAATACTGAATTTATGGTCGTCTCCCAAGACACCGCGTACAATGCATTAATGGGTAGACCATGGCTTCATCTGCACACGGTGATCCCCTTCGTCATATCACTAGTGCCTTAAGTACTCCCTAAATGGTCGAGTAGGCATGCTCCAAGGTGATGCATCTCCTTTAGCCTCTTGTAAAGCCCACTATCTAGACACTGACTATTACAAGAGCAAGGATAAGTAGATTCTGTAAAGTGAGGTTGAACCCGCCACAGTTGCAACTGACCCCTGGGCAGGTCTGGATGACACCTACGTCTTCCCAATACATCGATTGGAGGCCATGAACCCCGACCTAGGGTAATGTTTTGTTGTCTCAGGTACAAGGGGAAGGCATATTCCCAAGTCCAGGAGATGATGGAAAATCACCTCGTACTCCTACACAAAGCAGGCTCTGGTGATCCCGAAACCTCCTACCCCTGTATGGTATCGGGATGTTCACCCCATGGCCACGGCAATATGTCATACTTGCCTGTTTCGTTGGGATGGGATAAGCCGGCTCTGGCCAACATGACACTACTGCTTTGATATTATCAAGTGTGGCCCCTTGGGCCAGTGACTAGATGGGATCGGGTCGACAGACTTCGTTGTTATGGTCTCGGTAGCGCCGGAGTTCCCCGATGTAATAACCACTACCGCCCAAGCTGGTACCAGCCTCCCATCGGGTTCTGGTAACTCAGGAGAAAATTCCATCAGGGAAGATCCCTCCATAAGTGGAGAAGAAGATATAGAGGACAATCCCCATGCCTTTGAAGAAGGCATCTCTTCCACGGTCGATGAACTGGTACAGGTGAACCTTGGTAGCGAGGTAGATCTGAGACCCACATCTATCAGTGCCACCATATCCCTCGAGGAGCAGTAGTAGTACGTGGATTTCTTGAAGAAGCACCGTGATGTGTTCACCTAAACTTACGAAGAGATGCCCGGACTAGATCCTCATGTAGTCATCCACCACCTCGGTCTCCTGAAAAGTCATCGCGGGTTCAAGCAGCCTCCCAGAAAGATGCACCCTTCTCATGTTGCCATGGTCGAGGCCGAAGTTGACAAGCTCATCAGAGCCAACTTTGTCAAGGATGTCCAGTACCCCAATTGGCTAGCCAACATTCTGCCAGTCAGGAAGAAGAAAGGACAGATCAGATTTTGCATCGACTTCTGAGATTTCAACCATCAATGTCCGAAGGATGATTTTCCCCTTCCAGTGACAGAGCTCTTGATTGACGCTACGGCAGGGTTACAAGCCCTCTCCTTCATAGATGGCTACTCTAGATATAACCAGATCCGGATGTCCCCTGAGGACGAGGAGTCCACATATTTTAGGGTACCCCAAGGTAATTTCCGTTACCAGTTTATGCCCATCGGCATGAAGAATGCAGGTGCCACCTATTAGCGGGCCATGCACCACATATTCAAGCCAATACTTGGGACATTGGTGGAATGCTATGTGGATGACCTGGTGGTCAAATATAACCAGCACCAGGACCATCTCAAGGATCCTGAGAAAGTGTTTGGATTCCTCTAAACTCTCCATCTTAAGAGAACCCACTGAAATGTGCCTTCGGGGTCACCTCTGGGAAGTTTATTGTCTTTGTTGTTAGGTACCGAGGCATTGAGATCGACCTAGAGAAAATCAAGGCAATCAGTCAGATGCCTCCCACGAGAAATATTCAGGAGCTTCGAGGTTTCCAAGTCCACTTAGCCTACATATGCTGATTCATTTCAAATATAGTTGGCAAGTGTAAGCCCTTTTCCCGACTCATGAAGAAAGGCTCTGCCTACGAATGGGAGGAAGAGTGCCAGACCACGTTCGGGGAAATTAAGCAGTATCTTCTCCAGCCTTCGGTCTTGATGCCACCCATCTCCAGAAAGCCTCTAATCCTGTATGTGACTGCTTTGGAAATATCTCTCAGTGCCCTTCTATCCCATAAGAACGATTAGGGGATAGAAAATAGTCTCTACTACCTCAGCCGCATTCTCCTCGATCCAGAGACCAGATATTCCCCCATCGAGAAGAGTTGCCTTGTGCTAGTATTCGCAATACAGAAATTGTGACACCACTTGCAGCACCATGAGGTACAGCTGGTGTCTCGGGTAGACCTTATGAATTACATTCTGAATCACCCCATATTGACCGGACTTCTAGCACGGTGGGCGGTAATCCTCTAGCAGTTCGACATCAGGTTCTTCCCTTAGAAAGCTATCAAGGGATAGGAATTGGTAGACTTTCTTGCTACCCATCCAACCCCTACGGACCTGTCCCTGGACTTTGATTTTTCGTAATGAGGAAATCCTCTCAGTAGATCTTGCAATCCCATGTTGGCAGATGCACTTTGATGGCGCCTCCCAGAGTCCCACCGGTAGGAGACTCAATGATCCTAGGATCTATAGAGTGGGCCTGGGTATTGTCTTTATTAATCCGGCCCAAGCCATTCTACCGTACTCATTCCTATTGTCAAAAGGTTGTACCAACAATGAAGCAGAGTATCAGGATCTTATCACTGGCCTCGAGTTGGCTCTCGAGATCGATGTGCCCCATTTTCATGTGAAAGGGGATTCTAAACTAGTCATCAAGCAAGTCAACGGTGGCTATGTTGTCATAAAGCTAGATCTCATACCATTGTTGGAGCGCACCCTCTATCTAATGGCCTGGTTTCCATCTCGGCTGGAACTTACTCATGTCCCTCGATCTCAGAATAGTCGAGTTGATTCCCTGGCCGGCCTGGCTGCATCACATGCAGAACCCGAGCAGGATGATATGATTATACACGTGGCACACCAGAGAGTCATTGCCCCCATCAGCCCAGAGGATGATGACGACCTGCGATTAAGCCATCTTACTGTCGGGACCTCCACATCAGGACTCCCAGGTTCTCCGAATGTATTGGTTGACGTGACTCCTGACTGGGGAAAACCTTTTGTCGAGTACCTCCAAAATGGTTGCCTCCCGACTGATCAGGACGAGCGTGAGCGAATCTGATGCCACGCATTGTAGTTTACCCTCCAGAGTGATCCCAGTCTTGAGAAGATCCTCTACAAGCACGAGTTTGATGGTGTTATTTTCCATTGCATCCAAGGAGTCGAGATTTCTTAGTTAATGCATGAAGTTCATGCTGGTTCATGTGGGGCTCACCAAGTGGGGCCGAAGCTATCCCACCAAATCCAGAGACTAGGGTACTTAAGGCCCTCTATGATCCATGATTGTATCATGTTCGCCAAGAGATGTCATGCGTTCCAAGTTCATGATAACTTCCTGCATCGGCCGCCAGAACCTCTTCACACCACCAAGTACTCTTGGCCATTTGTGGTGTGGGGACTCGATGTTGTGGGACCATACCCACCGACGACGACTCGCCAATGTCAGTTCGTTCTGACCGTTGCGGATTTCTTTTCCAAGTGGGCATAAGTAGTTCCACTCAAGGAGGTCAAGGCCCGTTCCATCATTGACTTCATGAGCTCCAACATCATCCATTGGTTTGGAGTCCCTCACTCCATCCTCACCAATAACGGCACCAACTTCTGCACAGCCGAGCTGAAGAAATTGTATGCCAAGTAAAACATTCTTTAGAACCATACCTCCTGATATCACATGAAAGAAAATGGGAAGATCAAGGCATTCAAAAAAACCCTCTCTAACATTCTGCAAGAAAATGGTTGGTCAGAACAAGAGGAGTTGGCCGGACAAGCTCCCCAACACCCTTTGGGCCTATCGGACGATGACTCGTAATTCCACCCAGGTGACCCTGTATTCCCTTGTGTACGGAGCTAAGTCCATCCTACCAATTAAGATCTGGCTGCCCTTGTTACACACAACGATCTATGACCAATAAGCGCCAGATAGGGTAGCCGAAATTCGTCTAGCTGAATTAAAAGCACTCGACGAGAATAGGCTCTATGCCCTGCACAGTCTGGAAAGGCATCAGAATAAGATGGATAGAGCCTTCAACAAGAAGGTTCACCTTTGATCTTTTCTACAAGGTGACTTGGTATTGGCCCGCAGGGTGCCAATGATCCTCGGCATGAAACCACCCAAGTTGGAGCCCAAATTGGAAGGGCCTTACATAGTCCACAAGATTTACCCCAATGGAGCATACTCTATGGTGACCATGGATGGTGAGCATATAACTCCGCACACAAATTTCAAGTTCCTCAAGAAATATTTTTCCTGAGCCTAACGGTCCGGCACGGCCTTAAATTGTCGGTCCTGCATGACCCTAAACTGCACGCTAGTCCTACATGACCTTAAACTATTCAGTCCTACGTGACTTTAAACTGTGCATCCTCCCTGCAAGACGTTAAACTGAACCCCTAGAACTATGTATGGTTTTATTCCCGTCCTGATGGGATACGTAGGAATGCTCAGACACCTCGTCTTGAGACCAACCCCGAACTCTACTCTTTGATTATCCCCCTGGGTATAGTTCTCTCAGAGGATCCTCGCATGATATGGTGTAGGCTTCCTTAGCCCTGTTCATGCCAGGATTATAGTGGTCGCACCATGTTCCCACTCTCTGTTCTTCCATACCCTCTACATCCTCACCACATGATGTTAAACTGCATGGCCTTTAAGAACTACAGATCGCTTGATTCCCATCTTTATGGGATATGTAGTAACACCCAGACATTTTTTCTGTTGGCCCAGCCCAAACTCTAGAGTATTCCCCTTGGGTCAAGACATATGGAAGGGGTGTAAACTTTTTCCCCAATCCAAGTTGAGCTAACTTCGATCTCATCATATGTCCCTCTCCCTGGAGATGTTCACCTCTTTTAGAGATGGGTATGGCTATGCTTCACCCACTCCTTTGATTGGGACTCCATCATCTTCCCCGTCCAGAAGGGCCCCCGAATGGTATAGATGATAGGCCTAAGGGATCTCTTACCACTTTGGGCCAACACCCTCGAGTATGTTGAGAAAAAATCCGATACAAGTCCCGCATTTTGAATATGGTCTGTGGTCGATGCTCATTTGTTGCTCTCATTTCTGGTTACTATAGGGACGTTGTGTTTCGAACATGGTAAACAGTTGTCCTGTGACATTGGAAGCACCCCAACATGTCCCAAACATCGAGTTTAGTGGTTCATTCTGCCCTGTTGTTTCTCCAAGTGATGAAATCTCTTCGGGCAAAGCTAGGTTTTAGTCCCCCATATGACGGGGAGAGCCGAAATTGGCTCCTTGTTTCCCACACCGAGCACTGCTCACGTGGGATTAGGAGCTGAGATGAGGCGGTAACCGTACAAGAGGGCATATGTCCTTCCATCTGAGGCCCATCCTCAGACCCCTTGTCCTTTTCGGGCCCCCAACCCAAATTCCTATCCATAGTGTATGGTGTGATGTGGGATTATGTCTTCATTCACATTGGGTTCGTCGTGTTGTCCACCCCCCCCCCTCCATTAGGGTATCTTTCCCCTATGCTCCATCAAGAACTTTGTGTGGCTTGATTTCCATCCTTATGGAATACATAGGACCGCCCGAATGTCTACACGTCGGGTCCATCCCCATCTCCCGGGAATCTCCCTTCCATCTTGTCCCCTTGACCCACATTCCCCCAGAGAGAGGAATATATGGTGTGTTATGGGACTATGTCCTCATTCACGTTGGGTTTGTAACGACCACACCATTTACCTCCTCCTGGGAGTTCTCTATCCCCTTACTCCACACTCATCCCTTAAAATCGGTTACTCTCATGTTGAGCACTCTTGTCGACCCCCTTCAGCGGTTCACCAATGTGCCCAAGGGTACTCTGGTTTAGCACCTGGAATGTCGGACCCTGCTCGGACTTGCTTCCACCCACTTTTCAGGCTTTGTGTTCCCCTTCATTTGGGCTTCCATCACATTTCACAACCGAAGGGACCCCCAAGTGGCATGGATGCTAGGCCTAATGGCTCTCCTACCATTAGGGGCCAATATCCTCAAGGGTTGCGGACAACAAGCTGATACAAATCATGTGTTGCGAATATGGTCAGTGGTCGATGCTCATTTGTTGTTCCCATTTCAGGCTAACGCGATATGGATATTGTGTTTCGAACACGGTCAATAGTTATCCTCCATTTCCATGCCAACCCCATTAAGCCCAAAATGTTGGTTACATAATTCACATCCTTCTCCACTTCATCATGTCCATGTAGAACATCGAAGCTCTTGGTATTATTCCCCAGTGCACATCCGCATGTTAGGAGGATAAAAGCTGCGGTAAGGGCGTCATTCGGGTATCCACACCAGTTTCCCTTTGGCGTGTGTTCCCAATATTGCAATAAAAATATTCCTCCCTTGTTTCCCACACCGATCTTGACTCACATGGGCTTAGGGATTGGGTAGGGTTCTACACTCACTTGGAGGGTTTCTCTCATCCTTGGTCCGAGCTCTAAGACCATAAACTAAGATATCATCTAGAACTACGTATGGCTTAATTCCCATCCTTATGGGATACGTAGGAATACCCGGACATCTCGTTTTCAGGTCCAGCTCAGTCGGGAGATAGTTTCTCCTACCCCTTGCCCTCTTACCTCTACGTAGGCCTCGTATCCTGAGGATACTTTCTTGAAATTGCATATGGTGTGGTGTGGGACCCTATCCTCATTCATGTCAGGTATTATTTATAGCATCGTGTGCATTCCTTCATGTCCAATCCATACAACTTTAAACTATGTCGCCTGGTCCTATCACATGACCCTAAACTGTGACACTATTGTCCTAGCCACACGACGAAAAACGGCACTACATCGTGATATCCTCACTCAAGGGGACACCAATTTTTGTATTGGTCACACACCATGCCATTTGTCAATGCCTGATATGGCTTGATTCTTGTGGTGATTTCAGGACCTGCTACCCTAGGTCTGTCGCTTCACAAAAAAACCACTCACCTTAAAGGACAAATAAGATTTATCAAAACCCGCTTCTTTTGGCGCAAGGGCCACACCTGCACACCCCTTTTATCCCTAGCACTGGTATCTTACCTTGACACCTCAAGAACTACATGCAGATTGACCCCCATCCTTATGGGGTACGTAGGAATGCCTGTTCACCTTGCCTCGGGCCCATCTCAACTCTCGTTTTCGGTCCCTCGACCTAAAACCTCCCCAGGGAACACATGGTGGTCGGAACCCCGGTTCTCATTCACATCGGGTTTTTGTAATTACCCCACCATGTGTCCCTCATGTTTCTTACCAACCATGGTCTAAGTTCTACAACACTAAACTAATATCTCCCTATGGAAAGGGACTCAACTCCCTTTATCTAATACGTCTCGTTACTGTATTCAGATGTGTTCTGACAAAGATCCTGAAGTGTGGAATTTTCATGGGAAGATCCTACTCATTCTATGTACAAGCTTCATGAGCTCTCTATTTGGATCCTCATCCTCTTCCATATCTGAAGGGACCCCCTAATGGTCTGGCCTCATTCCGCATCGGCTCACCTACCATCCAGGGTCAATGTCCGTAAAGATCTCGAATGACATTTGCGACAGGTCCCGTGTTTCGAACATGGTCAACGGTCGACCCTCATTTGTCTATCCCCATTCCAGGCTAATGCGATGTGGATACTGAGTTTCCTCCATGGTAAACAGTTATCCTCTATCATCACGCCACCATCATTGTGATCTAGATTTCGAGCATCATGACTCACATTTTTTCACTCTTCATGTTCAAGTGGAATTCTGACATACTCAGCTTTACCACTTCGCGCATCTAGGTGCGCTACATGGATGGGTTAGCATCATTGGGCCGATATTCACTGAGCGTCCCTTCGCCCCAACATGTTCCTTCCTGTGTCGGGAAAGTCCCCCATTACTTCTTGTTTCCCACATCGAGTATGACTCACGTGGGCTTAGTAGTTTTGGTAGGATGTGCACCGGCGCAGCTAGGCTTCTCATCGTCCCACATGACATTAAATTGTGCTTTCAGAACTACATATGGCTTGATTCTCATTCTCATGGGATATGTAGAGACACCCTATTATTTCGACTAGGGTCCAGCCCCAGGAATCATAAATCATGTTCCTCGTTTCCGGCCCCTGGCCTGACCCATTATGGGGAACCATGCAACTGCAACTTTTCGCTGAATGAGTTCAAGATTCCCCAAGATGACATTGGGAAGTAAAGACTCCCTCGCCAGAGAGGTCCTTCCTAAAATAATAAATGATACATGATCAAACTGATGTGCACATCTAATGTTCTCCCACCACGGTGGTGTAATTTTGAGAGTGTTGGATTCTGTTCGAACAACCCATCACTCCACATTCCACGCTTTGCGTGCCCCTTATTCAGACCCTCATCCTCTTTCACATCTGGAGGAACCCCCTAACAGTATGGATGATTGGCCTATGGCCTACCAATTGTCCCGGGCCAACGTTCCATAAGACTAATGGATGAAATTTTGAGTCAGGCCCCGTGTTTCGAACATGGTCAGTGGTTAGCCCTCATTTGCAATCCTCAATCCAGGCTAACGCAATAAGGATACTGTGTTTCCACCATGGTCAACAGTTATCCATCATTGTCACGCCACCCCCACAATGTTCTGAATCCTGGGTATCATGATTCAAACCTCCCATTCCCATCTATTTAGATCGATTTCAGCACCCTTGGCGTTACCCCGTTTGTGCACAAGAGCACACTAGGAAAACGGTAATTTGGCTGCTCTGAGAGCTTCATTCTCCAGTCACGTCTCTCCCATTTCCTCCTAGAAATTCGGACCGGTTTTCCAAACCCCAGATTCCCAAATCCTAGTTAGAACTCCTACGTTTGGATGGGGTGATAAGGTGGTCATCCCTTGTTTCTCACATCGGTCCTGACCCACGTGAGCTTAGGGAATGATCGTTGGATGCTCCGCGAACATCATAAGGATGCAATAAACCAATGTAAACAACGGAACTCGTGCATGCTACGACATCAAACAATTAAAGCATGAAATTACGTTTAAGGGTTTGTAATAATTACAGTACCCAGGGGTTGACTCCCCCCATGGACGGATTGACCTCATAAAAGGAACATTGCAGCTTCGCCACCCTCTGGCTAGTGGTGTATAGGAGTTGCTACCACCTATTCACCTCCATCTCCTCCTCGATGGCGAGAGGTCGCAGTTCGCTGACCGCGACTCGAGCCTGCTCCAAACCAGCCTGGATAACAGCCATCTCCTCAAAGATTCGCTTCATGCCCTCTTTGGACTCCGCGAGCTGGGCCTCCAAGCATGAGATGAGCTCTGATTGTGCATCAAGAGAAGCGGAATGCTCATCTGTCCGGGACTGAAAACGTTCAACCTTGCTTTCAGTCTCTCGGAGCCTCTTAATTTTCACCACCTTCCTCCGCTGCCAGCCTACACTAAGACCACAGTCATACTCCCAAATATTTTCCTCCATAAGATCTTGGATGAGCATGTGAGGGTGCTGGGCATCCACTCCCCCGGCACATAGTTCGTGCAGCCGTGAGCGAAGCCTTTCCATATCACCCAACCATAGTGCTTGGGGGGTATCATTGATGAAGTGTGTGATAAACTTCCATGATCGGTGATTGACTACTTTTCTATCCTCCTCTTCAAAGGCCGTCTCATCCCAGTTAGCACGATTAGCAGGATCGTATGCAGGGAATGCCCCCAAGAACTCCTCGGTCGGGTCCACGTCTGGCGTTGGATCAGGTGTGGTGGGGCCTAAACTGTTCGGTTTATCCTCATCATCGTACCCCACCTTAATGACCTCTGGAACAGTCCCACTGGCATCCCCTCCAGTGATCAGGAGCGCATCAGTTCAGTCAGGCTGGATGTCCACCTCCACGACCATGGGCACGCCTCTGGGAAGGGCGCTACCAGAAGCCTCGACCAACTTCGCTGTAGTGGCCCAGGCCAATTGAAGGACTGTACACGCCAAAAAGGGGACGTGAATGTCAATTAATTTGGTCAAGGAATGGCATGAGTAAAATAGGTAGATGAGACTTACAGATGTAAAATCCCATGTCTCTCTCCCGGGATGATGTCGTCGGAACCCCGAGACGTGGCCCCCCATATATGGTTGGTAGGTCTGGAGACTCCAGTGGAGTCACCTCGAGTGTCCCAACCCTGCCAGACACGGAAGTCGATGCATCCATGGGTGAGGATCCTGAAGGTCCTGCGTCAGCACCCACTGAGGGGCGGGAACGATATCTGTGCACAAGGTCCTCTTGCATATTATAGGTGCTGATAAGGAATCCAGAGTAACCTAAGAGCAAAGCCTGAAGAAGGAACTTGGGATTTTACCTCGAGGGCCTCCGTGAAATCTTTGAGATCTGAGGATTGATCGCTGACCTCACCATCCTCCGGCGGACTCTCTCTACCGGCCTCATCTCCCCAGGAGGATTCATCTAATTCTTCAACCATAGGGAAGCACTCCCTCAGATCAGTAGCTGACAGTTGCAGTGGGACCATACGATCCAAAAACACCCTGACCCGGTCTGTCATCGAGTGGAGGGCACCCCGGGAGTGGATAAAGTCCTCCAACTTGGCTATGTGTTACTCCGCCTCCACCTATGATACTACAAAGCCATCTCTAATGGGGCTAATCCCGGGAAAGTCCATCCCAAGGTGGTTAAGGTGCTTCCATAACTCAGATAGGTCGAGGAATTTTCAGTTGAATACCCAGATGTCCTAGGCCTCTGGGAAGACATCATTCTCTGGCATGTCAATATGGAGCAGCCATTTCCTCGGGGCCTGAGTAGAAATCATGCGGAATCCTCTCGGTGGTCGCCCATCTGGATTACTCTGTTCTCTTAGGACCACTGGCTCCGCTGCCGCTGCCAGATCTGCTACCAATGTGTCCCCCTCAACTAGTGCAGGCATCACTGCTATAGCAGCCCCGCCCCTGTAGGATTCCCTTTTTGCCTTCCACCTTCGGCCCCAAGGTTGTGTAATCTCGCCATTACCAACTAGGATGGTTGGCCACTTCAGCGTCTCCCTCAGGTAGGCCGCCTCCCAACTCTGGGTATATTCCTTTATCAACCCAAGGACGGAAGTCGGCAAAGGTAGTTCATTCCACATCTTCTCGTCTTCCTGTGTGAACATGAGCCACATCTGCCTCATCACACACGGGTGCTCCTCATGACACACCTCTAGGTAGACCTGCGGGGTTAGTCACTACAGGCGCCAGAATTTCCTTGCAAACCAGTGTGGGGTGTATGGCTCGAAGAGGCACTCGCGGTCCACCCTGGCCATCAAGACCACACATCGAAAGGCCAGGAGGTAGGCCCGATGCTCTTTCATCCCCCGACCATCATCCTTGAAGGCCCCCATTGGCAACGGGAATGGGTGGAATTTGAATTCCTCAACCCTCCACACCCGGTTCAGAACCGATGGTGCGGTCAACTTGGTTAGAAATCTCCCCGTGGCATTCAGGATCAATGGTTGTAAGTTCGACCCTGGAGGTGAGATGGGTTTTGGATACTCATATATCCCCTTGATGTGCACTGCTATCCACCCGTAAAAAAGATGGAACGACCCGCATACCCTCTGTGGCCTCTTCCCCTCGCTGATGTTCCACAACACCTTATATAACTTGGTGACCATCGGGATCCCTAGGTTGGCACACCCTCCTATCGCTAATGTGGATACCATGATGAAATTACTTGGTCGCACTCCCATGTTGGTATCCCTCACCGGCAGGATCCAACCACAGATGAGAGCTACGATGAAGGCTGCCAGCCTGACTATTGGTTGTTTCTCAGTGCTGCCACTGAACCCCCAGGTCTTCTACTGGCTATTCTCCAACAGCCACCAGTATGAGTGTTCCTTGATCCGGGCACCCTTTGGGCAAGTTCGAGGTCTCTCCGGGAACTGACGGTCTACCAGGAAGTTTAGAAACTTCTTGAACCAATTCTTGAAGTGTACATCCCTCACTTCTCCTAATCCTCCCCTGGAACAAACTCCATCAAATCCATTGCCAGATGCGGCATCTGCTTCGGATCCTCCCACGCACCCATAGCATGGAGGAATTCGGCGTACATCACCCCCAGGATTGGGACCCCTGAGATCTGATGCACGTCCAATAAGCTGATGTCGACCACCCTGTGATGCTGGTGGAAGGTGTTGGTCCCCGGTGACCACCGGCTCAATAACTCTGGCATTAACTGCTTCGGCTGGTAGATGTGGAACTGGGAAGCCCAAGCTACCTCATACAGGCCCACTCTTCTCAGCTCCACTCCGAACTCCTCGCACTAGGTGCCTACCCAGTAGGCCCATGCTCAATTTTCTGTAAAGTTGTCGCCCTGTCATAGGTCCCATTCCTCAGACCACCCCTTCTTTGGGTTCCCCAGTGCCGCCCTGAGGATAGTTCGGTACAGAGGAGGAGGCGTCTCCAGCTACAATTCATTCCCATCGACATTGTTCAGATGATCGTACAAGCAGTCAGCAATGACAGGCGTGAAGTCCTCCCGGGCATGACCATCGTGTACCCTGAACCATCGGTGCTGACACGGCATACTCCGAAACTAGTAAGCTGGCTCGTCCCTACTTGCTTCAGGGATGAAGACGTCATCCCTCAGCCTGAATCCATACAAGGGAAACCTCCTACACAGTAGGTAGTTCTTCTAGCTCTCCGATAGTAGCTCCACTAGTGATCTATGGTCTGAGTGGATACGGATCAACTCTCCTAGTCCCAATATGTTCTCCATCTCATCCCTTCGGGTGGCATCTGCAAGGACCCCTTGGGCAGCTTCTTGGTGGGACATTCAGTTTTGGAACTTGGAGGTTTTTTTTGGTTGGTTGGTGAAGATAGTTTGCAAAGCGCGTTCATGAAGACCGATCGCGAAGGCTATTCGCAGAGCGCTACCTAGGCATTCAAAGCCGGATCATGGAGCGCAAACGCGGAGTCGAGGACTCGATGTGCGCCGCGAAGACTCGATTCACAAAGAACACTCGTGGAGTACACAGAGCTTTGCAAATTGAGAGTGCAAGATGAAAAATTCATAGATAAGGGAAAGGAAAAAAGAGAGGGCACACCTCTTATTTATAGGCAACGACCTTTGGAGCTTCGCAGTGCGTCCAGCGCGCGACGAGATTCACAGAGCGCTTGGCTGGCTCGTCCCCAAACTGCCTCACGAGTCCTCTTTGTTAGTCAGTAGCACGAACGAATGAGGATTTTGGTGATTTCCCTCAGACTTCGACCCTTGATCTCTCTACGAATCTAAGTCTGAGGGGGGGAATTTGTTGGTTCCAAAATTCAAGAGGGAGAAGAAGCCCAAAAGAAGGTCCCATTGACGGCCTCGTGAAGCCACTTCGCACAGTTCCCCAGCACTGTGGCCACCGTGAATCAAGGAGGCGGGAGGCTCCGCGAACACATTTGACGTTCGCAAATCCTCCACGAAGCAAGGAGGCTGGAGGCTCTGCGAATGCATTTTACATTTGTGAACTCTCCGCAGAGCAGGGAGGCGGGATGCTCCGCGACCGCATTTGACGTTCGCGACTCGCCGCGAAGCAACCTCATCCATCTTCGCACCGCGTAGACCTCTGCTTCGTGAACGCCTCTTGACTATAAATATCAGGATCCCCTAGAGCCCAAATGACGAACAGTTCGACCTTTCCACTTCCCAGCTCCCAAATCATGAAGCATCCTTTTGCTCTGCAAACCATGAGTTGTACGAGGTACTTCTGCTTCGCGAAGTGCCTCCCCTTTGTCTCGTTTTGATCCCCTCTTCCAAGAGGTATGCCCTTCACGACGCATAAGGGCCTTCACGAAGGAAGGGTATCCCCAAGGGGACCTAGGTCATCGCGGAGCATTTATGCTCTGTGAAACACCATTCTTATTCACATGATCCACATGATAAGGAAGGGTCACTATACTTCACGAAGCACATTGCTTCCCGACACCCTGCTTCACGAGGCTCTTTTTCTCTGCCAGGAAGTTCTCTGCGAATGCCTTTCTACTTCACGAAGCACCTCCAATATGCACCTCTTCCCTATGCTAAGGATGAGGCACCCCACTTCGCAAAGCACACCCCGTCGCAAGTGCCCTCTGCCACATGGAGCGACAGAGTTTTACAAGGCCCCTGCCTATGAACTCCTCTGCTTGGCAATCCCTTTTCCCGTGCGACCCTCCAAGTTTGCACAATGTTATTTCAGAGTTCCTTAGATGACACAGCCTGTTTTGTTGATTTTCCCCATGCTTCTTCGCATAGGCATGCTAATGGATATTTCTTCTTCTCATAGCCACGCTAACATGGGCCCATCAATGGTTCACTCCATGACACCCCCTCACCGCGGACTTGCTTTTCCCCTCTTTGCAACAAGGAGAAGAGGGTACTGGTTATGTAAGTCCTAGGAGTGTAGAGCGAACCCACATCCTCTGAGCTGCAGGACGTTAAACTTCCAAGAACCATCGTCCTTAGCACATGACGTTAAACTCTTACCTTGCCCCATGCCACGCACGTAGGTTCCCCCACCTTGGACATTCTTCACGCCCACCTGTCTCCATGGGGATGGGATCACCCCTCATAGGGGATGATATCCTCCTTATCGAAGTGGCGTTTGTTTGTGGGATAGGGCATCCACCTAGGTGTAAGCCCCTAGAATTTCTTGCAGGAGGTAGAATCCATGCTCCTCCTCACTTCCTTAGTTCCAAGGCCAGCAAAGGGCGTGATGGGGAATGGTGCTCCTCCTTTCTTCGGTCCCAAATCCCTCTCTCGCTGCGCTTTGTCACCCTCGAGCCTCCATCCTGGAGTAAGTCCCAATATCTCTCTCCCTAGGCCTCTCCGCACGTAAGCCCCACTCCACTTCCCACAGACGCACCTTTCGCGAAGTGATTGTCAGGTATCTACTGGCTCTTGTTTCTCACACCGAGCATGACTCACGTGGGCTTAGAGTAAGCACCAACCATGACCAACAACCACTACCCAAACTATAGGTACTTTGATCCATGTCAAGGAATGGTACATAGGAATCCTCCCCAAGGTTCAAGCCCACCACCCAGTCATTCTGACCACTTTCACATCGGTTCACCCACCTTGGGAAGCCTATAGTGTAATCCCCAAACCCTACCCGAACTACGGGGACTTTGATCCATGTCAAAGCATGGTACGTAAGAAGCCTCCCCAATTTTCAAGCCCACCACCCAGTTGTTATGACCACCTTCACTTCAGTTCACCCACCTTGGGAAGCCTAGAGTGTAATCCCCAAACCCTTCCCAAACTATGAGGACTTTGGTCCATGTCAAGGCATGGTACGTAGGAAGCCTCCCCGAGGTTCAAGCCCACCACCCAGTCATTCAGAACACCTTCACGTCAGCTCACCCACCTTGGTCAGCCCAGATTGAAAGCCCCAAACCCTACCTGAACTATGAGGTCTTTGATCCATGTCAAGGCATGGTACGTAGGAAGCCTTCACAAGGTTCAATCCCACCACTCGGTTGTTCCAACTATCGGTTCACCACCACTTATGCCACCTGATAGTGTAAGACCCATTCCATCCCGAACTATGAGTACTTTGATCCATGTCATGGCATGGTACGTAGGAAGCCTCCATGAGGTTCAAGCCCAACAACCATTGGCCTCGACCGTCTTCATGTCGGTGTGCCAATCCCCCTTTCCCTGAACTATAAGGTCTTCGATCCTCGCCAAGGCGAGGTACGTAGGAAGTCTATTTGAGGCTCAAGCCCAAAACCATCATCACCCCATGACAGTTCCATCCTATTCACAGAACCCTCCATCATCCGTCCTTATTCTTACCCAGGCCGCCACATCCCGATGGGATCATGCCACTCCACTCTCCCATTCCATCAAGCAACATTCGGGAAGCCACCCACGTGTTGGCCCCAATGTTGGAGTTCCCTCCAGGGGGTTCCTCCATCTGATCCACTCTAATCAGTGTATCGATCAGTCTGATCTGTCTCCGCTGGATGTTAAACTCACGGCATACCCTGTGTTAAACATAGGAAGCTGAGGAAAACCTCATATACATTCCCATGACATACTATTCCCCGCGTTCGATGTGGTATTCCTCGGGCTTTCGCACCCTTGAGAAGCCCTATAATAAGGGATAGAAGACAGACACACCAATCCACAGCATCCAGACACGCCAGTGATGCCCAGTGTGACTACTCCCCTAACCAAAGGTTGCTGCCCTGACCGGACCCCTTGGAATGTCCTGACAAAAGTAGTGTAATTAACTGGTGTCCATGAAGATATGGCGTCAGGAAGAGTTTCACAAACAATGTCTTAAGTCTATGAGGGAGACCCGGACTAGGTGAAGAACTCTGAGGAGGAATCCACAAAAGGAAGAACTGACATCCCATAATCCCATTTTGATCAAGGAGTAGACGTCCCTGAATAAGAAGCGAATGTCACCCACCTTTGGAAAGCGGGAATGAGGGGTAACAAACAGTCGTGCGTCCCCAACGAGACGGACGCGCGCGCCCCGGCGAAAGCTTCAGAAACAATTGTTTTCAAAATTTAAGAAAAAACATAATATTTTTTTAATGTATAATAATCAAACACACATCAATATGACACACAATGTGGTTGGTATGACTTGAAGTGTGTGTTTTCAATATAATAAGTTGTTTAATTTAAAACAAATCATGTAGCCAAAACCAAGAAAAATGCTCATATTATTTTCAAATTTTAGGATAATGATCTATAATTATTTTTTGGCATTTAAGAATCTAATGTACATTAATTCGATAAACGATGTGGTGAGAATGACATGAAGTACATTTTTTCAATATAAAAGTGTCATTTTAGTCAAAAGCACACATGAAATAATACAAAATTAGAAAACATATTCATATTATTTTGTTACTTAGTAAAATGATCCATAAGTCATTTCCTACCTATAAGGATTGAAAAAACATCAATTGAATACATGGTATATCCGGTGTGACTCGAAGTGTGTGTATTCAATTTAGAAGTGTCATTTATGTTTTAAAATTGTGTCACATTGAAAAAAGTAATAAAATTATCTCATATTGTTTTCAAAAATTATGAAAATAATTCATAATACATTTTTGACATGTAGGAATCAACCTCATGTTAATCTGACAAAAAATGTGGTTTGTATGACTCAAAGTATGTTTTTTCAATATAAAAGTGTCATTTTAGTTTAGAATGTGTATCAAATAGCCAAAATATAGAAAAAAATATTTTATTGTTTTCAAACATTTGGAAAACAAACCATAATTCACATTCAACGTGTAGGAATTGACCATATATCAATCTGGCATATGATGTGGTAGGTATGACTCGAAGTGTGTGTTTTTAAAATAAAAGTTTCATTTTAGTTTAAAATGCATGTCATAGAGATAAAATAATGAAAACGAGATTAGATTATTTTCAAAATTTAGAAAAATAATCCATAATTCATTTTTGATATGTAGGAGTCAACCTCACATTAATGTGACACAAGATGTGTTCGGTATGACTCGAAGTACATGTTTTTTAATAAACATTGTGATAATTTGTTTTTAAAATGTTTCTTATTTGTTAACACCAATCATTTTTTTATAAGAATGTTTTTTTATTAAATATCATACCCATACCAACATAATGAGATTTTTAATAATTATAAATGTTGTTAAATTTTTGAATCCAAAGATAAAGGTGGAGAAAAGTTGTGTTTCAGACATAGGTTTTCGGATATAGATTTTAGGATTGATCATTACTAGATGAATAAGGTGTAATGAAGATGGAAGCTTGAAGTTTTGTAAAGCTTTTGATCATATTCACCCTCAGAATCATGTACATCAGCATGATGTAAAAGATAATTAGATCCAAAATAATCTGAGGTAGAAAATTTTTATTGTAAGAAGTTTTCCTTTTTTATAATCACAGAAAGAAATATATCATTGAGTGAAGAAGTTTTCATGTTTCTAAAGAGGCTTGTTGAAGAAAGTAAAGTTAGTACTTTTAAAGTTCTCAAAATTTCTAATCAAAATCATACAATGATCTTTTTTCCATGAATTTCTCACAAATCATGGAAACTATTATTATAAAATCATTTGAATATTTAAAGGAATCGTAAATATTGTATCATATCTTGAAACAAGACTCAAAAGTTGTATGAAGTCATAATGAGTAAAGATAATTAAGTTTGAATATTTTCAAAATTTTGGAACGGATATTCCATCATAATGGGAATTCCATCATAATGAGAATTCCATCATTATGGGGATTCCATCATATTGAAGCTGAGAAAAATGATCATAATGAGCTGAGAAAGATAGGAATATCTTCATGAGAAATGGAATATGACACTGAGGAAGTTCATTGTAATGAGAAATAAAATAAGGTATGATCATAATTAGATAAATATAGTTAGATCATAATGAGTAGGGTAAGAAAGTTAGATCATGGTGAGCATAAGAAGTTTCATCCTAATGAAGCTGAGGAAGTTTCATCATAATGAAGTTGAGAAAGTTTCATTAGACTGAACCTGAGGTAGGAAGGAATATTAGAGCTGTGAGATTTGGTTTCCTATAACTAACTGGTTTTACTTTGATTACATGGATATTTAATGTATTTAAATATTAAACATCTTATTATATATTGTTCATTATTCTTCATGACTATGATGTAATAACGTCTTAGAGTATTTTTTGCATTGATAAGGTCATGGAAGCTCTCCGCTATGATGAGAGCCTTGAAATTCTATAAAAATATTCCTAAATAGATTTCTATAGTTGGATGACATGCTATGATGGGACACATAGCATGTAGACCATCATCTGTGAGTACTTGTAAGTAGATGAGACTTCCTCTCATGAAGTTCTCACCTGATAATCTCCAAGATATGAGATTATGAGAACATACTCGCCAGTAGGAATTCTTCATGTTTTGGTGTCATCAGATATTCCTATCTGAAATCATGTGTAATGATACTTATACTTTAATATTATCATTAATAAGTTTCATGACTCGCACACTTGGATTTACTGAAGAAAATGGTCATGCAGACAGTTGGTGGGAAGTAGGGTATGTTGGGTGCGTCACGAGTGGCATGTTATTAATGGATAAGTTGATGAAGGATTTGTCCCTTCCATTTATGAAAGTTGATATCTCACCCCTTTGATTTAAATATAACCATCGTGCAAAATTATATGGCCATGGTGTAATGATGAGATTATTTCATTTAGTCAAATAATAACATATCAATCATAAAAATTGATGACACTATCATGAAACCTGCTTGATGAGATATTGCGACAAAGGGATTATATTACATAGTGGGAAATCGTATGTGGATGTCATTGTTTCTACTTTAAGTTATTTCTCTTGGGTTCCTTGAACCATTGTTAGATAGTATTATTGTACTTTAGGAAATCTCGCCTAATGCCAACGAGAAAGAATCCTAGAGGTTCACACACTTAGTGTTTCTAGTGGTCTTGATTAAATTCTATTTGAATTTAATTAATAAATATTATTCTCAAGATAAAGGAATAATTTAATTCAAGTTAAAATGATTTCATAAATTAAATAAATATTTATTCACTGGATTTTGGGTAAAATATATTTATTTATATGTTAACATTTAATAAATAATTATTTACTAGTTTGTAAATAAAATATTTATTTAAGTAAATAAATTATATATTTATTTATTCGAATGTTAAATAAATGGAAGTTGAGTTCAAGAGGACTAATACTGGTCTGATAGTAAAATAATTATTTAAAAGACGATAAACAATTATTTAACTAGCTGTCACAAATTAAAATAATGCTGCTATTTTTTTGTGACGTGGAATTTTATTTATAATTCTGTTTTGCGCAAGTTGGTGTACCATAAATAATGACATGGTATTATTATTAATAGAATGGGTTTTCTATAAGGTTATGATTGTATTTAATTTATGTTATGCAATTAAATATTGTAATTGAATCCCCATGTCAATAAATAGACACATACATCTATTGTTCCATGTACCGAACCACACACCAAGGGAATTGAGAATTGTTGAGCTGAAAAATTTCTCTCTCAAATCCTCTTCCCACCCATCTCAATAACGAGAGACATTATTCAAGGTTGAAGAACATGTGATCAATAATGACCGACACAAGACACTTACTTCGCCGCTCTAGCACCCATAGAATTAGTGGTGTTGATCAGAGTCCATTGGAGCACGTGTGGATCACTGTTAGAGGGATTCTAGTTTAGATTCTTGCAAGAAAAACAAGATAATCTAGAAGGGTCATTTTGGATGATCAACATCATTAACGAAGAAAATACTGAATATCCAGGTATTAATTTCTTTATGAAATTAATTAAATTAATTATAAACATGATGTGAAATATTCTCTCTAAAGGTTTCAGGCCTCTTCCTTCTTTATCTAAATATTTGATTCTATTTTGTGGAGACTGGCTTTTATCGTCTTATTGATCCCGGAATAATCATTGCTCATGGTAAAAATAAAAGTTGGGTTCCAACTCAACCATGCTTATTCTATGTCTGGAACCTTCAAGTGGTATCAGAGTGGTTACATCATAGTTTATAATTATTAAATATTTCATTGATGATTTATTCATTTAATAATTTAGTTTTTTTAATTCATGTTAATCATTCTGAAAATCTGAATCTTGAGAGTTGTTCCTCCTCTTTCATTTCTCATTCTCCTTAATGAAATGATATTTTCTTTTAATTTTGACTAAAATAAAACAAAGGATCTCATTTGAAGGTGCCAAAGGATCTCGTCTGTACAACACCAGAACACACAACGTGTATTCGGCAGTACAGGTCGTGTAGCCAAGGTTCAATGCACCGGGTCTGGTCCGCCAAACCAAGTTGTGTAATTGGAGTTTTTCTAAGTCTTAATGACTCCGTTTGTTGACCAGGAATAGGTGGAACGTAGTTTATGGATTACACACCGTGTGTCCCACTGGACATGACATGTAGTCCCTTCAGGTTAGGGTTGGACTGTGTACTCCATACATGGATTGCCTGGCTGGAAACCGTGTAACAGGGAACTACACGGTGTGTGGCCTACTGGACAAGCCATGTACTTCGAAGATTGCTGAAGTACACTCACACATCGTTTCCCCAGGCATGTACTTTGTATGGATGGTGAAAAATAGTACACGCCTTGTAGTTGGAACTACACACCATGTACTCATCGAAATTATGCAGATTTATTAAAATTTATTATTATATTATACAAACCCTTGAGACGTGTACCATCATATGGGTGTGAAGATAAGGCACAACATGTGATGGGTGTTATATATATGTGTGTTTAATTTAAAATTTTCATAATGTTTATTTTTACTCATTGGGTAGTTATGAATAGGAATTCACCGGGTTGCCTCCAAGGTACAAGTTACGTACAAAGATAATTTTAAATTAATTTATTTGTTTAAAATTATGATGGATGATAATCTCACGGAAATTAAGAAAAGTGTTTAAGATAAAATTATTTGATTAATTAAAGATGATAATTAATTGATTTGAGCATGATTTATCTTAAACAAGAATGATTAAAGAATTTATTGCTAGTTTTATTTATGAGTAAATATCATTACATGTATGGATGAGAATGAGCTAGACCAAGACCTTTGTATATGGATGGTTTCTTTTAATTTATTTATTTAAATTAAATTTGTTATCCTGCAAGCCTTCTCCTCATTAATATGTAGGGCCTATGTTCCCAAGGTTTCTTTTATGTAAAACCCCTTTTTACCCCTCACCTGCATGTGAGTAAAAAAGGCATATATAATGGATGGAACTCCCAAACTAGTGGATTTGGTTCAAGAAAGAGATGAGACGAAACCAATCCCATGAGATATAGAGGTGGATAGGTGGAAAGTTGTAAACATGAACCCAAAAGGTTCAAGATTCTCCCCTAGGTCCGGGATAGTTTATCAACCGATAGATAAAATAACCATTATAAAATCTCATTATCATGACCTTTATTTTATTTCTATCAGTTTCATGGTTTATCATTATGGATGTGTTGTCACAATCACATTATTAATGAATTAAACAAGCATGCAAGATAGAACTAAAATAAACCAGACTTATGCGTAAATATTATCAAGACATGGTTAATAACTTAAGTAAGTTCCACTAAATATTAACAATCATGTGATAATGATAATATGAAATTCACGCATAAGAGATAAAAATACCTCAACTAAAATATTAACTTAGACCAAGCCTTTTGTTACATGATTAAGGGAAAACTCAATAAAACTCTGTGTTTGACCAACCCTTGTTGGGACACTTACTTTTATACAGGAATCCCTTATGAAAGTTTTTGGGTTGAATTAACCATATTACATCAAGAGGAGTATCCCTTTCTAGAATTAGTGTAATATTGGGGGAAAGAGTTGAGGAAATCCAAAGTCATGATTTCAGGATTGGAGAGTCCACTCAACAGATCAAGGAGTTTCAAGCCTGCGATTAGAAAAGACTTGCCTACCTAAATACCTTCTAATAGCTTGACCAACCCTTTTAGGGTTATGTGAAGGGTAATATGGATCCTTTAAACTATAATGTCATGGACACTAGATATTACGAGTTCAATGGTAAGGGCCATTGGGAATTGATAAAATAGTGGGAGACTTAATAAAAAATTATTATTTCTCAGAAAATGTAATCAATAAAGTAAAAATGATCTGATCTTTTAATTGTATAATAAAAATGACAGGCTTGTCAACCACACTGTCCCTATGATCAATTCTGGATAGACAACAACCTCACCGGTAGTAACTTCCTGGATTGATTTAGACGCCTTCAAGTTATCCTATACCATGAACAGTATTCTTACATACTGGAGTCAGCATTACCTGATCCGCCTACCAAAGAGGTGATTGATTTAGATTTTATGGTCTATGAGAAACATATGAATGAAGTGGTCAACGTTAAATGTTTGATGATGTCATCAGTATCTAGTGATCTCATTAAGTCTCATGAAAACACGGATGCTTATAGCATGCTTGAGCACCTTCGTGGTCTTTTCCAGGATAGATAAAGATAGGAAATGTTTGAGATCTCTAAGGAACTCTTTCAGAGTAATCTTGGAAAAATGTTCTCCAACTGGACCTCATGTAGTCAAGCTCATTGGCTACATTGAGATCCTAGAGGTTCTAGGGTTTAAACTCCCTAAAAAACTGGGCACCGATCTCTTTCTCACATCACTCCATCAGAGCTTCTCTAAATTTGGTGTCAATTTCAATATAAACAACATTGATAAGTCTCTATCTGGTCTTCTTATCCTCATTATCCAAGTGGAAAAATATATGAAGTGCAAAAAGTCTTTTGTCCTTATGTTGAATAAAAGGAAGGGTAAGGAAAAGAGCTTTAAGCCTAAAGCTTCTCCATAGCCTTCTAAGAAAAGGAAGATCAAAGGGGAGGTAAGGAAATAGGTGGTTGTTTGTTTCGTATGTGGCAAGAAGGGCCACTGGATGAAGAACTGCACCCAGCCTAGGAAGCAAGGGGAAGCTTTATGTGCATTTTTTATCAGATGAAATATATCTTTTTCTACAAACTAGGTATTAGATACAGCTTGTGGTGCCCACATATGCATCCAAATATAGAAACCAAGTAGATTCCGGAAGATTGACTGAGGGGAGGTAGATCTACGAGTAACCAACGGGGCCCAACTTGCTGTTGTAGCTATCGGGGACAACCACATCACGTTGCCAACTGGGATGATCTTGGTGTTAAAGGGTTGTTATTATATGTCATCTATTACTAAAAACATTATTTTTGTATCCATATTAGATATAGATGTATTTTTTTCGATTTTTAGAAATGAATGTTGCTTATTTTACAGAGATAGCATTTTTTTGGTAGGGCACATTTATACAACGGTCTTTATGTGTTGGATTACACAAACCAATTAATGGAAATAAATAACAAAGATACTTCACAAGACTCATACCACACCCAACTTTGGAATCACTGGCTAGGTCATGTAAACTAGAAATGATTGAAAAAGTTACATCAATATGGATATTTAGATTCTTTCAAACTAAAACCACTTGGTGTATGTCATGAATGTTTACAAGGAAAAATGACCAAAGCCCCATTTTGTGGGAAAGGTGAAAGGGATAAAGAACTTCTTGAATTGGTTCATACTGTGGGTGTGTGGACCATTTATAATTGAAGTAAGGAGAGGGTACTCATACTTCATAACTTTTACTGATGATTTTAGTAGATATGGATATATATACTTAATGAGGTATAAGTCAGATTCTTTTGATAAGTTCAAAGAATACAAGAATGAAGTTGAGAACCAGCTTGGTAAGAAGATTAAGAAACTCCGCTCATACCGAGGTGGAGAATATCTTAATCAAGAATTCATTGATTACTTACAGGAGTTTGGGATCCTATCCCAACTCACTTCTCCATACATGCCCTGGTGTAATGGTGTGAGTGAAAGGAGGAACCACAAACTATTGGACATGGTGAGATCAATGATGAGTCATCTGAGTCTTCCATTATCCTTTTTGGGATATGAGTTATAAATAGTAGCACACATACTAAACCAAGTACCAACTGAATCGATAAATGGTATTCCATACGAGTTCTAGAGTGGAAATAAATCCATATTATCGAATTTACATGTGTAGGGAAGCGATGTGTTTGTTAAGGCCTCTTCAAGTAACAAACTTGAACCCCAAGGCACAAAGTGTACCTTTATAGGATACCCCAAGGAAACAAAGGGATATTACCTATACAAACCCTCAAAAAAAATTTATAGTGTAAATACATGCCATATTCTTTGATAGGGAGCACATCTCCAAAATAGATAGTGGGAGTGAGATAGAATTCGATGAAGTTGAGGCTCACGGTACACAAGATATGGTACAGGAACAAAATTCCACAAAGCCTTATGGAAGAAATAACTATTCCAGAGACACAAGATCTGAGTAGGAGTACAAGAGAGATTAGAGAACTAGAATGGTATGGTTTTTTAGTTATCAAGGATAGAGACTCGTTATTAGTTGTTAATAATGATCCTCTAACCTACAAGGAATTATTAAGTGGCACAGATGTTTCCATGTGGCAAGAATCCATGAATTCTAAAATGGATTCCATGTACCAAAACCAAGTCTGGGTTTTGTTAGATCCTCCAGTTGATGTAAATCCTATTGGTTTCAAATGGGTATTCAAGAAGAAACTGGCCATGGAAGAAAAATTCATTAGCTATAAGGCACGACTAGTTGAAAATGGGTTCAAACAGTGTCAAGGCATTAACTAGGACGAAACCTTTTCACCAGTTGCAATGTTAAAATCCCTCAGGATTCTATTTCCCATTGCTGCTTACCATGACTATGAGATTTGGAAAATGGATGTCAAAATAGTCTTCCTTAATGGGAACCTACAGGAAGATGTATACATGACACAACCTGAAGGTTTTATGACTCCAAATGATTCCAATAAGGTATGCAAGTTGCAGAAATCCATTTATGGATTAAATAAAGCATCCAGGTCATGGAACATTCATTTTGATGAATCTGTAAAAAAAATTGGTTTTATGAAGATTGAATGTGAGCCTTATATCTACAAATGTTTTAGTGGGAGTGCATTCGTTTTCTTAACATTATATGTTGATGAAATATTACTTATTGGAAATGAGATACCAGTTTTACAGTATGTTAATGAATGGTTGAATCAATGCTTTTCCATGAAGGACTTGGGAGAGGCTACATATAATCTTGGGATCAAGATCCATCATGATAGATTCAAGATATTGTTGGTCCTAAGTCAAAGTACATGGATTGATAAGATAATGAAGAGATTCAATATGGAACAATCCAAGAGGGGATTGTTTCCAGCATCACATGGTATTCATATTTCCAATAAAATTTTTCCTCAGACGCATGAGGAAAGAAAGATAATGACAAAGAATCCATACGTATCAGCGATTGGGTTAGTCATGTATGTCATGCAATGTACTAGTTTTGATGTCGCATATGCATTGAGTGTAGTAGGCAGATATCAAGCTGACCCAGGTGACTGCCATTGGATGGAATTCAAGACTATCCTAAAGTATCTGAGGTGTACTAAGGATATGTTATTGGTTTATGGATTAGATGAGGAACTGGTCATCATAGGATATGCAGATGCTAGTTTCTAGACTGATCAAGATGACATGAAGTTAAAAACGGGATACATCTTCACTTTTAATGGAGGTGCAGTGAGCTAGAAGAGCTCAAAGAAGAGTGTGATTGCTGATTTTACAGTAGTGTTTGAGTATATCGAAGCTTCTGAGGTAGCTAAAGAAGTAGTTTGGATGTGAAACTTCATCTAGGAGATGGATGGGATACCTATCAGTAAAGATCCCATCACATTATACTATGATAATACTGCAGTAGTGGCTCTCACAAAAGAGACAAGGTCACATCAGCAGACGAAGCACAAACTTCAGAAGTATCATCTATTGATGGATTTTTCTCAGAGAGGTGAAGTTGCAGTGAGTAGTATTCCCATAGAAGACAACATGGAAGACCCCTTGACTAAATATTTGACTTAGTAGAAACATGATCACCATATGAGGTCTAGCGGACAAAAAGTCGTAGGCAGTTGGCTGTAGTCCAAGTGGTATTTTGTGAGAGTTGGTGTCTTAGAAGAAACTGGTTTTACTTTGATTACATGTATATTTAATGTATTTAAATATTAAGAATTATATTACATATTGTTCATTGTTCTTCATGACTATGATGTAATAATGTTCTAGATTATTTATTGAATTGATAAGGTCATGACATTTCCCCTCTATGATGAGAACCTTGAAATGCCATAAAAATATTCTTAAATATAGTTCTATGGTTAGATGGAATACTATGAGGGGACACATATCATGCAGACCGTCAGATGTAAGTACTCATAAGTAGATGAGACTTCCTCTCATGAATTTCATACTTGGTAATCTCCAAGACAAGATATTATGAGAACAGACCTGCCAGTAGGAATTCCGTATTTTTTTGTGTCATCATATATTTCTATCATTGAGTATGTGTGATGATACTTAGACTTTACGATTATCATTAATATGTGTCATAATTCGCGCACTTTGATTTACTGACGAAAACTATCACACAGACAGTTGGCAGGAAGTAGGGTACATTGGGTGCGTCACGAGTGGCATGTTATTAATTGATAAGTTGAGGAAGGATTTTTCCCTTCCATTTATGGAAGTTGATATCTCAGACCTTTGATTGAAATAGAATCGTTGCGCAAAATTCCATTTCCATGGTGTAACAACGAGTTTATTTCAGGTAGTCAAAGAATGAAGTATCAAGCATAAAAGTTGATGACACTATCATAAAACCTTCTTGATGAGATATTGAGACAAAGGGATTATATTAATTAGTGAGTGTTCATATGTGGATGTTGTTGTTGCGACTTTAAGTTATTTCTCTTGGGTTCCTTGACCCATTTCTAGATAGTACTCTTGGACTTTAGGCAATCCCACCTAATGCCAACAAGAAAGAATCCTAGATGGTCACACACAAAGTGTTTCTGGTGGTATCGTTTAAATTCTATTTGAATTTAATTAATAAATATTATTCTCAAGATAATGGAATAATTTTATTCAAGTTAAAGTGATTTCATAAGTTAAATAAATATTTATTAACCGGATTATGTGTAAAATATATTTATTTATTTTTGAACATTTAATAAATATTTATTTACTAGTTTGTAAATAAAATATTTATTTAAGAGAACAATTTATTTATTTATTTATTCGGGTGTTCAATAAATAAAATTGGAGTTTGAGAGCACCAAGGCCAGTCTAGTAGTAAAATAATTATTTATAAGATGATAAATAATTATTTAACTAGTTGTCACAAATTAAAATAATGCTGCTATTATTTTGTGACCTGGAATTTTATTTATAATTCTGTTTTACGCAAGTTGGCGCATCACAAATAAGGATGTGGTATTATTATTAATAGCATGGGTTTTCTATAAGGTTATGAATGTATTTAATTAATGTTACGTAGTTAAATATTGTAACTAAATCCCCATGTCAATAAATAGACACATACGTCTTTTGTGCCATGTACCGAACCGCACACCTGGTGAATTGAGAATTATTGAACTAAACAATTTCTCTCTCAAATCCTATTACTTCCCCTCTCAAGAATGAGAGACGTTCTTCAAGGCTGAAGAATAAGAGATCAAGAACGACCAACACCAGACACTCGCTTCACCACGCTAGCACCAGAAGAACGAGCGGTGTTGATCGGAGGCCATCGGAGCATGTGTGGATCACCGCTAGAGGGATTCTAGTTTGAATCCTTTCAAGTGAAACAAGATAATATGGAAGGGTAATTTCATACAATCAACATCATCAACAAATAAAATACCTAAGATCCGGGTATTATTTTCTTTATGAAATTAATTAAATTAATTATAAACATGATGTAAAAGATCCTCTCCAAAGGTTTCGGGCCTCTTCCTTTTTTATCTAAATCTTTGATTCTATTCCATGAAGATTTTCATTCATCATTGTAGTGATCCCAGAATAATCATTTATCATGCTAAAAATCAAAGTTGGGTTTCAGCCCAACCATGCTTATGTTGTTCTTGGAACCTTCAGGAGATGAGAAAGAAGATATAATTAGATTCATATAATCAGACTAAATAAAAGTAAGGAATTCTGAAAAGTATGAATACAGAAAAGACTCAAGGATATTCCAAAAGTTTTTTAAAGAGTTGAAATGGACAAACATTAAATCTAAAATAAATATGATAAGGTTTAAATATTCAAATTTGAAGTTTAAAAACAAGATATTTTTAGAGTTTTAAAATTTGAGGAAGCGGGGAAATTTTTCAAGTCTCCCACTATTGCTTTTTTGGGGCGCCTATAAATTTTTTATAAGATAATTATTTCATTTTAACTTTTCACATAAGTGAAAAAGGTGGATCTTTAAATATTTCTAAGTGAATTTCCCTATTAGAAAAATATATCTTTAGAATATTGGACTTCTGTTGTTTTGGAAAATGGGCTGAGAAGATCATATTGAGAAACATAGTATTGGGAAGATTGTATTGAGTCGATTGGATTGAAGAAGATCGTACTGAGTTTCTATTCATAGGTTGAGAGGTAAAGATTGAGTAAGGGATAATCTTATTGAGTTCCTCGGATTAAGAGAATTGAACTTATCCAAATCTAATTGAGGATTCAAACTAAGAATTTATGTAGAATTTTAAAAAAAATCATTATTGTTTTTCTGTTTGGTCAATTGATTTATAGGAAAACTTTGTAAAATGATGGGAGTCAGAAAAATCTTTCCTTTCAAGAGATAGAATGTATCTCATTGGATTTTTTCACAAGATGTATTCACTTATTCATAATAATGAATTTTCATAGACCCTTGGGAGTGGTTATGGTAAGGATTTAGGTTCTCACACTGAGTCAAAAACTTTTAAATCTTGTGTGATTTACTTGATTTCCTACCTTTTCATGCATGATATTTACAAAAACGATGATAAGGAAATAAATCATAAATGGTTATAGGGTCTATGTTTTAAAAATTATTAAAACATATAAAAATTGAACAACTGATTGAACCCCCCCCCATTCTTAGTTGTTATTCAATCCTTTGGAACATCATGTGGTATCAGATCCAAAGGTTTCCTCATTAAATCCTTATCATGGGTAATATCAATTCTGTTAATAGTAGATGAATTCCTACATTTTATGGAAAAAATTATTTTGGATGGAAAAATAGGATGATTCATTATCACTTATCTCTTATACCGATGTTTTTTGATACTTTTATAATTGGGTTCCCACCTATTGATAAAGATTCCCCGATGACTTTTGCTGATAAGATAAATATCTATGTTAATGGAAAAGCTATAAATGATTTCTTTATTTCCTTATCAGAAAATTTTTATTAGAAGGAAGTGGGTCCTAAAAATTCAAAGAGTATGTGGTAAAAACTGGAAAGTATTTTCAAAGGGAATACTAAAGTGAAAGAAGAAAAGATATAAATATGGCATAGAAAGTATGAATACATTAGAATGATAGATGAAGAAATTATTGGAGAATACTTCATTAGAGTAAATGAAATTGTTTGAAACATCATAGGATTCAAAGATTTTTTGGAGGATTCTACAATTGTGAAGAAAATTACGAGAAAATGTTTGGATAGTTTTAATTATAAAATTTTTTATTTATAAGATAAATATTATTTTTCTCTTGATAAATTGAATAACCTTCTTATTTATTATGAAATGAGGAAAGATCCAATGTTCAAAAATATTATGAAAGTTGAAATGGATTTTGAATCCATGAGAAAAATGAAAATACAAGATGCTGAAGTTATTTATCCTTGTTACTCCAAATATAAATATGATTATTAGTTGAATGAAAAAATCATGTCTCTTATATCCAAGAACTATAAAATTAGAATATAAGATTATGGAGGTAAACTTTCTATAAAATTTTTTGAGTGTGGTGGAATCATAAACTTTTCTATGAATTTTCCTAAGAACAAAGTTAGAGAATATCAAGAGGATTCTAATGAAAATACCTTACTGGAAGAAGTGTAACAAAGGTTCTAAAGAAGAAAATTCGTCCAACAAATATAAGAAGAAGTTCACAGGAGACAAAAGAAGTATGTTGAGTAAGAAATTTGAATAAAAATCAACTGAAAACAATTTCTCAGGGGTTGAAAGTTCCGAAAAGTTTAGAACATTCATTGTAAAAGTTGATAAAGTTAAAGACTCCTCAAATAATGAAGAATAAGGGGGTGAATAATCGTACAGAGAGTATCAACTCAGAATAAATGTTATTTCATGTCTTGAACAAAAAAAATATCCCAAGAAAGAAATCATAATGTTAAATAAATATTGTTAATAAGTTTTTAAAGGAAGAAAATGTGTCATAATGTAGGAGGAGAAATACATTCAAGAGATCCTAAGTTACAAACTAATAATTGATAAATAGGGAAATATTATTGAATATCTCAATAAGAAGCTAGTAGTTAAGGAAGAATAAGTTAAAATGTTTTAATACAAAATTACCTTGAGGAATATGAATGAAAATTTAAAAAAAATATTTAGAAGTAGAATATGAGACTTCTAAAGTTGCTGAGAAGGCTCAAAACTAGAATCGGGTGAAATCCTCACTCAACAAAAATAATGTTTCATCTGATTCTTGTAACATTTCAGGATCTAGAAAATGTGTTGGAAATGTGTGGGTGGAGAAGTTATGTGAGAAACCTATCAAATCTACAAAATTTAAAAAATCACTAAGAAGGAAAGATGGAACATGACCTAAGTATGATATAAAAGAAAGAAGTTATCAACCACAATAAAGTTTCTACAAATAAAGATCTTACTTCAATAGAAAATCAAGAATTGATGGATATTTCTTGTTTTGTAGAATATATGGTAATAGGGCTTATAATTGTTTCATAACATGTAAATTATTGTAAAAATGTTTGAACAAATTAAAAACAGTGGTGGAAAAAGGGTGAGTAACTTTTCTAACCCACGGGAAGTTAGAAAAGAAAAATCTCCAGATGTTAGAAACCTTCCAACAAAATTCAATTTGAATGTCTAAAAGAAGTTTGTGGAATATACGATGAGGCCATTCATCACATCAAAATATGTATGACACTCCTTTCACAATAATTTTTTTATGGTATAAAATAAAAGGAACTTGGAAAAAAGAAAGATGAGAAAATATCTTTTCTTGTTGTTACAACTTTGAAAGAGAGTAAAAGGAACAAACTATGGATACTTGATAGTGGTTGTTCTTCACTAATTATAGGTGATATAAACATCTTGAGACATATTGAAATTCATGATGGAGTAGTAGTTACCTTTGGTGATGATAGTTCCTTAAAAATAAATGGCATTATAATGGTTGATATTAAAGTAAAAAGGTTGAAATCTATGGAAGTTTTGCTTGTTGATGGGATAAAACACAACCTACTTAGTGTAAATAACCTTTTTGATGATGGAAAATAAGTTATTTTCTGAAAATATTCTTATGTTTTCAATAGTGTAAAATATGGGAAAGTTATTACAAAAGGGAAAATAACCAGTAGGAATATATTCCAAATAAGTGAATTTAATAACTCCTATTACTTGAGTGATGAAGATGAAAAAAATTATTCCACAGAAGACTTGGCCACCTTGGGAGGAAAAAACATGAGCAAACTTTCTAAAGTTGGTGTTGTATGTTATTTTCCAAAAATTGAAAATAGGAGATCAATATGTCTATATTACTTTTAAGAAAGGTAATATGACTAACAAAAGCGATAAAAGATTCAAGATTTAGTCTATCATACCTCTTGAACTTATTCATTCCAATTTATGTGGGATGATGAGACATCAATTAATAAAAGTAGATTTATACTTTATAATTTTTATTAATTATTTCACTCATATGAAAACAATCGTGTTTATGAAACACAAGTTATAGGCTATGGAAATGTTTGGATTTTTAGAAAAGAAGTTGAGAAAGAATTGGGGGCTTATATAAAGAAGTTGAGAATAGATAATGGTATCAAATTAAAAAGTAATAATTTTGAAACTTACCTAATAAAATATTAAATTAAACATCAGTATAGTGCTCCCTAAACTTCACAAAAAATAGAGTTTCAGAAAGAAAGAATAGAAGTCTGGTGTAAAAGGGAAGAAGTATGTTACCATAATACCAACATTCAAAGTTCTATTGGAGAGAATCTATTAGTATTGGTGTACATGTTAAGAATATATGTCTGTTAAGACTAGAATCCAACATGACTTCTTATGAAATGTGTTATAACAAAAAAACCTTCAATGAAGTAATTTAATGTTTTTTTAAGTCCATTTTTACTTAAAATAAAAAAATCTAGATCTAGGAAAGTTTGATGAGAAAGATGAGGAAGGAACTTTTATGGGTTACTCACCTAATAGAAGAAGTTAAAAATATGGGAACAAACAATTACAAAGGTTGGTGAACTCTTATGATGTGAAATTAATTGAAAATCAAAATTCTATTAAAAAAATTATTGAAAATGCTAAGGAGGATAAATTGGAGATTTTTAGGAATAGTGAAAGTAAGTCAAAACATCCATATAAAGATTCAGATTAATTGTGTGATGAGAAAAATGAAGCAGAGAGAGAAACATTGAAATTTCCTACATTACAAAAACATATTGAGTCTGAGAAAATTATAAGAAATCAAAAGGATCCATTTCAGACCAGAAGAAAGTTGAGATTAGAAAATCAGAATTCACTTATCTGGAAAGTTGAACTGGAATCAGTTTCGTAATCTATTCAACATAAATAATGGGTGGTTGATATTAAGGAATAGTTGTATCATATTGTGAAAAAAATGAAACATGGGAACTTGTTCCATGGACAAAAAATAAAAAATCTATCAAAGAAAAGTGGGTTTACATAAGCAAGTTTAATGATCATGGATAAGTTTCAAGAAACAAAGCAATACTTATTTGTAAATTCTGTGCACATGTAGAAGGTGTGGATTTGGAAGAAAATTTTCCCTAGTTACAAGATTAGAAACTATTATAATGTTTCTATAATTGGACATAGATTGGAATTACAAATTCTTTCAGATGGTTGTAAATTCATATTTCTCTATTAGTGATATTGAGGATGAATTTTACACTGAACAGCCTTTTGGGTTTCTGCATGATGAGGATGAAAAAAAAAGGTATGTGAAATGAAGAAATATTTTTATGGGATGAAACAAGATCCACGATCTTGGTATTCAAAACATGAAAATTGCTTTATAATGTTGAATTTTTCTAATGGAAAAGTTTATAAAAAATTATATGTGAAAGATTCTAACTCAAAAACACTAATTGTAATTTTTTATTATTATGATGTAATTTTTGTTAGGGAAAAATAAGATGTTTTTAAAACATTTACTATATAAATGAAGAATAATTTTTAAATTTCAATATTGAGAGAATTAAATTTCTTACTTAGTTTACCATTTAAACAAAAAAAAAGTACATTTTCTTATATCAATAAAAGTATTCCCTAGATCTGTTAAAGAATTTTGGGATGGAATAGTATAAAAAAGTTTCTACTCCTATTTTTGTGAGAAAAAAATTGAGTAAAGATGAATCTAAATAATGTGTGAATCAAAAAGACTTTTTAAATGTGATATGAAGTCTACTTTACCTTACAGTCTCAAGTCTTGATATTGTATATGTTGTGGCTTTATGTGTTAGGTATCAAATTAATCCAAAATAATCACATATGTTGGAAGCAAATAGGATTTTGAGATATGTCAAAGGAACAAATTCACATGGGTTGTTATACAAAATAAATTATGAGATGAAGTTTCTTGGTTATACTAATTCTGATTGTGTTGGAGATTTTAATGATAGAAAATCTACCTTAGGAGGAACATTTTCATGGGTGAATTTTGTGTGAGTTTGAATAGTAAGAAACAAAGTATGGGAACATTGAGCAGAGCTAAATCTAAATATGTTGTACCTAATCAGGATTGTACTCATATTTTTTTATTAAAGTTAAACTGAAAGAATTTAAAGAGAAAGTTTCTAAACCATTGATGAACCTTTGTGATTATTGGAGGTAAATTGATCATTCAAAAAATATTTTCTGACATTCAAGATCAAAACACATTGATATAAAGTTTTACTTTATAAAATTGAAATTTTATGTTAGAGATACTTTGCTGGAATATATCTCAATGATGTATCAAACTGTTGATATCTTTATAAAGGCAATGAAAAAAAAGATAAATTTGTGGAATTGAGGTTGTAACTTCATGTTCATCCTCTTCCCATTAATTCCTAATCCTTATAAGGAATATTACCCATAGTGATTTGAATTATGTTAACAATGATGGAGATAAAGTAACACCTTTGTACTTTGTAAGAATTTTTTACTTATCTTTCTTTTATTAATCTAAAGCTGGGTTTATCAAAGAATCAGGGAGATAAAAAGAAAAGTGATAGGAAAAGATAAAGGTGTTGGAAAGTTTATCATTACATGGCTGCAAAATTTTCTTACCACCGAGGGATATAATTCCTTCAAACCCATTACTTTATCCAGTAATGTGGTTTTGGGACACTCTCTTTTAGATAAATGCTTTATTTTAGTAAAATTCAAAAAACTTGAGTTGTTTACAAAAGTTGAGTTGTGAAAAAAAAAATTAAGTCTGAAAAGTTGTTAACAAGGGGTGTCAACAAATCCAATGGGGATGATTGAAGAACCTTTGCGATAATTTTTTTTAACAATGTTTTTGTATTTTTAGACAACTAACCTTTTTTATAATAATTTTTTTATTATTCATAATTGGATCTAGACCATCATAATGAGATTTTTAAGAAAGTTTAAAGTTGATGAATATTTAAATCCGAACATAAAGGGGGAGAAAAGTAGTTTTCTGGAAACTAGTTTCCAAATACATATTTTTGGACTGAGCATTACCGGACGCATAAGGTGTAAGGAAGATAGAAGATGGATGTTTTGTAAAACTATTGATTGGACACATCATCGGATTTAGCTACATCGGAATGATGTTGAAGATCATGAGATCCAAAAGAATATGAGGTAGAAAATTTTGATTGCTCGAAGTTTCCCATTTTTGTAATCAGATAAAGAAAGGTTTTGATGAGTGAAGAACTATTAATGTTGTTGAAGAGTTTTTATGAATATTTTAAGTGGTCAAATATGAAATTCCATTATGCATAAATCTCGAAGAAATTATACAATGTTTGAAGAAGTCAAAGATGATGTTTAAATACGAAATATTTTTTGAGTTTTGATATCTTAGGAAGCAAGGAATGTTTTCAAGTATCCCACTCTTTCTTTTCAAAGTTATCTATAAATAGTTTCTCAAATCATTAATTAATTGTAACTTTTCATACAAGCATAAAATGTGGAGATCTAAAGAATTAAAAGTGAAAGCTTCTATTAGAAAAAGATCTCTTTAGTATATCATAATTTTGTTGTTTTTCTACCATATTGAGAAGATCGTATTGAGAAACAAAGTATTGAGAAGATCATATTAAGTTGATTGGATTAAATACTATCAAAATGAGTTTCTGAGTATAGTTTGAGAAGTATATATTGATTGAGGGAGAATCATATTATGTTCATCAGATTGAGAGAATCAAACTCAACCAAATAGAACTGAGGATTCAGACTGAGCAATTGTAGAGAAGTTTGAACAATTTCTTTATTATTTTATAATTAGATAAATATTTCCGTAATAAAAAATTTTAAACTGATGGGAGTCAGTATAATATTTCATATTTGGAGATAGAAGGTTTCTAATGGGAGTTGGCACAAGTTGTATTCACTTATTCATAATAGTAAATTTCCATAGACCCATGGGAGTAGCTATGAAAATGATGTAGGTTCTCACACTGAGGTTGAACCTTATAAATCTTATGTTCTTTACATGATTTATTAATTTTTCATTCATGATTATTTTAAAAAATATGATAAGGAAATAAATCTTAATAGTTTTTTTAGGTTAATTTTCAAAAATTATTGAAACTTATAAAAAGTGATTAACTGATTCAACCCCCCCCCCCAATCAGTTGTTATTTGATCATTTGGAACATAAATTTTGAATATAAAAGTTTCATTTTAGTTTAAAATGTTCATCACATAGCTAAAACCAAGAAAATTATCTTAGATTATTTTCAAACATTAGTAAAGTAATCCATAATTCATTTGTGATGTGTAGGAATCAACCACAAATCAATCATGCACATGATGCGGTCGGTACAACTCGAAGTGTGTGTTTTCAATAAAAAGTTTTATTTTAGTTAAAAAAATGCATCACATAGCCAAAACTAAGAAAATGACTATGTATTTTTTCAAATATTAAGAAAATTATCCATAATGCATTTGTGATGAGTATGAGTCGTCCATATGTCAATCTGATCGAAGATGTAGATGATATGACTGGAAATGCATGTTTTCAATATAGAAGTGTAATTTTAGTTTAAAACACACATCACATAGCCAAAACTGAGTAAAAAAGATTATATTGTTTTCAAACATTAGGAAAATGATCAATAGTTCATTTGCGACTTGTAAAAATCCATTGAACATCAATCTAACACATGATGTGTCCAGTATGACTCAAAGTGCATGATTTCAATATAAAAGTGTCATTTTAGTTTAAAATGTAAATCAAATATACAAGTCAATAAAATTAGTATAAATTATTTTCAAACATTATGATAGAGATTCATAATTCATTTTTGATGTATTGTAATCAACCTCACATCAATATGACACACTATGTGGTTGGTAGGACTCAAAGTGCATGTTTTTAATAAAAAAGTGACATTTTTGTTTAAAACATGCATTACATAGCTAAAACTAAGAAAATGAGCTCATATTATTTTTAGAAAATATGATATCAATCCATAATAAATTTATGACATGTAGGAATCTATATAATGTTAATCTAACACATGATGTGGTCGGTATGACTCAAAGTTCATATTTTCAATATAAAATTATCATTTTAGTTTAAAAAGTGTATCACATATCAAAAACAGAGAAAAATATCGCATATTTTTACAAACATTAGGAAAATGATCTATAATTTATTTTTGACATGTAGGAATTGACCACACATCAATCTAACACATGTTATGGCCGATATGATTCGAAGGGTGTGTTTTCAGTATAAAGTGTCATTATAGTTTAAAACATTTATCACATTGCCAAAACTGAGAAAATGAGTTTATATTATTTTCAAAAATTAGTAAATCCATACATAAATCATTTTTGAGATGTAGGAATGGAACGCACATCAATCTAACAAGTGATTAACTAATAATATCATTAATATATATATATTAACAATATAATTTATCATTTTTAGATTATATAACATAAGAATTATAATTTTTTTATTTTTTATTTACTCTTACTAAAACCAACATTGAATTTATTTTAGGGAAAAGATTTTGTACAAAAGATAATCTTTAGATTCATTTATTATAAGAGTTATGATTTTTTATATTGGTTTTAATTTTGTTAGATTAATTGTAAATATCTCATCAATGTAAATATTTTGTGTGTAAATTTTTAATTGAAATTATATTTCAATGTTATATTGGTATTTTAATATAATTTTTTTGTCTATATGTATTTCTATGTACATGTATAATAATTGGGTTTGTTGTTATAGGGAAGCTGTAGGGCTGTTGTAGCATTTCCACAGCTACATGGCCTTTATCAGTGCTAACAATAACGCTAATAGAGGACCCATTTATCAATTATAGTAAAAGAACTGATAAAGGGGGATTTATTAGTGCTTGAAAAAGTGTTGATAAAGGCCCCATTTATTAGCACTAAATTAAAGTATTGATAAAGGTATCTTTTATAAATGCTAGTAAAAGCACTGAAAAGGGGGGCCTTTATCAGTGCAAAAAAGAAAGCACTAATAAAAGGGGTGCTTTATCGGTCCTTTCTTTTAGCACAGATAAATGGAGAATTTATTATCCCTTTTACCATCATTTATAAAATCCATAGGATTTTAAGATCTCTTTGATTGTGAGCACTTTTTACACTGACAAATACCTTTTCTAGTTCTATTAAAGGCCTAACTTATAGAAATGAGAATTCATAAAATCCTAAATATTTAAAATACCCAAAACATTTGGAGAATCTATCAGCAGAAAAAGAAACATCATTCCACACCAGAAAAATCATCTTACCCTATCTTTCCAAAATAGTATTAACACTCATTCACTAAAAGTTATCATGAAAATTCATCTATGTGAGGCACTTGAAAAAAAGTTATAGATCACCCATGTAGTATGCATTCCTAAAAAATATCTCAAACTAAAATCAAGTCAGAAATAAGACTGCATATAAAACCCTAAACCTTTGGAAATAAGTGGGAAGACTAAAACTTCATCCAAACCGAATCAGATCCATGGAAAAGACTTCACATTGCAACCAATATATACACTTAAATTTCTACCCTCTATACTAATAGGATCTCTAGAATATTCCATCACCAAACATCAATCTTTAAATATGGATATTTAAGATCCAACTTCTATCCCTCTAATTGAACAATGAATTAAGATTATAAAAATTCCATCTTGAAAAATCATCTTTGATAATATCTCATACAACTGTAATCCTCATTTTAATAGTGTCATTCAATGAAATAAACTGAAAATCAACACCCAAATTCCAAGGATACATCTAGATATTAATAGAACGCCCATAAGAGATGTGAAAACAAATACCCTCCACCAGAGGGACCTTAGATTCTGAAATACCATGACACAAAAAACATTGCTTATGTCTAAGAGGATATTGCAACCAACAAACATGGGGGAAATATTTTTCACTAAGGACATGAGAAGAAAGGTAACTTTGAAAACATAAAATCCTCCAACACTGCTTAGCATGAAGATCTGTGTTGAAAGACCCCATATTCCAGAATACCAAACCTCCATCCTCTTTAGGGATACATAATCTTTCGCAAGAAACGATGTGCATATTCTTCTTGTCATCCAAAAAACCCCACCAGAAGTCCAAGAACATGGAATTAAACTAGTTAATAAGAGATTATGGAAGTTTGAAGAAGGATATAAAATAAGTAGGAATTTCTTGTACCACTAATTTGATCAATATAGTATTCCTAAACCTCAAAAAACTATCCCCTTCCAACCATTAATTTTCTTCCAAACCCTTTCCAAGACAAATTAAAACACCTACATTTTAAATCTTCCAATAACTATCTAATGTAACATATAAATATTATTATTAAGAATCCGATTAACATATAATAGTGCACACAGCTTATCCCTCTACTCTTTAAGATGAGGTTTGTTGTGAATATTTAGTTTTTAATCATTTTTGGTTTAATTATGTGAAGAGTGGGGGTAATTTGGTTTATCAACACATTGTATGTTTTAGGAGCTAATCCAATATTTCCTTTTGGATTAATTATGTTCCCATTGTGGATTCTTCTTTTTTATTCAAGGATTTGAATTTCTATTTAGTAGATATTTCATTTTTTATTCAAAAACTCACAGTAATTATTTTTAGTTTTGAAAATAATAATAAATATTATTTAATATTTCTTGTTATTATTTAATTGTATTCCAAACTCAAGGAGTGGCGCATGGAAACAAATTGTCAGGATTATGAAAAATATTAAGAAAGGATAAAAGGGGGGTTCCATAATAAAATTTGGAAGCAATATATATAATAATATTGGAATAGTGAAAATGTTTTTGAAAATAAGGAATATTTAATAAAATAAATAATTTTATTATGAATAAAAAACCATATCATTTTTCTCCCTTTTTTTAAAAGTCTAAAGAGAATAGTTTATGAATGAAGAATTGTATCCTTTTTATGGTCTTGTGAAAAACAAAATTGTGAGGATTATGAAAAATATTAAGAAATTAGAGGAGGGGGATTTCTTAATAAAATTAGTTAGAAATATATATAATTATAATGGACTAGTGAAAATGATATTGAAAATAATGAATTTTTAGGAAAATAAAAGAATAGTTTATAAATGAAAAATGATATCTTTTTTTACCATCTTATAAGTAGATGTTAGTGAAATCTATGAATATAGATAAATTTTAAATTTAATTAATATTAAAAGTTACCATATGTATAATCATATAAATATTATAACTAACATTAAATATAATAATAATAATTTAGAAATATATATATATATATATATATATATATATATTAGAAACATTTATTAGAAATATAACTAATAATATATTTAGAGTACTAAGAGAGTAGTGAAATATGATCAATTTCATCAGTATAATCATTTTATTAGAAATACAATTAGATATATAATTAAAAATGTATTTAGATTACTATGAGAGTGGTGAAATAAGGGTAATTTCATCATTATAAGAATTTTATTTAATTATAATTATAATATATTTTGATATATTTTTTTATAAAAAAGGAAATTTAATTAAAAGATCGAAGATCTAGAAATATAAGAAAGTTCATCCATTGAAGAAAATTGACCAGCCAAACATGCGACTCGCCAGTACGGCCCCAGGTTTCCAAAAAATAGGCATCCCATTTTCCTTACCTTTTGATTAAAGAGAACTTGCACACATAGGAGAATTGGGAAACGGAGCAGATATTCAGAACTAGTAAACTAATGGATTAGAGGGAATTCCCTGATACCTGGATTGCATAAATAGTGGTGAGGTAGTCTAATTCCAAAATTATATATTTCCATACTTTCTTGATAGAGAACATTAGACTCTTGCATATATCCTCGGCTGCCGCAACCAGTGGATCCCAATGAGCATGGAATGATTTTTGGCAGGCCGCCACCATGCATGTAAGGGAGTCATAAACCAAAATACCAATACCGATGGATACATCCCTGAGAGTGACGCATCCACAATAATTTTCATCATATTCATTAGGGGAGGGTTCCATAATCTAGTGAAAGAGTGAGAAATTATAACCTTAAACTACACCTCCTTCCTTTTCTATAAATCTATCCAAGATACCACACACTCAATCGAGAAGGATGTTGGCCTCTATCGCTGATGAAAGAAAAATTCATTTATTCACACCCAGATAATCCAAGTGGCATTACAAAGTGAATCCAACATCTTTTTTGGGAGTGAAGAAAACCATTTCAAGATAAGCATTGCAGGCTCATTCACCATATCAACCAGATAATCAGCATTTGAATACCACGCCTGCCAAAATAGCTTGGACCTAAAGCAAAATAAGATAACATGCAATGGAGAATATAATATAAACATTAAAATGGGGAATATAGGATCATAAGATTAATGGAGAAACATGAGAAATTTTTTGGTGGGGAGGATACCAACACAGACTTTCCACCAAAAAACTGAGCATTGGGAGTGACTACCAGCCGCCAAAGTGTCTTCAATAAAACTTAATTTTTCAGGCATCAGGTCCCGAGTTCCATATTATATGTAGATTTAACTAAATATCTTCTCAATATCTCCATGATTTGTTAAATTCTATCCTAACCCTTTTCCTTCACAATTGGGATACTCAATATGATTATTATATCTCTCTCATTGAACAGCCTTTCCCAAATTTCAACACACCAGCCATTGCTTGTACTATCCAATAGAGAGTTTACCATTGCATTTTCCCACCCAGATACTATTATTGAGGTAGCCTTCATCTCTTCATCATTGACCAACCTTGATTCCTTCCATATCTTCCCCAAGGATCCATCTTAGACTCTCCAGTACATTCCATTGTAATGGTTTTTTTGTGACCCCCATAAAATTATCCAGAAAAAAACTAGAACTATGACCAAATGTTTAACCTTGGAAGTCTATATGAGGAAAATACTTATCCTAGAGGATCTCGGTGCATAGGGAATCATGGTTTTGGAGTAACTGCATCCCTTACCATTCCAGTAGCTTAGTATTGAAATGTCCTAAATCTAGGAACCCCATTCCACAATAATTTTTTTGAAGGAAAATCTTTTCCCAAGACATCCAATGAATTTTTTTCTCCCATTATTTATCCCCTACTAGAAATTAGTGAGGTAGGAGTAGATCTGGTCAATAAAAAACGATCATTTAAAAAAGGGACATAACATAAGTTGGTATCACTTGCATAACAGCCTTGATCAGAGTCTCCTTCACTACTTTAAAGATCCTCTTAAAGTTTCATCCTTAATTTTTTTCTATGTTGTCTAGTATACTTTAGAAAAAACTCATTTTAAAGTGACTAAAGATAATAGGAAGCCCAAGGTATTTATTGTGTTTATCAACAACCCAAATTCCAAAGGATCTATTGAGTTCATCCATCCTGTAAGTAATAACTCTTGAACTAAAGGAAATTTATCTCTTAATAAGGTTGAAATACTAACTGGATTATTTCTCAAACAAATGCATCAAGTGAAAAATATAGTTGCATTATTCAAGGGTGATTCTCAAAAAAACCAAGCTTTTGTCGGCCAAAAAATATAGAACATGGTTGTACTTTATCTGTAGACATTCACTCCCTAAATTGTGTTTCCCTTTGCTGTTAGTAAAATAATATCAGAAAAAAAAAACAAAAGCCACTAAAATAAAAAGGAAATGGGACAGTGGATCCCCCTGACGAAGACCCCTAGTATGGTTGAAGCTATAAGAGAGGACACCATTGATTTTAATCCTAAAATAAATTGAATATTGAAATTACATGATAACCTCAATCCATTTAGGTAAGAATCCCATTTTCTCATAACAAACTGAATAAAGGGCCACTCGACCCAATCATTTTCCTTTTTCATATCAAGATTCCAATCCAAAACAACTCTTTTAGTGACCAAGTGAGTTTTCATGTTATGAAACACTTCACCTAAAATAATGGAATTATCAAATTTGAGTACTTTAGGAATGAAACCACTCTGATTTTCAGAAATAATATAAGGAACCCATGAATTTAGGTGGATAACCAAAATATGTGAGAAACATTTATAGATCACATTATATAAACTAATGGGCCTAAAATATGAGACTAAGGAGAGCCTTTTGATCTTCGGGTTCTGAGTAATAACAATTTTATTTATCACATAGAAGTTTTATGTACCCACCCATAGGCCATTCATGAGACCTGAGACATCACGCCTGACAATATGCTAGAATTTTAAAAAAAACATGGCATAAATTCCATTCGTAACTGGTCCTTTAGTGAAATGGATTTGTTTGAGGGACATAAATATTTCATCATTAGATAGGTCACATGAGAGTTTCTAATTCATTTCCACCAAAACCACTAATGAAATACATAAAGAAATGTTGGGAGAAATGGTCAAATCCCCCACCATATAAAAGTCCTGGTAAAAATGCATAATAATATCATGTATCCCCATATCATTGGACATAGTTCCACCCTTCAAATATGTGATGCGGGAAATGATATTCTTATGCCTCCTTGAATATACCTTCTAGTGGAAATAAAAGGTAATAATGTCACCTTCCTTAATATGGGTTTCACGTGCATGCAGAGACTCAAAGTTTTCCTTTATTTTAAGGCTTGTATCCAACTTCGCTTTAAGGGTCAAAATACATTGAAGGAATGAATCAATGGGGGGAATGTGTATAGATCATTTAATTATCGTTCAATAGAATCACAATGAGAATTTAGTTGGCATAACATGAAGTTCCTCTAACACTTAAAATTCTTTGCTACATGTTTGTTATTCCTTCTTGTATTGGGATCCTCTATCTTCTAACAATAATGTATTACATATTCATATTTCATATCTTTTACCCAAAATCTTTCAAATCTAATTTCTTTCCATCTATTGTAATTATTTATCCATGTGAGAAATTGATGAGGATTGGGAAGTAGTTATAATTGGAAAGAGAAAGGTGAGAATCCTAGAAGAAGCTAAAAATGTTTTTTAATTCACTTGATCTCAAAAAAATATCAAGACAATCAATAATATTATTATTTTAAGTGTTAACCTAGAACCACATGTGAAGCTTTCCTGAACACCCCAAATCAGCAAGGACTACTATCCGAGTTGAATGATAAAACTCTAACACTAGAGAAAAAGGACCGTTGGAATCCCCAGTCATCTCATGTTGGAATAATATTTCGTTAATGTCCCCGGCGACTAGAAGAGGTCTTGATAAGATTTCACAAAGGAACATAAGTAGCTTCCATGACTTCCATTTATCCCTCAGGTAGGGGAATCTATAAAATCCAATGCAATCCCATTCTAGGGTTCCTAGTTGGTTAATAGAGGTAGAAATGTGATTATAAGAGAAGGATTGAACCCTTAAATCCACCTCCTCCCTCCAAAGAATACAAATTCCACCCATATGGCCTTGTCAGGGGATAGGGAAGTGGTAATGAAAAAAATATTTTTTTTTGCAATGCCTTCTATGTCTTCTTTATCAAATATGGTTTCAGATAAGAAAACTATATTAGGGAAGGTTTTATCACAAAAAATGCTAGAGAATATTAACTAAGCATGGGTTTCCAAGCCTATAGAGATTCCAATATAAGGTTTTTATTAAGATAAGTGGGGCCAGCTCAATCAAGCCTTCACCTATGAATATTCACGAAAGACATCATCTTCTACCATTTTCCATCTTTTGGCATATGTTTTATCAACCAACAAACATTCCATATGTCTTTTAAAACTACTTGTTTCCATCATTCTCATATGAATTCCATTCTCCCTTCTCGATTTCCTCCTCTATGTTTATATTTTTTTGGACCGAATATTGAAGGTTCAAAACGGTCCTTATCTGGTAAATGGGGACATGGGAGGTCATCATGGGGTGGGGAAGTATTCTTTTCTAGGGGGTTTTCAGAAGGTATGCTTTGGGTTAGAGGGGGTTTTTCTTTTTTCCCCAACCATAGTGTGCCTATGAGAAGAGAGAATGTTTAACACCCCCTGAAGATTAACCTAGATTTCACAGTCTTTCTCAAAATCACCAAAATTAATTCAGACTACTTGAACCTACACGTCTTCTAATCAAAATTAATTTTTTGGTTTCTCAGGAAAGATAGGAGGACCCATCAAGATGGTTTTGTTTTTCTCTAGGTTAAAATGATCTTTAAGGTCTTTTGATATTTCTTTCCTGTCTATTTTCTTTTCTTCATCCGGATTAAAGGATTATCATAGGTTTTGGCACACATCTACGAGCTATACTGTAGGATAATATTTCCTTCTCCATCCTTCATTTTTTTCATATAATCTTTTTCCATATGTCTGATACATCCACAATAGAAGTATAAAATTGGTAAATTCCTATACTCAAAGGATATCCAGGTATTGGAGTCCTCCACAAACAAGAAATTTCCTCTAATAAGATGTTGATATACATCTATCAGAACCCTAATTTCCACAATTGTCCCCCAGTGAAATGGATATGAATTATCCCATTCTGTAAACTCTCCAATTATGTCTCAGATTTCATGCATTATTCATTCAGATCTTCCATAGAAGGGAATACATATTAGCTGGATCCAGAAGTAGCTTTTGGAGAAGGTAAGGTTAAATATGTATCCTCCATTTTTTAGATCATATATTAGGATGAGTTGATTATTGAATGACCATGGTCTCCCATTAAGAACCTTCTACTTATCCTTATCATTGAAAAATTCAAAAAACATCTGACTCATACCAATTTCATTGATGGCCACATCCTCGTCTAATCTATATGTATTATGCATCGTGTTTTCTAGTGTATTCAGATTAAAGTTTCAATTGGTAATTAATGTTCTAAAAATAATAAGGGACATATGATGAATCATAAGAATGTCATTTTCCTTCTTTTACATAGTCACTACATTCTCCTTGTCTATCAATGAAATCTTTTGCAATCGGCATTAAAAATCTAATTCAATCCCACAATGGTTTTAAGAATAGATTCAACTAATCACTATTAAAAGAGGAATTAGCATTGCTTTCCACAATCATGTCATGATTTTTCAAATAGATTCAACTGATCACTGTCAAAGGAGGAGTCACCATCGATAATCATGATTACACCAACACTAGGAGGCCCCACAGAAACATGGAAAAGTCCTAAAGAATGTCAAACCCTAGGAAATCCTAGGATCACCCTCTCAACACGTGGAGAGACTCGTATAATTATATATACTTATAAAATAATTATTATTATTTAAAATATAATTAAAATGATAATATATTTATTTAAAAAAACATTTAGTAATTATTTTTATAAAAAAAATTTAATTTTTTTTTAATATTACATTCAAAAAAATCTAGGTGGTATTTTATTTGAACCTTTGTTATATTTTTACAACAATAATTATTTTTAGTTGGGAATATAATAATACTAATTGTTTAATAATTCATAATGTTATTTACGCATATTTTATATTCATAGAGAGGTTCATGAAAAAAAATCATGAGGATTATGAAAAATATTATGAAAGGAGAAAAGAGGGGATTCTATAATTAAATTATGATGCAATATATATAATTTGAATTGACCGGTGCGAATGATATTGAAAAAAAATAAATATTTATTAAAATAAAATATTTTTTATGAATGAAAAAATATAATTTTTTACACTCTCTTACAAATATATTAATTAATTAATAAAATAATTAATTTTACATATAATTTATATGATAACATTTAAAAGTAAAATTGTTATAATTAATTTCAATTATAATTTTAATTTGAAAAATAAAACAATTTGAAATAATTTAAAATTTATAAATATAATTTTATTAAAAAGTTAATTAGAACATAAAATTACTACATTTATAATCATATTAATGTAACTACAATATTTAAATATAAAAATATTATATTTCAATTGGGGGATTACTTGAGTGGTTTAGCCACCCCATAATTTTACATCTAACAAGGGTTAAAATCCAAGTATCCCCTTTAAGGGGAGATTTATTTGGCCATTTGAGGCATTAAATAGTGGAACACACCATAGGAATGAACAGGTGGGTGAGATTTATTTGTCCATTTAAGGCATTAAAAAGTGGCCCACAACATCGGCATGAACAAGGAGGGTGCACACCAGTAGGAAATAAGGTGGCACAATGAGACCTGGAGAATGGTGTGGGGCGAATAGGGAGGCGGCATGGCATGGAGACATAAAGACATTTTTGGGTAGACGTATGAAAAGAGCAATGGGTGCATTGGAACCCATCAATGAGCCCTCTACTGACTCAGATTTATGATGTTGGATGGAGGGGTGCCTTCCATAGACTGATCGGAGGCAACGCGACATGACAGTTGCTGGCAAGGGGAGGTGTAGCGTGTTAATTGATTACATAAGTTTATTGTGTGATCTGGCAGATGACACACCGTGAGTGGCAGACGACACACCATGAAAACAAGCATACCTCACTAGGTGGGAGTTTCAAAAAGTGATGTGTGTGTTGGTGCCTATTAATCAACCCTCTTACCAGAAGAATTCATGGTGTGGCATAAAGGGAGGACCTACCATAGCATGATGGATGCCAACACGGTGTTATTGTGCTTGTATGGGGGGTGGCGTGATGTAAAGACTTGTGATAAAGTGTGAGACAATGCTTATCATATGAGACTATATGTCATTTTCTTCTAGGGTATTTGGGCCAGAATGATTTGGGCCATTGTGTCATTACTACCACAAAAATGGGTTTTCATAGCGCTACCCTTTAACAGTGCTAAAAAAGCATTGATAAAGGGGTACCTTTATCATCGCTAAAAAATCACTGATAAAATGTACTTTTAGCAGTGCTAAAAAACACAGTTAAATGTGCCCCTTTATTAGCACTTTTTTTAGCACTGAGAAAGGTACCCCCTTTATCTGCACTTTTTTTAGAACTATTAAAGGGGCCCCTTTATCAGCACTTTTTTAGTAGTGTTGATAAAGGGGGACTTTATCAGCATTTTTTTTACTAGAGCTGATAAAAGGTGTATTTAAAAAAATTATATTTCTTAAAAAATAATATAATTATATATAATTATATAAATATATTGATATTGATATATAATTATATAAATATATTGATATTAATATATTAATATATTAATATTGATGTAAATATATAAATATATTTATATTAATATAAATAAAATATATATTTTTTAAATATTTTTTAGATAACTATAAATAGACATTTGCACTTAATATATAAGATATGTAGTGAAAATGGATTATGAAATATTTTAAAAAATATTATTAATTAATAATTTGATAATTATCATCCATTAATAATAATTTAATAACAATTTGAAGACCCAAAAAAACAAAAACAATTAATAAAAGTTCTAAAATAAGTTGAAAACGTAACTCAAACTTCAAATGGCCATAACTTTTGATATGGGTGTCCGTTTAAGCTCTACCACATATCAAATTGAAGCCTACGACGATATCAATGTGACAAATAGATAAGGAAACCTTTTATCAAATTTTATGAGGACAAAAAATCCCATAAGTCCTCAAAAATGAGTTTTTAGTTGGGATACCTAAACTTTTTAACAATCGATGGAATTTCAGCCTCGTTTCAGGGGGTCTTTTTACCCTTTTCAGTGGGGAATGAATATTTTCAGAGTGATTACATTAATTTTGATATTATGGATGTAAAATTTTATGATTTTTCACAATGTACTGTTATTTATAATCAAATATATAACAATATATACATATTTTTTATATATTCACACATAAAAATTTTAATTTTACAAATAAATAATTAAAAATATTTACATATAAAATATATTTCTCAATATATAAGTTGTATATAAATAAAAAACTAATATTAATATTATTTAAAATACAAATATATGAATATTTATATACCTATATAATGTGTGTGTCTGTGTCTACATATATATGTGCGTGTCTGTATTAACAAATTGATATATTTTATCTATATATTCTAGACATATGTATATACATATTAATATATAATAATTGTAAATATATATAAATATATATAATTATACTTAAATGTACACATATAATATCTATGTGTGTGTGTGTGTTGTATATATGTATTAATTTATTTATTTATAAACACACACACACAAACATATTTTATAAATGTATTTAAAATTGATCTTATAAATATATACGAATATACTAATAAATATATGAAAAAAAAACATATAACTAAATATACATAAATAAATAGATATAAATATATATTAATATATGAATAAATATAAAAATATAACTATATGTGTATATATATATTAATATATATATATATATATTAATATAACTATATATGTTAATATAAATATATTTATATATGTATGTTAAAATAAATACATATTAATATATAAATAAATATAACTATATATATTGATATATCAATAAATGGAGGGGAAAGAAACATGGATGAGTGGTAAAGGGTATAGGTGCGTAGGGGCAGGGTCTCAAGTTTGAATCTCAAGAGAGGCAGGGGCGCGCGCGAGGGTTAATGAAGGGGGGTGCTAATGTTGTTAAAGGGTTGGGGTGGGGCTAGGGTGTATAGGGGTGGTAAGGCATGTTGGTTAGATGCTTCATGGGGGTTCAAAAAAATTCTAATTTTTTTAACTTTTATGAGTGCTAAAAAACACTGATTAAAGACCCTTTTATCAACACTTTTTTAGTGCTGATAAAAAGGGTCTTCTTCAGCATTTTTTTTAGAACTGATAAAAGGGATCGCGCTTTTAATATATTCTTGATTATCATCACTTTTTTAGCAGTGATAAAGGCTTTTTTTAGCTATGATAAAACCATACTTTGTAGTAATGCATCGAGATCTTGGGCATTCATGCCACTCAAATGTAACAAAATACGTCTATATTTGCGGTTTATAGTCCCTTATTCCGAATATAGATTATTATTTAAAAATATTATATATATATATATATATATATTAGAAATATAATTAAAAATATATGTAGTGTTGGGAGAGAATTGCAAGATGGTTAATTCACAACTACAGATTGTGCTTTTATCAGTGCTAGAAAATGATTTTAACAGCACTAGAAAAGCACTGTTAATATCAGCAAAGATAAAGGGGGTTCCCATTTAATAGTGATAAAAAGTTATTATAAAGGGTGTCCTTTATCTACACTAAAAAAAGCACTGATAAAGGACCCCCTTTATCTGTGCTTTTTTAGCATAGATAAAAGAAATTTTTATCAGTGCTATTTTAGGCGTTGATAAAAGAACACTTTATTAGCGCTTTAACTAGCACTGAAAAATGGTTCCTTTATCAGCAATCGAAATAGCACCGATAAAGGGTTCCTTTATCAGGGATCTAAGTAGTGCTGATAATGTCCCAGTGGCCTATGATGTGATGTTTATATAACATCACACCCACTAGCAGTACCTGCACATACAAACAGCATCAGCGGCACCTACATTGCACACACACACCACCTACACAAAACATCACCTACAAAATGCACAAAACAACAAAGTATCACACACAAGGGTTTGGAAAATAATTAATATACATTTAAAACAATGTTTTATATAATTATATTTACTATTATCTAACAAACAGTTAAAAACATCAATGTTTTATTCTTTGACATCTGTGATCCCCTCTCAAAAATGTCTTCTCATGGTATTAGTTGCCGAAAAAATCATCCCAACTCAATAAAAAAGTTTCACCTATATACGAAAACAAATATTATGTTAGTAAAACTATAAATAAATAAATTAAACATTAATATGAATGAATACATCAATAAAATGACAATTTTTAATAAAAAAGACACATTTGGAGTTATAAAGGTCACATCGTGCGTCATATTGAGGTGGGGTTGGTTATTACATGTCAAAAATGAGTTATGTATCATTTTCCTAAAATATCAAAACAATCTGAATGGGTTTGTTTGGTTTTGAGTATGTCCCTTATTTTTTTACTAAAATTAATATGAAATTTAAATGACATATTTTGATTTATACCAATAACATCATTCGTCGGATTGAGGAGTGGTTGATTATAGCATGTCACAAATGATTGATGGATCACTGTTCTAAAGTATCAAAACAATCTGAATGGGTTTGCTCAGTTTTCAGTATGACAGTTGTGTTTTTTTTTACGAAAATATCATTTCAAATAAAAAACATCCAGTTTGAGTCATATTGGTCGCATCATGTGTCAGTTTGAGGTGATATTACTTCATACACATAACAAAGGACTTATGAATTTCCCTCCTAAATTATGAAGACAATTGGATGGAGTTTTCTTGGTTTTCAGTGAGTGAATCGTTTTGAGCTAAAATGTCAATTTTAAACTAATAACAGTCACTTTTAGTCATAATGGTCACACCTTGAATCGGATTGAGGTGTGGTTGATTCCTACACATCAAAAATTACTCATGGATTATTGTCTTAAAGTATCAAATCAATCTGAATTCATTTTATTTGTTTTTAGTATATCACTTTTTCTTTTTAGTTAAATTGATGTCAATTTTAAATAAAAACACATTTTGATTTATACCAATCACATAATTCATAGGATTGAGGTGTGGTTGATTCCTACACATCACAAATGACTCATGGATCATTTTTATAAGGTATAAAAACAATCCAAATGTGTTTTCTCAGTTTTTAGTATGTCAATTGTGTTTTTTTACTAAAATATCATTTAAAAGTGGAAACATGATTTTTGAGTCATACCGGTCACATCATGAATCGATTTTATGTGAGACTACTTCATACACATCATAAAGAACTTAATAATCATTGTCCTAAATTATGAAGACAATTAGGAAGAATTCTCTTGGTTTTTAGTGAGTGACACATTTTGAGCTAAAATGTAAATTTTAAACTGATAACAGACACTTTAGTCATACCAGTCACACCATGTGTCGAATTGAGGTTCGGTTGATTCCTACTCATCCCAAATGACTCATGTATCATTTTCCTAATGTATCAAAACAATAAAAATGTGTTTTCATGGTTTTCAGTATATCAGTTGTTCTTTTTACTTAAATTAATGTCAATTTTAAAAAAAATGACACATTTGGATTTATACTGGACACATCGTATGTTTTATTGAGTTGGGATTGATTCCAACACATCAAAAATGACTCATGGATCATTTTCCTAAATTATAAAAACAATACGAATGTTTTTTCTCGGTTTTCAGTATGCCAGTTGTTTTTTTTACTAAAATTAATGTCAATTTTAAATAAAAAGAGACACTTTGAGTCATACCGGTCGTAATGTGCATCGTATTGAGGTGAGGTTGATTATTACATGTCCCAAATGACTTATAGATCGTTTTTCTAAAGTATCAAAACAATCAAAAAAAAATTTCTCAGTTTTTAGTATGCCAGTTGTTTTTTTTCTAAAATATAATTTCAAACTGGAAACATGCATTTTGAGTCATATCGGTCTCATCGTGCATCTATTTGACATGATAATGATTAATACACATCACAAATAACTTATGAGTATTTTTCCTAAATTATGAATACAATCAGAGAAATTTTTCTTGGTTTTCAGTGAGTGACACATTTTGAGCTAAATTGTCAATTTTAAACTGATAAAGAACACTTTTAGTCATTTCAGTCACACCATTCATAGGATTGTGGTGTGGTTGATTCCTACACGTTAAAAATTACTTATGGATAGTTTTCCTAAAGTATCAAAACAATTAAAATGTGTTTACTCGGTTTTCAATATGGAAATTGTTCTTTTTACTAAAAATACTGACAATTTTAAATAAAAATAGACACTTGGAGTCATACTGATCACATGTTGTTTTTTCCCCATCTTCCATCAGGTATGCTACCCATTCATTTCTAAGAAAATCTATCTCATCTTGTGAATAGGATTATTTTCAACAATCATGGTAGTAATAAAAAAGTATAAATACACAAAGGATTAATAAATATTTTAAATGAAATAGTAATTATCTTCGAAAATACCTATTCAGGGATGCTGGTTTTTTCATGGAATATGATATCTTTCATAAATTTGCAAACATACTAACCATAGTCTTTATCATTTGTTTATTTCATACACTGTGGAAACATTGAAAAAAATAATTAATTTTTTCTCATATGTGTTTTGATAGTGAAATATTATTATGTATACCCTAATTTGTATCTAGTGGTAGTACATATGATATTCCTTTTCCTTTTCCCTTGGCCTCATTCCATGATGTAGACAATATTCACACACCACCCTATCATAACAGAATACTCATTAAAATATAATATAAATTATATAACAAGATGGTTAGTTCTAAAATGTTGGATGTATTGTATTATAAATTGAAAAATGTCATCATGTGTGGTCATTTTGATGGATATACATGCATTGAATCTAGGAAATAAATCATTAGAGTATTAAAACAGACCGCAATGAGAATCAAATACTACCTAAGAACACAAAAAAGTATAAGTAATGAAAGAAATTAAAATATATTTGATATGATTAAATTGTAGAGTTTTACCCCTGTATCATTGGTATTAAGAATATTTTGTCAACCGTAATTTTTCTAATAAATAATTTGAGCTGGTCTGCCACTATTTCACCCTCTTTCTTGTATTTTATTTCTTTTTGTTTTGTAGAGGTGACGTGAGGGCTAACGAGTCCAAAATTTTTTCAAGGGGAAATCCCTTCAATTTTTTTCATATATATGCCTGTGAAAAATATGAAATGTATTTAGTCATAATTATCATAGTATATCAGCTTTTGGAAAATCAAATCATGAAAACATACCTCATGTATACATTTATAACAGATCTGCCTATCCAATCATACTCTAGGATTTCACTTACATTTTCAACACTAATGAAATATGGATCTTCCTCGGTGTACATATTTTCATCAAAAATAATTGTGTGAACCCCACCATCTTTCAACTTCGTATTCACATAAGCCTACAATGATAATAAATATGGATATAGAACGGGAGAGTTTAAGGTTCTTTTCGTAGATCATTTTGATCGTTTGGTTAATCCTTGATATTGTTTTGAGCTGTTATTTATTGTCCCCCCCTTCCCTATGTGCATCTATAATAACATTCATTGGCTCAGACCTTTTTTCATGAAATGTTAAAGGTTTATCTTGAAAAATAAATTGGAAATGAATACCTCCTTATTGACGTGTTTTTTTATAATTTATGATGGACATGGGATAAATGTTTCAAGAGATTTTTCAACCTTATGAATATCTTCATCGTCAATTCAAATAGGTATCTTAGCTCTCGGCTAATGAGATATGTTAATCAACAATTTGACATGACCTATTGGAAGTGGTCTATTGTGTATCATGACATTATGGATATTGAACACTATAGCCATTACTACAAGGTGATGGGTAGGTGTTGATAGATATAAATCACTGTCATTTTAACCATGTAAAATATCAATAGAGGAAAGGTATAATTGTATATCTGATTCAAAATTCACATAAACAATTATTATAAAATTTATTAACTCAACTAAGATAGGTTTTTATGGGTAATGGCTCACCTCAAAGCTAGTGATGGGTGGGGAGGGATCTTCATGCGTTGGTTGTTCTTGAGTTGTTTCTTCTCCCCCCCCCCCACCATTATATTTTCCATGAAATCTCTTTTAAATTTCATATGTTCTTCAAGGGTAGTTATTCATTCTCTCATCATTTTGATTTATTCACTTTGATCCTCCTCTTGTTTTTTTCTCAAAAAAAAATTTTGGGTGTCACCCCAAAACATGAACCTCTAACATGACCATACTTTTCTAACTACTTCAAGGCCACCAAAAGTATGTCTACATCCGGTTTGGGTGTTTCTAATTCCTATAAATATGTCAGATAGAAAATATAGGAAAATAATTAATCATTTTTATGACACATAAAATTATTACGGTATATTTAAAATATGTACCAATTTTTTTTCAAGTGAAGTATACCCCATTCTTGCGTTACAGTAGGGGTAGATTGGTTTTTCTGCTCGTTCCTTATTTTCAGCGTTCAGTTGTTGTTTTATAATTAAAAATCTTTCAATCAAAGAGACGAATACACGTATCATTAAACAACATATTACCAAACACAATGTACCTAAAAAGAATGCACTGCACGACGGATAATAAACGCATCCCACGCTCTTCAGGTTATTAGGTGTGCATAAATAAGAGGTGGGTGGGGGTTTATTTTCCCTTCAACATCTTTAAGATAAAATTTCATTAAAATTTTGTGAAAGCATATGTGAATCCTTCCAGCAACCTTTAATACAAAGTCTTTGTGCAAGTCATCCACTATAAATGCACTCTACAAGGGATGATGAAGAGTAAGTCAATGTTTCATTATTTTATTATTTTAGTAAATTAAAGAAATGATATCATAATGTTTCCATAATATCTCCCCACATCAGTGTCTTAATCCTAGTGAAAACATGGTGCAATGACTGTACATCAATTGGCATGTGTTGCCTAGTGATGATTCCAATGTAGCTACTGAACATAGCCTTGTTGGGGTTAACATGTTGGCCCCTCTTATTCCATCTAACCTTGTATTTGATGCCTTTCACTTTTTCCATAAGGATTTTTTCTAACACCTTCAAACTACAACTCTCTTGTTTTTTGTGCATCATCAGTGTTTCATTCCCTACCATTTTCTCAGTTTCAACATCATAAATATGTTTCTATGAAGTGTTATCATCGGCATGTGGATATAGTGGTTGTTCCTCTACATTGGGGGAAGAAGTAGCAATAGTTTGAGAAACCTATTGGTCCTCTATACTCTGAGAAGCATCAGGTTTAGAGACATGTTTTACCTTAGGATCAGGAGCATCATCACATTAAGAAGTCATTATCTACATAAGTGGTTTAAAATTTAATTTATATTACATAAAAGAATTATTGAATAGATAATAACATAATTTAACATGATGTATATTATAAAAAAAATATAACCTGGTTATTGAACTCTCTCTTTTGTTAAGACTGAAGGGATTTGACCCCTCTATCGACTATCCAAATCCCTTCATTTTGGTATCCTCTGACATAAAAATCATCTCCTACATTGGGATCGCTATGAAATGATTATGAAATCCCAATGAAAGGGTCATCCTCCATTGAATTTTTATCTGAACCTTCAGTGGTTTTGGTGGATAACAGAAAAATTGACCAATTTTGGTTTGCAGGATCTAGAACATAAAATACTTGTACTGGATGTGATGACATTATAAATGGGTTTTCTTTTTAACCTTCTTTACTAAAATAAACTTTCAAAAATCACAACTCGTCTATTTTAATAGCACTCCCGTTATCAACCCACTTACATTGAAAATTTGGCACTTGAAAGTTTGTATAATCTAACTCCCATATTTGTTTGATGATTACAAAGTATGAAATATTCACATAAATTGGATTTATTTTCATAGCACTGGAAACATGCATCGATTCATCCATAAGTGTAACTCCACTATTCTGCATGGTATATTCATGACCCATCCCAGTGGGGCCCGAGCCGCAACTCCCCCAGCCCGCCTCTAATAGGCCAGGGTTGGTGACTAGTACCGAGTAGAAATTCTACTAACATGGGAGGCATTTCCTATAAACATTTACACATGCACACACATCTCCAAGCCCACAAAGATGAAAAGTAAAAACTCAACTAAAAATGGAAATGTATGCATACACTAAAAATCCCAACCAATAGAGTACGACAGGAAAGTAAAGTACAGTAAGTGTAAAACCCTGGGCCAAAAGTACAAGCCCACCAAAATAAATTCTGTAACAAAGTCCAACCTGTAAGGAAATGTATTGGGACTACAATCTGTAGCCGTAGGAACACACCTCGGCCCGCCTAATCTCACTGAGCACCATCTGGTCCTGGTCCACCTAGAATCATGTCAAAGGCTCACTCGTCTGCACAAGACATGACACGTGCGGGCAAAGCCCGTGCAGGGGTGAGTATAACAATACCCAGTAGGACACCCCGAAACCACAAAGGAAAATACAAACAGGGAAATACCACAAAGGAAATATACAGTTAGCTCCACACAGTATATGTCTATAGAACATATAACAAGAATATCCAGATATACTCATACACGATCGGCTATCGCGAAACCACCACTAAGATCCAGCTCGAAGATTCCACTAAGCACGTAACAAGGAGAACACTCTCCTAGGTCTGAAGAGAGAGACACAAAGTACTCGTTCCAAGATAACACACTCCACAAGTACTTTGTGAACATGATGCTCAGATGAGGATCACAACCAAGTCATGGGGTGATTCCGACAACTTAGTCTGAGCTAATCCGCTAAGCAGAGGATTGGCACCCGGGTAAAGTTGGTCGCGCCGATACCAAGAACTCTACCTAGGGTTCCGGGAATGAATAGAGGATCCGGCTCTAAGTCTCATAGATGGGATTCCAACAACTCTATTCAGGAAGTCCTACTGAAGGGATCATACTCCTGTATAAAGTAAATGATACCAGAACCTTCAGGGAAAAGACCAAGGGTAATAACCCTAAGAAAACTAGTCCAAGTCACATAAGACAAGTGGCTCAAGCCATGAAGAAAATTGGTTACACGGCATGTAGTATGGTTACACGCCGTGTTCCTTGACCCTGGGTACTACCCATGTAAACGACCCATGTCATCTATCCAGTCTGTGTGAAACTAGATTACACGACGTGTAGAAGGATCACACGCCGTGTTCCTTGACTCCGGGTACTGCCCGTGTAAACAAACCATGTCACTCTGCTTGTCAGATGGAAAGTAACTACACTTCATGTAGAAGAATCACACGCTGTATCCAAGCACCTGGGGCTCGCTCCGTGTACGCTTTCCATGTGCCCGTACACGGTCTTTGTCTGTGTCGCCTGCCCGTGTACTCGCACACGGGGTATCCCGTGTATCTGGTCGGGTCTGGCCAGGGAGGGGTATACACGGCGTCTCCTTGGCCGTATACCCAACCTGTGTCCGCGTACTCCTGGAGTACATGCCAGTTAAACCCGCCGATGAACACACGTTGTGTAGTCTATACTACACGGCGTGTTGTCGGGGTTTTTTCAGAAGCGTCGTCTTCCTCCTCGCGCCTCGGAAAATTCTCCAGATCACGTTTCTCTGGTCTGTTTTCCGCGAAACTCAAGATCAAGGGTCACCTTGATGTCGTGATACCAAGTCCGAGGGTTTTGGGCCTTGAATCAGCTTGACGAACAACATATGATCTTCTAATGGAAATACACTCGAAGAGAGATTTCTCCCGAATCTCTTAGATCCATCCACTGACGTCACAATCGCAGCTCCATTGGTTCATCCTGGTGTTGGATCTATAATCTCGGATCGTTATTTTGTAGATCGGAGGTGTAATAGGTCTTTGTTCTTATCCCAAGAAGAACGAAGAATGCGTTCGAAGAACGTGAGGAAAGAATCACAAAAATCAAACAAGAGGGACGAACCTCGATCATTGTTCGTGACGATCCAGGTTCATCGTCGTTAGATAAAAACCAAAACAACCTCAAAATCCCCGAAAAAACTCGTCCTACAAGAACGATTGATCTGCATACTAATATGTTCATGGATTATTCCGCGTTCATCGTGGTATCCAAAAGCGGGGAAGGAAATGAAAAAAAAATCCTACCTGGATCCGCGGGGTTCGTTGGCGAAGATCTGGTCGTCGCGTCGTCATCACCGACGAAGCTTGTCAAGAACACCATCGCCGTGTTGGGAGGTTTTCTCCAGAGCCTCCAGAACCTTCAGGGAAATTCAGGGTTATGGAAAATTGTAACCCTGATTCCCTGCAAAATCTCTATTTAAAAAGATAATATATTTCACTGCAACAAGGATTTAAATAAAATATTTTAATAAAATATTTTATTACGGTTGCTTCCAAAAACCAGATTTCACCATCGACCTGCGTCAGCCAATGTTAGGCCTTGCCTAAGGTAAAAGCGTTGTTCCGAACACAACGGTGCCCTCGGATTTATGATCTGAGCACCTATTCGGGAGTTATCCCACTTTTTCAGGAAAACTGCACGCGCGCGTTATTTAATTATTAAATTAAATTCAAACATTTGTTCCGGGCTCACCGGGCCTCGGAACTGCACACCATCTCAGAGTCGGGTCTCGAATTAATTCCCATATAATATTAAATTAATACATGAAAAATCTGGGACATTACCTCACACCCACCTTAGGGATTTTACGTCACCGAAAAGCCAAAACAAAGGCTACTCGAAAAGATGTGGGTACTGCATGCAAATCTGAGCCTCCCGCTCCCACGTGCTCTCCTGGAGATTCTCGTGCTGCCACCGGACACGCACTAAGGGAATAGCTCGCCCAAAAAGGATCTTCTCCTAACAATCCTTGATCTCCACTGGGTACTCAGTAAAGGTCACTCCATCATCGATGTCCAGCTCTCCCCAGTCGATGACGTGCGATGGATCATGCACATACCTCCATACCTATGACACATGGAAGACGTTGTGTACCCATTCCATCTGAGGAGGTAGAGCCAAGTGATACGCCACCTCGACAACTCTACTCAGAATCTGAAAAGGGCCAATGAACCTCGGAGATAGCTTTCCGCCTCAGCCAAATCTCTGAAATCCCCATCAAGGTGAGACCCAAAGGAACACATGGTCTCCCTCCTCGAACTCCAAGTGCCCCCGCCTCCTGTCGGCATAAGACTTTTTCCAACTCTATGCAGTCTTCATCCGTTCCTAGATGACCTGCACCTTATCCGTATTAGCTCTCACCATCTCTGGGTCCATGAGTACTGACTCTCCTGGGTCAGTCCAGCAAAGCGGTGACCTGTAAGGTCGCCCGTACAGAGCCTAGAATGGTGCCATACCAATAGTGGAATGATAACTGTTGTTATAAGAAAATTCCACCAGTGGTAGTTGATCCTCCCAGCTACTACCGAAGTCAAGTATGCAAGCTCGAAGCATATCCTCCAGGACCTGGATGGTCCGCTCTGTCTGACCATCAGTCTGGGGATGAAACGTTGTGCTCAAGCGTAACTGAGTCCCAAAAGCTTCCTACAATCCCCTCTACAACTGGGATGTGAAACGAGCATCACGATCTGAGACGGTCGTGGATGGAACTCCATGAAGTCGAACTATCTCCTACACGTAGAGGCATCCCAAGCTCTCTACTGAACTCTGCTCCCGTATGGATAGGAAGTTGGCTGACTTGGTGAGTCGATCAATGATCACCCAGATGGAATCGTGTCCCCTGGACGTACGTGGTAAACCCATCATGAAGTCCATGGATATCCCATCCCACTTCCACTCTGTCACCTCAAGGGGCTGAGTCAAGCCTGCTGGCACCTAGTGCTCAGCCTTTACTTGATGACAAGTAAGGCACCGAGAAACAAACTCCTCCACACACTTCTTCATTCCTGGCCATCAGAACTGACATCGGAGGTCTTGATACATCTTTGCCACACCTGGATGCACCGCCAAAGGGGATGTATGGAACTCCCATAGAACCTCCTCCCGCAACGTCACTGGTAATACTGTACGCCCTCTGAAAAGAACAACGTGGTCCCCACCTTATGAATATCCATCAGCCGCAACACCTATGGATATTTGAGCACGTAAAGTCTCACAACTAGCATCCTCGCATTGTGCTTCCCTGACACGCTGTAATAGTGGAGGGGTAACAACCATCGACTGAAGGCAAGCTCCCTCATCTCCATCCACGAAGGATAACTGTAAAGAGGCCAACTGCCTCATTGCCTCATCCAGCAACTATGAACTGGATTTCCTGCTGAGAGCATCTGCCATAATGTTCCCTTTCCCAGGTGTGTAAACAATCTCAAAGTCGTAATCCTGGAGGAACTCAAGACATTGTCTTTATCTCAAATTCAGATCCTTTTGAGAAAAGATACATTTGAGACTCTTGTGATCAGAGTAGACCGTAAACCGCTCACCCATTAGGTAGTGCCGCCACATCTTCAATGCGAAGACTACCACTGCCAACTCAAGATCATGGGTTACGTAGTTCTTCTCGTGTGGCCTCAACTGATGGGAGCCATAGGCAATCACTGCTCGCCTCTACATCAGGACACAACCAAGCCCATTTCATGATGCGTCATAGAACACTACGTACTCGACACCCTCCTCCAGTAATCTCAAGATCGGGGCACTCGTCAGACTCTGTCTCAACTGCTGGAAAGCCCGCTGGCATCTCTCGGTCCACACGAAAGGCTGCCCCTTTTGGGTCAAAGCTGTCATGGGTGTTGAAATCCTTGAGAAATCAAGAATGAATCTCTGATAGTAGCCTGCCAACCCAAGGAAGCTCCACACCTCCATCACGCTCCATGGTGGCTCCCATGATAGTACTGCCTCCACCTTAGCGGGGTCCACTGATACACCATTTGCTGAGATAACGTGTCCTAGAAAGTGGACCTCCTGTATCCAGAACTGGGACTTTGAGAGTTTCCCGTAAAACCGGTGCTCTCGAAGTGTGTCTAGAACTATCCTTAGGTGTCCCGCGTGCTCCTCCTCGGACGTAGAGTACACAAGGATATCATCGATGAAGACCACTACGAACTGATCTAGATAGGGCTGAAAGATCCGGTTCTGGAGTCCCATGAACACTACCGGGGCGTTCGTCATGCCAAAGGGCATCACCAAGTACTCATAGTGACCGTAGCGGCATCTGAAAATCTTCTTTGGTATATCCTCATCCTGTACCCGCAATTGGTGATAGCCTGAACGTAGATCAACCTTTGAGAACCATCGTGCCCCTATCAACTGGTCGAAGAGGTCATCGATCCTCGGTAGTGGATACCGGTTCTTCACGGTCACCTGGTTCAAGCGCCGGTAATCCACACATATCCTCAAGCTCCCATCTTCCTTCTTGGAAAACAACACTGGGGCTGCCCAGGGTGAAACGTTGGGTCTCACAAAACCCTTATTCTGCAAGTCATACAACTGCACTCTCATCTCATGAATCTCTACAGGAGCCATCCGATATGCTGATGCTGATATCAGTGTCGTCCCGGGTTGCAACTCAATGAAAAAATCTATCTCCTGACGGGGAGGTAGTCTGGGGACATCCTCTGGAAAGACGTCCTCGTACTCAGCCACTACTGCTGGAAACTGAAAACTCGTAACATCTGCTGTGCCAAGGGATAGGCTATCCAACTGATAGGATATCGGTTGTGCCTTCCTATGCATGAGTCCATCCTGCGCTGCCTGGGTCTCTCTTTCACCGAAAAAAGAGAACCTCATTCCATCACTGCGGACACACCGCACCCTTCGCCTAAAATAGTCGATCTGGGCATGAACTGTGGATAGCCAATCCATTACAAGAATGACATCATAAGGCCTCAACCCTACCACCAAGAGGTTCCAACCAAAACTCTCTCCGCCAAGGGTTAGGTCACACTATCTACAGAGGTGTGTGATCTCTGAATCTTCTCCAGTTGGTGTTTCTAAGCGTAAGGGTCGAGTCAATGGCTAAACTAGAATCTCAAGGTCTCGAACAAGATAAGTATCCAGAAAGGAATGACTAGCACCTGTGTCTATCAGTACGGCAGCCAAAGTTGAAAAGACACAGATTGTACCTCTAATCATTCTGGGAGTACCTGGGTCATAAGCCTCTATCGCCTGCAGTTGTCCCTGCCTCTGTCCACTAGCTCCCTGAGCCTGGGGTGGACCTCCTGGGGGTGGTGGTGGTAAAGGGTCAAAATGCCGACCACCTCCAGCTGCTCTCCCGTATCCTCTATCGCGTCTACCGCCCTGCGGATCTGTTTGCTCCACACGTTGCCTCTACCTCGGTGGTCCATCCGCTGCTCACGTGTTAGTAGTACGGCGGGTCGGAAAATATCGAGCGAGATGTCCCCTGCCATCATATGAGTAGCATCGCCTATCTCGAGACTGGATAGATGCACCCTGTGAACCCTGTACGGCAGATACCCTATCCTAGGATCTCCTCTGAAAATGTCTCACACGCCTGGTTCCCTGACATCGGCTCCCTGCTGCTGAGGTCTCTGCTCCAGCTCGCCCACTACAGACAACTTCTGGCTGTCTCTTCTCTGCCAAGAATCTCTCGACCAGCAAAGCCCGCTCGAGCACCCCATCATAAGTAGGAATGCTCATAGGGATGATGCTAGCTCAGATATCTCTGCGCAAACCCCGCTCAAAATCTTGAGATCTGAAGTACTGATCTCTGACCATATCCATCGAGTACCGTGAGAGTTCGGTAAACCGCGATGAATAGTCAGCCACCGTCATGGTTCCCTACTAGAGATGGAGAAGCTCCTGTATACGTACTGATCTCAGGGTAACTGGTGAAAAAATCCTCTTGGAAGAGACGCTCAAACTCTGACCATGAAAGAGTCACCTCTTTGTGAGTCTGGATAACCAAACTCCACCATCGCCCTGCCGATCCCTACAGAAGGCTAGCTGCCAGGATCACTATCTGGTCTTCTGGTGTCTTGACTAAACAGAAGACTCTGGTCACTACCTCAAGCCAGTCCTCTGCTGCTGGAGGGTCAAGCTCGCCTTGAAACCTAAGGGGTCTCTGCCTCTGAAACTCGTGGAGCGTGCTCAACCTGCGCTCCTCCTCCACTGGTACAGCATGCACTTAACACTGCTCCATAGGTGGCGGGATGACTGGAACACCACCCGATGGTAAAATTGGGGGATCCAGTTCCTGAATTTAAGCTTCATCACTGAGAGGGTCATCCTCGTGATTGAGCTGCTGGATCCTAGTGGGTGCGCGTCGCGGAGGCATCCTGTAAAGAAACAAGATGTATCTCAGTCAGTGAGTATATCTGGAGAGATGACTCAAGAAGGACATGGAAACCACAACTCATTCTTATATGATGTATTTACCATTGTTTATCCCGCAACTACTATTCTCATGTTCCGAGTCAAAAAGCAAGTTATCAGAGTCCTGGTGTGTGGATACGTCGGCCGCCCGCACCAACACTGGGGTCCCTGGCCTGAAAGCCGAACTAGAAACACTTAACACTGTTTCCCCAAACCAACTCACAGACTCTCGATCCTAAGGTAGAACTGACCACATCTGATACCACTCTGTCATGACCCGTCCCAGTGAGGCCCGAGCCGCAACTCCCCAAGCCCGCCTCCAATAGGCCAGGGGCTGGTGACTAGCACCGAGTAGGCATGCCACTAACATGGGAGTCATTTCCTATAAACCTGTACACACGCACACACATCTCCAAGCCCACAAAGCTGAAAAGTAAAAACTCAACTAAAAATGGAAATGAATGCATACACTAAAAATCCCAACCAATAGAGTACGACGGGAAAGTAAAGTACAGTAAGTGTAAACCCCTGGGCAAAAAGTACAATCCCACCAAAATAAAGTCTGTAACCAAGTCCAACCTATAAGGAAAGGTACTGGGACTGCAATATGTAGCCGTAGGAACACACCTCAGCCCGCCTGATCTCACTGAGCACCGTTCGGTCCTGTTCCACCTATAATCTTGTCAAAGGATCGCTCGTCTGCACAAGACACAACACGCGCGGGCAAAGCCCGTGTAGGGGTGAGTATAACAATACCCAGTAGGACACCCCAAAACCACAAAGGAAAATACAACAAGGGAAATACCACAAAGGAAAGATACAGTCAGCTCCACATAGTATATGTCTAAAGAACATATAACAAGAATATCTAGATATACTCATACATGATCGGTTATCGCGAAACCACTACTAAGATCCAGCTCAAAGATTCCACTAAGAACGTAACAAGGAGAACACACTCCTAGGTCGGAAGAGAGAGATATAAAGTACTCGTTCCGGGAGAACACACTCCACAAGTACTTTGTGAACATGATTCTCAGATGAGGATCACAACCAATTCATGGGGTGATTCCGACAACTCAGTCTGAGCTAATCCGCTAAGCAGAAGATCGGGGCCCAGGTAAAGTTGGTCATGTCGATACCAAGAACTCTACCTAGGGTTCCAGGAATGAATAGAGGATCTGGCTCTAAGTATCACATAGGGGATTCCAACAACTCTATTCAAGAAGTCCTGATGAAGAGATCATACTCTTGTATAAAGGAAATGATACCAGAACCTTCAGGGAAAAGACCAAGGGTACGAACCCTAAGAAACCTATTCCAAGTCACAGAAGACAAGTGGCTCAATCCATGGAGAAAATTGGTTACACGGCATGTAGTATGGTTACACGCCGTGTTCCTTGACCCCGGGTACTGCCCGTGTAAACGGACCATGTCATCTATCCAGTCTGTGTGAAACTAGATTACACGGCGTGTAGAAGGATCACACGTCGTGTTCCTTGACTTCGGGTACTGCCTGTGTAAACGGCCCGTGTCACTCATCTTGTCGGATGGAAAGTAACTACACAGAGTGTAGAAGAATCACACGCCATGTCCGAGCACATGTGGCTCACTTCGTGTATGCTGGTGATGTGCCTGTACACGGTCTATGTCCGTGTCGCCTGCTTGTGTACCAGCACACGGGGTATCCCGTGTATCTGGCCGGGTCTGGCTGGGGAGGGGTATACACGGTGTGTCCTTGGCTGTGTACCCAACCCATGTCTGTGTACTCCCGGAGTACACGTCAGGTAAACCCGCTGACGAACACGCGTCGTGTAGCCCATACTACATGGCGTGTAGTCGGGGTTTTTCCAGAAGCGTTGTCTTCCTCCTCACGCCTCGGCCGATTCTTCAGATCACGTTTCTCTGGTCCGTTCGCCGCGAAACTCAAGATCAAGGGTCGCCTCGACGTCGTGATTCTGAATCCGAGGGTTTTGGGCCTTTGGTCTGCTCGATGAACAACATATGATATTCTGATGGAAATATGCTCGGAGAGCGATTTCTCTGGAATCGCTTAGATTCATCTGCTGTCATCACAATCGTAGCTCCATTGGTTCATCCTGGTGTCGGATCTATAATCTCAGATCGTTACACAGTAGATCGGAGGCGTAATCGATCTTTGTTCTTATCCCGTGAAGAATGAAGAATGCACGTGAATAACATGAGGAAAGAATCACAAAAATCGAACAAGAGGGATGAACCTCGATCGTTTTTCGTGATAATTTGGTTTCATCACCGTTAGATCAAAAACAAAACAATGTCAAAATCCCCGTAAAAACTCATCCTGCAAGAACAATCGATCCGTAGGCTAATCTGTTTGTGGATTAGTCCACGTTAGTCGTGGAATCCACAAGCAGGGAAGGAAATAAAAAACAAACATCCTACATGGATCCGTGGCATTCGTTGGAAAAGATCTGGTCGTTGCGTCGTCCTCGCCGACGAAGCTTGTCAAGAACATCGTCGCTGCGTTGGGAGGTTTTCCCCAGATCCTCCAGAGCCTCCAAGGAAATTCAAGGTTATGTAAAATTGTAACCCTGATCCCCTGTGAAATCTCTATTTAAAAAGATAAGATATTTTTCTGCAACAAAGATTTAAATAAAATATTTTAATTAAATATTTTATTACGGTTGCGTCCAAAAACCATATTTCACCATCGACCTGCACCGACCGATGTTAGGCCTCGCCTAAGGTAAAATCGTTGTTCCGGACGCAACGATGCCCTCGGATTTCTAATCTGAGCACCCGTTCAGGATTTATCCCACTTTTTCAGGAAAACCGCACGCACGCATTATTTAATTATTAAATTAAATTCAAACATTTGTTTCAGGCTCACCGGGCCTTGGAACTGCACGTCGTCTCAGAGACGAGTCTTGAATTAATTCCCATATAATATTAAAATAATACATGGAAAAATCCGGGACATTACAGGTACTGTCTTCATCTAGTTCATTATTATAGAATTTATGAACTTTAATTACATAATCATTATAAGATAATACATACAAACTTAATCCTTCGGATAGCCATGGAAGTCATTCTAAAATTGAATATATATTTTCATCTAACTCAATAAATATATGGTCCCGAAACTGTCCTATAAAGTATCGATTATGTGTATTTGATATCCATTTTTTCAGCCCTTGATGGATTCAAATGCCTAAGAATTCCTTTGTGGGTTTTGACATAAGGGTCAACCTCCAAAAAGTTATACAAACTGTAAAGGTGGGCCTTCTTTTGATATGTAATATTGATTGTGAAGACCTATCTTCCATAAATTATTTCACCCATAAGCCCTCCAGTGTGATGATATTTCTGTAGACCAATGATTTCCATACCATACAGGTATTCGGTACATAATTCAATGGCTTCTTCAACAATATATCACTTTACAATACAACCCTCTGGCTGACTTTTATTTTTGACATAACCTTTCAAAATCTTCATATACCATTCAATGGGGTACATTCATCTATAGTGTATAGGACCACATGGTCAAATATCTCTCACCAATTGAACCATCATATCAAAGAATTTCATTGGGAAGAACATTTCTAATTCACATAATATGATGGAAACTTATCTTTCCATACTCAGCAATTTCGCCAGGCCTATAGCTTTGCTGCATATAGCTTTGAAGAAAAAAACAAAACTTCGTTAACATATAACAGGCATTCTTGGAAAAAAATCAACATAAATCTATAGGAATTAGATATTTCATAAAAACGTGGTAGTCATGTGATTTCATACCCTTTAACTTTAAATCAGTAATTGACACGATGTTCTTGATATTCGATGAATACCCCTCTAGAACCTTTACATCATTCAATAAGTTGAAAATTTGATATATCCCCTAACTAGAAAGTGTGTATGTAGTTGGAGGAAGAAATTTTCATTTTTCACCCTTCACTGGCTCCAACTCTTCTTGTATTCTCATGTCAACCATGTCCAACCTAGCCTTAATTACATCCTTTTTTTTATAGGGTGCATTTAGAAACGTGTCGATGACACTGTCACATACATTTTTTTTCAACATGCATAACATCAATAAAATTCCTGATGTACAGAAAATTCAAGTATAGTAATTCAAAAAAAACTGTTCTCTTCTTCCAACTGGTTTTTGTAAGGTTTTTTTAAAACGGTTTACTAAATGCAGTGTATGAATATTTTACATTCTCAAACAATTGATCACCAGTTAGTTGATACGGTGTTGTATGTTCTTCTTATATTCCATCAAATGATGTCATCCAAGATCGGAACTTATGTCGTCAGGGTTGAAATCTGTGATTTCCTAGAAGCACAGTTTTTGATGAATGTTTCAACTTAATTGACTGTGTACCTTGTTCGCAGACAGGACACCCATGAATTCCTTTAATGTTATATCCTAACAAATTTCCATAAGTAGGAAAGTCATTTATCAGCCCGTAAAACATGGCTCTCAATGTGAAATCTTCATTTCTATAAGCATCATACAACGTAACACCTGAATCCCTCAATAATTTCATATCCTCGACCAATGGAGTTGAATAAATATCAATATCATTACCCGGATGTTTTGGTCTTGATATAATCATAGATAGCATGATGTGTTTTCATTTCTTGAATAACCATAGTGGAAAGTTATAATTTACCAATATAACCAGCCATGTACTATGAGTCATGATTTGAAAACCAAAAGGATTCACTCCATCTATAGATAATGCAAGACTAAGGTTTCTTGGATCGTTTCCAAAATCAAGATACTTATGATCGATTCTATTCCACTGAGGAGAGTCTTTCAGGTGATGTAGTTTCCCATATTTATTTCTTCTCTCTTTATGCCATGTTAATTTCCCTGTGGTCTCCTCACTTCTATATAGGTGCTTAAACCTTGGAATGATTTGAAAGAACAAACAACTTTCATAGGATCAGATTCATCTTTCTTGTATCGAGAAGTACCACACTTTGGGAATTCTCTAAGTGATTTTTGGTCCTTGTGAAATAGTATAAATTCATTCAGGTAGGTGTGTATTCATTTAGAAATCAAACCCATTGAACGTACCATTCTTTTGGTGTTATATGTTCGGCTCGGGGGCTCATTATCTTCTGGGAGCATGTCATTCAAGAGAGAAAGTAATTATGTAAAACTAAAATCACTCCATCTATTACCTGCTTTCAAATTATACAGCTTCAGTATAGCTAACAAATTTATATATTTAGTGAAACTGCCATACAATGGCGTCTTTTCACAACTCTTTAACAGTTCAAACAATTTTGGGAAAGCACAAAGTTCATCTTCAACTGTCCTTATAATTTCCTCAATACGATCTTTATCATCATTCACATCTGTAATCACGTCCTTGATACGGTATTCTACATTTTCCACACTTTTAATAATATCATATGATCCATAAAATGCATTTTTATCCCATCCAATAGCTACATTCACTTTTTTCCTTGTGTTTATTTCAACATTTATAACTTTGATCTATTTCGTGACAGATCAAGTGTTCTTCCAAATCCTCTGGACTAAATTTTCTTGAATAACAACAACGTAAACACAGATAAAGGATTTGATAAAGGTCATATGCATGATCTTTTGCAAACTTTATGAACTATTTCACTCAATCTTCATACTCTCTTGTCAAATGATTCGCATCCATCCAGTCTTTATTTATATCCATTCTATTTGATTCAGTGATATTAGTGTTTAACAAAATAAATACACAAAATATTGATATAATGTAATGGTTTTCCTAATTCTATAAAAATATAAACATAAAATATTATGAAAAAAATACATTTCAAATGTCCTTTGATAACTATTTAAAAAATCACACTTGAAATCCCATTAAAAAACCAACCATTTACACAAATTCCTCTTTAAAATAACATTCCCTTTTAAAAATAAAACAATCAATTCCAAACACTCTTTCACAAAACCACAATTCCTTTTTTTAATCATTCAAGAAAACTTCATGACCCATCAATCTTAATCATTTAAAATGAGCGACATCCCTCTAAGAAACATTTCAAAAGACTTGAATCATTTTAAAAGAACCACTTGGCAATTTTTATAAAGACGTAAATCCTAATAGAGAAACTTTATAAAAGATACATAGAAAACACCTCGATTCATCCCAATTCAATTAGTGTTGTAGGATTCAATCACATTATTCCAAAGGTAGGTGTAATAATAATTTTTTTCCAAAAGAATTTGATATTATGCTCCCCACCATTGGATATCCCTTATCCATGCTTCCATTGTCTAGTTATATCAATTGTCCTTCACCACAACACCAGAGTCCCAACAGATACATTCCATAGTTAGTGACCACACTCGCAACCATGAAACACTCATGTTCTAGTTTACTACAAACACTACATTATCCCAATGATCATTGGATCACACCAAATCAATTGGTTGTACACCCCAAGAACAATGTATATGTCTCTCACATGAAATAATATTGGTTTCTTGCTGTATAAATACACTTAAACTTGGTGTATGAGACTTCATCAACTCATGTAGGGTTTTCTCCACTAACTTAGCACTAAGACAAGACAACGTCATATTGCGTATGATCTAGATCTATGAAAATCCATTTCCATAATGTTATTCATCATATGATCTTAAATTTCACTCAATATAATTCCATTTCAACTAAATTTGAACTACATGTCATATGGTTCATCTTAGATGACCTTTAAACTTCTTTGAGTGGTCCATTGGATGTGTCAATACATCCCAACCACAAATATTAGACCCATTCAATGACTTCATAAGATTTATACCCCCTTCCCCATAATATAGTAACCTCATCCATATCTGGTCTTGAAATATTAGGCACTAAACATGGATAAAATATATTTAATTAAAACTACATTCCAATTCAAATAACTTGAGTTATGATTTACATTGTTCTCATTCCTTGTTCAAAGTTGTTAGAGCACTCTTATATCATAAGGCCCATTTTGGAAGTAACATCATACACTTCATCATTGGTTTGTGAACTATGTCTATAAACTCCATGTACCCCTTCCTGAGGTTGTTTATAAAAATATATTCCACTACTCATTCATGTCAAGTTATCACTTTGCACTTACCATTAAATAAACTACCTCACCTTTTCTAGAATAATAACTATAACCATAAACTATGTGAACCTCTCTTAAAATATTTCTACACTAGTATTGGGTTCTCCAATCATGAAATGTTTACCTAAACTGAATTATTATGTAGATCACCATATCTTTTTTATAAAATTTGTATGACATTAAACACCCGCCTCATTTTGGTCAAAGTTGTTTGATCGTAAACATATGTTTCATTAGTCCAGCTTGCATGAACTCAAACTCGAAAAGGAAAGAGACATGGTGTTCACCCTATTGAAAACATTTAAAGGTAATCCTAGGAAAAATTCAAGTCCCCAGCCACTAGGTATACACATATCCTAGTTCCAAATCTATCATTATAGAACTAAAGGGATTTCTCATGAAATTGATGGAATTGGAAGGTTCATTTTGAAAGGATAACTTCCAAAATATTCTTAAATTCCCATTGATGACAAATTATGGCTGATTTTATATCTAGTGTTTGTCATCCCACATAAGCCAAGTCAATTGGAATTAGGGTTATCACTACTCTTAACATCTATGAAAAAGAAGCAGATATTTTATCCAATAAGTTTTGATTGTGATGCTCTCATGATTATTACAGAAGTGGTGGCACTATCATTAATAATAGAAAACAAAATTAAATTGTTGTAACATGTTCATGAAATGTACCAAATGATGAAAAAAATGTGTGTTGTGGGGATCTCAAAGCTAATATCATCAAATAAAAAAACATCATTGGAATCTCACTAGGTCCTGGGATGTGAAAATATTAGACATATACCAGTAGAATCACAACCCAAGGGTTCCCTCTATACCAACACCATCGACAAAGAGATAAGACTATCACACATCTAACACTATAGGTGAAGCAACATGGGAATTACATCACTAACTGTATGGGAAAAGCAATAAGGGAATCATGTTCAGTCACTATGACACAAAAAATATCAGTAACATAGTTACCTTGGGTTCCTATGGCATAGTAAAAGAGGAGTTAAGAATTTTTTTTACCATGATCAATTTATAAATTGGTAATAAAACATTATCAATAAACCTCATCTCACCTCCAACACCCTCTAAAGAAATATCCACCAATAACATCATACAAGAATCAAATAATATCAATCAATACACATCCCATAAAAGGGAAAATAGCCTATAGAAAACACTAATCCAAGTGTTTTCTTGTAAGTGTGGTAAAATTATCATGAAACCATTTTTAATAAAGTGATAGCATGTCCTTCTGGTGGCAGCAGTAGGGTCTGGTGACGACGGAGTCGAGGTAGGCAGCAGCGGTGGTAGCGGTAGTGGCAACGGAGGTGGGGTTCACGGTAGAGGAGCAGCGGACAAGGGTTTGAGGCGGAGGTGAGTTTGCGATAGAGGAGCGACGGAGGAGTGGTGGACGAGGGTTCACAATAGAGGAGGGTTCGTGGTGGAGGAGGAGTTCACGGTGGCGGAAGAGGCGGTGGAGGAGGAGGGGTCGGCAATGGCGGAGCTGGGGTTGGGGCAGAGTAGAGGTTGGCGGCGCAGGGGTCAGCTTTCGCAAGAGCTTGAGGGGTGTGAGAATGAAAGAGACTTTTAGGGGTTTTTATCTTTTATTAGCGCTAGCTAAAAATTGCTAATAAAGTTCTGTTTTATCAGCGCTAAAATAGAAAACGCTGATAAAACACACCTGTATCAGTGTTTTTTTAGTGTTGATAAAGATAGACCTTTATCAGTCCTAAACAAGCACTGATTAGAGGTGTCTTTATCAGTGGTAAATTTATAGCGCTGATAAAGGCCTATCTTTAGCAGCACTGATAAAGATATTATGTTAATAATTTATTTATATTAATATATATATTTATAAAACTATATATATGATAAAAATATATTTATTTATTTATAGTTATAATTATAATTATAATTATATTTATATTTATAAAATTATAATTTAAATAATTATAAAATTATAAGAAATATACATATTATATTTATAATCTTAGAATATATATAACAAATATTTTAATTATATATATTTACAAGATTATAGATATATATAACTATATTTCTTCTAATTTTATAATTATTTATACGAATATATATTAATTTATAATTATAACTATAAATTAATATTTATTTATTTATTTAAATAATTATAAAATTATAAAAAAATTAATATTTCAAAATTTTATAATTTTATTCATATATTTATTAAATATATTTATTATAATTTTATAATTATTTAAATATATATGTATTTATTTATAACTATAAATATAAATATTTGTATTTATTTATGAATATTTCTATATATTTATAAATATATTTATTTACTTATATATAACATTATATATGAAAATAATAAATATATTTTTTATAAATTAATAATTATTTAAATAATTAAATATTTATTTATATTTATAACTAATAAACAGATATTTATTTATTTGTAATTAAAAATTATAATAAATAAATATTTATTTATAGTTGTAATTATAAAGGTATATATTTAAATCATTATAAAATTATAAAAAATATATTTATAATTTTATAAATATATATAAATATATTTATTATAATTTTACAATTATTTAAATATATTTACATTTATTTAGAGTTATATTTATAACTATTTTTATTTATTTAGAAATATTTTTATATAAATATATAATTAATATATATATTATAAATTTTTAATTATTTAAATTTTTCTATTTTCATCTATGAATTATAATTATAAATATATGTATTTGTTTATAAATATTTGTATATATTTATAAATATATTTATTTAATTATATTATAACTTTATAAGTTGTATAATAAATATATTTATTATAATTTTAGAATTATTTACATATATATTGTTATTTATAGTTATAATTATAACTATAAATAAATATATTTATAACTATTTGTATATAATTATATATATTTATATATTTATATATATAATTATAATATATGTATTTATTATAATTTTATAATTATTTAAAAATATATATATGTAGTTGTAATTATAATTACAAATTAATATATTTAAATAGTTTTTATATATAATTAAAATTTAATAATTATAAATATAATAAGTATATTTATTATTTAAATATATTTAATGTAATTTTATAAGTATTTTTTAGAACATATTAGTATAAATGGGTCACATGAATTAATCATATACCTAGTAAATATACATAATGAAAAATGAGTCATCAATGGACAACATGAATAATAAGAAAGGATGTAATGTATAAATGAACATTATGATACATAACATATGCACGCATGGTCAATATATTTTTTGACCAAATTCATTGGAAATACATATATATTTAATAATTAATATAAATATATATATATTTAAAAGGTATTTATATATATTAATTATAAATATATTAAATATAACAAATATAATAAATATGATAAATATAATGAATCTAATAAAACTAATAATCTAAAAAATCTAAAAAATCTAATTAATCAATCTAATAAATCTAAATCTAATAAATCTAAAAAATATAATAAATCAAATAAATCTCATAAATCTAATAAATCTAGTAAATCTAATAAATCTAATAAATCTAATAAATCTAATAAACTTAATAAATCTAGTAAATTTAATTATAATTATAATATGATTAGTTATAGTTATAAATTATTGTTATAATTTAAAATATTATTAAAATGTTAATGAATATATTTAAAACAATTTCATAAAATATTAATAATTATAAAAATTGTAATTAAATAAAAAAATAAAAAATAATATTGCTTTTAAAAAAACAACCATTGTGTCGGTCTTGTGTTTGAGCCTCCATTTGTTCTTTTGTGCATGAGTTTTTTATTTTTGTATGCATTTCTCCATTATGTTAATAGAATAAATTAAAAAAATTATTAAAAAAACTAATTTGTTTTTAAAATTGTAATATTGCCATTTATTAATTATTCTTATTGCTAAAGAGAATAATTTCGTGATTTTTGGGAACCGAATTTAACGAATCATAAAAGTGGGTGTTTGACGGACCATAAATAAAAATATCTTAAAGTAATGAAAAAAAATTAAATTTGCAATAATGAAGGATAATTGACCGTTGATTTGTTTCAGAATCATCGTTTTTACATTTCTATATATTTCCCTCATCCCTCGTCCCTCATCCCTCATCCCACCACACTGCTTCCCATACCGTCTGTTCTCGGTGTTCGAGAGAGCAGAGGCTTTCATGATGACCAGTCCACGCATTTCATTCCCTCAACCATCATTCCATTCCCAGAACAAATCAAGATGTACCAGCGGGACGGACACTCCTCATGGCATGGGTCGGCTTCAGAAAAAGATCAACCGATTGAAGAAAGCCGCACATTCATTTTTTATAGGCTGCAGCAGTGCCCGTAAACCCACAGGTCCGACTGTCACCACAGCTCCAGCTTCGGTGCCAAAAGTAAAAGGTGACACAACCCTAAATCCTAAAATACTTGTGGACTCGGGTTTCGGACCTCAGCGATGGTCTGGGGGCGGGGGAGGGGGGCTGCAGCCCCGACGGCGACAAGGCAGGCAAGGGGGGTGCGGGGCTGTCCGATTGTCTGCGGGCTGAAGGACGGGCTGGGCAGGATGTTGTAGAGGAAGGGGCGGACCTCTCCGATGGTCTGCGGGCTGAAGCACGGGCGGTACAGGACGCTGTACAGGAATTGGGGGACCGCTCCGATGGTCGGCGGGCTGAAGGACGGGCGGGCGGACGGGCGGCGAAGGACTCGGTAGTACCGTGGGGGACCTGAGCTGAGCCAGGACGGTCTGCGGGCGGAACGGCAGATGGAAAAAAGAAAAAAAAAAAAAAAAACACACACACACACACTGGTCAGGCGGGCGTGTGAGCCTTGGGTCCGATTTCAATTGGGGTGATGGGTGTTGTTTGTGGTTTGTGTATTTGAATTTATTTGTACCTTGAATCACCAAATATATATAATAGTGGAAAATCTTTCTAGAATTTTATAGTTCAATAATCCAATGTAAATTTTATTTTAAAATTGCTTGAAAAAATCAGTATAAAAATACTGGAAACTTTTTCAAAAAAAAAGTAGAAAATTGCGCTATAATTCTTGTAATAGAAAAATACATTGAAAAATACTAGGGAAAATGTCACAAAAAAATTCTAATTACATATTCCACTCAAAAAACCTTTAGATATTAAAAAAGTATTCATATATAATAATTTTTTTAAATAATAATGTTTTTACTTCAAAAGGAATTCTTATGCATTTCAAAAAAAATAAGTGTCATTAATGATATAATTAGCTGAAAATTTGTTATTTTTGTGAAATTAATGTTAAGTGTAATCTGATAATATAGACATTATTTTTTAAAAACACATAGACACGCTTCTTTATAAACAAAAAAAAATATTATTTCTTTTAAAACTATAATTGTTCTTTTTTCTAATTCATTTTAAAAAATGGATGTCCTTTTAAAAAATTATTCATTTTTAAAATATGAAGAAATTTATTTAGTATTTTTCAATTGATTAAAAAATTCTATTATTTTTTTGAAATAAGAAGAATGCTAATAAGTTTTTTACTAAGTTAAGAGTCGTATGAAATGTTACGGTATATTTCCAAAGTCTAAAGTCTTATGATTAAAAGAAAAGCAATGCAGTCAAAAGTCTTACAATGAAATGTCTTAAGAAACTAAGGAGCAGCAAAGCACAATATTTTTGTAATATTTAATTAGATTATTGAGGAACTTATTACCATGGAAGTATTCTCAGAAAAGGCCACACCTACCTTTTGTGTTGTCAAAAGTAGTATTGCCTAATGAGGAAAGGGTTAATTAAATAATGTTTCTATTTCCAAGAAAACATTTAGTTCAAAGGTATACCAAAGTTTCCCTAAACGACTACCTCTACGATTGGTATTTTCGATGATTGTTGCATGAAAAGGACGTATGGATGCTTTCTAAAGCAATATATATATATATTTCTCGTGAATATTTGAAAATAAAAGAGCTTGAATTTAAATATAAGTAAAGTTGTTATTAAGATTCAACAACTCTCTCCCATAAACTGCTTGCTCTATTTTTCTTGAAGTTATTCCTGTTGCATGGCTGAAAACGAACATATGTTGTTGTTATGCATTTAAGATTACTTTCCTACAGCTGAAGAACCTATCAATATTCACTTTGAAATTATATTCTATCTCTATGGACATTCTTCATCATCTGTTTGTTGCTACTTGAAATTGTGTGTTGAACCCGAAATACTTTATTCATCTCCTTTGTAAAGTTTTCACTCTTTGTTCTTTGTGTGAAAATACTAGGGATAGGTCTTGTGAAGGGAGATCCTGATGAAAGCTCTTAGCATCTTTATAACAAGTTGTTGTTGATTTCACTCAACTATCAAAGTCTTTGGAAAAAGGACCTGTATAGTGAAAATCACCAAGCTCAAAGAGAGGATATTCATGGAGTGGACTAGATGATCTTTGTTCCCTGAACCACTATAAATCTCTTGATTCATGTTTCCCATCTTTTCTTTATTTATATTGTATAATTACTTGATAAAAGTGGGGCACATTCAAATAAGCTTTCCAAGAGGGATGTCTATTTGGTGTAAAATTTTTATGAACTCAATTCATACCCTCTTGTGTCACTGTGTGACCCTACTAGAGAAACACCAACAACACATGCATGTCTTCATGTTGTGTCTCCTGCCAATTACGTTGTGTTGTCTGTATGCTCCCACATATAGTGCTGCCATCGGTCAACACACCATGTTGCCCCCATACCAACAACCATTGCGTTGTGTTTGTCGTCGTCACGCCATTGGAGATGAGCCCTACATCCCACATAAGATATATGAGTTGGTAGAGGGTTAGATGATAAGTTCCAATGCACTCTTCACACTTTCGAGCCACCCACTCTGTGATTTCCATGTGTTGTCATGTCGTTCCACCTACTAAGTCACCCCACTCCATCAATATGGTCCTATTATATCACACAATTTCTTAACATTGGTGGTCCGAAGGCCTGGTTCCCTAAAGTCCCAAATGCATGGCCCAAAAACCCAAATTTGGTGAATAGAACCATTATTATAGTATTGTTTCTACAACCTTACAATAGTACCTGGTATATTATTTCTACAATACCTATGGAAATCCTTATCTCACCCATATTTGAACCCAGGTTTTCCATCGTAGATGATAGACCCATGAACAAATTATTGGGTGTCAATTCATATGTCATCCTTTTGAATGAGTTTCTTTTGTTAACTACAAATATTAATCGTATGGATTTTTTTGTAAATTATTCTTTAATTTTTTAAAATTATTAATAATTATTTTTATCACTACAAGATTCGATTACTATTCATTACAATAAATAACTATTATTATGTAAATAATATATTTAATCCTTACATTTTAATAACAATTATTGGGGATTTTTTTGAAGAAAAATACAAATACATTCAAACATGTTCCAAATACAATGATACAAAAGAAAAAGCCTCTAGAGGCACAGAACTGATCCAAACCTACACCTCAGCAGAAAGATGGCAATTAGAAATATGATTTACTACCATATAACCCTTTCTTTTAACGAAAGAAAAAGAACTATGGAAATAATCTAAATATGCACACCAAATCTCATACAAGAGGATCCCTAATGAAGAAGAGATAGGAGGGATATCCTTAACCAAAGAGATAAGGGGAGGCAATCCAATTCCAAAATAACCTCATGCCACACTAAATCCCTTGTAAATCTGAGGCCAACACAGAACAAAATAGATTTAACAACCTACACATACCAATTATAAATAAAATCATGTTTCATATAAGTTAAGACTATAAATATTTAACTTTTTCCAACATTGGTATATCTGTTGGTAAAGGTACGTTTTCTGTTGGTAAGGAATTTTACCAATATATGTGTATTTATTACTACATTCTTTGTAAAAACTCTGTCGATAAATGTTATTGAAACAAATAAAATAGTTTTATTTCAATTATAATAATACCGAAAAATATTATGTGTTGTTCAAAATGTTAGATTCAAACGACATATTTATTTGTTGATAATATTAACACCAACATTTATATAACAATATTATTTTTATCAATTATTATAATCAATACCAAAAATCAATATCTATTTGTAAATTGTTTTTCAAATAAAATATTGTATGGGTATTCTAATATTTATTACTAAAATTTATATTATATTTATTAATCTAATTATATATAATATATTTATAACATTTATTATATAATAATTATAAATTTGGATTATATGAAACTCAAACAATTTGAGGCTTTATTTTAAAAAAACATGTTCAAAAGAACATGCTCAAATATAATTTAAAAGCATGTTTAAACTCTGAGGAAAAACATAAAGCTCCAAGAAACATGTTCAAACTCCAATTGACCAATATAAAACACCATCAAACATCTTCTGCAATCTATTTCTCCCACACATCCACTGTCACTCCATCAAACTTCCTCTGTAATTCATCTAATTCGACTATGGCAAGGATATTCTTGGTAGAAACCACTGTCAAGAAACCCCCTATAAGGAATGATACTAAAGAGAATCAGGAAAACAAAAGTGAAGGAAAAATGGCCTGAGAAAACGAAAATTCCCAAACAATATCCACTGAAATTATGGCCAATAATATGAAAAAATAGAGCATCAAAATTGATACCAATTAGAAAAAATTTCCCAATAACTTGTTCAAATAGTCTTGTATCTATGAGGAAATGACAAGGAGTATATCTATGAAACACATCATATAGATGTGTAAGAAAGGAAGAGAAAATGAGACCGAAAGGATGATGAGTTGCAGCATTGGGTCCAAGAGATGTGCAGATGATGACAGTGAGTTGCTTGCATGCTTTAATGTTGTTAAGAACAACTTCATCGAGGCCACATATGTGCTTGTGGACTTCTTTGAGAATCTCATGTATCCCATTTGGATAAATTTAGAAAACCTTCTTCTCTGCTAGAGCTTCTGTGCCTTCTGCTATCACGAAGATCATGCAAACAACAAAATGTCATCTGCACCAATTCTCCATCACAAATAACCACAATTAACAAGCACAAGCTATCATAACCAAACCAAAAAAATGAATAATATATGACAAAGGATAACATAGAACTAGCAATGGAACAATGAATAGTACATGAAGAGCAAAATAACCCCACTAGCTTTGAGGCTAGCCATTACCCTCAACCACTTACCTTACCCAAGGTAATCAATTTTTTCATTACTCTTTCTCCTAAATGTGAATTAAACAACTTATGATAAATTAATATTACTAAAATTCTACAGGGTGAAGTCATATGTGACTTATATCTATTAACACCAACACATCGTCTTGCTGTAAGGGGCACGATGTATAATATCCGAGTATACATGATACACACCAATCAACTCCCAAAAGACCACATGAGAGTGGGGATTGAAGTAGATTATGAGATGAGTGTTGAGTTGCCTTTTCCACTTGATGATCTGAATATTACCATGGTCAATGATGTTATTGTAACTTTTGTAGCATGATCATCTAATCTTATAATAATACATGAGGTATGTCCTTAATAATTTTTTTAAATGAAAAACTTTTAACAGTTGATGAAAAGAGGTCTGAAATGAGGAACTGTATTAAAGATAGATAAAATGATGGTGAAATAGAAGGTCAAATCAAGACAATACAGTATATAAACCAAGAAACCAAATGGACCTTTTGAGGGTACCTTCTCCCCGCCAGTTCCACTGCCGCATATATTAACATTATAAGTTCATGCAGATATAACATTCAAATATGGATATATTCCCTACACTCAATATTGTGAAGAAATATTTTGAAATGTCATAACAGATGTGGTTGGTCTAGATATTATAAATGATATTATCATGTTTGAATGGCAGGGAGTCTCAATTGTGAATACATACATAAGGTAAATTTTCATAACCCGTCTATCAAAAAAGTAATCTAAAGTGTTCATTAAATTTAATGACTATTAATATTTTCTATAGAAATTTATATTTTAAAGACCTGGAAATTCCATAGTTTTTTTATTATATAGAATTATTAAAAGACTTTGAAAATGGACGGCACGTGATTCCGATACCTGGAGAACCCAGAATATAATTTTGAACATTTTTTAAGGTATGTTCAGTAAATGTGTGGGCGAGATTTTCTAACTTTTGAACCGGCGCTCAGATTGAAAATCTGAGAGCACTGTTGAATTCGCAGTGCCGAGATTTGCTTAGGCGAAGCTTAAGTTCAACCGACAATGGTTAGACAGAATAGTTAATTTTCGTATATTTTAAAAGAAAATAATAAAATAACTTTTTCCAACGTTATTTTATTTTCCAAACTGTTGAGTGGCGGATGCTTTAAGGAAGGTCTTTTAATTGTTCGCATAATGAGGGCCATTAATGAGTGTCATTAATGATGCAACATCACAACCTAATTAAAACACTGTGACATGTTTCTTTATTTAATTAATCTATTGGCAAGCGAATTCATAAACCACTAGAGGAAGCTCTGACAAAACGCCGGTGACGTCACCCTCTAATGAATAACGGTGATTGATTGACGACTATTGGAGGATTCAAACTGGACATCGATGGGTGACGATGAGCTCCAACGAATGTGGAATGTCTACAAATGTGAATCTTCTCATTCGTCTACAAAACCATTTCTAGGTAGGGGGTTTATGTTTAAGGGAATCCTCTTTCCCTTTCTTGAATAATATGAAGAATGCAGATCAACCAAACAACGTGTTGATCTGTGATTCCTTCTTTACTGTGGGTGGTTGTTGCAGAATTAGATTGGGGATTTTTATTCTTTCAAATGAGGTTTGATGCTTTCCCCTTGTTAAAACACTAACGTGGAGGGAGCGGGTCAATCCGAACAAGGAATGGACCCCCCAACATTCTTGGATTGTGCATTATTCATGGGTGACCGAGAAACATGGAGGCAAGGCGGTTCTGTGGGCTTTGTAGTAAAGGCGGCGACCTCGGAGGCTCGTAGGTGCAGACAAGAATGGAAACGAACCACCAGAGCATCTCCTGTGGCCCGCAGAAGCAACTGCCAGCGCAGCACCACCGACGGTGGCGACACTAGCGATCGGCGGTGACACCGGCGACCAGTAGTGGCGAGATCCGTGGCCAGCCTGATCGCGACGGGTGGAACGGCGCGACACCGACGCGCCATGTGGGGGAGATGAGCGGTCTGCTCGAGCCGCTCAACTTGAGTGAAATGGATAGATCCATACAACCATTTCAGAAGACAAGGTGGTACCCTGCGGCACCACCAGCTGGGAGGAACTAGACACCCAACGTCTGGTTCGTCTCGACCGGCCCACATCGCATGGGATGGGTTTTCCAGGTGGGTCGGACCCACTGGTTGGGCTGAACCCGCTAGCCTGGTCGGACCCGATGGTTGGGCCGGATCTGCTGGTTGGGCTGAACCAGAGAGTCGGGCAGGACCCATGGGCCCAACGAGCCAGCCGAGCGGGACCCCTACTGAAACCGACCGTCCCGTTTCACTAAAACATGAGTATCTCACAAACCGGGTGTCCGATCAACATGCCTTCGGCGGCATTGGGACCCTTGCGATGGGGTAGTACTTTCGAGATACTTCACTTAGGCTTTAGAAGAAGTTGGAATATGGCCAGGTTGGATCAAACTCGAATCCAATCAGGCCCTATTTACCTTTTTTCTTATAACTTACAGAGTGGGTGTCCAATTGACGCGTTGCCTGTCATGTTAGAACCCTTAAGACATGATGGTCCTTCGGGTTAAATCTTCTTGGGACTTCATGGTGGTTGAGGTACGACCGATATCTTGAGGAGTAGAATCTTTGAAACTCAAGCACGCTAAGTGTGGGAATCATGTGGTTGGATTTCAAGTGGATAGAGACCCTCTGTGGATCGACATGAGAGCAACCCTCCGTGGATCGGCAGCAGTGCGACTCTTTGTGGATCAACAATAGAGTGACCCTATGTGGATCAGCATGAGAGTGAACCTATGTGGATCGGTAGCAGTGCGACCCTTTGTGGATCGACAGTAGTGTGACCCTATGTGGATTGGTAGTAGAGTGACCCTATATGGATCAGCAGTATATTAACCCTTCGTGGATCAGTAGCTGAACCCCTAAAAAGAATAAAATGATCAAGATCAAGACTAATCATCTTTATTCTTGTCCTCTAAGTTGTATACCCGATGTGAGATGTCTTTTACTTTATGTTTGTGATTGATATCATGCTTTATGTTTTTCTTTGGAGGAATTCTGGGAGACCTTCGGGGGTCTCAGGGTCCTTACTAGGTATTGTTATCCTCACCCATGCACAAGCTTCACCCACACCTTGTTGTGTATTGTGAAGATGATGGATATCTTGACCGAGACTTGGGGAGCCAGGGCTAGACGATGCTTGGAGGTTATTGATATACATGGTGAGCGGCAATGAAGACAGACGACAAGCTGTACCTACCCTTCAGGTATGATTCTTGGTGGACAACCTTTAGAGCACATTTTTCCCTTTTTGTTGTACTTTATTTTCAGTTGGGTTTGTATACTGGCCCTTTTAATTTTGGTTCATACTTTTACTATCAGTAGTTCAAATTTGTGGTTTTCTTTTGTTGTGTACCTAGTATGTGTGTGTACAGGTTTAAAGGCAATGACTTCCCTTTTTTTGAGATATTCCTTTCCGATGCTAGTCGCAAAACCCTGGACTATGGAAGGCGGGCTTAGGGTAGTCACAGCATGGGCCCCAGAGGACAGGTCAAGAAAAAGTGTTATTAGAGGGAGCCAGTTCTACGAGAAGAACTAAAAGTTGGTGTTTTCAATGGAGCAATAATGTTAAGTGTCTTGAGTTCAGATTACAGTTGGGGGAGTCCAGTGTTGGTACTGCGGCCGACATATCCATACACTAGGACCCTGAGTTCTTATTTCCGACTTGATACATGAAAACACTGTTTGCGTGTGTTTTGAAAAAGTTTTGATCTTTTTTGAGTTTTCTCACCAGGTATAACTTATTAACCATGGCACGTCTGTTTCTTTACAGAATGTCGCCGCGTAGATAGTCATCCAGGATTCCAGTGAAAGATCACGATGACGGCCTACTGAGTAATGAGGCATCAATGCATGGCCCTCTTACAGCGATAACACCTCCGGTTGGTGTACCAGTTGCACCACCACTCATAGGGAAGCATTCGCCACCAGATCCACTAGCGAACCGTGCAAGCCTAATGAGTGCGTTGTAAAAGTTATAGAGATAGTGGTCTCTGAGGTTTCAAGGTGAGACAGATCCACCTGCATCTGAGGACTGATTGGATATTGTGGCACGGGTTTTACACTTGGTTGAGACACCAGTAGACCAGATGGTGATCCTAGCCGCTAGCCTCTTTCAGGGTACAATAGGGAGGTGGTAGAGCCTAACACTCTAGACACACGAGGAGATGGTTCTTTCCTGGTTGGACTTTGAGATCATCTCCAGGGTGGAGTTCGTACCAACAACTTTACGCCCAGTTCATATCAAGAGTTACTGCACTTACAACAGGGCATCCTAACATTGGCCCAGTACTCGGTGAGATTCACTGAAATCTCTCATTACTCCACCGACATGGTACGAGACCCTTTCTTCAGGGCCCAGAACTATGAGCAGGGACATAAATGGGAGATCAGAGCATCAGTGATATCTCTCAACATCCCGATGCATCCTGGAGTGCTAGAGCGAGCACTATTGGTGGAGAGCTTTCTAGTTAAGTAGGCACCGACGGTGAGAGCCACCACCGGATGACAGGAAGCCGAGTCATCTGCAGCGAGCAGTATGAATATGACTTAGAGGTCCAAGCGGGTCAGACCTTATGGAGGATGACCCCAGGATATAGGGTCATAGGTGCAGATCTCACATGGAAGAGGAGGTCAGTAAAGGAGCATATTATGCTACTCATGCGGTGGGTAGGGTCACATGGCTCGTGATTTCCTAACCCACCGTACTGATAACCAGAAGACGGTCAAAGGAACACAGAGGAAGAGGTATAGATTCTAGTGAGTAGGTCCATAGGATTATATAATTGGAAGAGGAGTAGGTCGTATAGTAGGCGGTGGGCGACGGTTTTAGGTACTACCGCCACCACCCACAGGTGGTCCAACCCGACCTCAGGGAGCAGGTAGACAGGGATGAGCTCAGCTTCATGCGGCAGAGGCTTATGAACACATCGCTCTGGAGATGATTCAAGGTACGATCTATGTCTCTCCACCCACGCTGAAGTTCTTATAAACACAGGTGTCAATCACTCTTTTTTTTCCATGGCTCTCGTTCGGAGCACAAAGATTCCGGTGGAGACATTGGCTTGATCCTTACGATTAGAGACTACTACGGGAGAGGATTCGATGATTATTCACTAGTTACAACAGTGTGAGATTACTCTAGGATGAGAGAGATTCAGCTGGGATCTCCTAGTAGTAGCATCGAGTCCTTACGACATCATCTTGGGTATGGACTTGTTATCCACAGTCCATGCTCAGATCAACTATTTTAGGCACAAATTGTTGTCTGTCCGTGAGGATGGGACTTGGTTTTTCTTAACCGGTGAGAAGGGAAACTTTGCAGAACATGATGGACTTTCTAGGAGTAGGGTGTAGCCGACCACTCATCAGTTGGATAGCCTTACCCTCGAGGCAGTTGATGAGCGGAGTCTGAGCTATCCTGTAGTAGTGGACCAGTATGCAGATGTCTTTCCTGAAGATGTTTCAGGACTACCTCCTTGCAGAGAGGTAGACTTGTACATCAACATATACCTCAGGATGAGACCGATATCTATGCCAGCATATTAGATCACTCTCGTAAAGATTCATGAGTTGAGGGTACAGTTGGAGAACTTACAGAGGAAGGGGTTAGTAAGACCAAGTGTTTCCCCATGGGAGGCCCCGATTTTGTTCGCTAAGAAGGTAGATGGAAGTTTGAGGATTTTCATGGACTATCGTCGCCTAAACCAGGTAACCGTGAAGAACAAGTATCCTCTAACGAGGATTTATGATCTCTTCAATCAGTTGAAGGGAGCTCGGTAGTTTTCGAAGATAGACCTCAGATCATGCTATCATCAACTTTGGGTGCGGGATGAGGACATACCGAAGACAGCCTTCAAATGTCAGTATGGCCACTATGAGTTCTTGGTAATTCCTTTCAGCATGACCAATGCTCTAGTAGTGTTCATGGGACTCATGAATAGGATATTCCAACCTTAACTCTATCGCTTCTTGGTGGTCTTCATTGACGACATCTTGGTGTACTCGATGTTAGAGGAGGAGCACGCCACACATCTGTAGATAGTTCTAGAGACTCTCCAAGAGCACCAACTTTATAGTAGGGTCTCGAAGTGCTAGTTTTGGATACGAGAACTCCACATTCTAGGACACGTTATCTCAGAGGATGGAGTTGCAGTGGATCCAGAAAATATAGAGGCAGTGCTTTCTTGGGAGCCACACAAGAGTGTGACCAAGGTGTGGAGTTTCCTGGGATTGGTTGGGTACTATTAGATATTTTTACCTGAATTTTCCAGAGTAGCAACACCCTTTTAATCTTTTACAAAGAAGGGAAAACCCTTAGTAAGGACAAAAATATTCCAGTAGAGTTTCTAGGAGTTTAGGTAATGACTGACGAGTGCCCCCATCTTGAGGCTACCAGAAGAGGGTGTTGGGTATATAGTTTACTACATCACATCAGGGACCATACTAGGATGTGTCTTGATGTAGGAGTGATCAGTGATTGTCTACGAATCATGATATCTAAGGAAAAATGAGAAGAACTACACAAATCATGACCTAGAGTTAGCAGTAGTGGTCTTTGCCTTGAATATGTGGCGACACTACTTTTTGGGTGAACAGTTTACTCTCTACTCCAATCACAAGAGTCTCGAGTATATATTCTCCAAGAAGGACCTGAACCTGAGATAACAATGATGGTCAGAGTTCCTTCAGGACTATGACTTTGAGATAGTATACACTCCTGGGAAGGGAAACGTGGTGGCAAGTGCACTCCGCAGGAGGTCTTATCTACAGTTTCTGAGTGAGGCGACATAAAATCTAGCCACGTTGCATATATCCTTCATTGATAGTGATGGAGAAACATAACTCTAGTCTATGACTATCACTCCCCCACTCCTTCAGAGAGTTCAGGAGGCGCAGCTTGGGGACATTTACTACAAGGCCTGACGTGCTCAGATATCCTCAAGACATGCTCCTTATGGATTTTCGATAGGTGGGGAGCACATCGTCCTTTTTAGAGGATGCACCATGGTACCGGTGACATATCGGGAGGAGGTGTTGAGGTAGTTCCATACATTCCATTTGGAGGTACATCCTAAAGTGGAAAAGATGTACCAAGACCTCTTACGTCAGTATTGGTGGACAGGGATGAAGAAAGTGGTGACATAGTTCGTTTCACGATACCTCACTTGTCAGCAAGTGAAAGCCGAGTACCAGGTTCCAGCAGGCTTGAATCAGCCACTATAGTTAGCATAATGGAAGTGGGATGATATCTCTATGGACTTCATGATAGGGTTACCATGTACGTCTAGGGGACACAACCCTATCTAGGTGATCATTGACCGACTCACCAAGTCAGCCCATTTTTTACCCATCCGAGAGCAGGGATCAGTAGAGGGCTTGGGATGCCTCTATGTTCAAGAGATAATATGGATTCACGAGATACCATCGACAATCATTTCAGATCGTGACACTCGTTTTACATCCCAGTTGTGGAAGGGATTATAGGAGGCGTTTGGGAATCATCTAGGCTTGAGCACAACCTTTTACCCTTAGATAGATCGTCAGATATAGAAGACCATACAGACACTTAAGGACATGATTCGTGCTTGCGTCCTTGATTTTGGATACAGTTGAGAGGACCACCTTCCACTGGTGGAGTTCGCATACAACACCAGTTATCACTCCACCATCGGCATGACACCATTTGAGGCCATATACGAGCAACCATTTAGATCACCTCTATACTGGATAGACCTAGGGGAGTTAGTAATTCTGGGCCATATACGAGCAACCATTTAAATGTAAGAGCTGCAATAAGTGGAAATCAATTGTAGAAGAATCAACTGAATATGTTGATCAACTTGAAGCTGAAATTGAACGACTGGAAGAATTTGTGAAGGTAAAATCTAAAATAATTGAAAGCAATGATGATGTAGTAGATCTGAAGCTGAGAATTGAAGAGCAGGAAAAGGTCATCAATGACCTCACATCCAGACTGGATGAAAAATCCAAGACTGCTGAGGGTCTTGAGGAGGAAGTAGTTACTCTAAGGAGTAAACTGGAGACTGAATCAGTTCCAAAAGAATCAAGGAAGAAAATACAGTTTGGACAATTCTCAGATGCAGAATTACTAGAAAGAGCCAAGTGTGGTTCAGATGGGGTTGGAAAAATCTTGAGTGATCAAAGACCCGCTTGCATGGGAAAGAGTGGAATTGGCTGTGAGGCTGAGTCATCAACTGCTGGAAGTGCAAAGATCCAAAAGAAAGATAAGATGAAAGTTGAACATGTTGAAATGTTACCTAGAGTGCTGAAAAAGGAACCCTCAATCCAAACTAAAAGGAGACCTGAAAATTATCCTCAAACTTTCAAAAATGGCAGACAGTCTTACTATTCTCCCAAGGAAGAAGCTATAAGGAGAAATTCAAGTGAGAAGACATTTCTTCTCATGAAGTGTCAGTTCTGTGGCTATCTGGGCCATACCATGTCTTATTGTGAAGAGGCAAGAAGCTATCTGAATGGAGAAGATATAGATGCTCAACAAAGGAGAACAATTTCATATCCTAATTCTTATAGAAGAAATAATTTCTATGGATATTGTTTTCATTGTTCTAACTTTGGTCATAAGGCCATTAATTGCAGGCAGAGAAGGGACATTGACACCTCATATAGAAGTTCCAGACATGTCAAGTCTCGTCAGCAAGACAATGTTGCTCTTTCAAACAGGTTCTCACCTCTTAAAGAAGACTTTAACTATGAAGAACCTGGGTTTGCAGAAGAGATAGTTGAAAGGCCATCAGTTCTATATACTCAATCTAATGTCTCATGGAAGGAAAGGAGGAAGATTGAGAAATCAAACCTTGCAGAGGTAGCCCTCAAAGATACAAAGAACAACAGTACCTGGATTCTAGATAGCGGTTGTTCATCTCATATGACAGGTAATGCCGGCCTACTAACAAATATCATAAAGAATGTTGATGGTACAGTAAGATTTGGTAATGATGGGGCTCTGAAAATCAAAGGGAGTGGAAGTACCAAATCAGCCAATGGAGAACTAAAGAAGACTGAAGTCCTTTACGTAGATGGCCTACGTCATAATCTCCTCAGCGTGAGTCAACTCTGTGACTCAGGACTTGTTGTTACTTTTAATCAGAAAGGCTGCACTATCAAGGGAAAAACTGGCAATTCTCTCATGAAGGGATGCAGAACAGAAGGAAACTTGTATCAGGTTGATAGTGAAGAAAATGTATGTTACATGACTGTTGAAGAAGAAAACAATCTGTGGCATCGGAGATTGGGACACATCAATCAACAAGACATGGAGAAAATATCAAAATTGAGAATTGTCGTGGACATTCCCAACCTGAAGCGTGAGCGTGAAAAATCGTGTGATGCTTGTATTCGTGGGAAGCTGGTCTGCAGTTCATATCGGCCAAAGAAGAAAAGGGAATCTCACCTTCTTGATCTGATTCATACAGATGTTTGTGGTCCAATAAATGTTGCAGGAACACATGGAGAAAGGTACTTTGTCCTTTTCATTGATGATTACAGTAGAATGGCATGTGTGATGGTCATTCACAGGAAAAGACAAGTCCTTGACTGCATGAAAACATATCGGCGAATCGCCGAGAATGATACTGGACGAACAATCAAAGTATTGCGATCTGAAAATGGAGGAGAATACACGTCCATTGAATTTGAGAATTATCTAGAGAAGCATGGGATACAGCATGAGGTAGCTGCTGTGAGAACTCCACAACAAAATGAAGTTGTTGAACATAGGAATCGACAGGTGAACAACATGGCACGGACTATGCTGATTGAGAGTCGTATTCCACGACATTACTGGAAAGAGGCTGTTCAAGCTGCAGTGTACATTCAGAATCGAACATGACTTTATATGGGTGAGATGAAGACACCATATGAATTGTGGCATGGACGGAAGCCGTCTCTAAAATACTTTCGTGTCTTTGGAAGTAAATGTTTCATCAGGAACAAAGAAGGAAATCAAGGGAAATATGGCGACAATGCAGATGAAGGAATTTTCCTTGGTTACTCAATGAACAGCAAAACCTACAAATGTTTCAACAAGCGTTTGGGAAGAACTGTGGAAAGCAGTGATGTTAAGATAATTGAAGAGAAAACCACAAATGCTTTAAGGACGTCATATACTGATGTGATAGAAAGTCAGGAAGAATGTGAACGTGAAGAAAATACAAGTGCAGAAATAGATGAAGTTGTTCAAAACACTCAGCAGTCACATCATGATGTTGACTCAGAAGAAGAATCTGAAGCAAAAACTATGGCTGAAGAGAATACTACTGAACCTCACAGGAGAAATCGAAGAGCTGAGATTGATCCATCCAACATAATTGGGGACAGGAGTGCACCCACTCAAACAAGAAGGATGAGGAATACCACGCAATCTGCATTTCTATCAGTTGTAGAGCCATCCTCATTCGAAGAAGCTGCAAAAGATATATTTTGGGTGAAAGCCATGAATGATGAATTAGATCAGATTGACAAGAATCAGACATGAGATCTTGTCCAGAGACCCGAAGGTCACAATGTGATTGGTACCAAATGGATCTTCAAAAATAAGTTTGATGAGCATGGAAGTGTCATCAGAAACAAGGCATGACTGGTATGTAAAGGATACTCTCAGATTGAAGGCATTGATGTTGAAGAAACCTTTGCTCCAGTGGCTAGACTGGAGTCAATCAGGCTTTTCCTTGCCATGACACTCCAAAGAGGATATAAAGTATATCAAATGGATGTCAAGACAACATTCTTGAATGGTATACTTGAAGAAGAAGTCTATATTGAACAACCAGTGGGCTTTGTCTTGGGTACCGATGAAACAAAGGTCTGCAAACTAAAGAAAGTTCTATATGGTTTGAAGCAGGCACCACAGGCGTGGTACTCACGACTAGATTCATATCTCAAGAAGTTGGAATTCAAAAGAGGAGGAGTTGATCACAATCTTTATGTGAAGAATTCTCCAAAAGATCAATTCATGGTTCTTGTCTACGTTGATGATATCATATTTGGTGGAAGTAGGAAGAAGTCAGTGGATGAATTTGCCAACCACATGAAATCAGAATTTGAAATGTCTATGATTGGGGAGCTCACATATTTCTTGGGGCTGCAAGTGATTCAATAGAAGGAATACACATTCATTTCTCAGGAAAAATATGCAAGAGAGCTGCTGAAGAAGTTCAATATGCAAGACTCCAAACCAATGTCAACTCCGATTGCAGTTGGAACTAAACTTGGAAAGCATGAGGATGGGAACTCTGTTGATCCCACCATGTACAGGAGGATCATTGGAAGCCTACTGTACCTGACAGCGACAAGGCCAGATATTGTCTTTGCAACATGCCTTGCGGCCCGCTTTCAGAGTAATCCAAAGGAGGAACATATGGCAGCAGTAAAAAGAATCATGAGGTACATTCAAGGTACACATAACTTCGGGTTATTTTTTGCTGCAGGCAGGGACAGTGAATTATCAGCATTTTCTGATGCTGACTGGGCTGGTGATGTCGTAGATAGAAAGTCCACTAGTGGTGGAGCTTTCTATATTGGGCAGAAATGTGTTGGCTGGTTGAGCAAGAAACAAGAAAGTACTTCTCTTAGTACTGCTGAAGCTGAATATATCTCCGCCACAAAAGCATGCACTCAACTTCTTTGGATGAAGCAGCAGCTAACAGATATTGGTGATAAGGTGCAGCAACCAATGGTGATTTATTGTGATAACAAAAGTGCAATTGATCTTACGAAGAATCCGGTTCAGCATTCTCGTACAAAACATATTGAAATACGGTATCATTTTATCAAAGAAAAGGTTGAACAAGGCGTGATTAAAATGGATCATGTTGGAAATAATGAGCAAGTGGCTGATGTCCTAACCAAGCCATTGTCCGCGGTTGTGTTCGAGAAGCATCGGTTGAACCTCGGTGTTCGACCACCTCCTACTGCATAAGGAGGCTCCGGAAGTCCCCTCTCCCCGTTTGTTTTAACTGTTTTTATCTGCTTATGGCTGTGATGCAGGTTTATGGGGGAGATACTATCCAGGGGGAGTATGGCTTGAGCTGAACGTTGAACAAACTTTTCGGTCATTGGTTTTATTGTCAATGGGGGAGAAAGGAATAAATTCAAGGCAAGAAATTCTTTTGTGATGAGAAGTTTAATAAGGATAACATCGGGCGTCATGGAGAATTTCAAAACACTAAGACCCAATTCAAGCTTCCTCTCTTGTTTTCTACACTGAGCATTGCTCACGTAGACTTAGAGTGTTGGCTGAGTTGATTCTTGCGTTTTGGATTTGCTCATGGTTGTAGATCTATTGAATTTATTCTGATTGCCAACAAACCCAAAGGGGGATATTGTTGGAACCAGGTTCTTCAAAGCATGTTTTGGTGTATGGTTTGTGTTTGTTGTCAATCCTCGGTGGAAGTTCAGGGTGTGTACCAACATAGCGATCATACCGTTCAAGCAGAAAACAGTAGTGAAGGTGGCGCTGTTTCCGAGTGTTTGCCAAATTTTTGGGCCTAAAAATCGGCCAATAAAGTAAAGTGTCTTTGGAAAAGGTACTTGCGCGCCGTGCTCTTGGAGGATAAAAGACTTGCGCGCCATATGTTTTTGAGGATCAGAACATCAAAATTTGGCTAAGGAAAGAAGGTCGCGCAAGTGTTGGTTGGGTCGCACAAGTGAGTTGCGCGACAGAGTTTATTGAAGACAAGACTTGCGCGTCGTCGAGGGACTTGCGCGCCGCCGCGCAGGGGGTCCATTTTGCCTATAAATACTGGACCACCCCTCCTCATTTCTCACGAAGTTCAAGGCCGAGAGATTGTTCGAGCTCTCGTCGCGCAGGTGGTTGAGTCGCGCAGGTGGTAGTTTTGTCGCGCAAGTAGAGCTTGCGCGCCGGTTTTTGGCTGTGCGCCCAAGGTGGTTTGGAAGAGAAAGGAAGTGGACCGCGCAAGTTTGTAGTTGGGGAAGGAAGAGTCGCGCATGTGTGTTGATGAAACTTGCACGCCGGTTTGGACTTGCGCGCCGTAGTGGGACTTGCGTGATTGTCTTGGAGAAGCGCGCCTGGTTTTGCTGAAGCCCACCGGCGTGTTTTGGAGCTGCACGAAAGCCGAGAGACTACTCGGTACATTTGAGGAAAAGTGATATTCTTCTTCTGGTGAGAATCAGACTTCAATAGAGCATCTACACAACAAAGGATGCACTCTTATGCAAATGAAGAAGAAACCTTCACGTCTATAAACTGAGTGGGACTTCACCAACGGCAGTGAGCCATGGGGAGTCAACGGGAGTGACCCGAGGGAAGCAGTGAGCTATCCCTGAACCTTTGTAAAGGCAGTGAGCCTGGGACAGAGCGACTGTACCCGAACTTTTGTAATCTACAGCTAGTGAAGCATAGTGGATTTTGGTACGACCGACAACCTGACGGCGTATGCTCCTTGGACGTAGCCCTTAGTGGTGAACCAAGTAAAAATGGTTGTGTCTTCTCTGTGCTTGTGAATGTTTTCTTTCTGATCATTATCTTCATACAGGTTCAATAAGTTCCTACCAACGTGGGAACAAGATCCATCACATTAAAAGAAAAAGTGGTCACCCTGATTCACCCCTCCCCTCTCAGGGTGTCCCGGGGTCCTTCAGTGCAGACGCCGACAGATCAGAGAGAGGATTTGGAAGCTAGCCTTTTCCATGGATCGTCTTGGCGTTGGTGGAGTCTGGTGACTCAGCTTCTTGACGAGTCGTCGCTTTCGTGGGGCAACATCCAGTTGTTGTTTCATGAGGAGTTTTTACCCTCCTTCTTGCGCTCCATTCGGATTCAGGAGCTTCTACAGTTTCAGCAGGGAGGGATGACGGTGGCCGAGTACGCGGCTAGTTTTGTAGACCGTGCACACTTTTACCCGGACTTGGCCATGACGATAACATCCGAGCGCAGAAGTGTGAGCAGGGTCTCCGCCGAGAGATTCGTGCTGTCATAGTACCCTTGGGCATTTCCACATATGTCGGGGTGCTGGAGCAGGCGCTGGTGACAGAGGGCTTCCTGTCGCGTTCTAGTGTTGGTGGTGGCAGCAGACACGTTGGAGCCGAGACGTCTGCCGCAGCTAGTGGGCGTCGGCAAGCAGAACCTCGACACAGGTGGCTTACTGAAAACCGGACTCAGGGGCATGGTCGTACACCACAGTGGCGCTGGAGGGCACCAGTGCAGCCCAGAGAGAGTCGGTGATATGCTTATGATGGGCGAGGTCACTTGGCACGAGACTGCCCGACCCGAGTTGCTGAGAGCTTCGAGCAGGCAGCAGGCGCACCACCACGGTAGAGGCAGCTCCGTGATCAGAGTAGCACCCATAGAGGTGGTTCTAGCAGAGGATAGGGAGGATCTAGTGGTGGGGGACAACTTTATGAGATCTTTCCACCACCACTAGGCAGTCCACGTCATGCTCCGAGAGCTGACAGTTGGGACCACGGACAACCACGAGCTTTGGATGTCTACGATCCTGCAGAGCATGAGGAGATAAGAGGTACGCTCTACAGCTCTTCTACTTCTTGCAGTAGAATTGATAGACTCTGTGTGTGGAATTCTTTCCTCCCCACTCCTTGCTTGAGTTGTTACCGGGGTGACGCAGGGCGTTGGGTGTAACCCTGTGTTGGTAGAGGAGAAGGTGTGTAGCCTTCCTATTTAGTTGATGGCGTCGACTCCATCGCTCCCCGAGCGTGTAAAAGAGTCTTGGTTGAGAGACATCGACTGTGGAACCTTGTGTGACCAGATATCTTTGGGTGTCTCACCATATGAATATTCTGAAGGAGGGAATCACTGAGCCTTGTCCCAGGTGCGGGCGGTGATTCCAGTCGCGGCGTGCGATGTAAGGGTTTGTTCGGGGACATGAGCTACCCTGGAGGGCCTTCGGGCCGTTTGAGATCGTGCATAGGGATGGCAAGGTACCCTACTGTCTTGCCCTAACCCCAAAGTCTGGAGTGGGTGCACGACATCGGCGAGGGCCGACCTTACGTGAACGGATCAATCCTTTGGTCTATGTTCTGTGGCGCAGGGCTGTGCGAGAGTTATTCTGGGTACGGAAGAGCCGGGTGTGGGCTTAGTACCCTGTGTTGCTCCCTAGTTTTGCTTTTCGGGAACGAAAAGATTGAAGGATGGAATGATGTAAGAACCCAGTTCTTGCTGCGTAAGACTGTGGAATATTCTTGATGATATTCCAGAGCAGCGCCTTCAGACGGTGTGCGATTTCGAGCCCCGGAGTGGCCGGAATTAAATTTTCAGTGCGTTCACACTGGAACCGCCAAATAAATGTGATAACTCCTAAACGGTGATCCAGATCAGGGATCCGAGTGTACGGATGGGTCCGGAATGAGGTTTTTACCCTAGTAACAACATAAGGTATGTCGGCGCGGGATGTTTGGACCCCTCGCTCGTTTTCGGAATGTTAAACGGATAGATTAATTAATTAATTAATTCGTTTAATGTTGAAATGCAGGTATCTCTTAAACGGTGGATCGGATTGGAAAACAGAGGGCACCGTTGATTTCGCAGCATGCCGATTACCCTAGGAGGGGTGTAAGTTTCACGGGCGCGGCCCGTCAGTGAAAAATGGCCCTAGGGGCGTTTTCGTAATTTAGCGGATTCGGGCGCTAAGTTTAATAACTTTTGAACGGGGCCTCGGATTAAAATTATGAGACCACCGTTGTGTTCGGTAGGTGGTGTTTACCCTAGGGGAGGCTTAACATCGACCCCGTCGGGAGTTTTGGTTACGGGTTAATTTGGGGTGTTTTGAAATTAATTAATTAAAATTAATTTATTTCTATTTAAGTAAACCCCTCCCCTCCTCCCTTGTTTCTTCCTCCGGGCGGAAGGAGTCTTGACCAAGGCCACATCCATCCTCTCCTCCTCAAGGTGGTGCGTTGCGGCTGCCGGCGGATCGTCGTGAAGCTTCGGGCGAAGCCCCGCTAGGTAGGATCTTGTTTCTATTTTAATTTCCAGCACCATGTTCGTCCTAAATTCGTATTATTGAATTGGTGTAAAATCTGCAAATGAAGCCCATAATCGTGTAGTATAATTCATCAGATTTCTAAAGAAAATTTCGGTTTGTAAATTGGAGTTCGGAGGCGATCACCGTCGTCCGCCGAAATCAGCGGGTTTTTGAGTGTTTTCCGGTGAGGACCCGACCATCCGGGCGGCGGCAGCCTGTGGTAGCGGCGGTCCGGCGGCTTCGCCAGCCGTTCCTGCGGTCCAACACGTGCGGCGCGGCAGGTCGTCAGCAGGCCGGGCGAGTGTGGTCGAGCGGCACGGCGGGCCGAGGGCGACGACAGCAGACCGTGGGAGCGCGGCAGGCGGCCGCGGAGGGCGTCAGGCGGAGCCGGTGGAGAGGCGGTCCGGCGTGCGTCGGGTCACGGCGTCGAGCGGTGGAGCTGGCTGGGATGTCGTCATGCGCAGGCAGCAGGCGCGGCTGAATGGTGTTGGTGCAGGTCGTCGGGGGCGAGGCGACCTGAAGTCGCCGTTTGGAGGAGAATTCCCGCTGTACGCGGGTCTTGGTGGAGATGAAGAACACGTAATAAAAAAAAAGGTAGGAAAAGTTAATAGAAAAAAAAGGTAAAGAATGGTGTGCATGCCTCTCTCAAAAATGGGGGGACTTTCATGAATCCCGCGTGGGGGAAATAGAAAATAAAAATAAAATATAAGTTTATAATAATAGTAATAACAATATTATTATTATTAGTATGGAAATGATTTATATTTAATAAATCATTCATCGGGCGTTTGTTTTGGGAACCGTCTGCAGCGACGCGTCTCTTAATTTGAGATGGAGATTTTGAGATGGTCTCGAGAATTTTTAATTCCCGAGACAGGGGGCTCGGGGCGTGACACGATGTTAAGTAGTTTGACGTTTTTCCGGGGGTTCGTGTTTTAAGCGGCACAGACGCATCCGAAGTCCGTTTTGAGCGCCGTCAGTGGCGTTGGGACCCTGGAACTGAGGCGGAGGTTTCCAGGGTGGTTTCAGGCGTTGAGACTAGAGTTGAGGTGCGGACCCCACGACCCGTCTTTTGAGCTGCGTGCAGCGTTTTGTAACTTTTAATTGGACGTCCGTTCAGGGCGTGCGAGTAGTCGATTCTGGGTGTTTTTCGGAGGGCATCACAATGGTGCAATCCGCGCGCCTTAATTCGGAACGAGAGTGCGGGGCCCGCGAGGGCCGTTTTCGGGATTTGACGGTGGTTTCCTGCTTTATCACCGGGTGTCCGTTTTGGACAAGTGAATAGTCCATTTCGTGTACTTTTTCGAGAGGATCACAACGGTGCGATCCGTTCGTTGAGTTTCGGGACCGGGATGCAGGTCTCACGAAGCACCGCTCGTGTGCGGTGCGCCAGAATGTATCTTTTTCTCCGGATATCCATTGCACTCAAGTGAGTAGTGCTTTTGACGTGTTTTCCTGAGGGGATTGCAATGGTGCGATGCGCCCGACTATTTTTGGGGCTGAGGCTCGGGATCACGGGACGCCGTACGGGCGTGAGGTGGTGTTGGTGGCTTTTTCGTCGGATATCCGTTTGAGACGAGTAAGTAGTCGATCTCGCGTGTTTTTCCATGAGGATTACAACAGTACGATCCGCTTGGTTGTGCGGAGCCTCTTGCATTATCTTATTAAATGTGGAAGTGTGAAAGTCGCTCTGGTGGCGGTTCTTCTCGCCGTGTTTGCAGAGAACCCTTGGCGTGTGATCGTGTGCACTCCCGTGTGAGTGAAGAAGATGTGGTTGGTTGTGCCTCAGCTGATGAGGTGGCAGGTTGGAGTTGTTACGTCACGCCTTCGCGTTGACGTTGGGTGCCGTGTGCACGATAGTATTATGGCTGGATACGAGGTATACTCTGGGATTATACGAGAACGCTTGGAGGTACATGTGGTTGTTTGTACCTGAGAACGTTTGTGCGCTCGGTTGGGATTGACTTGGGGCCACATGTCGTGTGGGACCCACGTGCCTGTCGTGATCTGCTTTACGTACTTTTGACCTCTTACGACGTAGAGGGTCCCTCTGTGCTCGTTTGTTTGACCAGCAGGGTGGAGTTTTCCCTGGCCTGGTGTTCTTTTGTCTGACCAGCAGGGTTGAGTGGTCTCCCCCTGGTCTTGTACTCGATGGTTTGGTCGGCAGAGATGGTTTGGTTCCTCTGCTTCTTCTGTTGTGAGGGGTTTCAGTATTATGCCCTTCCACCGGTCTGCGACACCGTTTGCGACTATGGGTGTTTGTGTAGCATGGGTGTTTTCCCCACTTTCTGGGGTGAGTTGACTCGGTCCGCTTCGACAGTGACTCAGCGGATTGGAGCGGGATCGCCTTGTGAGGCCTGGGGAGTTTCTCCCGTTACTCCGTGTTCCCTAGTAGAGCTTGTGGTTTCAGTGTGACCAACACTTTACGCGGACACCGATCCTCTACCTAGGAGGTTGTTTCTAGCAGGGCTGAGGTTGTTTCCAGTAGGGCTGAGGTTGTTTCCGGCAGGGTTGAGGTTGTTCCGAGCAGGGCTTGCCAATGGGTTACCATCCAGCAGGGATGACCAGTACAACGGTGTTCACCGAGCAGCACCATCCAGCAGGGATGGCCAGATCAGTTCCAGGCTTACCTCCAGCTGGGCTGGGCAGTGGTCCACAATGCCGGGCTTACCTCCAACGGGGCTGCGCAGTGGTCACCGATGTCGGTCTTACCTCCAGCGGGGCTGGGTAGTGGTCCCCAATGCCGGGCTTACCTCCAGCTGGGCTGGGCAGTGGTCCCTGATGTCGGGTTACCTCCAGCTGGGCTGGGCAGTGGTCCCGTCGCCGATATTAGCCGGGTCGCCCTCCAGTGGATTACCCTGTTACGGGACTGGGCAGTGTGGCACCCGTCGACTTTCCGGGTCTCCCTGGAGTGGGAACCCGTTGACTTCTTAGGATCCTCCAGCGGGGCTGCGCAGGGGGTCGCCTGTCGACTTTGAGCAGACCTCTTGACTGCGGGGCAGTGACGTGGTGTGGTTTGACGTTCCCCCAGAACTCTCAAGTACGAGGAGGTTTCCCCCCACCGAGATGCGTCCTTGTGACGCGACCTAAAACCGTGCGGGCGAGTCTGTGCCGCCCAAAGAGGATAGTGTCAAGGTGTGGTGATTGAGCCCCTTGACTTGCGGTTCGGGGCAGACGTGCGGGATGTTGGGCATCGATGGTGTTACTTCTGTGACTGTTGGATACTCTTTTCTTGGGCTGAGCTACGGGATGGAGATCCCCTTACGACCTTGTTCGGGCTTCTTGTTGAGAATATGGACTTGTATATACCTTGTTCTAGTACCCACTTCTTGGGTTTGGTTACTCTCCTTCCAGGAGAGGCGAAGACGCGTGAGGTATGCCACGTGCTTTCCGTGTCTAGCTTCTCATGGTCAGACGAGTCTATTCTCCTACTATAGGTAGCGAAGACTCGACGGGAAGTTCATCTTCTCACCAGTTCCAGCTCCTTGGGTTCGGACGATTCTACCTTCTTTCCTCTTGTTGGGTTGAGCTGGACTCTTTACTGTACTCCTTACTGCACTTTCAGTTGTACTCCTCTACTTTTCCTGTTTTCTCTACTGCTCACCCTTCGGTACCTCCTTTGTTGCTCCCTCGAGCCTTCGGGGTATCCTACTGAGTATTCTTATACTCACCCCTGATTGGGCTTTGCCCACACATGGTGTGCCCTTGCAGACGACGGACAGGTGGAGCGTGACTTCAGTGGAGCGTAGGAGCTTGGGAGATTGGACAGCGTGCGGTGGTCGTGGCCGGGTTTCAGGTGGGAGACCCGTCAGCTGTTTCTTTTTGTTTACCTGTTGCCAGGTTGTGGCAATTTTTGGTTGGGCGCATGTTTTGCCCCTTCTCCATTCAGCTTGTACATTGTACTGTTAGAGGTCGATGCACATTTGTGGTATTTATATAGCAGTTGCCCTTTTCTTTGCTTGTCTTTTCTTTTACTCTGCACTGTTGCATTGAGTGTACTGCGTGTGTGTGTGTACAGGTACTTAGGCAAAGGCCTCCCCGAGTTGTTGTGCCTTCGACGCTAGTCTCCAGCCCCTGGCCTATGGAGGCGGGCTTGGGGTAGTTTCGGCTCGAGCCCGGGTAGGGTTGGGTCGTGACAACTATGATATTTCCATGTATTCTTACAAAAAAATTCCCTATAACAGGCTTATAAAAAATTTATTTCAACAATAGAAATGGAAGGAAATCTTATGGGAACCACTATATGGCCCCAATAACATTTAATATATTCATCCTAGGTTTCTTTGACTATGAAGCAACTAGTGAACATGTTTTATCCTCCGATCCTATCTATGGATTCCAATTCAATATTTATTAAATATAATCTAGTTGAAATATAGTGCATCATGCAAGAATGTATCAAATCTATATCTTTATTGACTTCTTCTCTCAAAATATGCATAAACAAATCTGGATAAAAAATCATTGATCAATTTAGTTCTACTCATTTTTTCATATTATAATATTAACCATTTTAAATTTAGGATATACTTTCCTTAATCCAGGATTTCTCTTCTTGGAAACCTTATATACTTTAGTTGATATTATCCACATGGTGACACCCAAAGGTACCAGGTCTATGAAACCCTTTTGGATGGAATCCTTTACATTAGTGAGATCTCTTGATTGCCCCCAAATAATTTATATGTACATACATGTTCCCAAAATTTTCCTTATAATTATATTCTATTCATTATAAACTCTTCTAACTATAGGTTTTTGTAATTCGTTCAACATAGAAAAATTCATACCATGTACTTTTATACCAAATAAATGATTTTATCCTCACTTAGAAAATAAAATCCAATTTTGAGATGAAAAGTAGATCCATTCACAAAGAATAATCTAATGGGATTTTTATATTCCATAAGACTTATCACACAAATTGGTGTTCATATTCCTCGGAAATGATTCATGTTTTGGTGACGTGGTTTAGATATCCTTTCTCCTAGAGTAGAACATGGATTTCACAAACTTATTTGGAAGAGGGTGTCGAAACCAAAAAACACAATTTGAGGGTCTTAAAATGAATTTTTTCCTTTCCAAAACATACTAATATTGTGTATACAATGTATTTAGGGGTGTAGTTCACTTTTCAAAATGTTATTTTACTACTTATGGATCCCAAACAGACTTAAAAATAAAAATTTATTATATTTTTAAGTTAGTATTTATTTTTTATTCAAGGAAAATTCATTAATGTATAATATCCCTCATGGAATTTTTATTGGTTCCATATAAAATCAATATATAATAAAACCATAGGTTTTTATTTTATTTTATTGAATTAAAACAATTCTCACTTTATGGAGATTTACCTAGTTCATATAACACTTCTACACAAATGAGGACCCTATGAAATTTTTGGTTCGATGGTTTGAATTTTGTTCCCACCAGATATAAATTTTCTCTATTCTCAACATATTGAAATCAGTTTGGGAATACCTTATAATTTGGGTCCTGGAGGTGGTGATTTTTTCCACTATATAACACTTTTCTCTGACCTTGAATCACTTCACATTGTTTATCAAAAACTCACCCGTTATATGATTGTTTTGATGAAATGTGATACATTTTGGTCTTGAAAATAATTTGAAAATGGATATGTGTATTCCTGTAGATTTTTGACCAGATATTCAGGAAATTACTTATTCACAAACTGACTACAAATACCAACACGCATTTATGGATGGATAGATATTCATATACACATGTGGTTAAAATCCAAATAGTTAGGATAATAGATTTACATATACAAAGGCAAAGCAACATGAAGGGAGAAACAAGAGATAAGAGACATGGGAATGAATGATTAGTAATTTACCTTTTGTAAAACTTGGGACTCAGTCTCACTAAAAAACATAGATAAAATTCTCAATGAAAAGGAAGGGAAAATCCCCTATAATAAAATCATTTAAAAAATTTCATCACCCATAGAGAATTTATTTTTTTGAAGAGGCAGAATACTTTTTCACATATAAAAGAGGTCTTTCCTTTTCAAAGGAATCCATCCATGAAAGAAAACCCCATTGTGGAGGACTAATTTTGATATTTCCCCATATCACATAATGATCCCACAATCTAAAATTGGGAATCCTTATGGTATACATCTCCATGATATTGACAGTCTCCTTCTTCATAGTTTTTGGCTTCAGAATAGACCATCCTTTAAATATATAGAATATTTTATCTCATCAACATAAAAACCCAATGGATGTCCAAGGTAAGTCTTCCTATAATGACATCGAACAATATGATCTTGATAAAATACTGAATAACATTACCCTATTTCGATTATGAATTACCGCGGTAAAGGAAATCCTCCATTTTAACATGTTTAATTACTGGGGTCCTTAGTATTTTCCCAATCAAAGATACCCTTGGTAACAAGGACCCTAGTCCCAGAGGTAGTGACCGGAACATGCTCATTTTAGGATAAATCACCCACTTACTACATGATTCCTCAAACATGAAGTGAATTAGAAAAATCCAAATAATATTTTCTATAATTAAATGGTGTGTAATAAATAATATAATGTTTATAATGAAATTGGAAGAAACATCATTGAATCCCACCTGGATTAGGAACGTAGTCATTCTCAATGGCTACCCAGAATACCCCAGACCTTATCTATCAATAGATTTGGAGAATATTCTCTTAGGTGTCCCTCATGGAGAAAAACCATTGTGTTTCTTCTTATCCAACTTTCTATAGACTTAACCATATCCATTAGTGTACATGGAGTGGATTCACCTAGGCCTTCAGCAAAGGTGTAAGCCTCATTTGAAACCCATTATGCATTGTGACAAATCTGTTAGTTTTCCTTAATTCACACACTAGGACTGACTCATGTCTACTTAAAGGCATGAGATGATCATATAAATCCCATAATAAAAATTCTATCCTTGTTACTCTTCCTTAGGTGGAATCCCCAATGATACCAAACTACGATGGCTTTGATTCTACTATTGATGGGACACATAAGACACCTCCCTGAGGTTCAAACCCAACTTCTTTAACCCATAAACATCTATATTGGGTAATATTACCAATGAGGACATAACTCATAGGGAGAAATATGTTCCTTCTGGATCCATTCATTCATAATGGAACGCTCATGAATACATCACACACAAGCATTTTTTTGGAACCTTTCACCTGGATACCAAACTACGATGGCTTACATCGCTGTTTTAAACTAGTTTTGTAATGAATATTCAAAATATAATAATAAATTTAACATTATGTTTGAATCAATTAGTTAATGTTAATCAATATTAGAATGGTAAATGTTACTTGTTTTTATTATTTAAATGTAGGAGGAGATGATTTGTAGGTCCCTTGATGAAGTGGAAGAAAAATGGGTCAAAATTGCATGGATCCATGAAGACCTGTCCACTGTTGTGCTTGTATAGACAATAATGTGCTTCCAAATGGGCTCATATTTTGTGTACTGGTACAATCTATAATGGGATACAACTCTTATGAAGGAAGCCAAGCCAAATTCAGCCGTAAAGGGGCTGAACCGAACTGACCTGTCCAAGGAATCAAATCTGCACAATGTCAAATGTGGTGTTGTGTAATCTATCCATATCACCGGATCCACTTGTACGATTGATGCCAAACATTCAGTGTAAATAGTCAGGAAGTTGGGCTACAGCTTTCTAGTGTTGTCAAAAGGGATATTCGGGTGTCTACTAGTCGAAAAGTGTGGTACAAGTGGATTGAAGAAATCTGTGTACAAAAACCACCTTCCAATTTTCCTATAAAATGACACCTTGGGCTCCCCATTTGAGAGTTCATCCAGGAGGAAAGGTGCTACCATTTTAGAGTCCCCAAGGAGTTTTCTCAACATCCCTTGAAGTTCTGGAGGCTATGTGATGTTCTACCCCAACATCTTTCTCTTCCTCCTCTCCCATGTGTTTCTAAACCCCTTGTGATCACCCAGGGAGGAACGTGATGTAATCCCGAGCTTCATTTTTGTATTATAGTGAATGATCTTTTTAATTCCAGATTTTACGCTATTTTTCTTCATCATCTATATTAATTTTATTGATTTATGTATTGGTATGTCATGATCAACTCATATGATCATGTTTGGGGGAACCCATTCATGTGATGTTTCACACACCATTCACCACTTCCTTTTACCCCTTTCAATTGCGGTGTTTCTGTGGTTCATATTGGTCAATTGAACACACATAAGCACTTTCAAGGCCATGTAAATTTATGTCATGGCATCACAAATAAATAACATAAAAACCTGGACATCACATCGAGTTCTTCATGTGTTGTCTTTGTGAGTTTTGGTTATGAAGTCAAACACAAATACCCAATAATCGGCGGTGTCCGGTGAATCAATGTGTGTTTTTACTGAACCCTAGGAGGTATCCTAGTATAAAATCAGTAACATTCTGGTTATATGGTGTTACAAACCAGGGATTAAGAGATCATAACACTATATCATGAAGCGATGAAGGATAAACATCATGAGAGTACCACGAGTTGATCGCACTTAATTAATTCTTCTAATCTTTACATTGTTTTATAGCTTTCATTTTATATTTTCATATTTAATCATCAAAACCCCAAGATTTAGAAAACCTCATTAACATTCTACTTTCATAATCAATACCCTCTTTTTAAATCAATGATCTAAGGATCCATCGAGAGACGACCTAGGGTTACTGCTATACTGTAGAAATTCTAGTCAAAATTAAACAACTAATTTGACGTGATCGACAACACGATCAAATTTTGGCACCGTTGCTGGGGATTCAAGATCATTTTTTTAATTTAATTTTATTTATTTATTTTACTTATTAATTAGTATGCCTTTCAATACCCCACCCCCATTTGAATGTTTTTGTTTTGGGTTTTTATCTCTATTTTTTGATGTTTTTTTGTGTGTTCTTTCTTTCTCTCTCTCTCTTTATCTCTCTATCTCTCTTCTTATCCATTTATCTCTATAATTCTGCATTATAAATTTATATTATATTTTCACCCTTAATAATTTATTTTATCCATATAAAAAAACAAACTCTACATCTTAATTGCATGGCACGATCTGGTAAAGAATCACTACTTGAATTTGACCCTGAAATTGAAAAGTCACTTTACTCACAAATCAAGGCATCTAGAGAAGGTCAATCAAGTAACATTGAGGAACCCATTTTGTAACCTCAAGTGGTCCTAAACCAATCCAAAATTTAACACAATAAAACCTAAAAAAATATGGCTATAAATAATGGAAATTTAAAAAAACTGATTACCCCTGATGTGGAGTACCAACCTGCGTACATCCACTATCCCGAGGAAGCAGCCAACATTGAGATGAGATCAGGTCTCATCCACCTTATTCATAAATTACATGTTCTTCATGGTGAGGACCCTCACAAACACCTCAAAGAGTTTCATATAGTCTACTCCACCATGAAACCCCAAAATGTCTCTAAGGACCTAATTATGTTTAGGGCATTCCCTTTATCCCTTGATGGTGTAGCCAAAGACAGGCTATAATATCTACCTACCACCATTGGGGGTTGGAATGAACTTAAATGACTCTTTCTAGAGATGTTATTCCCTTCCTCCCGAACTGCATCAATTTGGAAAGAAATCGGTGGAATTAGACAATCACAAAGAGAGACCCTTCATGAATACTGGGAGAGATTCAAAAGACATCGCTCAAGCTGCCCCCACCACCAGATTAGTGAACAACTATTAATAAAATACTTCTATGAGGGACTTATTAACATGGATATTGGAATGATTGATGATGCAGCTGGTGGTTCCCTAGTTGATAAAACCCCTTCCGTCGCTCGTGACTTAATAGCCAACATGGCTCAAAACGCACAATAATTTGGTACATGGGAAATTTCACCAACCAGAGGGGTTCATGAGGTAAGTCATTCAGCCCTAGAACAAAAGGTAGATACTAAAATTGATGAAATGCATACCCTCCTAATGAAATTAGCTCAAGCACAAGGTAACTCACACTCTACTTCTATTCCATTACATTGTGGTATTTGTTCTGATAACACTCATTTTTCTGACTAGTGCCCACAACTTCAAGATTCATTTGAGTCTTTTGCAGCTGTGTTCCCAGGGCATCCATTCCAACAAGAACCTCCCTTTAAGAAAGAAAAAATCATGCCAAATGCAAATCTAGGGTGGCAAGCACCACCCCGGTACCGACAATGAGGAAACTCAAGCCACCCCAAGCAGAATTGGTATCAACAAGGACAAGGTATGCAACCTTCTTATTCATCAACTTCTCAAAACAATCCTCCTCCTCCCAAATCTGAACCAATCCTTGAGGATATTGTGAAGCAAATGGAAACCCAGAACCTCCAGTTCCAACAGAACACAAAATCAGAAATTCAAGACCTACGAACTCAAGTGGGACAATTGGAAAACACCATCTATGAGTTTATGATGCAAGGGTTTGGACAACTACCTTCCCAACCCATTTCCAATCCTAAGGATAAAGGTAATGTATGTGCTATTACACTTCATAGTGGTAAAGAAGTTTATCCTTCTACTGATTCTATGCAACAGGTATGTCCCCCTCTTGAAAACACTCCTTCCCAACCCTCAAAAATTTCATGTAATGAAAAATAAAATAAAAAGCGAAATAAAATTATCGTTGATGATTCAAATGAACAATCCATTCCTCTTCCTTTACCACAAAGAATCTCTAAATCTAAGAAATATTCTCATAATGATATTGATAATGAGATAATGGATACATTTAAGAAATTTCATGTTAATATTCCTTTATTTGATGCTGTCAAGAATATTTCCCGTTATGCCAAATTTCTTAAAGAACATTGCACCCATAGATGAAGGATGAAGGGGAATGAGAGAGTAAACTTGGGTAGGAATGTCTAGGACTTGATTCAACTAGCAATTCCAACCAAATTCAAGGATCCAAGAACATTCATGATACTGTGTATCATAGGGGAGACCTTCTTTTCTGATGTTATGCTAGATTTAGGTGCTTTCATTAATGTGATGCATCACTCCGTGTATACCTCTCTACAGGTTGGAGAGCTTCAAACAACAGAAATTGTCATGAAACTTTCCAACCGGAATATAACACATCCAAAAGGAGTGATTGAGGATGTCCTTGTTAGAGTAAAGAATCTCATCTTCCCCGCTGATTTCTATATTCTTGAGATGGAAGATACCCAACCCAATGACACACTCCTCTCATACTTGGCAGACCATTATTCAAAATAGAAAAGACGGTCATCAACATTTACAATGGTACACTTTCCATGGAATTAAGAGGAGAAAAGGTAAGTTTTAACATCTTTGAGGTTATGAAACACCCCGTTGAAGAGCACTCCACTCTTCCTGTCTATTCGATGGAAGTTCTCTCAAACGATGCACACACACACAATTCTCTCCTCAACCCAAACTCTGATTCGTTTTTGTTTTCTTCACCCTTGGATGATTTGATTTTTGATTCATGTTTTGGGTGTTGTGTGGGTTCTGATAAGTGTAAATGTTGTTCTTTAATTGATGAATGTGTTCATTATGAGGTACCCATGACTGTCGATGATTCTGAAAATATCATTTATATAGATTCTGTATCGTTAGAGAATAAACATGAGTAGATAGATAGTTTAATAGACCTCACTCCCCCTAAATCTCCTCCATAAATCCAAAAACCACCGGTGTTGGAACTTAAACAACTTTCTTTTAATTTAAAATATGCATATCTTGAGGGTATTGAACTATTGCCTGTCATTATTGCCAATAACCTCTCTCCACAACAAGAATCGAAACTAATCAAACATTTGATAGAGTGTAAAAAGGCAATAGGATGGACATTGGCTGATAGTCCCATGATTATCCCATCTATTTTTATGCACCATATAATTTTGGATGATGAGGCTAAGCCCGTATGACAAACTCAACACCGGTTGAATCCCACTCTCCTTGAAGTGGTAAAATTGGAAGTCATTAAATTACTTGCTGTGGGGATCATTTATCCTATATATGATAGTAAATGGGTTAACCCAGTGCAAAATGTGCCTAAAAAATAGGAATAATAGTTGTGTCAAATTAAAGGAATGAATTGGTTCCAACAGGTGTGCAAAATATTTGGTGAGTCTGTATTGACTACCGTCGACTGAATCAAGCCACGGTGTAGGACCAATTTCCATTACATTTCATTGACCAAATGTTAGAACGATTGGATGGTAAGTCCCATTATTGTTTCCTTTATGGATATTCAGGTTATTCCCAAATCCATATAGCCCCTGAGGACCAAGAAAAGACAACATTTACCTGTCCATTCGGCACATTTGCATACAGAAGGATGCCATTTGGTCTATGTAATGCTCCTGGTACTTTTCGGCGATATATGTTGAGTATTTTCTCTGAGTACCTTGAGATTTGTATGGAAGTATTTATGGATTATTTCACAGTATATGAATCTTTTTTTGATTATTATTTCGAACACCTAGGTTTTGTCCTCCGCCGCTTCATTGAAATAGATCTTGTTTTATGTTATGAGAAATGCCATTTTATGGTTGAGTGGGGGATAGTTCTTTGGAATTTCATTTCAAATAATATAATTCAAGTTGATAAATATAAAATTGAATTAATTTCAACCCTTCCATATCCAAAATGTGTTCATGAGGTGCGATATTTCTTGGGTCATGCTAGTTTTTACCGTCGATTCATTAATGACTTTAGTATGATAGCACTTCCATTGTACCAGTTATTGAAAAAAGATTCTGAGTTTGTGTTTGATGAAAATTGTGAGGATTCATTAAATTCAAAAAAAATGAGTCTCACATAACCTCCCATCATCCAACCACCAAGGTGAGATCTCCCCTTCGAGCTTATGTGTGATTCCTCTAACTTTGCAGTTGGGGCAGTTTTATCACAAAGGGTTGAGAAGACTCCTCATGTCATTACATATGCCTCAAGTACCCTTTAACCTACCCAGGAAAACTATAGAACCACTAAGAATGAACTTATTTATATTGTGTTTTTCTTGAAAAAATTCATTTCATATCTTATCGGGTCAAAAATAATTGTCTTCTCTGATCATGCTGCCCTTCGCTTCCTCCTAAAGAAACCCGAAGCCATGCCCCGCCTCATTCGGTGGATGCTCCTCCTCCAGGTGTTTGACCTTGAGATTAGAGATAAGATAGGAGTGGAGAATGTGGTAGCTGACCACATGAGTAGGATTTCCCCACCATTGGACCATCATGTTCACTCACCACTACCCATTAGAGAATTCGTCCCTCATGAGAACCTTTGTGATGTTGTGGACCTTAACCCCTGGTATGCGGACATTGTGAATTTTCTAGCAACATCTAGGGTCCCAACCGATTTCAGCATTTCATAATCCTAGATAATTAAGCATGATTCTCATTTGTACATTTGGGATGACCCATACTTGGGGAGAATTTGTAGTGACCATGTAGTTCATCGGTGTGTCCCTAACCATGAGTTCACCTCTGTTTTTACCTTCTGCCATACTTTGGCCTGTGGGGGCCACTTTGGCTCTCAACATACACCTTGAAAGGTCCTTGACTCATGAAATTATTGGATAAATTTATATAGGGATTCCCATAGATTTTACAAGTCATGTAGTCATTGTCAATTCACAGGGAATATCTCTAAGAGGAATGAAATGCCCCAACATCCCATGTTATTTTGTGAGATCTTCAATGCATGGGGAATTGAATTCATGGGGCCTTTTCCAAATTCATTTGGCTTGGTGTAAATATTATTGGCTTTTAAATATGTATCTAAATGTGTGGAAGCAAAGGTCACCGGGACCGATGACTCTCGAGTGGTTGTTGATTTTGTGAGGTCCCAAATTTTTAGTAGGTTTGGTTTACCAAGATTCATCATTAGTGATCAGGGTTCACATTTTTTCAATTGAAACATGAAAAATATTCTTTGTAAGTATGGGGTTGATTATAAAGTCTCCACTGCATATCACCCCCAAACTAATGGACAGGTAGAAATATCAAATTGGGAAATTAAACGAATCTCGGAAAAAAGAGTTCAACGCAACAAGAAAGATTGGAGTTTGCGCTTGGTGATGAACATTGGGTGTACCGTACAGCTTTTAAAACCCCAATAGGAATGTCACCATATTGAATTGTGTTTGGAAAGGCTTTTCACCTCCCAGTAAAGGTAGTACACAATGCATATTGGGCTGTTAAACAATGTAATATGAACCTTTCAGATGCAGGTGAGCAAAGAAAGCTGCAGATTCAAGAGTTGGAAGAAATTTTACATGATGCCTATGAGAACTCCCAGATCTATAAAGAGAAGACAAAGGATATTCATGATAGTGTGATTCACCAGCAGAAGTTCCATATTGGTGAGAAGGTCCTCATGTACAATTCCAGGCTTAAGCTCCACTCAGGTAAGCTTCGTTCTCGATGGCTTGATCCTAATACTATTACTAATGTTTACCCTTTTCGTGCAATACAGATTTTGCATGAGTAGAGTGGACGAACACTTACCATCAATGGTAAGAGACTTAAAAACTTTTATGAGGGTTTTCCGAATAATCCGGTGGAGGAAAGCCACCTTATCGACATATCATACTAATAAAACACACTAGGTTTTATCCTTCCTTCCCACATTCTCACTTATTTCAGTGAGGACACTGCACATTCTTGGTGTGGGGGGGGATACATTCTTGGGTTAGTTATTAATTTTCATAATTTTCCCCTTCTCTTTTTTTCCTTCTTTATGGTATTTTCATTTTCCCCCATCAACAATTTTAAAGTTCCATGATTTGGTGACCATAAAGGGGGGAAAGAAAAAATACCATAACGAAGGGAAAAAAGAATATCTGTATGAATTTAACATTAGGGAGTAGTTTGTGGGAAAAATGTTTCACTAATATCTCCACAAATTTTTTCACCAAACCACAAAGTGTGAATATTTCATACTTAATATAATGTAGATATATGTTAGGTTAATATTTTTCAGCTTTAAATGATATTTCCATACGTTCGTTCCTTATCCGATCCGTTTCATTACTGTACCAGATTGACCTATGCGTGTGTACCTAATGTTCGACTATTGTACGCAATAAAAAAATTGGTTGTGTCTTGGGTATGTCAAAAAGAACTCCTCCTCAACCTTTGATCTTGTTATAACTATTGCAATTAGTGTCGTGAGGAGATACAACAAGGGTTGATAGATGAGTGTGAGATTTGTTTCAAATGAAACTTCAAAAAAATATAAATGAGGGGAGTAATGAAATGTGAAACATATGGGTATATCTAGGTTTGGAGCTTATGGCTTGACTTCTCAGAAAGCTTCAGTGAGTGGGTCTTGAAATATGATTCCAAAGGATGTAGGGTAGGTTCGGTGGACAAAATCATTTAAGCTGAAAAATGTTAAAATAACCTATATTTATTGGCTAACAAGTGGAAAGAATATCATGGAATGGTTTTCACACACACACATGGAGAGTTATTGTCATGGTTGACTTTTGAATTCCTTGCTCAAATTGGTATCATGAATCTTTATGAATTTCACTATGATATGCTTTATGATACATCTTATTCTATTTTCACTATGAAGAACTCCTTGGTGTGGCTTATGAATTGATCACATTACATTAATTAAAATTTCCTCAAATAATAAATCTTCATGATTTTGGGAATATATATGTACATCATTTTTTTATTTGTGAATTTTCCCAAGAGTGAAAATATTTAGGTGTGGGGGTGTGATCTTACCACGATTCACTGTTTTATTCCACCCTTTCACCGGTGTTTTAAACTAGTTTTGTAATGAACATTCCAAATATAATAAAAAATTTCACTTTATGTTTGATTCAATTAATTAATTTTAATCAATATTATAATGGGAAATGTTACTTGATTTTATTATTTCAATGTAGTAGGAGATGATTTGGAGGGCCCTTGATGAAGTGGAAGAAAAATGGGCCAAAATTGCATGGATCCATGAAGACCTGTACACTGTCGTGATTGTATAGAAAAATTCGTGCATCCAAATGGTCTCATAGTTTGTGTACTAGTACAAAATATAATGGGCTACAACTCTTATGAAGCAATCCAAGCCCAATTAGGCCGTCAAAGGGCCCAACCGAACTGATCTATCTAAGGAATCAAATCTGCACAATGTCAAATCTGGTGTTCTGTAATCTGTCCATATCTCCGGATCCACTTGTCCAATTGATTCCAAACATTCGGTGGAGATATTCAGGATGTGGGGCTACAACTTTCCAGTTTTGTCAAAAGAGATATTCGGGTTTTTACTATTTGAAATGTGTGGTACAAGTGGATTGAATAAATCTGTGTGCCAAAACCACCTTCCAATTTTCTTATAAAATGGCACCTTGGGCTCTCCATTTGAGAGTTCCTCCAAGAGGAAAGGTGCTACCATTTTGGAGTCCCCAAATATTCTTCTCAACATCCCTTGAAGTTCTGGAGGCTCTGAGAAGTTCTACCCCAACATCTTTCTCTTCCTCCTCTCCCATGGGTTTCTAAACCCCTTGTGATCACCCGGGGAGGAATGTCATGTAATCCCAAGCTTCATTTTTGTATTATATTAAAAAATATTTTTAATTTCAGGTTTTATGTTGTTTTTATTCATCATATATTTTAATTTTATTGAGTTATGTACTGGTATGTCATCCTCAACTCATATGATCATGTTTGGGGGTACCCATTCATGTGATGTTTCACACACCGTTCACCGCTTCCTTTTACCCCTTTCAATTGTGGTGTTTGTGTGGTTCATATTGTTAAATTGAACACACATAAGCACTGTCAAGGCCATTTAAATTTATGTCATGGTATCACAAAGAAATAACATACAAACTTGGATAGCACATCGAGTACTTCGTATGTTTCCTTGGTGAGTTTTGGTTATGAAGTCAAACACAAATCACCCAATCATCGGCGATGTCCGGTGAATCATTGTGTGTTTTCGACTGAACCCTAGGATTTATCCTAGTATAAACTCAGTAACATTCTGATTCTATGGTGTTACAAACCAGGGATTAAAAGATCATAACCCTATATCATGAATCGATGAAGGATAGACATCATGAGAGTACACCGGGTTGATCACGCTTAATTAATTCTGCTAATCTCTACATTGTTTTATTGCTTTCATTTTATATTTTCATCTTTAATCATAAAACCCCCACGTTTTAAAAAACCTCATTCAACTTCTACTTTCATAATCAAAACCCTCTTTTTAAATTATTTATCAAAGGCTCCGTCGAGAGACGACCAAGCGTTGCTGCTATACTGTAGAAATTCTAGTCAAAATTAAACAACTAATTTGACGTGCTCGACAACGTGATCAAATACCACATTGTCATCAGTGGAATCAGATAGAAGGAAAAAATCATTATAAATGATGTCACCCATTTTACTGATCCAAACAGCTTGGAAATAGCTCTAGTTATCCCATTTAATGATCTTGTCAATGAGTATGCATGTACCACTAATCAAATTATTGAAAAATTTCAGATTTGGATATGTATTTATTAGATATAATGATATTAGTTGCATCTTCTAAACATGATGACATAGAGAAAATGAATAATCTCCATAACAATAGTAGCACCCAGGGTGAAAATTCCATCACTTGTCCTTGAATCATGGATAACCCCTATATCATCATTTGAATTAGAAGAGACTCTTAAATTTCTAATAGAGAGTGTGAATAATTATAATATATCATTTAAATTTCAAGATATGGAGATTTAATCTATATATAAATATTCAAATTCATCAAAATTTCATATTGAGATGAGTGTAGTTGAATAATAATAATAACATCTAAAATATTTCACTCTATCATCCGAGGAAGATGTCTCTAGTACTATTGATGTGCTTAAAAAGAAAAATCTCTACGCAGAGGAAGATCTGTTGAAAGCACTGATTAGTGTGGTGAAGACTTTTGATGAATAAGATGTGTATACCAATTTTTTAAAGCACCAGTGAGATGTGTTCTCAAGGAATTACAAATAACTTCTAGGAAACAATTCCAATATAACTACCATACAATTGGGTTTTGAAGAAGATCTATAACGGTATAACAATATGGAAATAAGAATGCATCTAACTCACATGGCTATAGTAAAAGCCAATGATGATAAAATTATCTAATCCATGTTCATTTGGGAAGAATAAACCCCAAAATGGATCACAAAAATTGTCTTGTTCTATGTTATGAACGTGAAAATTAGGATGTGCATTGAAATTAGATCTCTCGATATACAATATCTAAAGATTGATCTCCTTATTGAAAATACAAAACTTTTGTTTGTTTCAATTTATGTCTATCTATACATCTCCGTTTTTTATAGTTGTTCATGTTACAACCAAATTCCAATGAACCACAAATATTAAGAATCCACAGAATTATTGTCACCCCAAGATTATTTTTCCATCAAGTTATTCCGTTTAGTTTGAATAATGTTGGTGCCACATATAAACCCTCCATACATCATATTTTCAAACACATCATAAGGACAACCTTGGAAGGTTACATCAATAGCCTCACCATCAAATCCCAAAATCATTTTAATCATATTTTTGATATTGATATTATTTATAATAATATAAGAAAACATATCATGAAGGTGAACCCCTTGAATGTTTCTATTAGGGTTATCCCAGAGATGTTCTTCAACTTCATATTATGTCATCATGGAATTGAAGCTAATCCCCAATAATAGAAGGATATCGTTGACATGTCACCTCCTCTGAACCTCATAAATTTTAGAGGGATTCATGGAAAGCTTTCTGACATTTGAAAAATCATAATGAACCATACGTAAAATTTTTAACCATTCACTAGAATAATAAAAATTGAATTTAGTTATTAGTGTGTTGATGATTTTATAGGATCCGTAAATAGTCTCTGGAAATATCTATTGAATCTACAAGTTATAATGCATCAAATTGAATGAACTTCACACATATAATATGTTACTACACAAGAGTGAACTCTAATAACATTTATAGAATAGAAAAATGACAAAGGGAATGAGAATAATCTTTATTATCTTAGTAGAAAAATTTGTAGTAATGAGGCATAATATTTAGATATTGAGAAAAAATTTAAATGTGTCAATATTTTTAGTTCAAAAACTAAGGCACTAATTTTAAGTATCACAAAGTCTTACTTATGTATCCTGATGAAACATTTACTTATATAAATAATCATTGTATGATCAAAGGACATTTGGTGAAATAGGAAGTCATTCTGCAGTAGGATGAAATTCTATTCATGATTTAAAAGAAAATAAACTGATAGGAAGTAGCATGTTTTCTCATAGAGAATCCTTTTAAAGAAAATTTTCCATTTGGCATAGAGTATATGATAAATAGAAATTATATTTCTTAGTAATCCCCCAAATATGGGAGATTTAAATTGAATATGCATACATAACCCTAATTGGGAAAATATTGGAAGATCACAAACTCAATAGATCTAGTTTGGAAGTCATTATTATCTCTATAGCCAAGTAATTATTACATTATTCATTCTTGTAATTAAAGGTATTCCCCAAAAGTACCATGTGCTAATTAATTTTTTGGAATTATCATAGAAAATACCAATAGATGTTCTTAATGTGATAGGTGATTCAAAGTTAGTGATCTTGTAGATTAATGGTGACTACAGAATTTTAAAGAAATAATTGATTCCCCTACATGACTATTCCTAATGGGTTGTGTAAAAAATCACCCCATAAAAGATACTTACTCACATCCCACATTCTGAAAACCACCAAGGTATATGAACCATCCAATATGACTACTGCCCTGGAAGATACAGACTTCGATGAAATAATTTTCAATATTGCACATCATAGAATGGTATCATGGTTCATTATTAACCACATGTATGATATTAATGAATTTAATTGAATCCAATAAATAAATAATTATACAATTGTATGAATGTATCCTATGTTATAATATCTAAAATTTATAATTCTTCCATTGAGTAGAGAAAAAGGAGTAAATCTAATGGTGTCTATTCATCTTTACCCTTTATAGTAGTCCAAAGTCACAAAATTCATTTTATAAATGAGGATTTGTTGAAATATTCATCAAATGTATTAATGGAGAGTTCTCATAGTCATGTAGGATGTCTATGTTAGAGAATTTGATGCTCATCATTTAGGGACTATAATTTCCCAACATATTAGGGTGGTATAATATTTCTAGAAAATGATGACACAAGATTATGATGAATTCACTAAAAAATTCCTTGCGTATTAGGGGAATGTTTCTTCATTCATCAGGCCTCATAATTTTTCTTATGTCATAATATATTCTTTTCCATTTTTCACTTGGGTAATAGTTTTAATAGGACCATATCCCCCATAGATAGCTAGGTAGTTCTAGTACATCCATACCACCACTAACTTATTCTCCAAGTGTGTCGAGGCTATATCCCTCAAGGGATTTGGGGAAAATGCTATCATCCATTTTTAATGAAAAATATTATTATTATATTTGGTGTCCCTAAAATAATTATAATAAATAATGAAACTATATTCTAAAATGTTTATCTAAAAAGGATAAATCATAAATATGGAATTCAGTCTAACAAATCACCCCTCTATGATGATTCAAAAAATTGATAGAAATATTATTTCAGAAAACTATATCTAACATAGTACAGACTATACTATAAAAATAAAAGAATCCTTCTCTTGACCAACCTCTACACCCCTTTTTGGATTAGCATACCCCAACTCACATGATTATAGAATTAGACTACTATTCTATTGTATATGAGACATAAGGTGTTATAATCATTGAGGTCTAATTACCTTTTCTCCAAATTTCTCTTTTCAATAAGCTATCTAAAGATGAGAAATATCATAAGTGATTGGATGCGTCAGAATGTCTTGAGGAAATATTTTTATGTACTCTAACCCATTTGGAGTTTCAACAAGATCAAGTAGCACAAGCCTTCAACAAGAATGTTCACCTACATTAATTCCTCAAAAGGGAATTGGTATTGTTTCTTAATACCCCAATGATACATAGGAAGAAACCTCAAAAACTAAATAAATAATAGAAGGGGCCTTTCATCACTCATAATTTCTACTCCAATGGTGTAAATTCACTGATCACCATGGATGAGAACACACTACACCACCTAAAAATGATATATTAATCAAGAAATATTTTTCATAATCTAAATCCATTATAATGGATGTATGGACTTATGTTATTCCATGACCAAAGTAAAGGATCATTTTATCCATCATAAATGAATTCATACAATTTAGAGTGTTATCCCTTGTATTACATTATCTTTTCTTATATACATGAAAGATATATGAAAGGAACTACCTTAAAAAACTTTTTTCTTGATTCTTTTTCCAATTAGATATGTAGTAATGATAGGATCCCCTATCATTAGCTCAATCAAAAACTAAAACATAAAATAAACTCACTATATCTCGATGCTTAACTGCATGCTCAATTAGGATGAGTTTTTCCTTCACACATTAGAGAGAAATTTTTCTATAACTCCATATACAAGTCAAGCCCATGTGAAACTAAACTTCTTTGTCTTAGAAGAAATTAGTCATGATATATAGAATAAACTTACTTATCATACGATGTTAAATTTCAAGATAATATATATACCATATGAAAGTAAACTATAAGGTGAATTTTCATAAAAAATAAACAATTCATAGGGTTTCCCATTCCAATTTGAGTAATTTTCCCTACATTGGAGAAAAATCTATATAAAAGTCTTTATCATATGGTATGTTCATTTCATAGAACATTAATTCCACTATTATTTGAATATGATCCATATCTTAGAAAAGAATTTCCCAAGAACTTTGTGTGACTTGATTGAAATTTGAATGATATTCATAATTTTGCTAGGTTCCCTTAACCTAGTCCCAACCATGGATTAAAAAAACTCCTTCACTTTATATATAATAGATTATTGTGGGGAGTTACTTGTAGAGAAAAATGGGATGCTTGATTCATGTTCTAGAATGATATGTATTGACTCATAAATCCAAAATATTTGGACCCTCCCAAAAAATAAAAAAATGAGCCCTCAAATATGTATGATCCAGATCTACTAAAAGTATTCCACATAGGTTATGTCATCAATGTACTCATCCATGAAACAAAAAACCCCCCTTACATTTTAGACAGATCTATGTAAAAAAACCCCTTATGGGAGCTATTTAAAGTTTAGTATAGTCTTATTGATAAGATCATAATCACCCATTCATGGAAAAATCACATATAAATGCTCCCATCATTATTTCTAGACATCTTTTATTAATAATTCAAACATTTATTCGTGAAAAGTATGGATTGTTGAAAACCTACAATATATATGAGTGATAACAGTATCTGACTCTAAAGGATACCTATATTTTTACTATAAATACTATGACTCTAATATACAATTACATATTCACCATTGAAATGTATTGTAAACCTAAGGAATATTTTTCATGAAGAGAAAATAATTTTATCTTTGTACACCTTGAATTCCTTTTAATGGATGTTTAATTTTCGACATCGTACAAGAAAATAATTGCATTAATATATCATCCTAGCACCTTAGATGTGATAACCCAAATATTATGAATTGGAACCCCCACCATATTCAGTATATATTGGATAATACTTGGTTGTTATGAAATATTTAAGTCATTAACCCCATTTTAATGGACTAAACATTATGGTCGTAAACCGTTGGTATACTTTTATGGGATTTGTTCTATATGATATCCTACAACCATGGATATGTGTTCCATATACAATTATCTATTTACTGTGTTGGTTGAATCTATTCATTAATATAAATTTTATCTATGAACCAACTTTATATATCTAATTCCTGATTGTACATCACCAAAACCTTGAGTCGATCAGTTAGGTGGGTTTTCCATTTCATAGAGAAATTGGTAAAAGGGATGGACTAAGTGTGGTAATAGAAAACTGACTCCCACTAATCTCCATTGACATAGAATTGAATTATTTTTTTATCATTTTTTATTTTTATTCTATAAAGGACAGTATCTACCAAGACTCCACATACTATAACAGGACAGAGTGTGGTAACATCAATCCTACTCCCAATAAACTCAATTGATTGACTGTGTTATTAGTTTTCCACCATTTATAATTATTATTTTAAACACTGTGTTATCTATTACTAGTTGACATATTAATTCAATAATTATGATATAAATATCCAAAATAACCTTAATATAGATTCTATATCCTCAAAAACACATTTCTGGGTATCAAACCCAATTTCTAGAAAAAAACTATTGGCAAGAGCTATATTACCTTAAAATGTAGCAAACATCGGTTTAGAACACATAGTCACAAAATACCTAAATAAAGAGACATAGAACTGACTATTATGGAAACACATAAAAAGTATTATTTAAAAAAATCCAGTCTCCAATTTCTAGAAGCATTTATTTCATGCTCTAGAAATATTAGGTATTACAAATTGAAATGAAACAAAAAATGTTAGGATAAAGACCCATAAATAAAGAACTAATAAAAATCCAAGACTTTTATTAACAAGTATTACCTCTATAATTCTATGGAAACATTAGGGAAATGACTGAAAAAATATGAAAAGCTTGTGTGGTCTACTATACGGTCCCAATAATAGTAAAGATATGTCCTCTAGGTTTTATTAACTATGTAATAATTAGAGAACAAGTGTTTACACTCTTAGCCAATCTAAGGGTACTAAGTCCTCATTTTATAACTAAAAAGTAAATGAGATAGGGATTATCCTATTTGAACCTAGAATATCTATGTGTGGCTTGATTACTTCTCTCATAGAATACATAGTGATATTTAGATCACTAATATTAGATCCAGTTGCACATCCATTTTCATTACACTCTCTTTTCCATCCTCGTGTTTGAATATTTTTTTTATTTAGGATACCTCTTCCTTGAGTCGATATTACTCCTCTTGATAACCCAACCACCTTGAGTTGAAATTATCTTCAGGGTGACACTCAAAATCTTTGACTCAAAACACTTCATTTTGAAAGAATATTTTCCACTGGTGACAAAACATCAAATTCCACTAAATGATTTAAGAGTGTGTCTGTTGGGCAAAAATCCCTCAAGATAACATTGCAGCATTTTTGGGTTGATTGTGTTTGTTGACAAAGCAGGTTTCCATGGAGAATTGTCGAGTTCCCGAGAAGTTGTTGACATTATATGTTGACAAAGAACTATGACAAAGGAAATGACGATCTGGAGGTGGTACAAAAAGAGCAGTACAAGGTGGCGCCGTTCTCCAGTGTTTGCCAAATTTATGAGCCTGAAAATCGCCATTGGAAAATGGAGCGATATGTTTTTGGCAAAGGTTGAGGAGAGAGAAATGAAAGAGGTGCACGGAAAAATTAAGCGTGGCGCGCAAAATTAGCGGGTTGCGCGAAATCTTGAAGTATGGCGCGCAAAACAGCGGGTTGCGCGAAATTGTATTTCGCGCAAAAGATGTTTCAAGGCCGAAAGCTTGAAAATCGGTAAAGGCATGAGGCGCGCGAAATTTTGGAGGCGTGCGCGAAAAAATGAAGTGGCGCGCGGAATAGTGGATGAAGTATTTCGCGCAAAAGATGTTTCGAGGTCCGAAGCTCAGAAAATGGCAAAGGCATGAGGTGCGCGAAATTATGGAGCAGTGCGCGGAAAATGGTTGTGCGCGGAAGATTTGTATTTCGCGATCAAAGCGGATTACGCGCTCAAGAAGGGTTTTTCGCGCGGGGTCGATTTTGCCTATAAATATGAAGTGACCCTCCTCCATTCAAGGGAGCTCAAGACATAGAAAATACCCGAGCTCTGGTGCGCGAAATTGAAGTTAGAAAGGGTGTTGCGCGTAAACTTAAAGTTTGCACGTAAAGTCAGCTATTGCGCGAAAAGCTAAGGCTGCGCAGAAAGTTGGTGTTGGCGCGTAAAAGGAAGATTGCGCGAAAAGTGGTTTCGCGCAAAATCAATAAATTGCGTGCAAGGCAGTTTCTAGGCTGCGCGTAATATTTGGAGGTTGCGCGAAAAAGGAATTTCGCGCAAACCATAGAAATTGCGCGCAAGACGCCGTAAGGGTTGCGCGTAAAAATTGAGGTTGCCCGGTACATTCGGTGCAAAGTGAGATTCATCTGCGGGTGAAAGTTGGACTTCAACAGAGCATCTACATACAGAGGAAGATGCATTCCTTCATGGAAATGAAGAGACCTACAGGTCTATAAACTGTGTGTGAATCCCTTCTGGAGCAGTGAGCTTAGGAAGAGGAAGAAGGTGATCCTCTCCACCGGCAGTGAGCCAGAGAGAGAGAAACAGGGAGTGACCCTTGGGAAAGCAGTGAGCTGACCCTAAACCTTGTATAGGCAGTGAGCCTGGGCATAGAAGTGATCTAGCCCGAACATTGTAATCCACAGCTAGTGAAGTCTAGTGGAATTTGGTACGAACCGACAACTTGTCGGCGTATGCTCCTTGGACGTAGCCCTTAGCGGTGAACCAAGTAAAAATCTCTGTGTCTGCCTGCTTACTTTCCTGCATTGCATTCAAAGCATCATCATCAGGTAAAGGAGACAAGTGATCACAGTAACCACACAAGTGCAAACAAAGTGACCCTTGTAACAAAGAGGTCAAGATCCAGTGGGGCAGAAAGAACTTTGAAAAAGAATATCCATACCCTGATTCACCCCCCCTCTCAGGGTATATAGGCCCCTATTGGCCCTAACAGTGTCAAATTTAACTATATTTACCTTAGAATTAGATTATTTTAATTTTGAATTTATCAAATTATAGATTTATTTTTTTTAATTAAAAAATTTATGCCATGCATTTTACCAAAGAATTTTGGATGTGATACTCACCCAGAAAAACATTTCATGTTTGGGTAGAAAAGCATCATCATGACCAAATGAGAAGCACGTGGGGATTATGTATTACCCAAGGCAAGTCAAAAATGGAGGGATATAGATTACTCAGAAAAATTTCCTAATCTTATGATGTAGTGGTTAGATCCTCCCTCTAGGATTATGCTACATATTTGATCAAATTCCAGAAAAAAGCATGGAAGGACCATCAAAACCATTTTTTAGTGTCTTCTATAAAATGTTTTACATTAAAACATCCCTATAAAATGTATAAATTTTATTTATTTTTCTATTTTACACCCCAAACATTGATTCGACTACTCTAAGAGCCCAAATGAATTTAAAGATAAATATGTATCACTATTTAAATCCAGAATTAATTCTAGCCTAATAGAAAATAAATAATGTACAAAATCCTTGTCGAATTTTTCTATGTTCACTTATAAATTCAATTATAATGTGTACCCTATGTACTTTCTAGTTAAATGTTTTTAACATTATTCCCACTACATTTCATTTCTCCATGTCCACTTATCACTTCAATTTCTATGCGAAAATTGTGTAATTTTCAGTTTGGAGGTAGTAATTTTATTCACAAAATATATTAATTTATTGCATTTGAATAATATTAAAAACATTCGTGAATCCATTTCTCGCCTATGAATGGAAGTAGTAATTTTTTCACTACATATCAATTTTATTTACCAATGTAACCCTTCTCAAATATCATAAAATACTCATCCCACATAGAAAAGTTTTTTTTCGGGCCAATATGATATATTTTTGTCTTCCTCATAACACAAAAAAAACTATTAGGATAAATGTTTATATGAAAAAAAAATATTGGTAAATTATTTATTCCTAAATAACTATAAATAAAAACACCCACTTGGGGATATAAATATTCCCAAATACACAGGTGGACAGATTCCGATATACACAAGTAGATTGATGTGAAAATATAGATTCAAAGACTCATCGAGTGAACAAAGAGATAAGATATAATATAAGGACTGATCGAGAATTACAATTTTCAGTAACTTGAGAAACGTTCTTTCCAAAAATAAGGAAAATGGATCACTGATAAATAAATAAATAAAACATACAAACGAATTCTTCATTAAAGGCCCTTGTCCCAAAAGGAGATATTTTTTTAAATTGGAGGCACACCTAGTCATCCCTAAAGGAGGAATTGTCCTTAAAAAAGCTTTCCCTCCACAAAGAAGAACCCCTTTTTGAGGACCCCTTATGTAATTTTCCCATATTTAATAAAGATACTACCATGCATAATGGGGTATCCCATATGTATTTATCTCACCACTATCGTCAGTCTTATTTTTCATAGTTTTGACTTCACCTTAGCCTGTACATGATGAATCTAAATCGTTTTATCTTATAAATGACTAGTCCCAATGAAATCCAAAGTAAGGCCTCCTCCAATGGTACTAGAGACGTGTGACTAGGAAAAGGGACACATAAAGATTACCAACTTTCAGTCATCCATTCCATTGGTAAAGGAAACCCCCACATTACCTCCCTAATACCTGGGGTCCTCTATATGTTCACAATCCTGGATTCCCTTTGTAAATAGGACCCAAGTACCAAGAGCATTGATGAGAATATTATTATTTGAGGAAGTATTAGTAAACTCACGCTTTCTACCTAAAACATGAATTTAATAGGGAAGAAACTACACATTCTATTCTCAAATTAAAAGATGTGTAAGCCCTTACCTAGGGTTCAAAAAAACACTAAAAGAATCAACTTAGAATCCCACCATAAGCAAGAACATAAATTTATTCTTCAGATACCCATCCATAGCTTCACCATTTACCATTAGAAAATGGGGATAATATTATATTGGACATCACACAAAGTGTAATCCCCTATACTTTCTTTTAGAAACATGACCATAGCCCTGTTGGTGTCCAACAATGGATAAGGATCATATTATCTTCAATATCTATCTAAGTTGTAAACCCTATTAAAAATCAATTAGGAAATTTTATATATCTTATAGTATTACTTATTTCTTAAACAAAAGCATAAAACACACTAGATTATGGACTCGAGTTGATCATATCACTAGTGTAATGAAAATTTCATCATTGGGCCTCCTTCTTAGGTGTATACCCCAACCATAGAAAACAATGAGGTATTTGGTTTACTTATTTATAGGGTATGTAGGATGCCTCCCTAAGGTTCAATCCCAACATCTTCAACCCATAAATAACCATATTGGGCCATATTGCCTCTAAGGCCATGACCCATCTTAATGACATTGTTCATTCGAAGTCCTTTCAAACATAAAGGGCCACTTGTGTGCAAGACACTCAATAATATTGGATAGGAACTTTTCTTTTGGTAATACTCTCCCTAAGACATTAAACTAAATTTTTTGGTCCTTGTCAAATGACATTAAAATGGAAAACACGTCTAGTCAAGATTCATAGAACTATGTGGGATCTCATTCCATTTAGATTGATATAGAGGAAGACCTTTCATATGATTGACCTCAACATCAAACAAACTACTACCTTCATAGATGGATATAAATTTTAGAGTTCCCAATTATTAGGATTTAAATCAAAATTCATTTAATAATAAATTAACGATTAAATAAAGAAACAAGATAGAGAACCTCTGAAACATATATAATGATTTGTTGATAGAGACACTTTGATACATATATATAGTTCCATTGATGGATTACATCTGCTACATATAGATGGTTCAGGCCAATACAACATATTAAATTGTTTCTTATTTAAGAGTTGTACATGTTCTCTTATTTGGATTTAGGATGGATTTCTGAAGAATTTTAAATATATAAGACTGTCTTGATATATGTTATAATTCCGACCAAATGGGTGTGATAGGATAGCCTCATATCCTCCAAACCAATGTGACTTCTTAAGTGTCATTAGAAAAAACACTCTAGTGACCACCTTACTTGGGAATGAAGGTTTGTAGCCTACAATGGATGTGGGAACCATCAACTATTTATAGTTCAAAAAACAATCCTCGTTGGAAACCATTCAATGAGAGTAGCTAGTTACCCACACATAAACCACCACACATCCACTTTAAGAGTTAAATAGTACTGTAACTTTAGTAGAAGTTCCATAACAAGTTCTTATTTTCTATGTTATTTATATGGGAGTTTCAAATGTAGTTCTCCAAGATGAAATCTATATCATTGTTATTTTGATAATTTTCAAAAAATATATTTTATTATAATAATAACAAGTTAAATGTAGTCACATAAATTATAAAACCATAATAACAAAATTATTTTCATAGTAATATTATATATGACCAATAATTTATTTTTCATAGAAAAGCCTAAGATCAATCATCCATGTAGGTTGTTAAACCAACCTAAACAAACATGATATAATCAACAGATGAGTTTAATTATAAAGTAATATTATTATAATATTATTATTGAATTATAATGAAATTATATAGGTATTATAAAAGCTATAAATTATAACCATGAAGAGGAATGATTTATTGATAAAAGTAGATGATATAAAACAATTCATTCCATACAAAGAAGATATCATATCTTCTGATGAAAGTCTTCCTTGTTTTTAAGTAATTCAATCATCATCCATAGACAGAAACCTTTAAAACATGCAGTGGATAAAATTTATAGAGAATATTAGAAAAATATATGAATGAATGTGAATTTTAGGTGTGGTATTGGAAATGAAGGTGGATGGGTCCTTTCATAAGAAAAACTGGGTGGATTTTTGGAAAACATTCTTTCCTTAATGTGTAGGGGTTGTAATTTTAAAATTCCATTAGATCTGAAATCAAAAACTAATTTACATTGGTTATGAAAGACCTAATAAAATAATTTATAATAATATTTTCATATTTTTTATCCTAATTCATCTTAATTTGACATTTTACACCATTTTATCCTTTAATAAATGTTTTACCTCAATAGATTATTTAAAAAAAATGGAATTTACCCTAACAATAAGTTTTTTTGGAGAAGTATATTTTAAAAAATAAATTGATTTTATTCATATTTCTTTCCAATTAATAATAATTTTTTAAAATTTAAAATATTTGTTTGTTTATATAAACGATGCATTTCTTTAAATTTCATTCTTTAAATACGAATAACTTCTCATAAAAATAAGAGATTTTATATATAATAAAATCATTTCATTTATGTAAAATTAATTTCAGTGGATTTAAATAAAAAAAAATTATTCACTATAAATACTTATTTATTTATCCAATTTTTTATTTGTTTTCAAATAATTACTTTAATTTCATTAATATGTTTTATGAAAATCAATCTCTAAAAGTATTGAATTAAATTAAATATATATAATTCATAAAACAAATTATTTAAAATTAAACATATTTTCTAATGTTAAATTTTCATACTTTTAATTCATTCCTAAATTCATTAATTTATTTCAAATAAATTGTGTAAAATGAATATATATAGTTTTAATTTAAATTAACTACAAAATAATAATTATGGTAGTATATTTACTCGTATTATAACAAATGGATATATGCATTTACAATAGTCATTTAATGGATATATTACACCCATTACATTCTATATATTTATTCTATATGAACATCTAAAATCACAATTATAATTACATTAATCTTCTTCTATAACATTAGAATAAAATTATGTATTAATGAAAATATTTTCCTTATTGGTCTAGTTCTTCTAATAGGGATACTCAAAAGTAATGAAAACACATGTGATTTACAATTTTTAACAATATTATACTCGTTATTTATTATCATGTTTAATATTACAAGTTATTGAATAAAAAAATAACATAATCACATCAAGGAAAAAAACATGGGGGATGAGTCCTAATTCTCCTAACTACGTGAACTTTATCCTCTAGGGTTTCTTCTAAATTACCTCATGAAAATATGTATTCTCCTCTATTACCTTTAATTTTTCCTAGGATTTATGAATTGATTTTCAAATGGGGATTTTTTTTATGATGTTTCTTCGATAAGATCTTGGATTTCCACTACTATTTCTTCCGGTTCACACTTTAATCCGCCTTTTCTTACTTCTTCATTGTTTGGGCTCTCCTCCATCATTGCTCTTTTTTCTCTGGATATCCTATTCAATGGTTCCGAGATGGTGATGATTTCAACACCATATTTTGTGGTGTTTTTAGATAGAAAACATTGTTGCTTAATAGATATTGTTTTTTTCATGATCTGGTCATCTTTGTCACCGCTTTCATTATTACAATATATGGGGTGATGCTTAGTGGATGATGGAAGATTGAGGATTTTTAGGAGCAAATGTTTGGTCTTTTCCATAGCTCGGTGAATTGATGATTTCTTTGTATGATCATCAATGGGATATCACAAAGGAATTTGGATTTGGATCTATCTTGGATTTTTATACTGTGTTGGAGGTGATTTAGTGGATATCGTGTGTCGTAAGTCTCTATTGCTTTGGAAGAGTGGTTCTCTTTTTGTTTTTTTGATTGGTGAATTTATTAAAGGAACATTTTCTATTGTGTGAATATTTTATTTTGATTGTATTGGATGGATTTTTTATTAATATATTATTCATAATTATATTTGGAAGGTGTTGTTGCACCTTCTAGTTGATATTGGGAGGGTAAACTTGAAAGAGGGATGGGTGTGGTGACACCCATCACACATCTATTTATATGTTTCTTATTTGATGGGTGGAAACCTTGCATTGATATTTTTGATAGTTTTATTCTTTGGTCTTTCTTTACATCAGGTTTATAGTACCGGGAGTATTTTCATGCATTGTCATGTGGGATGCTTGAAAGAAAGCTAGGTGTGTTGGAATCTGTCATCGAGTCCTCCTTCCACATGATATTGTGGGTTGGAGGGGTTCTATGCCATATTGTGTATTATCAGTATGAAACAAAATCCTATTAGGGTCTACGGCATCTCCATTTACTAATATCACTTTCATGGTCTATCAGGGGTGAAGAGACATTTTCAAATTCTTGTGTTGATTTCAATTTCCCTTGACATTCAGGTCAATATTAAGGCCTTAGGTCTTGTTTTTAAGGTATATATGCCTCTTTCATGCGATGGGTTCCCAATTCTCCCAATCAGAAAAAGGGGTTTAATTTCATTTTTTAATTTCAATAAAGGTGGATTCACCCTCAACCTTTTCAATTAAAGTTGTTAGTAAAGAATTTATTCAACCATGGTTTTCAATAATGGGTTTTAGATACTTTTTCTTTAATACATTATTTATTCTAAATTATATGTAGTATATCTAAATTATATGATCCATGATTAATTTTATACAGACATTATATTCATTCAAAATAATATAAAAATATATTTCATTCTAATATGGTAATAACAAATTATTATATAAAATGTGTGGAAAAAAGTATGTTGATACACTTTTCTATCATTCTGATATTTCACCATTGATATAATAATTTTATCCGACCAATGAAAAATATGTAATAGTATCATTAAATAATCAATAATAAGGATATAAATTCTACTGGGAAAGTAAAACATAAATTATTGTGTAAGACTAAAAATTTCTACATTTTCCTCAAAACAGGAAGATGTTTAGGCATTCATTTATCTCAATTATTTTTTCAAATTATGATTATATAGTAGGTTACACAAATCAAAATTGGAAATGAGTTTCTAGAGGAATACATTTAAATTCATTTGAGTCCTACAATGGTGTACAACATTTATCCACTTCAACATTGAAATTGTTGATATATATGTTTACTTTTCCATGCCCAATGCACAATAAGAAAACATTTTCTATCATGTCCATCCATTTCTCATGAATTAATAAATCAAAAAATACATTTAACTATAATTTTCATTATTTTATGAAGGAATAAATTGTGATATTTTATGTTTATCCTTTTTTTAGAGTTCTATATGATTCAAACTATTATTATGAACCTTAGATTACAGGGTAAGATTATCTATAATAATATCTATAGTATTTCCCATCCTAATTGGTTGATAGTTGCAGAAATTACTACATTATCCATTAAATTCATTGTTCAATTGGTGCCTTATAACTTCAACAGTTATGTAAAACCAAGGTGGATAATGTTATTAATAAACAATATTTAGAATAAATGATCATATGAATATAGAAAATAAATCTATTGATGTATTATAATATGATACCATTTTTTCAACCTATGACCCTTTTAGTTAATCTTTGACATTGTTGGTTCCAAAAATGTTTCTTTAGGTTTCATATAATTATTTAAATCTAAAAATAAATATATTATAAATATATTCCTTTAGTAACTGAGATGATCCAAAATCACATACATCATTTTATGTAGTTATAGATAAGACCTCAATATTAAACATTCCCCCATGACCCAAATGTGTAATGTATGGGGATAATATCTAATTAAATTTATTATTATTAAATATTATTGTAATATAACCATCAACATTCTCCAATAATGATTTCTAGATAGATATATTCATGTTTCTACAGTCCAAAGGAAATCTAAAAAAATGGTGAGTATGAAAACTCATTAAAAGAAAAAAAAAATATTAATGGGTTAGTGAGAATTTATCATTGTATGATAATATTGTGAAAAAACATTCTCTTGAAATAAATGCAATGATTAATGGAAGATCATGTAATGAAAGGAAGTGATCATAAGACCAGACCCCATAGTCATGAATCAATACATAGAAGTTGAGAACCATAAAATGACAATCCTAAAATCATAAAATGTACCATGGTATTATAATATCAATTCTTATGAATAATCAATATTCACAGAGATGAATAATGGAAATGTGTAATTACATAATAATTTGGTATAGGAATTTGGCACATTTATAAGCATGTAATATAATTTGAATATATGAAGAATGGAATCCAAGGACCTTATAACATAGTGGACTAGGCTAACCACCTATGTCATGTAACATAATAGGCTGGTCTAACAACTTGTTTCCCCTAATAAAGTCGACTAGGATTACTACCCAAATCCCAAAAAAGGTCTAAGATAACCTCCCATTTAACATAACATAACATCTCATGGGATATAATCATTACCCATTGCAATAGAGAGATGAATAATTTTGTTACCTTTCATTACGTAATAAAAAAAATATTTATTTGAGCCACATGAAGTCAATCATAAATATATTAAAAACACAGTACGGTTAACCCATGAAAATAAAAAAAAGCTACAAATATACATTCATGCAGTAAAAATGATCCAAAGAATAAAAAAATCTTCCAAAGTTAATTCACTTTAATTAAAATAAATAGGCAGAATGTATTTACACCATATAAAATAAAATTATATATCGTCATCAAAATATATCTACCAAATCAATCAAATGATATACCATTCAAGGTGAAGACCATTCAATCAAGGGAATAATGTATAAGGTACTCACCAGGAAAAGGAATTGAATGAAATGTTTTATTTACATAAAAATATATATAAGAAAATAGAAAGGAAATTATGGATTAATCATTCCATATAGATTTTACTTTATATCAACATCGATAAATATAAATTTTCATACTTAATGAATATAATATTTTTGAATAAGAGGTGTTTGTGAAAATGTATAATGAGATAGAAAATACCATAAGTAATATTTTATGTATAAAATTTAAAAGTGTAATGATATATATAACAAACATTATTAGGAATATATAAATTAGAAAATATTTATGAAAGGAATTTAATGTCACTTAAATAATAATTAAATAACCACAAGAAACCAATTAACTATATTAAACATCATTATTTCAATAGGGAAATAGTCGACCGCAGTGCTTGTTTGTCCTGGTCTGATGGTGGATTATTGGGGGTACATTTCTTGCACAATAATTAGCATCGTGTAACCATTTTCATCATTAAAGGAAACTACCTATAGACCCCTCATCCATAACTGGGTATAGACCTTCTTTCCAAAGGCATTTGGTCAATTTGAGTTTCAAAACTAGTGACACATAATGACATGAATAGGTCGAGAGGATGGGAGGTTGAGCTCATCACATCCATTTATAGGGAATTATTTTCTATATCCGAAATCTCTTATAGATTTATAATATGTCCGAAAATCTCTTCCAAATCCCAATACAGAACAAGTTACCATAAAAATTTAACTATGGGTTATGTATATTTTTTTTAAAAACGAGATGGGTTATCTTTCTAGTGAATCCATCTATATATATCTTAGGTTCTTCAACCATTTCCCACTGATGAATGACTTATTTATATTCTAAATCCATATAACTATATTTATTGATGTTTACTACCACATAGGGAGGTAGTTAATATTCCAAGGAGGGGATTGAGCCATTATGAGGTGTCCTATATATCCTAGGTATTACATGAATCAAAACCCACTTTTCCCATTAAACCATGAAGTTTAATGTCATATAGTGGGGACAATGTTTAAGAATTTAGTTGTCAGATTTTTGAGCTTGAGTCTTGAGGATACGTCCTACATTTATTGGTAATATAAAGAATAAGATTTATCACAGTTCGGTAATTAGCTTCTGACTAGACCAAAGATAGGTGTCTTCATAGAAGGGAGGTTTTTATAATAACACCCATTAGGGCTTGCATTTTGAGTTTTCCCTAGTTTGTGGAGATTCATGTTTTTGATGAGGTGTCAATTGTCATCGATAAACCAATAAGATTTATGCTTGGAATGGAAAACAAGGGATAGAATGTGACCAGCCTCATTCCTCATAGATATGGGGATTATGCATTGGGATTAACATTGAGAAATTTAATATTGAGCTCGAACCTCAAGAATGATTCCTATGTAACTTGGTTATTGAATTAATCAAATTTTTCATAGTTTAACTTTTCAGAGCATATAGAGTTAGGATTATCTTATCATCGGGGCATACATGCTAAGGATGAACAAGGTGATCAAGTCCTAGGATTCTCTTTTGAGATGTCATGATTTCATTCCTAACATGTACTGATTGTCTGCTCGATATTCCTTTACTTCCTAATTCATATGTAGGAAAATGTATCCTTGACATTTTCTAGGACAATCTCATGATCCAACGGGATTTTCCAAGGGATTTCGTATATCTTAGATGCATGAGGGTTTTCAAAATACCCCCATTGACTTGTTTGGATGACATCACAATAATCCGGAGGTTTTCTCTAGAATCCATTGCATGACCTTGAATGGTTTGTCTAGAGGGTGTTGTATGAACCAAATGACTTGACCTAGTGTCCTCGTGAGAGCTAGAAAGAAGATATAGAAGGAATTTTTCTAGTTAGTGTGACTTGTCTCATACGGTTATGTATATCTAGGATGACATGCCTATAGGACATAACGAGACCTTGCTGGCATGCCTACAGGGAATCATGAGAGCCATTTAACATGTCTGGGTGCTATTGTGAGACTCATCTGACATACACTAGTATCAAAATATGATTTGGGTGACACATATAATAGACATTACAAGACTTGTATGGTGAGCCTAGAGGACTTCGCAGGACTGGGGTCACATGTCCGGGGGGGGGGGGGGGGCTTGTGACATTCTTTATCACTTCCAAAGGACTTCACAGGATAAAAACTGTATACCAAAGGAGCAGCATGAGATATAGGATACATTTCTTGGTGTATTCCCATGTCATGGATGGTTCATGCGAAGAATATGAGGATCATCATATATATCTTGTGCACAAGTCTTTGATTTCATTAGTCATTAATCTATCCTTTTATGAAAAGTGTCTTATATTTATTTTATATTATCTAGTTTGAAGTATCACGTGATCCAATAGATATGCGGGATGTTCTTCAAATATCTTAATAGGAGTCCTTCACTTGATCTTATAATGATCATGATAAGTGTTTATGCATGTTGCATTTTCACATCAATTGTACTCCAAATTATACATGACGGGTAACTTTTCTATACATGAGATCATCCTCTTCATAAAATTAACACTAGAGATGGTGTGTCTAAATGTAAAAAATACCTTGCATCCAAGAGGTCAAAGGTTATTATCATGGTAGGTAGAGGTGCTTTTTCATGATGGGGTGGAAGATTTAAAGTCCTCACCACCCAGTTTTTTTCCACTTAGTGTGATTTATCTCATCTGGATCCTAACTGGATTCAGTGAAGGAATTTGAAGTCACTCATGTTCACAAGTCTCTATCATGGATCACATCGAATGTGTCTTAACATGTTTAGCGATAGTGAGAGAACTCCATCAACGCCTCCTTTATTAGAGTATGAATAATTAATAGAGACTTGTTGAAGTATATGGATATGCTAAAGGGCTTCAATATTGTCATATTGATATGACCAAGGGACCTCATGGATTAGGATTCCAATTGAAAGGCCTTCAAGTGATATCAGTTGAACTGTCTATAATATTCAGTGATAAAATTCTAGTTTTTCAAGGGGCCTTCATAGGATTAGGATGACATGTCAAGAAGTATTTTTTATAACATTTCACAAACATTCTTAGTGTGTATCATGAGTTTTACAACCATGATATCCTCCCACATCTTCTTCATTTTATTTTCTTTTTTATTTTAAAAATTTTAGGAGTCATGCGAGATTGCATGAGTAATGTCATAGATAAGTACTCCCTCTTATGGTGATTTGTTTCATGACCAAAAAAGGTCCTTTGGGGATGCATGATCATTTGATGGGAAATTCATTTTTTTTCTTAGGTAGCCATAGAGGGAAAACAGGGAGGCCTTGACATACCCAAGGCTCTTTTCGAGATGAGGATGACATGATGGTGGCTTTCACGGGATAAGAAGACAAATCTCTAGGGTATAGTAGTGTCTTGCAGACATTCCATGGATGCTTCACATGACTTTAATGACCATGAGAGGCTTCCTCGTCTATTATTTCCTTTGTTTTATTCCCCAAATATCAGGGATGTCATGAGTTTTGTTGGATGATGTCGTGGAAAATAATCCTTCCCATCAGTGATGTGTCACATGATCTTTATGACGAAAATTTTCCTCCTAGTTTTGGGATTTGTTTCTTTTATTCGAAGGATTTTTTGATGGGTTGTCTAGTGCCCGCTGGTTGACACTCTGCATGGCCTGGGGGAGCTTATCTAGACACTATCGTGTGATCACTGATTGTGTGGGGTGCCTTTTTAAGAGTAAAAGTAATGATAAAAGTGACTAACTTGGTTCATTCACCAGGTTATCCCTAATGCATGGAGTCCTCATGTGACTTTATGATGGTAATGCGATTGTGCATCCCTTGGAGCCTTACGCGATCCACAGGTCTCATACACCTTTTTTTTGGGAAAATAAAAATCATATCTATGAATTTATTCCTGTATGATTTTTTTGATGATCATTTGGAGGGAATCAATAAATTCCCCACCCCCTCAACAGAGACATCTATAGGGACGAGTGATTGGTTTTGGGGAAAGTAAATGCTCGACTGAGGCTTTGGTATTGTCTTGAGTCGGTGTCTTGGGAGAAGATTGGTTCACTAGGTGACCTTTGTTATTCCAAATAATGCACTATATATATGGGATCAGAGGGATACCTCATTTATCAGAAACCCATCCTTCTAGAGATTGCAGGCCCTACTCTCATCGCGTGTTTTTGTCACAATACTATTATGAAAGATCTTATTGTAAGACCTCATTGCGAGGCTTCTTTAAGAGAATTGTTCTTGAATACTACTTTTTTAGGCACCAAATTTAACCAACTACAAACTTCTCTATTTTAATTGCTTGAACTTTGGCTATGAGGATGCATAATTATCTTGAGGGTTCTCCAAGATCTACTATATTGATCATATGATCTTGTTGCCTTTCATGACGCTCGTGTGACCACTTCCTGGTCACAAAATCATTACTATTCAAGGTGTTATTAAGTTTCACAATTCCTTGAAGGGTGTATGTGAAACATAATACCTTTAGGGGTTAAGAGATTCAAAACCCTTCTTAGTAATTCACAAATTTATTTGTTTTTTCATGTGATACAAATGATGATACCAGAATTCTAGTTATTTGCTTTGAAATGATTTCATTTAATCTATCTGACATATTCCACTTACTTATTTTCATATGGATTATATTTTATATCACACTTCTTCTCGAAAGCTTCGAATAAGGAGGAAAAAGTAGAAATATCCCACCGTGATGCTATAGTATCAAGCATGGATCCTACATGATGCTGCTCTATTGGGTCATAAAAAATGTTTCCGGTAAGATTTATGGGATTTAAATTGACAGAGTATCCCCTTTTAAACTTCTTACACCATTATGGGGTTTCCCTTTCTTATGATTCACCCATACCTCCGTTGAAATAATCATTCATACCTTCTTCTAGGATTCATGGGACCCAAACACCTTCTGGAAGAACATCTCCTAGGGGGGTTATTTTGTCTCCCCAGGGGACTGTGAAGATGAGTATATATTAAAATTTATTCCAAAAAGTTTGATGGTACTGACCACACACCTGACGACTTTCATATGTATTTCTCAATAATGAAGAAGTCTACATCTAATTAGAAGTTCAGGTTGGTTTCTAATTATGAATTACAATCATGAGGTTGCTGTTGTATGGACTCAGGATGGACCTTCAAGGTATAATACATCACTTTTTAATTTGCGAATAGTATGCACTCAACTAGTTTAGCCAAAAATTCTTGTGTGTCCAGTCAAGATGTCCTTTCTGCGATCATATTCAAAGAGAGGATCACCCGATGGTAGTTCTCTGATTTTGGATGATTATTAGTAGGGAGGAGACCGGTGCTGAGATACAACTTCCTCCTTATAATGTAGAAATCATCCTATATCATAGTTTTGTGGATGTTTCTATATGCTTATATCCCAGTGTGAAATTATCAAGACTGGTAAGTCAAGACTATCTACCAATGACTACTGACCACAATCCCAGTCTAGGAAAGAAAATTGTTTCTAAAGGGATGGATTTCCCAAAAGCACCCTCGCATGGAAGTAAAATGTTTTCCAATGTCGGTAAAAGCACCAATGAACATGACTACAACAAATGTAGTGCCAGAGGATGATACTGTTCGAGAGTTATTATTACATATAGTGTCTCAAAAATTGGAATCTTGGAAGTTTTGGACCTCAAAGGATATGATCTAGGGTTTATTGTGTCACACATTGGTTCTTTTTAAAGGTTTATCCTATATCACTTCCCCTATTGGAATCATTTTTATAAACGTCCTGATGAGGTGAGGTTTGTTCCCGGAGACCTCGATGTGGCTTTTTAAAGCATAAAAGATTATATATTTTACTTCGCACTAGTCCCCAAAATGGTTATCTCGGGTATACTGTAGCTTGATGTGGATAAAAAGGGTTACCCCGTTGTAGATGATGTGGTAAATCTAGGCTTAATGATATTTTAAAGGTTCATAGTGCCATTGAAACTATACTGATATCCATTGTGTTTTTATTGGTATAGGGGGAAGCTAATGAAGACTAGATAGTCCTGCCATTCCTGGAATATTCTAGCCATGGAACAACAATGGGGGGGGGATTTAGTAGATATTAGAGGTCCAGTAATAAAGGGTTCCATGGTCAAAATTATTAGATGAGGGAGGTGATTTCTACATTTAAATAAATAGTTTAAATTTCATCACCTTCTAGGGATCCTTTTATAGATGCGGGGAAGAAGAAAAGGAAGTGATCTTCATTGTCAGATCCCCCTCCCTGATAATCCTAATGTAATTGTGGTAATATGCTGTTCTCTTATCTTGGATTATTTTTTCATTACAAATTGATTATAAAAAATGTTTAGGTCCACACCATCTTGATTAAATGAAAAATTATCCAGTCATTGGGATGTAAGAGAGTAATCAATTGCTTCAAAAAACCCTTCGCCATCGACCCAGACCTATCAAAAAGCAGAGGTGCCTAAGGTTCCAGCTCAATCATGGTTGTTTCCAATTGCAACCATTTTAGGGATACCATTTGATTCAGTGTGGATTGATTTATTTCTGTAGGATACTGACAGAGGTAACTATTCTGTTACTACTTTAGCCTTTCCAGATATGAGTTTTGAATACGGTGAATACCTCTTCAAAACTAGACACATTGTTTGTCCGCGTCATACCACTTGAAATTATCATTCTTCTCAAGCAGTCCTCAAGGATGGTGAGTGAAGTATATATTCTAAAAAATAACCAGATGTTCCAAGATTCCACTCATCATAAGGAGTCACTTCTTATCCTAATTATGGGGTTAGGGTAGTGGATGTTTCCAGTGACATGAATGATAAAGTTTTTTTTCTAACCTCGATCATATTCGCCGATTATATAGTGATTCCTTATTATTCCTCCTATAAATGATATCCCATTATTCCCATTACTGTTGTGTCTTCTTCCCCAGGTTTGGGGGCTCAAGATCATGTTACCTTGGGTGTTCCTTTAATTGGATCAACCAATGTAGAGGCTGGTTCTCTCCCATCATCATAAAAAATTATATGTATAGAACATTACCTTAACGACCTGGTCTTGGAATAGATACATTTTCCTTGAATGGGATTAGGTGAAGGCCTCAGGTGTGTTTAATTCCATAAGTGGATGATATGACACATTTTGAGGGTGATTTGGGACTTAGTTTTGCAGACCCCATTGGAGGAGTTGAAGGACCATTTGGAACACCTTTAGTTCATGTTTATTATCGTCGGTTACGATGGTTTAGATTATTCTTCCACTTATCCATCCAAAATCAAATTTTATTTCAAAAGAGAGTACAACAAAACCCAAACTATGGGGTCCTGAAATAGCATAGTCCGAGAGTATCCCCTCTGACCAAATTCATACCCTCAGGTTTTAGACCATTAAAGGAGATGCTATAAGTAGTAATGTATCTCTGGTCTGCCAAAGAGGGCAAATGATCCGTGACCTTGTTACCCTCACACCACGTATGAGAGACTCTGATTTTGTTGCTAATAAGTTCTCTGCATTTACAAACAATATAAGAAATGGACCGAGGAGAAAAACCATTCCTACACAGCGAATCATGAAGGAACTTTGAATCAGTTTCCACGTGGGAGATGTCCAGGTTCTCTTACACGCAAATGGTGAGCCCAGTGAGCATCTCTTTGGACTCAAACTGATGTGAGGTGCCAGTGCCATAGAATGAAGAATATTCTATCACTATAATTCCCTCGAAATCAGGAACCACTCCACCACCTCACATTGCATCCATAACATAAGACCCATCTTAATTCAATTTTAAACATGCCGAAGGAGGGTTCCAGCAAACCCAATTCCCCTATGTCTTGTCATAGCAATGAAGTGGGGCTTGGGTCCTAACATGAAGAAAAAAAAATTGGGATCACCCTACCAATCAGAGATAAGTGAGACCATATTCACTAGAAGGAAACGAGTCCTCACAATTATGGACCTCTCTAAAGGGACATGACCATCGAATATAGCCTGGTTCCTCACCTGCCACAAACTCTAGCACCCGACATTATAGATATCTGCACGATCCATCTGTTCCATACCCACATCAAATGATACATAGAACCATTTATCCAGAAATGGAGCGTCCCTGAGATCCTGAGAATAGAGGGTTGTTAGGTCACCAAAGACAGACCAAACTGCATGTTCCCATTCCCCATCATGGAAGAGATGATAAGAACTCTCATCCCGCCTGATGCTACAATAATGGTATAAAGACGCCATACTGATTCCATGATTCTTGATATTATCGTCAGTGGCAGTGGCCTGATTCCTAATGCTCTGGGACAAAAAATTATACTTTGATGGAATATTTTCACACCACATCACCTCATTCTATCTATTATGGGTAAACTAAGCCGAAACCATCCTTCAAAAGTCCCAGTTGTAAAAACACTTGAGGGAGAGGGAGTAAACATGCATTTATATAGCTCAGAATTGAACACGATAGCTTTGAGGAGGTCATGTTTCTCCCCATCCAGAACAACTTTTGAAAAACTAGGATAGAGGCTTGCTTCCCTTACAAAGATCAGAGGTGCATGGCATCTTGGGAATCCAAGAATAGATCCTTCCCAGTTGCAGCTTCAAAAGGGGATTTCCCCTACGCCAACCGGCCAAAGAAAGTATTTTTAATGAGATTGAACCAGAGGATAGATAAGAAACCTGAAGGGCATGAAACGACCATGCACCACCTACACATTGATCCCAAAAATGAAGGACTTTTACCTTTCCAAATGATTTTGATCCTCAATAATCTCCCACGCGAGTGTGCATCCATGTTGTGGGGTGTGCTCTGTAGACTCATAACAGTGATCCATCGGTCGTAGAAGGGTCTTTCCAGCCTATCCCACAAATCCCAATGCCTATTTCCTTCCGACTTGGCATCCCATAGGAAAATGCAATGAACCTTGTCAATTGTTGTTATAAATCCTCATGGCACGTAGATGGAAGCCAGTGCAGGAATGAGAATGGAGGACAAAACACTTTTAACCAGAGCAATGTGGCCCCCGAATGAGAGGAAACAATTCTTCCATTTGAGAATGTGGATCATTATCTGGATAACTATCTAATCGAAGTCGTGAACCTGAAGCATTCCTGAGGAGATGGGCATGCTCAGGTAATCCATGGGAAAGGGGATGCATTGCATGTTGAGACGATTGCACAAGGAGGAAATACATCTAGGTGAGCACCTGTGAGATATGAAAATGTTACTTTTTGTATTGTAGATAACATTCCGACTCCCATAGCAGTAGGCCTCCAAGATGGTTTTGATGCCTCGAACAATGTCCCTTCCTCCATTCATGAATATGACCATGTAGTCCGCAAATATTACATGGGTTATCGGAGGGAGAATCATCTTCCTTTTATAAGGCTGGATGTCTCCATATGAGAGGCCTCAGTTGATAAGACGACTAAGAATATCCTGCACTAGGATGAAGATACTGGGAGAGCACAAGTCTCCCTACAGATGGCCACTCACCGCTTAAAAAAATTCATGATACTTCCACGAGAAGGAAACCTCCAACCACAAAGAGATGAAGCTCCTAAAAAGGAGGCCAACAACCTTATCTGAGAACCCCTTAGCTGCTACAGCTCTGTTAATAAAACTCCATTTCATCTTATCATAAGCATTGTTCATGTCCAGTTTGATCACCAAGTTCGATCCATGGGTCTTGATGTTTATGTATCTCATCACCTATTATGCTAGAGAAATAGAACCATGGATAGATCGGCCCCTAACAATCCCATGTTTCTCAATAGAGATACACTAGGGTAGGAGAGTAGATAGTATATGGTTAATCACACTCACTAGAATCTTATATGGGAAGTTCCATAAACTCACTGGCTTGTAGTGGGACAAGGAAGAAGGGTTCTTAATATTTGGAATGAGGCATAGGGTGGTAGCACTTGCAACCCGAGACAAGATCCCTCCGTGGAAATAGTCCTGAATCCCTGCCAAGATTTCCCCCTTAACCACACCCACACCCTCTAAAAAAAGAGCCTGGAAAATGATCCGGTCCAGGTGCACTATCAGGGTTCAAATTCATCATCGCCTTATAAATTTCTTCCTTGTTCGAGATCACCTCTATGCTAACATTATCCTGGTGAGACACTAACATGGAAATATCCTCCAAGAAATCCTCATGGTCACTAGGATAATGATTGGGCATCCTTGGGTTAGGACCAGCTAGATGGTCCATAAATAAGCTATATCTCATGACCCATACAATCTCTTAATCCTCTACGTACATCCCATGCTCAAGAAGAATGTTGTAGTTTGTTCTTTCACCGCATTTATTTGATGAAGGAATAGAAAAATGATATGTTTTTCCCCCTCATAAAACCATTTCACCTGATAACTCTCCCGATTCAGATCCTCCTATTTAAGAATAAACTCCACCCAGCAAGCATTCTTGCCAACAAAATCATTGAACACTGAGTTTTTTCAGACCTCCTTGATATTGGATTCCAGGTTTTCAATACTCTACTTCATGTTTTCCATATCCTGGTCGAAGGGACGGAGCTCTCGGGCCCATTCCTGAAGCTTGTACATCAGTCGCCGTAGTTTGTTATGGAGGGCCACCTTGTTGTGCCCATGAGTAGGCTCTCACCACAGTTCCCTAACCAGCTAATGATACTCAGGACAATGAGACCACTAGTTGTAGAACCTGAAGGACTTATGATAATACTACCCAGGAGAAAGAGAAACCGGTAAGGGATAATGATTGGATATACATCATTCAAGGTGGGTAACATTGTCACTTAGAAACATGATTATGCCAGATGAGTTGGACAAACACCGATCGATTCTGCTCCAGCTTCATCTTCCACATCCCTGGTTATTGCACCAAGTAAAATGGGCTATCAAGTCCCTCCTATCAAGAAGAACCTTACCCGCCATGAAGTGCACAAACTCCAGGCTTGCATGTTGGGGAAAGACCCCTCTCCATTTCTTCTCCCCCGGGTCAAGTGTTGTGTTGAAATTCCCCGTCACAAACCATGTAAGATCCTGCAGATCGAATAGTCCATGTTCATTCCACAACCTCTGACAGACCACAACGTTACAACTACCATAAAAAAATGAAACATAAAAGTTCTCCATTCCCATGGTGACTTTATAGGTAATAAATTGGTCACCCGTGTTAATCATAACCAATGAAACCTCATTGTTCTAGAAGATCTAGATGTGTCACTTGATCGAATCATCGTTCATGGCACCATGCATCATTACCTTGTGACTAAACTCCTTGATCATTGTTGGGTTCTACTTATGCTCAAGCACAGATACAATAGAAATTTTTTGTTTCTTAACATCAGAGGCAAGTAAATCAGACGTCACTCTAGCACCCAAACCACATGCATTCTAGATAAGTAAAGATAACATTAAAGAAAGAGGAGCCCGAATTTTTCCCCAAGCTCAATGGTCTTATTACACTGAGAGGAGGATCCATACTTGTGATATCTTGAATGTGTATGCGTGAAAACCCCTTGGCAATGGGGAGATGAACCCAGGGAAAAAAGAGTAACGAGAACAATAGGAGTAACAGGAGAGGAGGATTATCTCGCCCCTTTCAACATCGATGGGTTCAATAGAGGATAGAGAGTGGGGCCATCCGGAATTCCACTATAAAACATATGGGGGAAAACATTCGAATAGACATCACGAGAAGGAGAGATGAGTACATCCATAGTAACCAACTCCCCATGAAAAAAAGGGAGGATATATTGAGCAGGCAGGGAGAAGACCCATAGGTCCAGAGAGGATATAAAATAGGCTAAGAGAATATATCTAAACCACATAGAATCAAGAATCAGAGGGATGATCAAGGATGTAGAGAAGGTCGAGACCTACGAGGAGAGTGCCCCTGGCTTTAAGACCTCAAGATCCTTTCATGAAGAAAGATCCATAGTTAGAGAGAGATGAACCCCAAGCATTGGATCATATGAGGGCCCTGGGGAATCCCCTGGATCTGGGACCGAACCATGACCTGGATAAGACTCTAAGGCACCAGGGCTAGGAAGAGCACGGACACCACCCTAAGGAGACATTGGAGCCGAACGATGGCCTCCATGCTACTAGTTTCTACAAAAGACCTAGAGTGCCCCTGGAGGCAATAAGAGGAACATAAGATAGGAAATCCCAGGAACCCAATAAGTTGATCCCAGTCTTCCACAACCTACAACTTCAAAAAAAAAATGTCCGGAATATGCGGGGAGAGATCCAAATCCATGAAAATGTAGGGCACCATTATATCCCCACACGAGAGGGTGCGATCGTCCGCACATATAAATCCCTCGAGAGAATCCCCTAAGGCCTTAAGAAGGGCGCCGTTTTGGAAGGGAAGGGGTAAACCAGGGAGCCCAAGCAAAACTGCAGAACAAGAACTTTCCTTACCATTATGTGAATTCTTCGACTAGGGAGCCAAGATGAACCTCCACTGCCCAAAATATCTATCCAACCAGACCGTAAGAGGTCAAAAACCACCTGAAAACCTACAAGGAAGGTTTTTACGCCGCAAAACGACCCACCAAAGTCCACTTGAGACAAGCGGCCACATCCGCAAAAATCCTCAGGGGGAACCTCCCCCGCAACATAGGATCCTACCTGAGCCACCACCTGAGAAATTCAGCCACACCGCTGGGAAGCAGATCTTCTAGGAGCCACTAGATGAACCATGCGCTGCATCACAAAAAGATCTTACTAGTTTTCTTGACATGTGGAGGGGACCTAGGGGAACCTAAGGGTCAAGGGGCGCAGTGCCTAAGATGTCACCGAAATCAAAGGTTTTCAGAGACAGAGTCGATGCCCGAGCACTGCTAGCCGAGGAAGCAACGGTCGAGACATTTTGAAAAAAAGCAGGTGCATGAGGCATGTTATTTTGATCCATGAGATCCTTTTTTTCATATTGTAGTCAATATTTATTCCACTCATACCTGGGTAAAGGAAGTTGTCTCTCATACAGAGAAGAAGAGAGACCTCAAATTTAAGGTGAAGGTTACTGAGGCATCCAATTCAGTGAAGTAGAACTATGACAAGGTTGTGAATGAAGAATCTTAATGTTAAATAGATATGGCCACACATCAGACATAGTCAATAATGATAAGGATAAAATTTTTCATTTTCAATATGAAGTCGATCATATTTAGTCTGAGATATGTAGTCTTCCAGCATAGTTATCCCTACTTCAACATGAACTACAAATATTAGATAAGGTTATGCTGGAGAAATAGGGGCATCTTGATGTGGTAAAAAAGGAACCTCTTGAAGACATTTCTGGGACAGAGGGGTTTCAATAGGTTGCAAAGGAATAAACTGAATGAGCTGATCATCTACGCCCATATATGACTACCTTGGAAGAGAGACGTGCAACAAATAAGGACTCATTCGAGCACATATTATGATATTATTATTACATTTTAATCATTCTTTATTTCTTATGTTTCTAGGAAATAAACCGACATTTGGAGATTCTTCCATTCATTGCACACTTTATCTGTAAGATGGGGTTTTTGAACTTTAATGGTGTTGTTTGGTTTTATTTTCATTTATGATATTATTGAATATTTTATTTGTTAGATTTTATGAGAACTGTGAATACTACACATACTTTGAATAATATCAATTAAACCTAAATTCTTGGATATGAATAGTTAAATCATAACCGATTCCTTTTGATAAGTGCTCATGAATTCACACCAACACGTGACTCATTACAAATTTATCTACTCTAGCTATCCTAATATTAAATGAATCAATGAACAAAAAATGGGTAGAATAAATGACCAGGAGGGAGAGTTCTCTCTATTTTCTAAACTGATAGTCCTTTTGAGCATAGATTTATTTTAAAGTCCCAATGGTGGTGCTTGCATGATTTTCATTTATTGAAGGTCAAATTTTTCTCATTATATAATTTAGGGACTTTTATTTTGTACCTTCATCACTTTAGTTTAGGGTATTTTAACTTAGAACTTATATTGATTTAGTTTATGGTCTTTTATCTCAGAAATGATATTACTATATTTTAGGGTCTTTTAGCTCCAACATGGGGTTGCTTTAGTTTAGGTTCTTTAATATTGGATATGGTATTATTGTACTTTAATGTATTTTAGCTCGGACATGTTATTTTTGTAGATTATGGTATTTTAGCATGCCCCTTATATCACTTTAGATTAAGGTATTTTTTCTCAGACCTGATCATCAATCATGGAATATGGTGAAGACATGCCAGGATTGAACCAAAATGCTTTAGGATATTTGGTTTTTCCATGGTGATGTTGAAACTCACAAGGATCAGAATTTTTTTTTGGAGAGTGACACATTTGGTTAACCACCATAGGTGCATATTCATGAGCCATATTCATACATGCATAGTCAATAAAAGGAACTATTGAAGATGGGTATCTTTTCTAGGGGATATGGAAGATTTAAAGAGGTAATATTCATTTTGGGGTAAAATATTAGGGATAATAGGTCATCTTGGATTTTTGGAATATGGGTGATGTAATTCATAACCCAAAAGTTTGAGTCAAGATTATTAGATGGGGAAGACATGGCGGGTATATCCCTTGACATTCTATGATTCAAGGTTCCCCTATAGTGCTTCCATGTCTCATAATGATTAGAACTCCTTTTTTGAAAGAAGGAGAAGCCTTTAGTTGGTTGATCGGGGCCCTTATGTATTAGTAGAATGGTCTGAAAAAATATGATATCCACTTCTTTTTGGGAGCCATTAATGACTTATGAAAACTAAAACATCCAGATGATGAGGTTGGATATAAAAGGAAATGTCTCCAAGAAGGGTTATTTCACCCTAGTGTGGTTCATATCTTTATTTTGAAGCTAAATCGCTACTCGTGGTTTTGAATCATGCGGTGTGGGCCCTTAAAGTCTTAGTAATGGAGTATAGAATTATATCCTTGATAAAGGGTACAATACACGATGTCGTAACTTTGAGGATGTTGAACCCATTTAGATATTTTGGTACAGATATTGTAATTCAAGGGTGAATGTTATTGGATCATAAGGATGACATGGGATAGTCATACCAAGTGTATTTCTGACACACTAAGGTGTTGAGTTCTTCTGCAGTGATTTTAGGGACCATAAGGATTGGAATTTCCCTTTTCTATAGTTACAAATTGTTTTTATTACCATAAGGAAATATCAAGTGGCCATATACATGCATGAGTGGTCAAGAAAAGGGTCTCTTGAAGTTCGATATCTTTTCCATGGGCCTTGGAAGGTTTACGGTGATCTAAGGAACCCAAAATAATGAATTGTGATTTGCAGGAAGTGTAATATCCAAGAATGGTTTGAGCAACCAAAATGCTGCATCACCACATAGAGAACATATTATCAAGGCGAAAAGATGTGAAAAATCACTAATATAACTTTTTCTTGAACTTAGGTGGTATAGCGAGCATAACTAGTGTTTTACTAGGGCTACATAGTAGCCCCTATAATCTTTATTACATATTTATTTAGGACCCAATTGTTTTCCTAAACTATGAATAAGAAGAGTTTAGTGGGAGAAGACACGACCTTTCCTCAGGCATCCCTTTGTGAGTTTTCGACATGAAATGTTTTGTGTCTCTTTCAATAGTCGTTTATGTTCTTTTGAGTTTATCCATTATAGGATATAGTTTATCGTCATACATCTTTGAACAAAGTGCATGCATTTTATGGTCATCATTCACATGGATCTAATATGGGAAACGGTGTACAAGAGAACAGTTACAATACCTAATTTTGTGAGTACCTCATCATCCCCCTTAGTGCGGAATGAAAATATTGTAAATCTTAGGCCAAGGATTTCAAGTCATGAGTAGTTATATAGGATAGTCATAACATGAATAGTTCAGGCACATTGAGGTGTAGTGTTATTCCATGGTGATGTCAAGGATATCATGGATATGAATATTCTTTATAAAGAGTGAATCATTTGGTTGAAGACTAATGGAACATATGAAGGAGATGTAGAAAAACAGACATAGTCAAGTAAGGGGTCCCTTGAAGTTGTTTAACCTGTCCATGGTCTATGAAATATTTACATAAATTTTAGGTTCTCGATACATGAATTACATTTTATATATGGAAGTTATTAAAATACAGTAGAAGCACCTCATAATCTAGTGGACTGGGGTGAGGATAATCTTATCCATTGACAAAGGATGAAACATCGGTGATGGTCTGAATAGTTTATTATAATGTAGTGGGGATGTATTTTCTTCCATGTAGTTTAACTTCATACTGTAAGGACATATTCCATATATTTTGTCAACATATCGTAAGGACATGTTCTATGCTGTTTATTGTCATGTGGTAAGGATGTGTTCGATTATATTTATTATCATTCATTAATGACATTTTTTCCTCGATGTGAAATGGTAATTTTGTGGTTGGGATAATGAATAGAATTATGGGTATCGTTGTATATCCCATAGTGATTAGAATCAAACCAAACATAGTCATTAAGAAGGTTACCTATGCAGGCCTAACCCATACACAGAGAGTGGGGAATGTTTATATTATTTTTGCGATTGGACCCAGAGATGGAGACTCTGGTGTCGCGTCATATGCTGTGAGGATTAGAATCAAGTCACACATAGTTCTTGGATGGGAAATTCCCTACACAGGTCTAACCCATTTTAAAATGTGGGAATTTTTTCCGTAGATTGTTGTAGTAGGTCCCTAAGACCATTGATCCGAGCATCACTACATATCCTATGATGATAGGAATCAATCCCCACATAGTTCATGAGTAACTAGGTAGTTTAACATCATGTAACAAAGACATTGTATTCCCGACGTGAAAAGAGGTGTGTTAGTTGACTTAAAGATATAAATATGGGTGTCAGTAGATATCCTATGGTAATATGAATCAAGTCATATGTAGTTATTGAGGGAGAACATTCCAACACAAGTCCGACCTATATGTAAGAGAGGGTTTTTTTCACATTTTTACAACTGGACCTAGGATTAATTATCTAGGAATCACTATGTATCATGTTCTGTCCGGAATCAAGTCACAATTGTTTCTTGAATATAGGTGTTTTGGGAGACCAACACCATCAATGTTGATACTCTCAGGATAGGTCCATGGGAAAATGTAATTTTTTTGTCTTTTATGGGACATTAACCATGTAGATTAAAATCATGCAGTGACAACTCAAGGAATAACTTTTACAGTATTTCATTTAGGACCATGATGGGAATGTCATGAGCTAATATTTATTGTCCTTATAGGAAATCCATAACCAAAATTCATAATCTCACATGATATATACTTGGTGTGAGAAACAAGGAACATACATGGTATCTCTTGACATGAATAGGAAGCCAAAGCCTAGAAAGGGGAATTTTCTATTGTGTGGTGGTGGACCAGTATATAGGATCAAGGTGTCTCTACACATATCATTGGAAATGAGAATCAAGCCATAAATTGTTCTATAATACACTTTTGGTTTAATTTCATGTAGAAAGGACATTTGCAGTGCAGTTATAACATCTTATCATAAGGATGTGAGTGAATTGATGTGAAAGAGGAGAGCTGTTGTTGATAAATCCAATAATGGATGTTTAGACATCACTATGTACCCGATGATGGATGGAATCATTCCAAAAATAATTCTAGATAACCTATATAGTCTAATTTCATGTGAAAAGTACATCAACCATGTAGTTTAATGTCTTTTGTAAATGACGTGGGTGTACATTTTAGTGTCATGTAATTAAGACTACTCTTTATAGTTTAATAGAATGTGGTCAGGATGATTTAAGGAGGTTTAAACTGATTTGGATTCTTTATCTAATGAAATCCATGAAAATTATTTCTTGAGAAATCTTGCATTGGTGGGGGGTGTAACAAACTCCCCGCCCATTGTGGCCAATAAATAAGATCCACTCTAGTTGACCTTATGTATTATGTAAGGGCCATCCAATTTGGGTTAGAGTTTGGATGGATTCATTCCTAGAATCAGTAGGTTTTTGAACACCAACACCAGTTATCCTTATAGGAATGAATTAAGGAGAACATTTTTATTGAAGGCTTGTGCTATCCAATTCTGATGGACCATAGGGTTGTGCAACATGCGCAGCCTGTTCCCATTGAGCCACTACAACTCTTCAAGAGGCTTCTGCGATTGGTCATCATCTGAGATTGTTTGCAAATGGCTATCCCCTATGAAGGTAACTAGACTTATATGGGATATACTACCTAATTTTCATTCACCAATGACTGTGGCGTTTATTGTGTATTAGTATCAGTGGTGATATGGTCATCCCATAAATCATGGATAACTTTTTTGTCACGACCCGTCCTCGGGGCTCGTGCCGTGACTACCCCAAGCCCGCCTTCCATAGGACAGGGGCTGGCGACTAGCACCAAGGCGTAAATCCCTGTAAAAAGGGAAGGCATTGCCTTTGTAAAGTAAACAAACACCACAGAGTAAGCAAGCAGAAGAAGTAAACACTAAGTAAAACTGAGTACAACAGTATGTGCGGAAAAGTAAGTGGGCCAGTATACAAACCCAAACTGAAAGTAAAGTACAACTGGAAGGGAAAACAACAACTGAAAAGTAAAGCCGCAACGTCGAGTTGTCCATTGGAAATCCCACCTGAAGGGTGAGTACAGATAGCCTCCACTGCTTCTCAGGTCCAGCCGACCGCTCCGAGTACGTCCCGCCCAGTGGTCCACCTCCAGGTACCGTCCTACTCCGCAAACCTCAACCAGGATCAGCGCTATCCGTCGTCTGCAACCAACACAACGTAGTGTGGGCATAGCCCGTGCAGGGGTGAGTATAAGCTACTCAGTAGGGACCCCGAGACCCCCGAAGGTCTCCCAAAATCCACAAAGGAAAGATACAATCACGAAGTAACATACGGCACCGCTTAGGTATATGCCCATACATATACCTAAGTCATCAATTCTCGTTCGGCTCCAACATCCGAGACCAAGTACAACCCAGTCCACACAGGAAAGCAAAACGTAAATCCACACAGGATAGCACAACACAATCCACATAGGAAAGCAAAACGTAAATCCACACAGGATAGCACAACACAATCCACATAGGAAAGCAAAACAGGATTCAGCTCACACATGTATACTTCTTCGAAAGACGATAGAGATGATCACTGATCCATCTAAGTCGTCGGACCCACAAAGGATCGATAGGTACTAACCCCCGCAAAGACTCACACAGGATCTGTAGGCGCTGACTCACACAGAACCGTTGAGCGCTGACCCACACAGGATCGGACCCAGATCGGTAGCACTGATCCACATAGGATCGCTGAGTGCTGTAGTCGTCGTCGTCGAATCCACTGAGGATCTCTGCACAGTCGTCATCGCAGTCACAGTAGCAGTCGCAGCCAGCTCTAGGGTTCCCGCACACAGCAAGCTCGTTCGGGAGGGTCCGCTCCACAAGCCGAGAGGCTGATACATCAACTGTCACATAGTCCAGAGTTGATGTATCCAAAAGTTCCGTATCGTCAATAGGAACTCAACATCGCAGACGGCGCGTCGATCGGACGCCCGGTCTGAGAGTTATTGGCTTTTTCGTCACAGGGGCCCGGTTGGTTTTTAAGGCAAAACCAACCCGACCGTACTCCAACTACATCCAAACCTCGGGCGGAGTATGCCAAAAGATCCGTCTCACTAAGAGGAACTCAACAAAAATGATGGCACGTCAATCGGACGTCCGTAGCTCAAGATATGAGCGTTTCCGCTCCGAGGGCCCGGTTGGTTTCGTGTACGAACAAACCCGACCGAACTCAAAGTATTCCGAAACCTTGAGTGCGATATACCGAAACGACCGTCTCGATCCAAGGATCACATCACCACTGACGACGCGTCGTTTGGAGGTTCTTAGCCCGAGTTATGGGCATTTGAACCCAAACAGTCCGATAACGGGGGTTTCGGGCCCGGACCGACCCGACCCGAGACCCCCCAGTTGGACTGTTTGGGTTCAAATGCCCATAACGCGGGCTACGGACCTCAAAACGACGCGCCGTCAGCGGCGATGCGATCCTTGGATAGAGACGGTCGTTTCGGTATATCGCACTCAAGGTTTCGGAATACTTTGAGTTCGGCCGGGTTGGTTCGTACACGAAACCAATCGGGCCCTCGGAGCGGAAACACTCATATCTTGAGCTACGGACGTCCGATTGACGTGCCGTCGTTTTTGTTGAGTTCCTCTTAGTGAGACGGATCTTTTGGAATACTCCGCCCGAGGTTTGGATGTAGGTGGAGTACAGTCGGGTTGGTTTTGCCTTAAAAACCAACCGGGCCCCTGGGACGAAAAAGCCAATAACTCTTAGACCGGGCGTCCGATCGATGTGCCGTCTGCGACGTTGAGTTCCTGTTGACGATACGGAACTTTTGGATACATTAAATCTGGAATATGTGACAGTTGATGTATCACCCTCTCGGCTCGTGGAGCGGACCCTCCCGAACAAGCTTGCTGTGTGCGGGAACCCTGGAGCTGGCTGCGACCGCTACTGTGACTGCGATGACGACTGTGCAGAGATCCTCAGTGGATTCGACGACGACGACTACAACACTCAGCGATCCTATGTGGATCAGTGCTACCGATCCTGTGTGGGTCCGATCCTGTGTGGGTCAGCGCTCAACGGTTCTGTGTGAGTCAGCGCCTACAGATCCTGTGTGGGTCCAATCCTGTGTGGGTCTTTGCGGGGGTTAGTACCTATCGATCCTTTGTGGGTCCGACGACATAGATGGATCAGTGATCATCTCTATCGTCTTTCGAAGAAGTATACCTGTGTGAGCTGAATCCTGTTTTGCTTTCCTATGTGGATTGTGTTGTGCTATCCTATGTGGATTTACGTTTTGCTTTCATATGTGGATTGTGTTGTGCTATCCTGTGTGGATTTACGTTTTGCTTTCCTGTGTGAACTGGGTTGTACTTGGGCTCGGATGTTGGAGCCGAACGAGAATTGATGACTTAGGTATATGTATGGGCATATACCTAAGCGGTGTCGTATGTTACTTCGTGATTGTATCTTTCCTTTGTGGATTTTGGGAGACCTTCGAGGGTCTCGGGGTCCCTACTGAGTAGCTTATACTCACCCCTGCACGGGCTATGCCCGCACTACGTTGTGTTGGTTGCAGACGACGGATAGCGCTGATCGTGGTTGAGGCTTGCGGAGCAGGACGGTACCTGGAGGTGGACCACTGGGCGGGACGTACTCGGAGCGGTCGGCTGGACCCGAGAAGCAGTGGAGGCTATATATACTCACCCTTCAGGTGGGATTTCCAATGGACAACTCGACGTTGCGGCTTTACTTTTCATTTGCTATTTCCCCTTCCAGTTGTACTTTACTTTCAATTTGGGTTTGTATACTGGCCCACTTACTTTTCCGCACATACTGTTGTACTCAGTTTTACTTAGTGTTTACTTCTTCTGCTTGCTTACTCTGTGGTGTTTGTTTACTTTACAAAGGCAAGGCCTTCCCTTTTTACCGGGATTTACGCCTTGGTGCTAGTCGCCAGCCCCTGGCCTATGGAAGGCGGGCTTGGGGTAGTCACGACACGAGCCCCGAGGACAGGTCGTGACAAATAAAGTTATGGGGGGCCGTTTGAACCGGCCGGGGGAATTTAATTCCCCCGACCCCTTCCCTTTCCGGCCGGCCCGACCTGGCCGGCCGGCTCCTTCTCAACGGGACCGGCAAAGGCCGGTCCCCTTCCGGCTCCGACACCGGCGGCCCGGAACCGACCTCGGCTTGGTTCATCCGGCACGGCGCGACGGCGCCGCACCCCTCCGCCGCGGCCCCGCTCCGGCCGCGGTGTCTTCGGTTTTCTTCGACGTGGCGCGACGACGTCGCGTCCTTGAATTTTACGGGTCTTTACATTTTTCTAGTCCAAAATTCTTATAATAGTTAACTATATTTTGGAGTATGTTCTATATAGTCTTATTGAAGGCCTTTATCTATCCAATCACCACTGCATGATTGATATACGAGTGATTGGAATCGATGTTGTAGTCCTGGTAATGTTTCTTCAACTCTGTAGACCATATGTTGGTGTCGTTATCCATTAATATTTTTTGATGGACCTCAAACCTAGTAATGATATGGGAATTTTTGAAGTTGATGATGTTCTTCATCCTAACATATTTGAGGGGTATCATCTTATCCCATTTGTAAAAGATGTTGTTTGTAGTAAGGATTAATTGATCTTCATAGTTATGGCTTAGGGATATGGATGCACAACATCCATCCCCCAAATAAAGAATCAAAACGAATATTTGGGCGTGTTTTGAAATTTCAAGGGTTTATGGATGAAGTTTTCATGTATCTAGAATTAATGAAATTTTGTGTTATATTCCAAATAGTCCCATATCATGGTCTATAAATAATATCCCAACCTTCATATTTGGTGGGAGAACCTAGTCCCAACCTCCTTGTATATGAATTTCTATTCATTCAGACCACTCTCCATGGTAAAGCTCACTACACGATGTGGAATTTGTTTCCTTCCAGCTCTACCTTTCGGAAGCGTCAAATTTTGGAAATAACCAATTTTTCACTCCATCCATATAGGTGTCGAAATTTGGTCATCATGCTCTAGGGAGGTGTTGAATTTATTGATGTCATTTATATCAAATATGATAATCGAAGATTCCATTCTTCAATGTGTGATATAGAATTTTTCTTCCTCCTGATTAGGCTTAACTAGGACAGTGGCTGCAACAACCAATGCATCGATATGAGAATTATTTGATTAGGGAACATGATGCAATGTGGTCTCAAAAGGGAACACTAGAATCACTCTTATGATGTATCCAATAAGGAGGACCCGTTCTTCTTTTTAATGGAATATTCAACATTGATTTATTTAAACAATAATTTCAAACCCCCTTTGGTGTTCAGGTAGGATATTTGCAGCTGTAATGACAATTCCATGCCAGATATGAGGGATTATTATCCTTTCTCATTATTAATGCACCATTCGGATAATGAGAAAGAGTAGGGAAAAATTTCTTTGTCTTGAGAGACAAAAACAATCCCTAATCCAAACTAATTGAGCTTCAGGTTTTCTATCCTTTTTATAATAGGGAATTAGGAGGTACCATCAAAATAAATCTCCCATGTACATGGATTGTCATGGGGAAATAATACCTCCTCATATAAAAGCTAAGTGTCAAATACTGTATTTTCTACAGAAGGATGTCTTATAAAGAAATCAGTATGGACTTTTCACACTCACTAATTTACATGATATGAACTAATTATCATATTGGTAGATAATGACCACCCACTAGGCTGAGCACCCAATCAACATCAGATGTACAAGGATGTACTTGAGTGGATCGACATGAGAGACAAGATAGAATTTGTTGTGTTATAATTAATACTTCATCTTTTTCACTATGATGATGAGTTAAATGTTGTTCTTCACGACATCAGAGTATCGGGTCTCAGTACCTTGCATTGTTTGGATGAGTTAGTAGAGAATTTTCTAACAACCCACATTAGTTTTTTATAAGAGGAGGGTACCCAGTGAGAGTTCCATGGAAGCTACATATAAGATAAGGGTCCTCTCTTCCACTTAAGAAATTTGAACTGGTGGTTGTATGAGATACTTTTTGAGGTTTCCAAATTCTTCTTGGTAGTCATCTTACTATAGATAGGTGATTCCCTTTTTCATTATCCCGTTGAAGGGGAGATATTTTCTATAAAAGATTATATTGGATGCTTTATTTATGTGAGGGTCCATTGGAGCCCCTTATTTTGTTGAGATTTAGGGAGGGGGTGAAATTCCTAATACATAACTACTCTTTTCTGGGTCAACTTTGATACCACCGTGGAATGACACAAAGCCAATGAACTTACCTGATGTTACCCTAAAGGAACATTTCAATGGTTTCTTCTTTAGATTGTGTTGTTGTATCTTGTCGATGAATATTTAGATTAACTATTGGGATTGGAACACCATACCAATGACATAACATTTGACTACCCTTAAAAAAATGATTAAATATATGATGCATTGTTATTTGATAGATGGTTCTATCTTTCAATAGACAAAATTCCTTGACTAGAAAGTAAAAGACAACATAAGGCACCCTGAAGGTAGTGTCATCCTCATCTTCAAGGGCCATATTTATTTGATTTTACCCTGAGTACCCATCCATAAAAGAAATGGCCTGAAATCTTGTAGTTCCATTAAGAGTTCTATGATTAGAAATGGGAAGTTTTCCTTTGGGAAATTATGATTGAGGTCCCTAAAATCAATTCATAACTTAATATTCCCATTATTTTTCCTTGAAGGGATGATGTTGGTAATCCATATTGTTTAAAGAGATCACATATTGGTGCTATTTTATAAATGAAATATAAATATCATTATATTTAATGGGAATGGAGAAACTAATCATAGTTGGCCATATGTCTTCTTACGTTCCCATATTCACTTGTCTGAGGTCACTGATGGTGGTGGATACACCTTCCTCAAATGCTAGAGAGGTGTTCTTGAGATTATCCTCATATTCCCCAAATTATGAGCATGTGGAGACATCTTAAGAGGAATATTACAATATGAGAGATTCACTACCACAATTGCGGTGAGAGAGATCATAGAAAGAGACATCATTATCCCCTATTTCCCAAGTCATTGAAGAGAGATACGAAAACTGATTTCCTTTTTCACTGTCTCTGTGTACATTAAAGGTTTGTTCCTATGTGATCTTGTATATCACCTTGAATAGATTTATGGGGAAAACATAGTCATTGCCCAAAAAGCACTAGAGATTTGCTGGGGCCATCCCAAAGAAATTAAGTGATGCAACATGTATATCACCATCTACCATTGGTTGTTTTTAATTTCTTTTGTATAATTGAATTCATCATATTTGGATTTTCAAGTATCAAAGGGGGATTATCACCATGTTGTATGTTGACATTTCCATTGATGGGGTATTTCAGACACCGATGGAATATTGATGGTACTCCAAAATGGATTTGGAACCAGGGCCTTCCATGAAAGAAATTATATGAAGTTTCTTGTTGGATAACCATAAACATAGAATTATCTGTGAGATCCCCAAACCGAGTCTCCATTTTGATCATTCCAAGAGATCAATTTTCATGCGTGTCATACCCTTGAATGGTAGGCTTTGTGTGAAATAGGTCCCCATCTCCATATCCCAAACGTCGGAGGTTTCAAACTGGGATGAGATTGATCTCATATCCATTTCCAATTAGGTCCCTTTGGACATCAACATTATTGAATCTTCCCAAAAAATATAGGGTCCAATTGTGTCCTTGAAGGGCCTCTTCCTTATCCTGATCAATCAGTGATATGGCGACATGGAATTATGATGAAATTGTCTCCACTTGATAAACCTCAGCTGTAGTGACTCCTATCTAAAATTCATGCGGCCTTCATAGGGCTTTAATGAGTTATTCCTTGAGTTATTTTGATAGACGGAGTGCATCTAGGATTGATAGCTTGGTTGGGAAAACCACAAGTTGTTTCATAACATTGTATTTTTATCTAAAGGTTAGTGCTATTCTCAGAAACATGGATCTCAGGATCCAAAGATTTTGAGGTGGATAGTCCTGGTTCTTATGATTAATTCAAGGAAGCATATATTGAAAATGGTTCATGTCACACCATCCTTCACTATGGCTGAGGTTGATCAGAATATTTAACCCCCTCTCTGTGGTCATGTAAGGCAATGGGATGCGATGAATTTTTGGGGTTATGGGACACCTCCCTATCTCTTTGGGGATACTGTAACACTTTTACATGCATCTTAGCTACATATATGTTATCCATTGGCTCATGACTAGAATATTGGGTCCAAACACATCTATGTTGTCTCGTGTATCCATGTTTAAGGCATATGAAACCTCTCGTTCAATAGTTATATGAGGTAAACACATATTATGATTCATATTCATCATCATAGAAGTGGTTTTCCAAGTGTATAACACTGAAATAACCAAAGACAATCTCTTCTTATTGCGAGGATTATATTTGGGGGGCAATTCCCATGCTATAAATGTTGTGGGGAAGAAATATTTTATAGTTAGATCTTTCATTTCAGAAGAATATAACTCCTCACATTCTACTTCTTCATACTCTTGGTGGTCACTCACAATTTTTGGAGGCTAATTGGACGTTGCATCCTTGGGTGGTGGAGATGTTATGGTTATACACAGATCTACTCTCAGGATGGAATGATCAGAATCAACTAATTTTTGAGTCATCCAGTTGCTGAACATCCTCTCACACCTGGCTAGAACGTTATACCTATAACCCTCTTCTTCTGATTAGGCAATGGTTATACATGACACCTTCTCTGAGGAATTATCTTACACCACATTTCAGGAATCGATCATGACTTCAAGGAATTTTTAAGGAAAAATATGTCATGGATATTAAGACATAGCCTTTTGTGTAATGGGTAGTAATATGGATAGTCATTGAGGTTGACCTCATTAGGATTATTGTGATATCATATCATGATCATGTTTTTTTCCATGTCTTCCAAGAAATAATCAAAGACTTGTTCAATTTTGATGGTGTAGGTTTTTTCATTCGTTCCTCAAATACATGGTGACCCTGATTTCTCTATGGTTCTAGCTGAGGAAGACATTGTGGTTGTTTCCACCTAACAAGAGGTTCTGGGTGGTTTATAAACTATGTGGGTTCTTTTATGGTCACTACTGCTATCTTGAGAGTGATAGTTTCATCTTCTTCTTTGCAAAAACATTTCCCCTTAGTTATGGGAATGATTAGAGTATTTCATTAGGATTTTATAATGGATTATTTATGATGTTGTTCAATTTAATAAAACATAAAGAACCCACCTAGATACTTCATGGGGATCAGAGGCATCTGTATCTCATCCTAGAGATTTTCAGCACAGAGTTCCAACAGATTCTCTTGATATAAAGGGATGCTGAGTGAATAAGGAAAAATTTCCACCTGAAAATAAATTATACAACCTCTAATTCTCACATTTTTGGTACTTAATCAGGTCTTTGATTGTTTTTTCTCTTCATTAAGCTTAATTGATACTGTAATTGATAGAAAAGGCCTTCTCATCCTACAACGAATCCTTCAGATAGGCTGTTATACTATAATATAGCGTTCCATATCAGGGTCTATAAAAAACACCTCATATTCGATTCCCTTTATTCATATCGATGACCTATCATTGGCCTATGTCATGATAAAATGTGTGTGAGATGCTGTTCAAGGTCCCCTGCACTGTCAAAAGTGTAGAAGGTTGGATTTATGAAATTAGGTGGAGGAAATGTTTCATCTACACATTCGGTATATCGAGTCCCCTTAGGATGTACATTCACAGTCTTCCTTCCATGCATTCTATAACAGTATCCAGGGACTCGATGATGTTAAGAATCTCAGGGGGAACTATATTCAAAGCCTCCTACCGTCTACATGGATTCGGTGGGGGTTGATGAGGTGGCCTCTATTTCATCTACTACTGATTCTCAACTTGTCATAATACTAAATGATCACCTTGGAAAGAGAGAGGCTGTCACCATAATGAATGGAAGTCATGATCATTTTTTAATTCCTAATTTATATAAGCTAGATTCCTAGATGTGGAGCCAATATGAGGATCATATACAGCTCTTACTAGAGGATTAGCTATAATTGGAATAATATTCATCTCTGCCTGAAGGTGTTACACAGTGGGAATATTTACACTGAGAAGCTTCTCATTGTGTCTTCAATGATTATTTTTATCTCACTCTCATATTGTGAGAACTGTTCTTCCATGGAAGGAACCTGAAATATTTTTAATGGTAATAAGGATGCAGTCACACCTCTCTCCTTTTCTTTGAAAGTGTTCCACTATGGAGGTGGAAACTCGATATTTGAAGGTGTTAGATATTGGATTATTCTTTGGTTTTGGGTGTTGGAAGCCTCAGCTGGTGTAACTTGATAACTCTCTTATCAGTTTACATTTTTTTTGTTGAGTCCCTCAACATTTTTGTTTTGAAACACTATTTTTATCATGTTGAAAATAAAGAGATTTACAAAGGTATATCAGGAAATGGTGGTAGTTCCAGTACATTCGATGGAACAAGATGATTCTAAAATACTTTGATTAGGGTGATGCTTTGAACCCTTGACCATATTGGTTCTTTTTGGCTTGCAACCCTAGTGGGGTCTGATCAAATTCATTGTATGATCCTCTTATCTTTGTATATGAATAGTGATCTTGTGGGAGTTCCCAGTCGTGATTGCCAAGTGGGCCCTGACCAACATAGGTTTGTCTTGTGATGGGAGGAATAGGTGGGACATCGACCATTTCCCTCCCGACCTATAGAATAATGAATATGTCTTTTTTGATGAGGTTGATGGTGAAAATTCCCCTAGTATGGGGGGTGGGTGTCATTCAGGGATGCAATTGGCATTGAATGGTCAAATTATTGAGGATCCAATGATTCATTTCAATGAGTTGATGATTTTTAAGACTGATATGACGATATATATTACCACAGTCTAGTGGGGTGGGGTGCATCTATAATCAACAAAGATTTCCCCAAGACCCTCTAAGGGGATGATGAATCTAGTGATATTGGTTGACAAATAAATACCTCCAGCCTTCTGTCATGGTGTTTGTTTGAAGCTACTATTGATGCATCCTAATTCCTCTGGGGAATTAATGATATAATAGGTGGATGTGGTGGTAGATATTCCACCAACCCAGAAGGTTGGGTTCTATCCTAGATGGATGATATGGAATCTTCTACAATGAATTGTTTGATGTGGGGTGGATATGTTCACATGGGAGGGGGTGTGATTGCAACCCATGTTGAGAACCATTTTTCATGGGGAGTTTTCCTATTGATTGAAACATAAACATTTGTTTTTGAAATGCATTACCACTACTTCAAAGGGACTACTTTGAATTATTTTGGGATATCCCCCCTTCATTAATAATGTATGTGAATCATTGAATTGGGGGAATTTCATTATAGTGATAAACATGTCTGATCATTATCCAGTCCCTTAATTTTTTAAGAGGCTATAAATTTATTTGATTTTATATCTGAGGGGTTCTGTTTTTACAGGGGTGTGGAAAAGGTTAAACTCTCCAAAATATCAACATCCTCAAATGAAAATAAATGATCTGGCTTTTGAGACAATCTTTCAAAGAGTCATTATGCAATGATAGCAAGGGTATTATATATTTGTGTTGTGCCTCTCCAGTTTTGGATCCCAAACCATGGAGATAGTATTCAGATCAAACAGAAAACAAATTATCTTGATGGTCTGAAGGTGAACCTTGTATCCTTGATAAGGGCGGTTTCTACACTTTAGTCTTGATGAGTATCCAAAATAGTTTAGTATAGATTATGAATTTACTCATTTTATAGATCACTTGGGATCACATAGTTAGAAATAGTGTGGGGCCAAAACATGATGGGGATTTTTTTTCTGGTTAACTCACTCCATATATCAATTTCTACCTCCTCTTCCTTAGAATTACATGCCTCAATCTGTTCAGACCATAAAAGATTCTTCAGAGGATTTCCTAATGACTTGAGTGGAGTGCTTCTAAAATTTGATGGAAAAATATATACAGTTGAGCCTGATGTTTCCAGCTACACACTAAATGAAGACTTCCAATCGTTTAACAAATCTCTATAAAAATATTTCTAGGATTTGAATACCTCTTTATATGATGGTGTTTTGGAGAGAAGAATTTTATTTTTTTTGTGTGAGATATCACTATTTGGAGGTTTACCCCAGTGGATATTAGGAGCAGAGTCCCTATGATCTATCTATATACTACAACGAGGTGGACTATCAGGTAAATGAATATATTCTTCGTTGGTGGAAGAGTCAAAAACCCATTGTGGTGTTGAGAATGTGTCTGGAATTACCTCAAGAAAACTGGCATTGATAAGATTAGAAATATGGGTCATGTCTACCATTTTCATTGGAATATGTTGACCTACCTTTTCTAATTATGATGGGATATGAACCTGATATATGATAGTTGTCGAAATGTTCTTATAAAATTATGATGCTACTGTAATATGAGACCACAATTGTGATGCTGTTGGAATATGCTAAAGATCACTCTCATTATTGAATAGAATATGAGCCTATCCTGAGGAATGTTCCACTCTCACATGGTGAGCCTCGGTTAGGATAGAAGTATGAGCTTGATTTTGATCCCTTAGAATATGCCACTAGTCTGTCTTGGAAGTAATAGGAGCCTTCTCTGGGGAACGTGATGCACTCACATGGTGATCCTCGGTTAGAGGAGGAATATGAACCTAGACATGATAAAGAATCTTGATCAAAATATTTTATTCGACCTCCAAAATGGGATAAGGGATATCAGCCTCCTCCTATATTTCCTCAAAAGGATACTGAAGAATTCATTCTTAGGTGGATGTTGGAATATGTGCTTAGATTTCATGATCTATATGTATATTCCAGAAATATTCATTGACATGAATATTATCTTGTCCCGAGGATTATTCCATTCTCAATTGGGTATACCGAGCCATAATGGGGATATATGCCCGATCATGGGCCATTGGAGTATGACTCAAGAGTTCTTCGACCAGAATATGAGCCTTTCATGAGGCTTGTTTCATTCTAATATAGTGATTTCCATCCAAAAATGAGATATGGGACTGATCATGGTCTTTATTAATATGCCACTAGAATCTTCAACAGGCATGTTAACCTATTGTGAGGCATTTTCCACTTCACACGGTGATGCTAAAATGTTATGTGAGTTTGAGCCTATCCCTTTCCCTCATCCTTTACCAGAATATGATGATAATCCTAAAGGATAGAGGAATGAATGTGTGCTTGATTTAGTGCAACCGCTTGTTCATAATGATCAGAGTGTTGAGCTATCCTGGATGTAGGGATAACAGTTTTCACCTTTCCCTTTATTTGGAATAGATCCAAAATATTTTTGAGGAGTTCTTTAGGTATATCGAATATATATATTGGAATTTTAGAAAAGTGTGTATAAGGAAATAATCATAAGCGTTTTTCATCTCCAGTATGTGTTGGAAGATATCTTCGATTGATGAAAGGGTATGATCCCACTTTTTTCCTCATTGTGCCACCAGAATATGCTAATGGAATTCATGCTTAGGTGTAGGGACAGGTTCCTCCCCCATTCTTGATGTGGGAATATGCACATAAACTTCTTCTGAGTGAGTAAGGATATGCACCCTCTTACTAGATACTGTTAGAATATACTGGAAGACATTATCAGTAGGAGTAGGGATATGACCCCACCATTAGATATCCCACTGCTTCCTCAACCAATGATCCTTCCTTATTTTCTATGCATGGGTATCAGAGGCCGAAGTGTGCCGGGGGTACCCTCAGAAGCTCACTAGTGGGTACCAGTAGGATAATTTTGGTGACGATGGTTGATAGGTTCCCTACTTGGTGTAAACTGAACCAAAAGGTGTTCATATTTGAATATCTAATCCACCTTCATCAGTGACTAAAGGAGGCTTTATTCATGCTCAAGTGATATTCTCCCGAAGTAGTTGGCTATGGAAACAAGGGCCATGAGCTTAGCCACTGCATTCCCTATGGGATGCAGACTCACCGTTACCCATTCTTGGATAACCTAATGAGAATATTCCTTGGTTGGGATCATACCACAATGATGGTACTCTAAAACCATCATGTTTTCCACCTTACATTGGATCGATCGAGAATGTGAGATCATTTTTCAACCCGCTAGGGTTATCATAGTAGGTTTTTTATCAAATAGATTTCTTGATGAAGAATACATTATCTCAGATGAGGATACTTTCAATGAGAGAAGTATTTTAAGTCATGAAGACAACAATGAACAAGGTTAAATATTATTTTAATATCATACACACGATGTTATCAATATGATATGCATGGTTAATATAATTGTACTGTAATTCCTGAACCGATTATTCTACTCATGTGGAATTATCAACATGAGGACGAGACTGTTTCATAGGATCCCCATTTATAGAGGATAAACTATAATATTCATACCGATATTAATGTTTTTTCTATGTAATATAAAAACAAATTTTCATGGCACAAGATGAACCAATTTTTTATTAGATAGATTCACACCGGGTTCACCATTGCGGTTTTCATATATTGAAAAAATAAAATGTACTGAGAGTAAATAACCAATCATTTTGTTATTGGAGATATTCACATAGGGTTCAATATAAATATTTTTTATAGTTGATAAATAAATGGAATGATGTATTATAGCCCAGTCATTTTATTATTAGAGATATTCTTATTTGGTTCACTATTTCAGTGTCGATGCGAAAAGAGGCGACCACAATGCGCTAGTGGTCTGGTTTGATAGTTGATCATGGGGGATTCATTTATTGGAAAATCACTAAATTTAGGATACTATTTTTATCCTTAATATAAAATCCCAATGGTTAACATATCCATAACTAGGTACTGACCTTCTTTTCAAAGGCAGGTGGTCAATTGGGGTTTCAGACCCAATGACACTTAGGGACTTGCATTGGTTGAGAGAATGTGAGGTTGGGCTCATATCACCCTTTTGAGTGGAATTTTTTCACACTATGGAACTATCATATATATTTAAGATATGTTAAGAAATCCATTCCTAATCCTGAGATGGGACTAGTTACCCATAAAAAATAACTATGGGTTATGTCTTTTTTTCTTTAAAATAAATTTTTTATATTATCTGTGAATTCATCTGTATGTATCTATGGTTCTTCATGAGTTTCCTGGTGATGAATAACTTGTTTATATGATGAAGTCATATACCCTAATGTTTTAGAATTTTCTTCCATGAAATGAGGAATTTAATATTATGAGAAGGGGATTGATCCATTTTGATGCGTCCTACATATCCTGGTTAGTGTATGACTCAAAACCCACATAGTTTTTTAAACTTTTTTATTTTAACACCATAAGGAGATGAAACATGTGTAGGTAGTTGGGTGATAGTTGTTTGATATCTATTCATGAGGATACATACTACATATCCTAGTTATAGTAGGAATTATAGTTATCATAGTTTATGCCAATAGGAATGGCCCCAAGGTAGATATCCTCATATGATGGAGTTTTATATCATACCACTGATTGGGGATACAATGATGAGATTTCCCTAGTTGGTAGAGATTCATGATGCCAACAAGTTTTTCATTTTGATTACCTAATCCCAGATGAGATATGCCTGGTGTAGGAAACAAGGGATAACAAGTGAACAACCTTATTGCACATTGATAGAGGGATAATGCACTAGGAAAACCCTTGAGATATTTAATATGGATCTTTGACCATAGGGATGCATCTTACGTATCCTATTTGTTGAAGGAATCAGAGTTTTAACAGTTCAGTTTATTTGGTCTTACAAAACAAGGCTTTTCTTACCCTCAGGGATTACACACTAAGGATAGAAAAAGTGATTAAGCCCTTTGATTCCCTCATCACATGTCATTCCTACCTACTTGATATACATTTTTTTCCACTATACATTCAATGATTTCCTACATGAAATGTTATAGAATGACAACTTGACATGTTCCATGACAATATCCCAATCAAACAAGATTTTCTAAGGGACTTCAAGTATCCTGGATGGCCTGCCTAGGGGTTTTCAGATTATTTAGGATGACTTATTTGGAGGACCTCAAAAGACATAGATGGTTTTCTTTGTAATCCATTTCATGAACTATGTTGGCTTATCTAGAGTGTGTAACAGGACCCAAATAATTTTCGTAGTGTCATCGACATAGTTGGATGGAACATATGGAGGGTGTCACATAGGTTAGTGTAACATTCCTTTGAGGGTGATGTATATCTAGGCTGACACATCTGGAGGAAGTTTCAAGACCTGGTTTCCATGCCCGAAGGGCATCACAAGAGTGAGTTGACATGCTTGGGTGCTATAATGAGACTCAATAGACATACAATTGTATCTCCATATGATTTGGGAGACTAATTTGAAGGAAACTGCATGTCTTGGATTGAAATCCAAGAAGACATCATGGGACTAGGTTTGAATGGAAAGGGGCACCATAAAAGTTTTTTTATACATCAAAACGACTTCTCATGATCAAAAGTTTATACCAAAGAAGAATAACAGGATATAGGCAACATGTTCTGGTGATGTCGCATGTCTTGGATGGTCAGGTGAAGTGCACGATGATCAGTGGATATGTCTTGAGCATAATTCCCTTATTTTCATAGTATTTTTTCAATCCTTTTTTTATTATTTCCTTATATTTATTTGATGTTATCTTTTTTTAAGTCTAGAGAGATCTAGCAGGTGTGCGTGATGTTCTTCGTGTGTCCATCCAGGAGTCCTTTATGTGATTTTATGATGATCATTTGAAGTGTTTATCATGACACATGGTCATGAAGGTTGTTCCATAGATCATAACTAATGGGAATATTTTTCTATAACGTGATAATCCACTCAGAGAAATCCTCTCTTGCATCAGTGCCTCAGAATGAGAAAAAGTCCTTTAATCATAGAGTCCAAAAGTCTTCATCATGGTAGGTAGTGGTGAATTTTTCATGTTGTGGTGGGGGATTTATAGGCCATGACAAATAGATTTTTCTCCTATTTTCAAAACATATCTCTTGCAGATCCAATATAGAGAAGGATAAGGAACTTGGTGTCTCATGTCTTTGCGAGTCTCTACCATGGATCACTCTGAGTCTGTCACATTATTTTCAGCAACCATAATAATACTCCATCAATCGATCCTTTATTGGATTATGGAAAATTAAGGGTTATTTTTGAATTATGATGATAAAAAAGGACCTCAATATTATCATATTGATATCTCCAAGGGCCTTCGAGAGATCATGATACCTATTGAAATGCCTTCGTGTGATCTCAAGTGACTTTTTTGGGGAATTCCATGAGACAAGGCTGGTTTGTCAAGGGGCCTAAATTAGATCAGACCTACATGTCCATGAGTACAGTGAGAATGTTCTATGTATGTCTGTAGTGTGTCAAATTAGTTTTAAAACAATTTGAGGCTCCCACATCCTCTTATATTTAACACTATTTATTTTAAAAAGGTCATGAGTCATATGAGATTACATGAGTAATTTCGAAGACAAACACACTATGTTTTGGTGATGCATCTCTTAACCAAAAAAGTTCCTATAGAAATGCATGATCATTTTATGGAAAATTCCATATATTTTTTTCATTGGGATCCAAAGGGGGATTTTTAGGATTTTTGGACATACCCAAGGATCTTCGCGAGCGAAGGATGACATGGCGGTGGGAATTAGTGGGACAAGGAAGATATATTGTTAGGGTGTCATGGTGTCTTATGGAATTTATACGGCTTATTTGAATAAATTTTATAATGATGAGAGGCTTCCTAATCCTCCTCTTTAGTTTCCATTTTTATTCCACAAAGTTTAGGGATTTCATGGGTTTTCATGGATTTTGTTGAGGACAATCACTCTTCCCATCAATGATGTGTCACATGATCATTACATCCTCAAGAGGCCTCCAACTTTTGGAAATTTCCTCCTATTTTGGAATAATTTTCCTATTGATTGTCATGATCCCTCCTTTTTATAATTCGCATGGTTTGGGGTAGCTTATCTGGATGCCATTTCATGACAACTAATTTTCTTGGGCACCTTCACAAGAATAGAAGGAATGAAAAATGGGACTCTCTTGGGTCCTTCTGTAAGTTATCCACTGCTCATGGAGTCCTCACATGACATTGTGATGGTCATATGATCATGCAACCCATGGAGGATTAATAGATCCTCATATCTCATCCACCTTCTTCTTCCTTTTCTTTTAGGGTGAAAATAGTACCCATATCCTGGTATTTCATCAATTTTGATTTTGTCGATAATAAATTGGTGGGTGTAAAAAAAAACAATTTTCAAAATTGGATTAAAATAATAATATCCCAAAAATAAAATTTAAATATATAATAAAAATATAATAAAAATAAAATCATTGAAATGAAAAAATGTTTGTCATAATGTTTTGGTAACGTTTCCGTCAAAACAATAATGTAAGTTACATTTAAAATTATTTAGAAAATATAATGAAAAATATTTTAATTAGATATTTTTATAATAACATAATCTATTAATGTTTCTTAAAAATTATATAATGAAATAAATTAGAGTAATAATTCAATGAAATAACCAAAATAGTATGTATGTTCTAATAATTACATTTTTATATTTTCATAATGTTTCAATATAAAATATATCAATGGATATGGGAAAAAATCATTCCTTGATAATAATTAACAAGATATATGAGGGATAGAGAATTTAATACATATTTTAAATTAAATATAATAAAATTAATGTTTTTGGGAAAGAATATAGGTGGAAATTTAAGACAAATAACTAATAAGTAGGATGAAAATTTTCCTTTTCAATGTCATATTTTTAAGAGATAAAAATAAATCCAAAGATATTAATGAAAAAAATCTATTATATCAAATTAAATATATAAAATAATATAAGAATTTGATAAATAATTTAATTTATCAATCATAGAAGATAAAATTCAATGATGAGTGCGTACGAATTTATGAAATGAGATGTAATCATGAAAAATCCCCTATAAAATTTGTGTTATATGAATCATGTGCCATGAAAAGAGAGATTGAAATTAATAAAGAATGAATAAAATGTAATCCATGATAAATAATGAATGTATAGAAGCTTAAACATGATAAAATGAAAATATTTTCCCACTACGCAATGATTCTCTAAGGAAACTGATATGAAAAAATCTTATGAACATCATTTAAAAATAATAATTTGGACGATTTTAAGAGTTAATTTGTGATGGGAAGTGAATCCTAAAAATAAAATTTAATAATATAATAATATAATAATATTATTTGAGTTTTATGAATATAATATATAAAATAATACTGCATAAGGAGAATACATTCTAACCTGAAAGAGAAGCAATTGGTGCAGGAAACACTTACTATAAATTATTTCTTTCTCAAGTGAATTAAAATTATATGTATAATAGATATAGAAAAATTAATAAATTATATTATAATATTATAAAATTTATAAAATTTTATTTAATTTATTTATACTCATTTATTATATATTTATTCATTATTTCTAATATATATATATTATTATTGTTTTTAATTTCAGTTGATCCCTCTCTTTTTCGGTATAGTGTGATCGATCATCATTCCTTTCTCAAGAGTTAATAAATTAGTGATTATTAATAGTTGTTTAATATAATTTTTATACTATGTGATTTTGTTCCATGTTCATTCCATTTATTTCTCATGCATGTTTATCCAAGATAAAATATTTAACATGATTTTTTTATCAATAATATAGTGAAATCTAAATTATGATTTAATACCAAATATTAACATTAAAACCCATAAATAAATAATAATTTTTCTATAAATAGCATATCTTACAAGATATTACTATTTTTAACAAACCATGAAAATAATATTATAACATCATTCACATAGGTGGTAAAAAACCACTGAAACAAGAACAATCTACAATAAATGGATGAGTATGATTATAAAGGTATTTTATTATAAAATCCATATTAAAGTGTGTATAATGATATTATTTTTATATTCCAAATTTTATAAATTAGATCAAATATGATGTGGTAAATTAAAATAAAATAAAATTAAGAATAAGAAATAATTACTTATAAATAAGAAAACATATCTTATCTTGAGATATTTTAAATATTTGAAGGAATTGGAAAATCATATTGAGGCCAAAACTACAAAAAACATTTAATGGATGAAAATTAAATATAAAATAAGAAGAATATTTTTATGAATATTATTTTCAATAATATTTTTAAATGGTTAAGGAGGGGTCCTTTTATGAGTGAGAAAGGGTGACTTTTTTATTGAAAATACACATTCGTTAATGTGTGAGGAATGTAATTTTAGAATATAATTGGATCTAAAATTGAACAACAATTGTGATGATTCATGGAAAACCTTATCCACACATTTTTCGAACAATTATTTTTATAACCTATCACATTACAACATATTTTAATTACATACCACATTTTACCTTCTACTTTAGACAACGACTTTTTCTCTCAGTTAATTTTTTTTCATCCAATGAAAACATACCTATAATCTAATTAGGAAATGATATTATGAATATAAAATATATTTCATTAAATCCTAATTATAAATTTGATAAAATTTAATTTTCAAAAATGTATTCTAATTGAATAATTATTTTAAAAAATTATTTTTTAAACATGAATCAATTTTCTTAAAATGTCCTATAAGATTTAATATTCATTATATGAATGTAAATATATTTTGTTTTATATAAAAAATATATTCCATTAGTTCCTATTATCCTTACATGATAATATTAATTTTTTTGTAAATTGTATAATTGATAAAAAAAATTTCCAAATGAAAATATATTTCTTTATCAACGAATAAATAATTTTCTATTCCTTATGAGTACTTTATTATTTCTTGGATTTATTTATTTATAAGTTATTCTTTCAATTTCATGGATCCGTTATACTAAAATAGTTCTTCAAAACAATTTAATTTATATTCAAATACACAATAAATATAATTTTTTTATTAAAATAGAAGATATTCTCCCGAAATAAATTATCAGTTTTTTACAATATTATAGATTTTTTTATAAAATTTAATAATTAAAATTAATATCTATATATATAATATAAATTATTTATATTAATTACATATTGATTATTTCAAACTATATGTATTTTTTCTAGTATTTTCATGAATTACTACTCACCATTTATAATGGTGAAGTGACATATATATTACTATGATTTTATTTTATAAATTCATTATATTTTATCAAATTAAATGAAACTTAACTTTATATTAATTTTATTTTAAGGTTTTAAAGAATTATTTATCTACTCATGATGTTTTTTTTTCTTATTATCTTATTTAATTCTACTGCTTGTGATATATAAGTGTCAAGATGATTTGATAAATTTTCTATTTATAAAAATAGTAATCCATTTTATTTACTATAAAATTTTCTTTTATTTTATTAAAATATTTAGTTATACATGGTATTTAGTACTCAATATCACTTAATTTTATTATTATATTCAATTACGAGTAAATAAAAAAATTGTTTGACTTGTTTCATTTATAATTTATTTTATACACAAGATAAATTATATGAAAATAATAAAGAAATATATTTAATAAATATAAACATGTAATTTTGGGAATGAAAATGTTTTCTAAAAACTGGGATGTTTCCGTGCCCAATTGAAGAGCCACTTCAAGTCATGGATTTCTTATAATCCCTAATAAAACACCTACCTAAGGTACTTTTTAATGAACATTTATAACAATTTTCCCACTTCAATCCCATGGAAATATTCTTTTATCCTTCTAACTCTAACATGAATTACCTCTCAGACATATATTTTAAGAAACAAGCCAAATTTGATACTGATATCTCTAAAAGCACCCCATGAGGGTATCTTAAAAGTTTAATATCATATACTCAATAACAATTTCAATAGGGACACAGAAAGGTACATAATAATGTCCAAAAACATAGGATATATATATTGACACCCATATGGAGTTCTATTTTTATGGTTTCTTTACACTTTTTATAACTAAGATAGACATCGGTAAAAATATCCTTAAAGAATGACATTATGGGGACTGATTTTGGGACTAATAATCCTGACTCAAATATTGATTCACATGGATAATAATTGTTCTTATTAAAATTGAAATATTCATTCACCCTCAAATACATATATGTAAAATATCACATAAAATTTTTACCAAAATAAATTTTATTATATGGACTAAATACATGGTAGTATTCTGGTTCTACACATCCAATATCATTTATTAATTAATTCTTCATTGATATAAATTGATCAAGAAGTAAATAAGGTATAATTTTTGGATTTTAAATATTATAAAGAGAAACAACTATATAAATAATCTATAGAGATAAAAAAAACTTACATTATTAAAATACTAGGAACCAGATGGTCTCTTTCTACTCTGATAAAATTTCACCACAAAGCCCATTTCATCAAATTATTCCCCCAACCTTTTCTAACCAATAATCATAAAAATTCAACTTTATGTATATTAAATGATTAAAATTAGATTTCCTTCATACCTCAATGTTAGTAGTTCATTATACGGTGTGTTAATGAGACTAAAATATCCCTCACTGGTGTTTTGGTGGTCAATGGGGTCTATGACTCACACTATTGGACTACATGTGGTTTTCCTTGAACCTATTGACAAATAAACACATTTAATCTCACAACAAGTTTTCACTAGCTCTTATGAATTCCAAATTAATCATGTTTTACTAAAAATTAACAAATTTTTTTATGTAATACTTATTCTATAATGATACCCCGACATAAAAATCTATTTCACACTCTAATATCATCATAAATATCATTCCCTTATAACAATATTGTTAATTTTCTACTTAAAATGGTTAACTATATTAAAATCCATCACATTATCTGTTTGAATCAATGTACAATGGATAGGGACATTAAAACTAGTAGAATAAGCATTATCTAAATTAAAAAATTATTTTTTGGATTTGTGTGAGAAAAATTAATAAATTCAAAATGAAGTATATTGGTATACTATTAGACTTCAAAATGAGAATAGAGGTCCCCTTATTTTCTTTAATAAAATTATTAGATAGAAAAAAATAAGAATTAATATCATATTTTGTCTATTTAGTTCAATGACATTTGTCGCTACAACTATCATATATATAAAATATTTGATATATATATTATAAATATTGAACATACATTATTACAACTTCATTAAATTCATTATTTTTGTATATAGTAACCATCTTAGTTAGGAATCAATATTAACTTTGGGAAAATAATATTAGACCTATTCAATAAATGAAATACTAAAAAATATTAACTATGTTCATATTTTTCTAATATGTAATTATATAATAATAGTAATTATGAATTGATAAAAAACAAGAATGAAACTAAATAAGATGATATTGTAAAATTATCTAACTAGTTGAGTTTCTCTAGCTTGCCAAACATGTTTTTAATGTATCCTCATTCAATTCCATCATTATATCACACCAATCCTACCACACTATCGTATTTCTTTTATTATATGGATCAAATTCATCATATATTTGTCTTTTTATTTACATTTGGTTTCCACATTAGCTACTACATAACACTTTCATATATCTCAAATATATTCTACCCTATGTTATTGCTAAATTATTAAAAGTGATTATGAAATTAATTTCAATATTATGACATCATAGGGAATATACCCTTAATAAAATTTATACTCTTATCATGGTCCCTATTTTTAAATCATACTATTTGATACTACTACATGTTTGGTGTACCACTTGGAATATAAATATTTGAAATATTATCCTTAATTTTTAGGATTTGAAAAAATATCAATGCTAATGCCCAAAAAATAACTTCATTGGGGGAAATATTAATTTCAATTTCAATAACATTTCTATAATAGCTATTATATGATATATCTATAACCATACCCAATTAATAACTATCCTTTTTTTAGATAATATTTAATGTATCTCACCCATCACATTCATTTTATATCTCATTTCATGGACACCTACAGTTGATGTTCATTGTTTAGTAACATTTTATTAATGCTTGTTCCTTATTAGGGGAATCAAATTCAACAACTGATTTAACTCTAGATTAATTTATTCAAAAATAATCATCATCATTAGATTAATTAATTTCCATGATAGATTATTCCTACCATGAAATGATATTCATTTCAGATTGAGTTTTCTCTATTTCTAGTTAGGGTCCCTTTATAGTAGTTCTATATATCCCATAGAGGTCATTTGGAATTTATAGTTCTCTCGAAACAACCAAGATACATAATTATTATTCAATGATTGTTTTCATCACCCAATTTCATTAATATGATAATATACCACTATAGTGATTTTCAAAATAAAATATTTTGAACATTGACCTAGTAATAATTTCATGAATATATAGAATACTCAATTTTTTGAACGTCACTCAACAATTGGAAATAAAATCAGAAAATAATCTTTTAATTGATTAATAAAGAATTTTTTTTGATTATATATAATCATATAACCTCATAAATCTACCAAATTATTAAACTAATTAATAAAATATTATGTTTCTATAATTTTAGTTCATTTTAGTTATATACCTTTTAAAAAGCATTTTATTTTTATTTTTCCATTATTTAATTTTTATATAGTATTTCATCAATTCCATTTGAATGAAAACAAAAAACATTTCATCTAAAATACCCTTGTTTAAAAAATATTTAATCTTATGAGTAATAACAATTGGATACAAATTTTTACATTATCCATGATGGGTTCCACTATTTAATGTTTTTATATGTGATGTGTGATTTCATAATTCTATTTATAAATATAAAAATATGTCTATGTGAGTTTTTTATAATTATTATATTTTAATCCTCCATTAGTAAATAAAATTATGTAATATTCTCTTCTACATTTAGGATTCATTTAGGACACAGTTTTCCGTAAGATAAAAATGAAACTATTAGCTTACATAATAATATACTATGCTAAAATAACTCTATAAAAACTAATTGACACCCTGAAGAAGGAAAAAAATTGTCTTCCATGAAATTAAAATCCCTTTTATTTAAAAAATATTCCTTGATCCAATAAAAATTTTAATATATATATTTTTTTGATATTTAATGGAAATAAAATCACCAAATGATGAATACCTAGTAGATTTTATTCAAATTCCTTGAAAGGTTCCCAATTTTGTACTAAAATATAAATCAACCATTTAATTTGTGAAATAAAATTTATAAACATCTTAAGAACCATATAAACGCATAGACAAATTATAAATCAATTTTATTACCTTGATACCATCATAAATCTTTTAAGTGATGAGTTTTAAAGGGATGCATGACATCAAGAATGTGTCAACAGAAAATTGATGAAAACCCATTAGGAATGGATCTAACTATATATTTATATTGACTAATAAAATGATGAAAATGAGGAGAATTTACCTTAATGATTCAAATTGTAAAGTCTTCAAACATGTATATTATTACGATCACTATGGCGAAACCAATGATTTCCTCAAATTAGGGTATCCATGGATCCTGGAAATCAATCAACACATGTGTAATACCTCAATTTTTTGCAAAATTTACTTGAAGAATTAATTTTAAGGATGGAGTGAAAAAAATGAATTTTTTAATTTTTAATGAGTTATGTTTTTAGAACTATTTTTTATACACATATAAAATTTTTTAGTGATCTAAAAAACATATATATTAATAAAGAGTACTCAAATTTTCATCCAGAATTAATTTGAATGATTTAAAACATTTTCTTAAAATATTACCTAACTTGAAATGTTTATTTTAATATCTTTAATAACGTTTTACACAATTTAGATCATTTAAGTTGTTAAAAATCCATAAATACATATTTTTATGACGAATATCCAATAATGATATCATTTGGATTGAATTATTCAATGGTCAAACATGTTATCTCAAAATGAGATAATGACATTCACAACTCAACCAAACATTTTGACTATAATTATTCAATAGAGAAACTTGTCTCATAATTTAACAAAGAGTAAGGGCATGACCTTAAACCTTTCAAATTTTAATGATTTTTTACTAGAATTTATTTCCATTTATTCCTAAAGATATTTTAGGTTTTGGGTTCTATATAATTAGAAAAAACTCTTTTAATGTAAACCCATACATTAAAAGTGAACACTTCAATAAAGTATAAATTTTATCATAAAAAATTCCTTTTAAATAAAATATTATTTATCTCTCTCATAAATCTTTAAAATCCTCATCATGAAGTCATCCTTATTCTTAATGTACCTTAATCCTGGTGAAAAACATTTTAAATCTTTGGATGAGTACAAAGGCTCAGTAGGGGACATAAAAAAGAATGAAATAAATAGTTAGTCCATAAATACATATAAATTTTTATTCCTTATCAAAATAAACTTATTATGTCCCAAGAAATCATATTTCTTAGAAAAATAATTTAATAAAATATTTTATAAGCTAACCAAGATGGAATATAATAACAGGTAAAGTCTTCTTTAAAATGTTTCACAATGTTACAATGTTAAACAATAAAATGTAAGCTCTTATCTAACAATAAAAATCAAAATTTTCTGACAAAATCAATATAAATAATGTATAAATGATAAAGGTAACATGTGGAATCATTTTCATATTATTTGTACATATTTGGTAGCTATTTCGATTGTACATGGAGTAACCATCATAGTTACTTTTGGAATAACCGTCGTTTTATATTCCATAATCTCTTAAAAGAAACAAAATCGGTTAACTACACCTCTTTACCCAATGAATTGGAGAGATAAAGAGGGATTCCCTACCCACTATTTATTATACAACACCCTTCCTTATAAACAATTCCCATGAACCGTTGTGTAATCATAACACATAAATATTTCATTGAAAACATTCTTGAGGAAAATAACCATCCAATTTTAAAATCACTTTTATTTTTAAATGGTTGCACACATAAAAATAAAATAATTTTAATTGAAAATAAATTTTTAAGATTGTAGATGAAACCTTAAAACATTATGGTGTCAGTAATGTGGGAAAATCCTCTCTTTATGTATAAGTTAAAAATAGAAAATTTCATTAGAAAATAAAATTAATAGAGTAATTTTTTTATAATTATGTCACCTATCCTGAACCTTCCTTTAATTAAAAATTCATTAAACTCTAGTATAATGGTTAAAAGAATTATATTAAATCATACCATAATCATATTTCTATTTATAATATCATACATGATTATATTATGTCATTTTACCACCCCTTTTAATAATATCTAATTACTACCCTCATTTCGAGGGTTAACTACATTATTTTCCAATGAATCTTCTGCCATTTAAGTATTGATTATTGTGAATTGGATACAGTTCTGTAATCTACAAAATTATATTATTATCCTGGATATCACGTTTATGAATTATATACATTGTTTTATAATCATTCATGAATGTTGGATATGGAAAATAAATCACATCACTTCATTGATATGGTAGCCTATGCGTATGAATGAGTGAAAATATCATTCCCCTAATAGTTGAAATAGTTAGTAGGAGGTATATTAATTTTATAGAATTAATTTTATTTCATAATTACTATATATATTCACTATTTTTGTCATTATAGTTATCCTTTTAATGTGGTGATGAAAAATAAATTACATCATTGTGTGGAGATGGTATGTTATACGTATGAATGAATTGTGATTTTGTTTCTCATAATATGGAAATAGGTGGAATATGGTTGTCCCATTATCATAATAACACCTCAGAATATAGATTATTCTGGATTATTTACTTTACCATGGAAAAAATACTTGAAGGAGATATTGATTAGGAAATAATCATTAATGATTTGGTAAATATGATTACCTATTATTTGGGATACATCTTTTAGATATCTTCTTAAATGATATTGGGATTATATTTTTGAAATAACAGAACCTTCAGAACATATCTATATACATTGGGAAGAGAAATTAAATGGTCATTATAACAACCCTTCTCTTTTTTTAATATTTTAAAATGATTTATTACCTAAAATTTCACCTAATACAACTTAGAACATCCATAGGTCTAGTGTATTTTGAAAATTAGGTATATTACATAACAAATTAAAACATGAAAAAACATCTTTTTTGAAAACTTCTTTAACAAGGCCAAAACATTCCTGTGTACTTAACACAACATGGGATACCCTGAGGACATACATAATAAAGGGGTGAGATATAAAGTACCGTATGAGAAATAACATGGAATAATATGAGGTTATTAAAACCTTTTAGTCAAGGAATATCAATGAGTTTTAAAGGAACATGAATAATGTAACACCAAAAGCTTTTATTGTACTCTTCCTTCTTAAATAATTCAATAGCGTGCGATGTATCCCACATCGAGTTCAAGCGCACTACGACCTATTAAAAACGGAGTTGATAAAGAGGTTATAAATAATATTAACCAAATTTTTACTTCTATAGACCCCATATACTTTCAACATTCATATTTTGTGTTTCATAGACATAATATAAGGAAAAATTCAAATTTTCTGACCAAAGAAGTATTTTTAAAAAAATGCTGTTTTTCCACCTTTTAATGGAGAACCCTTTTTAAATCCATTATTTGATACTTTTATATATTAAATTTGATGAAATTAAATTCTTATTTATAATAGGGACATAAAAATTTATATTGGATAAATTTTTGGAACTTTTCTGATAACTTTCATTTTTTGATAAATAATGAAAAATACTAAATTTTAATTGAAACAACTTTTTTAATAGAAATAATATATAGTGTTAAATTATAAATTTGATTGGTTTTAAACTATTATTAGATTATATTTTTATCTTTTAAAATAATTTATTTCATTGTATGTAATGTCACATTTAAAGTTTACATAAACAGATGTCAATCTTTTGAAAGTTTTTTACTTCTAAAAAATTGGTTTTTGGGTTCTAAAAACAGGAATTAATTTTAAATTAATTATTGAAAGTTATGTGTTTTGAATTTGGAAATATTTATTCAATACTTTGAATCATAAGGTTCAATTTTATTAAATAGGTACCTTTTATTATTTAGACATTATGAATTGCAACCTCATGAATTATTTTATTAACCGTGGTTAAAGGGTAACTCTGTAAATAAGGGTAAAAAATAATATTATTATAATATTAAACTACCATAAAACATTTCATAATCATATTTTATGAGATATTTATGACCATTTTATTCCTTGGGTCGATTTGGGGACCCCATGGAGCCACTTGAGTGTGAAAATGACATTTTATAAGAATTAATATAAAGTACATAAAAATATAACATAAACACGTATCTGTCAAAAAACAATTTTTTATGGGGTTACATAATTTAAATCTTCGATTATAAATAGTCATTATAAATATTAATATATTACCTACATAATGATATTTTATTTATAATTTCTAGACATAAAATAAATAAATTTTTTTATGACACAGTTAGGATGGAGTGATTACCAAATTAATGAAAGGAACAAATAAATGGAATTATAAATATTAAAATAAATGTAGTTTGAACATTTTTATTCCATAAAATAATTTTATTGATGAAATTTAATTATTAGGGATGATTTAATACCTTTTTTTTAGAAGGAATAATTTTTTATGAATTAAAAAAATCAATTAATAAATAGTCTCAAAATCGACATAAATTATTTTTTTAAAAAAATATTATTTTATTAAATGATATAAAAATCATAAAAATATAAAGTTCAGAAAAAAACATGGATAATGATAAATATTTCATCAATTATCCACTTTTGGTTCTCTTTGAATTTTATAGTAATGATATTAACGATGTAGTATACAAATACCAGAGGATATGGTAATAGTCAACTTATTTTACAAAGGGTTAAATCTAAAATATAAGGATAATTTTATGACCTAAAATTTTTTAAAAACTATTTTTTGAGAGTATTTGGACCCATAAATACTTTATCATTGAAATAAATATATTTGTATATATTATTATCTGAAAATAATTTTATAATAAATTAATATTTCAAGCTTTTCTTAAAGTACATCTCTCCTCTCTTATAAAAGGGCACCACCCTTTCCCCTTAATTCACACCTCCAAAGCCCTTTGGATCGGCCAAAACCTTACCAAATCTACTCCCAAATTCCCTCACTTCATCTTAGTAGAATAAAATTTGGCATAAAGTCATATTATGGAGTCCTTTAGTGAAAATCAAAAGGAGAAACCCGAAGAATAAGTAATCGTTTTATCCCTTCTTTAAATGTTCGTTTCTTCTTGTACTTCCTCTTACTAAGTTGTTACCATACTAAAATAATAAAAACCAAATATAATATATGATTATTGTTTTATGATTATTGTATAACCACATTCCTCTTTTTACCCATCCTATGAAAAATAATACCACCATGTGTGCGTATGTACAACCTACCATCTCCACGACGTGATGCAAATTGTTTTTCCTATACAATTTATTTCTATGAGTATAACGATGAATATAATAGATGTAAATAATACATATAACATGATATTAATTCTTTAAAATTTATATTCTATCCAATTACATACCATTTTACCTTTGAGGAAATGATACCGTCGCACATGCGTACGTACATCTTACCATCTCCATGATGCGATGAGACCCATCTTCCATGTTTAACCTTTAATAATGATTAAAAGAATCAATATTATTAATAAGTATGAAATGTATTATAGAATAATGCTTCTGGTATGATATATATATATATATATATATACATAAACACATGTATATTTCATTAACTTACTTCCATTCAATATGATAAGAAAATGGAAAGCGCGTTCATGCGTACGTGCGGCCTACCACCTCCAAGAACGGTGTGTTCAATTTTATTTATCTATATAGTATATATATTTATATTAAAAATATATATGATATATAAATCATATTTTACATTTTTTATGTTTTTAAATTATGATCTAAGTAATAAGATAAGGAATAAAAAGTCAAAACACATACGATAAACAAAGCGATTATTACCCAAAATGTTTCATTAACATGGAATTGTAAATAAATAGGAAATATAAATTGATAAAAGAATAATATATGATATAATAAATATTATTATGAATTTGATATAAGTTAATAATATGTTTAAATACATTATACATGAGTTTCAGAAACATACGAAGAGTATCAGACCTAACGTAAGGGATAATTCCTCAATCTCATTATTATCCAAGATTGTTTATGTGTAATTATTTATTGGGATATATTTATAATGCATGTCCATATTTCATAGAAATGTTATCAAAATTAATATTTTAAGGTTTTATGGAAGGGACTCTTTAACTAGATCATCATTTTAAATGTTTTAAGGATTTATTTTTTTAAATCTATTTAATTAACGACCATGTTTTCAAAATTATTTTAAGGACTTATTTATATAGACATGATTATTTTAAAATGTTAAATTTTTTAAAAAGTTTAAAATCTATTTATGGTACTTTGATTCAAAAATATATTTTAAAGGACTTACATTATATATTTTGTGACTTTAAAATGATTTCAAGAAAAATGGATATTTCTCTCAAAGAGTATTACTAATCATTTTCAACGATATCAACATTCTTTAATGGATATCATTCTTGATTAAGGAAGATTTATTATATTAAAATATTCCATATTGTATTGAATGATCTGTGATATGTTTGAATATGGATGTGCTATTTTTATACCATTCATGGATTATTGTTAAAGTATTGACATTTCGTATTCTAGGTTTAATACGAATGATTATGTTATGTTTCACCCTTTTCAAATGAGGAATTAATTGGAATTAGTAAGTGACAGGAAGGGCCCGATATAGCCCCATGATGCATCGTAGGTCTCATTAGACAAACTAGTGTCTTGGCACAAGGCATTGAAAGAATATTTGTGAATGGTCTTGGCACAAGGCCTTGACGTAGTACCTATCATGTACAGTATTATTCATTCCCTAATTATAAAATTAGTTATTACATGTGATTATTAGACTAGTAGAAAATACGTGTTCTTTTTTACATGGTAATATTTGATATATTTTTTCTATATTATTTTCAACAGGATGATGTTTTTAATTATACATCTTCCTTCAATGTTTATAGCTTCCACTACATTATTTACACATACTGAGCATCTGAGATCACCCCTTTCTTATGTTTTATTTTTCTAGGATTCTAAGAAGTGTATTATGATATATATACAGGGTTAAGATAGGGGAATAATGGAATTATTAAAGAATTATTTATGTTTTGTTTTTTGTTAAAAGGAGTAATGCAATGTTCAGATATGTAACCTATTTTCCATGACTGCTAAACTGATCGGTCCTTTGGGACTTGATTCCTTGTAATCATTCCAATGCATTAAAATAAAGCACTGGCTCTGGTCTTCTGGGGTCAGGGCGTTACAGTCCGTAATAGAGTAAGTTTAGTAATAATCTTGGAAATAGATCGATAAAACATAGATTAGGGATCACAACCCTAAGATAGAATTTAGGGATAAGTATAGAAAAAACCCATTGAATTTTGGTAAAGTAGGGATTACATGGATATTACAAGTAGTACATCCCTATCTATATTATGGATGTGGACGTGGTTCTGGAACAGATGTACCATGGGGTGAAAACTCTAACAAGGTGTTTCGAGCTTAACTATGGTTAATCTAGTACATGATAATGATCCTTACTGCGAACCTGATTTCACTACAACAAAAATAGAACATAGTGGTGGTCTATTAGAGGTGGTTTAGTAAACCGCCACTAATTTTGTTTAAGAAGGTTTTAGAAACAATTTTTTATAAACCGCTGCTAAAACATATTTTTTTCGGTGTCGACACTTCCCCCCGACCCCCGAGAGAACCCTGATTCTCCCCTACCACTACGACCCCCAAAGACCTAGCTCACTGCCCCTCAACGTGCCTCGCCCGTCTTGTCCAATGCTCGCCACCCCTCAGCGCACCTCGCCTCCCCTCTGCACACCTCACCGCCCCTATTGGTAATGTGTTTTTTCCTTGTTTGTTTACTAAGATATTATTATGATTATTCAAAATTTTTAATGGAGGTTTTGGGTAGGATCCTACTGAATGTACTTGTATTCTTACCCCCCCTCTCTCTATATATATATATCCATTTTTATAGGTCTATAAGAGGGTGTTAGTGATTGGGTTGGGTGTTACTAGAACATGACATGGATATTGTTGGTGTTTGAAGAGTCATTTTCACAGAAGTTGTTTCATGGTATATCATTTTGTGATGTTCATTTATGTATGGAATTAAAAATATCCTGGAATTGATTTATTTATACTATATAGAGTATATTTGTGGTTTATTATCTTATACTCCTAGGATATATGAGGGTAAAACCTACCATATGTGTGGTTTACACCCTTGACTATTGTTTCCACCTTGTGCCATATTAGACGCGAGCTTTATGACTAACACTTGTCTTCAATCTCAATCCAAGAGGGGTTTCAATGGGGGTATATTGTGACATAATCCACAAAATGGGGTCTCACAACACACATAGTGGCCCCCTAAAATCAAAATAAATAAAATGGTTTTGTTGAATTATGGGTGGGGAAAAGACAAATCATGTTTCTATGAGGAGAAAATTTGAATTATAGTAGGGGTTTAACAAAGTTATTCCCTCAATAATGAACCTCACCATGGGATATCATAGAACACGTGATAGCTCTATCGTATCAGAATAATCACCAGGAATAATATAAATCATAAAAGGCCTTTAAAGATATTTTAATTCTTAACATATGAATAATAGGGATGAGTTCATGTCATTAGGTGTCATTACACATGTCCCCTCCCCATATTTTGTTCTCATACCTTGGGGATAATAATCATACCTACACCTTGTATCACATTACCATCAAGATAAAAAAAAATAATCACATATCATCACTCCACCCAACTTGATTATCATGTAGAATATCTGATGCTTCTAATGTATCTTAATGTATGTTTCTCAAATATTTATCTTCCCAGACCCTACTCACTATCCATAATAATCACCTCTAAAATGCCTCCAAGTCCTTTTTCATTGTACATAATTTCCCATACCAACTCTCAAGGATATTTATTCTAAATGGTTAACTAATCACCATACCCTCTATAGATCATCTCATCGGATCACAAAGGACCACACCTGATATATTACCATATGTTCACTCACCTATAAGGTTATTTAATATCCCTTAAGTCTTATTAATAAAATTTATACACCTTAATCCCATTAGGTGAAACATTTAAAATTTTAAAACCCATTAGCTCACTTTTCATGGTTTTCTTGTGCCTCAAAATGCATCACATAATTTACCTAAAGCCAATATTACAAATCACCATTAAGGTAAAACCATTGTTCAAGGTCTAAGTATTATCTACTCTTTCCCACTCAACCAACAAGGTGAGACCACCATCAAATAATCATTCATTAATTATACACTTATTTAAATCTTTAACAAAAATAAATGTGACCTTCCAATGTCCCTCACATTTTATCTCGTGCTTATACACCCATTTAGAGTCCATCACAAAAACTAGAAAATGATTCACAAGGAAATGTTATCGTATAATGATCATAAAATAATCCCACCATGTATGGAATGTAAATTTTCTTTCCTAATAGCCTCTATATATTTTATCACACAATTAAAAACCATTTTAGTCCACATTCAGGTCTCTCTTACTCGACTACCAACATCTATATACAACAAAAAATAGAAAAAAATAATGCATGGAGAAAAAATTTAAAAATAAACTAATTATTATCACTAGAATTTAACCCCTAAAATATAGTCATTTTATTTATCCTTAACCAATGGGTATTTCAAAACCTATAAAAATACCAAAGATAGTGATTTAGAGTGAAATTCCATTAAAAAAATAACATAACAATGATTGAGGTTTTAATGAGGTTATCCCACCATCTTGGAGTCCAAATAAATTAATGACTCATCAATATGACATTGAACAAGATTTTAGAAATATAAAGAATGGGTGTAAAGAAACGTTCCCAAATGACTCACCTCTATTATTTCATAGTCATCTAAGTGGAAAAGGAAATGTATTTTAAAAAATACAAAGTAAAATATTAAAAATGCCCATGCATGAAAGTGGTGGTTAGAGAAATTGGACCCCTCCTGGACTATAATAGATCATGAAGGATGTTCCATGATCCAACCCAGATCTCCACATTAAGTTTCAACCCCCATTTATGTTCCACTATCAACCCCAAATCTGAAAAATTTAATCACACGTAGGGTCACAACATGTTGCTACCCATAACACTTCACCATGATACCCTACATGTTCTAAAATTATCAACACCAGACCATACCCAAATCTTTGAATCCTAATTAGAGGCCCCTAAAAACATAAAAAGTAGGAAACATTATTAATATACACAATATTTAATAATAACCCTGTTGTATATTTTTTGGGGATTGAATATTTTATATAAATTCCATAAGACTATGGATTTAATAGGTTTTCCCACATTCTATAGTTGAAACAAAATTAAATAGATTTTGAAAAGGTATATTGACATCAATACTTGTTAGTGTTATTTCAGGATATATTTTAGGAAATTTAATATACATGATTTCATTTATCTTTGGAATTTCATGTTTCCTTTGAGTCTGGAAAAACAAATACCTTACTTATAAGACTTTGATTCATCTACCATAACTGTGAATCCTTTCACCTGATGATTCCCAAAATGTTCAACATCTTGGTTACCCATGTATTTTCAAAAGTAGCAAGTCATTTTTAAGTTACGAGTTTTTTTCCATTTCATATTCCTAACTTCTATTCAATTATTATAATTTTTATCAAGCCCTTACCTTAGTGATATCAAATTTATGACATCATCAGTTTGTCCATCTGTTTTGGTGTAGAACAACATTAAAAAAACTACAGGGATGACATACTTGTTATGGTCTTCTTTTATGGATCTTTTTAATTTTCATTCTTTGGTTTTCTAGTGGGTGTGTTTTTTATGTACCATATGTATATATATAGAAAAACCTTATTTAACATATTTATATATTTTTCAACTAGTATATATGAATATATTTCCCTATTTAGTAATAGTTATATGTTTTAATTTTTTTTAATATTTTGTAGGCACATCGTGATATACATGGATAAAAGCTGGATCACGTTACTGAGGAACACACCTCAGTATGTTAAGGGTTTGATGGAGTTTTTGGATTTTAAAATTTCCATTCAATCAATTAAAGGGATAATAATATTTCTATGTCCTAAATGTAAATTTAGAATATGATTGAAGAGATATGAAGTTTATGAACATTTAATATTAAAGAAATTCCCTAGTCAATATTTGTGTTGGATTTGGCATGGAGAATCAAATGTTACAGAATGGTTGATCACTGATTTCAATCCACAAAATAAACTCCCAACTTCATCGAAAATTGAAAATGAAATAAAAAACCTTATAAATGATGAATTCGGCACTGCAAGAGACGACCATCAACATCAAAACATATCAGAACAACCACAAGAGGGTGATACAAATAGAAACATGACATGTGATGTTTTTTAGGCTTTGTAAAACCATATCAAGATTGTAACATATTAGTGGATCCTCCTCTTGATTATGTAGAGACTATTTTAAGAGAAATCCTAACTGAGGAAAATACCATTCATGATTTAGTTGACGATGGAAATGAAGAGTTGTATAGTGGATTTTTGAAATATTCCAAACTATCTTTTATACAGAAGTTGTTCTGTATAGAATGTCTATGTGGAATTACAAATAAGGAAATGTACATGATATTAGAACTGTTGCGTGATGAATTTCCTAAAGAAAACATCCCCAATTTTTTTTATGATATGAAAAAAGTTTCTAACAGGCATGGTCTGAATTATACAAAAAATAAATGTGCGTTCTAATGATTTTATGCTTTGTTGGTGAGAGGATTTAAGTAGAAAAGATTCTAAAAAGGTTCTTCTTCTGTATTGTAGTGAATGGGTGATGTTGGATGTCTGAATCAACATACATTCATGAAGAAGAAAAAAATGAACACACCTATAAAGGTTTGTATTAATTTCGTTTAAAGCATCGATTGTAAGGATTATTCATGTCATCAAAAACTACCGAACACATGAAGTGACATTATGTAGATAATAACAATGATGGGTTAATGATACATCCATGAGATTCAAAATTCTGGAAGATATTTGATTCAATAAATCTAGATTTCTTAGCTGATCCTAGGAATGTTCGAATGGGATTGGCTACTGATGGATTCAACCCATTTGAGACTTTGAGTATCAGTTATAGAATTTGGAAAATTGTTTTGATCCCTTACAATCTTCCTCCGTGGATATGTATGCAACAAATGTATTTTATCATTTGAATGATTATTATTGGAAAACTAATGCCTGTAAATTATATTGATGTATACTTGCATCCTTTAATTGAATAATTACAGGAGTTGTGGAGCAATGGTGTTGAGACATTTGATGATTCTTCTAAAACAATGATCAAAATGCATACTTCTATAATGTGGACCATTAGTGACTTCCCTGGGCTGGGGAATTTATCTGGTTGGAACACCTTCACAGTTTTGTCTTGTCCTATTTGTAAATTTGATTTTGAGCCCATACAGCTACCTCACAGTAAGAAAATGGTGCTTTTTATTCCATTGAATATTTCTCAATGCATCTCATAGATTTCGGCTGAACAGATCAAAATTTAATAGCTTCATTGATCATAGACCACCTCCAAAGTTGTTAACTGGTCCTGAAATATTGACACAACTTGGAAATGTTTAAACATAATTTGGGAAGGTTCATCATTTGAATTATAGCGGGAAACAAGTTCGAAGTGCATGATCAAGCGAAATTGGAACGCAAAAACGGAATAAAAAAAGTATATTCTTCAAACTCATGTATTGGGAATTTAATTTGTTGCGGAATAATCTCGATGTGATTCATATTGAGAAGAATGTCTGTGAAAATTTGATTTTAATATTTATTAATGTGCATGGAATGTTGAAGTATCATCTCAATGCTCATAAATAATTACAAGTAATGAACATAAAATGTGATATCTGGCCAGATGTGAATGAAAATTGTGCTCTGACAATTTTTTCAATGAAAAATAAGGATAAAGATACATTCCTTGGAATTTTAATGCATGTGAAGGTATCTGATGGGTATTTAAGTAACATCTTGAGGTGTGTTAACTTGACGAATTGTAAGTTACATGGATTGAAAAGTCACGATTCACATATTTTGTTACAGTAGTTACTACCATTGGAATTGCTCACATTATTACATGAAAAAGTTACTGTTGTTGTACTCCAATTATGCACATTTTTCTGACGACTATTTGAGAAATCTCTACATCCATTTCAGCTTTATAACCATAAAGAGAGGTTTTCATTGACACTTTGTTCAATAGATATGATCTTTCCTCCATCGTTTTTTATCATAATGCATTTAACTATGTATTTGTTTGAGGAAGCCAAATTAGGAGGCCTCATTCATTATCGATGTATGTATCCGATTGAGAGGTACTTTATTTATATGTTTTCAGTTATGTAAACAATTTTTGGCACATAATTAAATGCATAATTGTATTTGATTATTTTATTTTATAGATATCTTGGGAATTTTAAATCATATGTGGGAAATAAAGTTGAACCTGAAGGCTCTATTTGTAAAGGCTATTTGGTTGAGGAGTGTCTTACCTTTTTTTCTAGATACTTGGATGATATTGAGACAAGATTTAATCAAGTTGGATGTGTTGATTATAAATCAAATAAATCTCAAATACATGAGATCTAAAATATATTTCCAGCTATTGGATGATCAGTTGGGAGGACCTCAAATGTGACACATATAGAAATGGAATTATTACTGGCACATAGATATGTGATGCTGAATAGTGAAATTGTAGATCCATTTATTGAAGAGTTGAGGATACAAACAAAGAGACAAAATAGTGGCCGAACATGAAATGAGAAAGATATAATGAAAGATGTTAATAAAGTTCTTGTAGAATGGTTCACATGACGTGTAAGTTCATAAATATTTTAATAAATACAAATATTAGGTTGACACATTTATTTTGTAAATCTAATAAAGTATATTTATTTCTTTAGATCATGAATACTGATAGTCAAGAAGATTTGTCTGATGATTTGAAGTTTCTTTCTCAAGGCCCTCTAAAATAAGTTAGAAATTTTGACGCTTACAACGTGAATGGATTTATATTTTGTACAATTGATCAAGAAGAGGGTTAGAAAACATAGAATAGTGGAATATTTACATTTGTTGAAGTGGAATACTATGGAAAGCTGATTGATATTATTGAATTAAACTACCATGGGCATTTTTTTTGTCGTTTTATTCAAATCCAATTGGGTGGATATTATTAGAGGTGATAAAAGATATTACTTTCAATTTACTTCAGTGAACATCTCTCACTTGATGGATGTTGGTGATCATGAACTGTAGGATCCATATATCTTATCATCATAAGAAAAAATGGTATATTATGTGAATAATTTAGTGGATTAAGTGTGGAGTTTAGTTTCTCACGTAATACAAAGAAATTTGTATGATATGGGTGATGAAGTAGAAGATTTGACCTCTGAAATTAAATCTCATCAACAACAAGAAGTATAATTATTTGTCCATCATGATATTGAAAATATTATCCTATCAAGGATGAATGAAGTGGATGAAGTAACGGAGTAGGAAACCAATATGATGGAAGGGGAAAATGATTGAATGTATAGTAGCACATTTATTATTGCATTCACTTATTTCATTTGTGCAGTCATTCATTGTCATTATTATGTATATTTTTTCTGTTAGTACTATGAATCTATTATAATTTTTAATTTTTTTGGAATAAATGTTTTGAAATATATGTTCTGAACATAATTTTATTTGATTAAATGACAATAATTCCAAGGAGGAAGCGATATATTGTTTCATCGACCACTATGACAGATGATGGTTCATCTGTATCCCTCCCTCTGACATGTGAGCCACCATCCAATCACCCCCTACAACATCTCCCCCAATACCATCTCTCACACCCTCTGTGAGAATCCCTTTAGAAGCTCAGTCATTGAATCCCCCTTCACGAGCCTTAGCATTAGGGGCAGCGCGCCACTTCTAGTTCTTCACGAGCATACTGGAAGGTGACAGTTATAGGTAAAAATTTTAATATGATTATATTTAATGTACCTTTTTATACTATGTTTTTGTTCATTAAAGATGAAAATAATGCATGTGTGGGGAAAAATATAAAACATTTGGATGTATGTAATATTACTGGAGAGAATATCGTTGTCCCATTTGATTCATATGGGGTCCCCACGGATGACGCCGCTGGATTACATGGCCAAATTCTAGGCCAGCTAGCTGCAGAGCCCATTTACTTTCCTATTTATTATGATTATTGGAGAAATGTGACTCTAAGTTGAAAAAATATATTTTTTATTCCCAAATAAAGGTCATTTTAATACATTATGGTGTAATTAAATTCCATGTTATTAATATTTTTAAAAAGTTTATTTGTATACATATGTTTTCCACATTTCGGTTGATGATGTGATAGCATGGAAGTGGACATTGAAAAATCTTGGTAAGAAATTGAAATAATATAAATGGAGATTGTGGAGCAATGTCAACAATACTTCCTTGACTGCCCAATAGATGTATGACAAGCTACCTAATGGGGTACCCAAAGAGCAATGGAATGTTTTTGTTGACAAACATCGTGATGAGAATCAGATGGAATTTAAATATATATTATTATATTAACCTCATTTTACATTTATACATTTATATGAAGAGGAGATGAAATTGAATACATTAATATTAAATTTCAGGATCTTTCAAGAAAGAATGCCTCAAGCCGGGCAGAGCAAGTCATCCCTCACACTACGTGATCAAAAAGATTTTCCAGAAGTCGATTGACTCTGGTAATATTATCAATGGTTTAAATATTTATAAGACAATATTATTTGTTTAATATATTAAATTGTTGATTTGTCTTTGTAAAATGCAGTCACAAAGTTTAGGGAACGAAGCATCCCGAACTGAAGTGTAGTTGGATGTTCACAAAAAAAATTATGGAAGTTATTTAATGATCCTGCCAAAGAAGTTGGGGTATGCTCCCATTTTTACATTATAATAACATGTTATTAGTTGTTACTAGGTTTATATATATTGCTTATAATATGGATGAAATTTTATTTATAGGTAATAATTAAATAACTATGCGATTCCAATCCTTTATAGACCTACTCAGTCTCCTAGGATAACCGGGTTGCTAAAGTCCTTGGGAAGGAGCATCTAGGTAGAGTGCGCGGGATGGGTTTGTGTACCATACCATCTACGGTATTTGGCCGGACACTAGGGATTGAAGCTACATTTTCTCCTTGTTGTAGTCAGTCCATACCCAGAGATGCTCAGAGATAGATTTATTCTCTACGAAACACAGTTTAGGACCAGGGGGCTCAAATATCAGCTTTGCAGAAAGAGTTGATTGATTTATATCAGAAGATGACCGGATCTTCCCATGGTGGTATTGCATCGATTGGTGGTGAGTAGGTAATTCACAAAAATTCAAAATCATTTTGTTTGAAAACTTTTTTTGGTTTTAAGATTTAATATAAATATACAACAATATTAAAATTTTAATATAATGTTCTTACATGTGGTAGTAGGAAGTAGAGATGGAGGTGGAGAGGGTGATGAGATGTGTTCACCATCAGACAATGATTAGTCTTATTGTTGATATGTTTGGAAAATATGGTAACAGTTGGTTTGTATATGTATCATGTGTGGCAAATGGTTTCTACCAATTATTTTCACGACATTATATTTTCTTAGTTTATCATGTTTTTATGTATTTTGTTGAGGTTAGTATGGAGGAATCAAGTTGTTGGATACAACAAGGAATCCTGGGAATTGATAATATAGAGGTTATAACCATTTTTTCATGGATTTGTGTCATGTCTTGATATTTCCGTGAACTGCTGGAGTGGTTTGTTTTTGAGTTTCTATTGATTTTGGGTTTGTTTTGTTGTGGAGCCAAATCATAGTGTGGTTTGAATCTTAAAGATGATCTACATGTGACATGGAGTTTCTTATGTGTCCTGGACCTTCTCCAATATTATAGGATCTATATTGTGGATTGCACTATGTTTTTTGGATATAGTTTTTAATATCCCCATTATAATGTAGATCTATTCATAATTCCATAGTTTTTCACATTTCATCACCATTATATTGTGTTATAGGGTGTATCACCTTGCCATTTTAATTCCGATCCTACCTATAAATTTCTAAAACCCATTTTAAAAATTTATTTTTCAAAATTATATCAATATACATGGGTGACCTATATTCTATTTTAAGAGGTATTTCACCCCAATTATTTAGGTTATTTATCCTCAACATCTATATATATAACATCACATATTTTAAGTGATTTTACTTTTATCTCCTATGGTTTCCTTACATGTTCTTCATTATAGGGAGTTTGTGGCTAAGGATATCGATGGTTAGGTTAGTTTTATAGATATATATTTATAATGAAAATATTTTATTGGTTTATCAATTTTAATCCATGAATTATATTTCTTAGAGGTGGTTTCCACTTTCCACATCCTCATACAAAAAATTGGAATTATTTGTTTGAGACAGGGGATCCTAGTTCATTTCATTTTATTTGAATATATTAGAACATCATGATTTCATTTTAAATTTTACAAATAGTATGGGATTTTAGAAGAAGAGAAATAACTGTTTTTACTAAATAATTTAAAAATATGGGGAAATCGTATGTTTTTTTTACTATTTTCATGATATTACATATTCTGGTACTTTATTACTATAGTTTCTAAAAAGGGATGTTTTTGGGAACCTTTTTCTCTTTGAATTTACTAATTTTAGAGCCTGTTTTTTTATTGTGTGATTGAGATAACCATTATTGAAATTTAATTTTAACAGAAATTTAGTCAATAAACCTATTTCCCGACGAAATAAGAAATTTATTAATAATACCCATGTTAAAAATATTTTTTAATTTGAAATCCCTCAAATTGGAATTCTTGGTAATTATAGAAACTGATATATGTTGATATGTGATGATTGGCTTATTTCATTATCTTGTGTTATGTGTGTGGTATCATATAAGGAATTTTAAACTAATGAGGGTGATCAGAATAAGTGTGTAATGTGCTAGTAGTGAGGATATTGTGAGTCAATAAGGGTTATGATGAGGGACGATGTATAATAATTTCCATGAGGATGTTATTGTGTGGTTATTGTTATGAGGTGGTGATAATGAAATTTTTGGTTTTTGGAGAGGGAACTCAATTTGGTTTTTTCATTTAGGTTGATGTGGGACAGATGTGTGTTTTTTTGGAATGGTTGTGTTAGTTTTTTATTCATCTATAGAATGGGTTTTAAATGTTTAAAATGAAATTTCATGTGTAGAATATGCTATTTTTTTAGGGAACTGGTACATGGGATGTGGAGTCTACTGTTTTTTTTATTAATATTTATTTTCGCGGTGGTCAAACCCCCGGGAAATATCTGTATTTTCCTAGTTGCGGTGGTTAAAACCACCACTCCAGAAAATAACTTAGCGGATGTTTTATCCACCGCCATATTATTTTCATATTTTGTTACCATCTCACGGAAATTATATTGTTTTTATCAGTGGTTTAAAACTCCGCTAAAAAAATATGCCCAGCCGAGATAAACCACTGCTAAAACCATGGAAAATCATCGCGAAATATGTTCAATTTTATGGTTACTATAAACTGACACACAATATATTAAACTGACGCATAAAGTTTTCTGACACTCAATTTTGAAGTGGTTTTTTGAAACCGTCAAAAAAGCTTATGGCGGCATTTTAAACCACCGCCAAACATCCATTTTCCTGTAGTGTTTGACACTCCCAGCAGATATGCTTAAGATAATTCATATTTTCTTTATAAAACGTTATGAAGTATTTATGAGTAAATATGTCCTCAAAGGAACCATATTTATGATTATGAATTATTAATTCATAAATTCTTCAATTTATGTTATTTATTTTACTAGTATAGAATTATGCATTATGATTCATAACCTGATCTAGTGTGGGCCATTATTTCAAAATGGATCCTAGTAGAAGAAATGTAAATCATATGAATGGATGTAATCAATTTAGGTATTTACCTCCTTTGCATGATAATGATAGTGGACATGGTAACACAATAGGTACTGAACAGTTTATAACCGTACTGGGATAACTGACTCAGGTTACGATTAATAACCTTACCTATATGGAGCATCCTGATTCACAATGTAGAGGATCAATGTTATAATGCTTCATGAGACAACATCCTCTAACATTCAAAGGGACTACAAATCCTTTTGTAGTTGAGCATTGTTTAAGTTCCTTAGAGAACATATTTCTTTCTTTGGGATGTAATGAAGGGAAAAGGTTGTCATTACAATTTATCATCTCTTAGGATATGTGGATCAGTAGTGGTCATTAATTCTAATAAAAAAGGATGATGAAGAAGTGTAAAATATGGAATGGATGGAGTTTAAAGAACTTTTTCTGGAGAAATAATTTCTTCATGAACAACGAGAAGATATGGAAAGGAAATTTCTGATCCTTAGGCAAAAGGAGGATGAGAATGTTGAAAAGTATGAGGCTAACTTCAAAAGGTTAGTAAAGAATGCCATAGACTACATACATAACCCAAGAAACAGGATTTATCTATTCCTTTATGGTTTAAAACCTTTCCTTCGACGGGAATTGGTCATACAAACATTCTCGTCGTACGAAGATATAGTCTAATGTGATATCAAGAAAAAATACGAATTCCCTATGTCTTATGACGTTAATGTAAATAAAGATAAGAAGACAAGGTTGGAGTAATATATAGATAAAGAGAAAAAGGGAAAGTTGGATTTTCCCTAATGTGATAAACTTGGGTAGAAAAACCCTGGTACTTGCCTAAAAGGAATGGGAGTTTGTTACAAATGTGGTGAAAACGGTCACCAGGATCATGATTATAAGGGAAATAAAGAAGCTATGAAATGTTATAATTTTAAAGATATGTGACATTATTCAAATTATTATCCAAATAATCATGGAAATATACCTCAGAAAAAAATGGATCATGGTCAAGCTTAGGCAGTTACTACATTCGAAGTGGAATAGTTGATGTATTTGGTTTTTTGGATTCAATAATTATATTATGGTTATAAGAAGAATGTGATATAAATAAGGATTAAACTAAAGTACTTTTTTTTCATTAGGGTTATAATATGATGAATATAATCATATATTGTTTATTAGATAATAAAAGTATCATTACGTTGTTAGAGGAATCTGATTTTACAATTGAATTTGGAAATTTAGAGACCTTTTAGACTGATATTAGACCAAAGTATTTTAGATAACTCAAAAGGTTGGGATAGATTAAATTGAACTTTGGATAGTATTGTTTAAGATTTTTTTTAATGTTATAATACAATAGTTTTAGAAAAAGGACAACCTTGAGGTCAGGCGATAACCCTTTACATCGGACAAAGCTGTGGGAATCAATACCACTGGTGATGTGTGACAAAGATTTATAGCCTACAACTGTCCTACAAGAAGTCCGTTGTTATTATAAAATATCTTTCTTCATTTAAATGGTATATGTTTATATTTTGGAACATTATAGGATTGCGAAAAATAAAATAATTTTGAGTTTTATCTTTTGAAGAGAAAGATGAGTTTTTGGTAGGAATTTGTTAAAGGATGAAACTCTACATGTAAATTAAGTATGATTTTTTGTGTTGATAATCTATGAATTAAATTAATTCTACAACACTAGGAAAATAATCTTAAAACCTAAAAAAAATTCTTAGTACATTCTTTTGCGATGAATCAAATGGTCCCTTAGATCATCACATATTCATAGCTCTATGACTGTTAACTTTCTCTTGATCTCTTTCTCAATCACTCTCTATCAGATCTTGATGAATTTTTTTCTCTTCAATATCAATGTTTTCCAACATGGAACCCTAGTATGTGTTATTTCTGGTAACCTTCATACCTACCTTTCTTCATTTTGAAATAGTGGTATCATTAATCTATTTTTCGGTTTGGAATTTCAAATAATATATTCTGTAATATCAAACCCCTTGTTTTCAATCCTGAGTTTAAATTGTGAGGACATGATTTATTGAAGGAGGGTATAATTTTACACCCCAATCTTCCACGGTATGCTTAATTTTTAAATAATTCAATAGCATGCGATATATGAAACACCGAGTTCAACCTCACCACGATCTATAAAACTAGCCATTTAAAAAGAGGTTATGAATAGTACTGACCACATTTTGAATTTTATAGATCCCATATACTTTTAACATTCATATTTTGTGTTTCTTAGAAATAATATAAGAAAAAATTCTATTTTTTCAGACAAATAAGTATTTTTCAAAAAAAATATTTTCCACCTTTTAATGGTAAACGTTCTTTAAATCCAATATTTGACACATTTATATATTCAATTTGATGAAATTAAATTATTCTATATAATCGGGACAAAATAATTTATATTGGATAAATTTTTGGTACATTTCTGATAACTTTCATATTTTGCTGAATAGTGAAAAATACTAAATATTAATTTAAAAAAATTTCAATTGAATTAATTTAGTGTAAAATTATAAATTTAAGTGATTTTGAGGTTTAATTAGATTACATTTTTATCATTTAATATAATTATGGTCATTGGATGTAATTTCCCATTTAAATTGTACATAAACACATGTCAATATTTTGATAGTTTTTTACTTCTTAAAAACCCACTTTTTGGGAGAGACATGTCCGACCTTGGGATTACTTGGGTCTATTTTGGGACCTCATGGAGCCACTTGTGTGTGAAAATGACATTTTATAATAATTAATTTAATGTATAAACAAATATAACATATACATGTATCTTTCACTAAAACAATTTTTAAATAGGGTTATATAATTTATCACTTCGAATATAAATAGTCATAAAAAATATAAAAATATTTCCTACATGATTATATTTTATACATAATTTTTAGACATAATATAATTAAATTTAATTATGACACAATTAGTATGTAGTGATTTCCTGATTAATGAAATATTCAAATAAATGAATTTATAAATATTAAAATAAATTTAATTTGAGATTTTTTATTACAGAATTGAATTTTATATATGAAATTAACATATTAGGGATGCATTGATGCCTTTGGTTTGAAGAAATGAATTTTTTATGAATTTGACAAAAATAAATTACAAAATAGTGTCAAAATTGACATAAATTAGTTTTCAAAACAAATACTATTTTATTAAATGATATACAAATACTAAAAATATAAAGTTCAGCCAAAAAAATATATAGTGATACAAATGTAATAAATGATCCAATTTACATTCTCCTAGAATTTTATACTAATGTTATTAACCATGTAGTATAAAAATACAAGAAGACAAGGTAAGACATAACTTAATTTACAAAGGGTTAAATCTAAAAGATAAGGTTAATTTTATGACATAAACATAACTAAAACCTATCTGTTGAAGGGATTTCGACCCATCCCTACCTTATCTACGAAATAAATCAATTTGGAACTATTATAATCTGAAAATAATTTATAATATATTAATATTTCAAGTTTTTCGTAAAGTACCCATCACCTCTCTTATGTAAGGGAAACTCCCTTTCTCTTTAATTCACACCTACAAAGCCCATTGGATCCGCCAAAACCTACCCAAATATTATCAAAACTTTATTCAAATAATGTTAGAGGAAATTTTTTTGGCATAAATCCATCTTAAGGATTCCATTTGTGCAAATCAAAAGTAGACACCCGAAGAAGGGGTAATCGTTTTATCACTTCTTTCAAAGTAGATTTCATCTTCTACTTCCTCTTACTAAGTTGTTACCATAATAAAATAATAACTCCAAAATAGAAAATATTCTGAGGTTTTTTAAGATTACAGGACAACAAATTTTCCATTTTTATCCATCCTATGAAAAATAATACCACAATGTGTGCGTACGCACAACTTTCCGTCGCCACACCATGGTGTAACTTGTTTCTCATGTACACATTATTTCTATGGGTATAACGATTAATATAATAGATGTAAATAATACATATAACATGATATTAATTATTTTAAAATTCATATTCCATCCTATTCCATACAATTTTAACATTGAGGAAATGATACCATCACTCGTGCGTACGTATGACTTACCGTCTCCACGACGCGATGGGACTCATCTTCCGTGTTCAACATCCAAGAATGATTATAAGAATAAATATTATTAATAAGTATGAAATATATAAAATAATAACATTACTGGGATTATATATATAAGAACCCATATATTTCATTCACTTACTTCCATTTAATACGATAAGAAAACGGAAACAACGTTCATGCGTACGTGCATCCTACCGTCTCCATGAATGATGGGTTCCATTTTATTTATCTTTCTATTAAATATAATTATATAAAAAATATATATTATATATAAATCATATTTTACATTATTGAAGTAATTAAATTACTATCTAACTAATATGATCAAGAATAACAAGTCACAACATGTATGATAAACAAAGCGATTATTACCCAAAAGGTTTCATTAAAATGGAATTGTTAATAAATAGGTAATATAAACTCATAAAAGAATCATATATGATATCATAATTATTATTATGATTCTGATAAATGTTAATAATATTTTCAAACACATTATACAAGTGTTTTGGACATCTATGGAGAGTATCAGACCTAAGATAAGGGTTAATTCTTCAATCTCAATTTTATCCAAGATTGTTTATGTGTAAGTATTGACTAGGACATATTTTCATCCATGTCCATATTTAATCACAATGTTTTCAAAAGTAATCTTATAAGGTTTAATGCAAGGTACTGATTACCTATATCATCATTGTAAATGTTTTAAGGATTTATTTTTCAAAATCAATTTAATTAATGTCCATGTTTTTAAAATGATTTTAAGGATTTATTTATATGGACATGATTATTTTAAAATTTTAATTCCATTCAAAAGTTTCAAAGTGTTATGTGGAACATGGAATCAAAAATCTATTTTAAATGAATTATTTTATAAATTGTGCGACTTTAAATGATTTCATGAAAAATGGATATTTCTCTCAAAGACTTTTTCTGATCATTTTCAACTATATCAACATCCTTTACTGGATATCATTCTTGACTGAGGTTGATTTATTATAATACAATCTTCCTTATTATACCGAATGAGCCATGATATGTTGGACAGTGTATGTGCTATTTTTATACCATTCATGGTTTATGGTTAAAGTACTGACATTTCATATTCTAGTTTTGATACAAATGATTGTGTTATGTTTCACCCTTTTCAAATGTGGAATGCATTGGAATTAGTAAGTCACAGGTGGGTCTTGATATAGCCCTTCAATGCATTAGTATGTATCATGAGATAAAATAGTGTCTTGGCACAAGGCCATTATAGAATATTTGTTAATGGTATTTCCATAAGGCCTTGATGTAGTAGTTATCATGTTTGGAATTATGCATTCCCTCGTTATGAAATTAGTATCTACATGTGATTATTTAAATAGTAGAATATCCATATGAATGTTTATATCGTAATGTTGGATTTTGTTTCCATATTATGTTCATGTTTATGTTTAAAAGGATGTTGTTTTTATAATTCATCTTCCTTAAAAGTTTATAGCTTCCATATAATTATTTAACCTTAATGAGCATCTGAGCTCACCCCTTTATTATGTTTTATTTTCCAAGGATTCGAAGATGTGTATTATGATAGATATGAAGGGTTAATCTAGGGGAATAATTTCGTTATCAAAGGATTATTTATGATGTGATTTATGTTAAAAAGTGTAATATAATGTTCATGTATGCAATCTATTTTCCAAGAGTACTAAAATGATTGGTCCTTCAGGACATGATTCCTTGTAATCATTCCATTATACTAAAATAATTCACCGGCTCTGAGCTTCTGGGGTCGGGGCATCAAAAATAATAAGGCATGATATAGTATGATAATCATAACATGGAAATGTTGCAAAAACTTAAAACACTACATCATTTGTAAAGGCTAAACTGCCAAGAAATCATGGTGGAAAAGCTCCATAAATTAATCACTTAATCCCCTATACAAACATAACACATTGTGATAATAAACCTTACCTAATGCATTGGATAACTATATACTACGGACACACCTGTCACTTTAATTTAATTGTAATTCTTAAGTGTGATACATAGATCACCAAAAAATTTATTCATTCATCATCATAATTTATTACACGATCAAGGTGAGTGGAATTCATACATGAATGTTCCAAACATAAATAAATATGTGAATAAGAGGGACCAACCATGATATGACATGGATATGATATTTACTACAAAATTGGTCTGACATCGAAATTCATTGTGAAGATTAGGAAACATAACAATATCACAAAAGAATTAATAAAATTTGTTGATTAGAGTGAAATGGGTCGACCATAATTTTTACATGAAGTGGAATAAAATAGGAACATTAATATACCTGTAAACACATTTAGAATTAGAAAAACAAGTCATACGATTTTCTGTAGGCATGAAGAAAAAGGGAAGAGATAGGATGCTTACAAAATTTCAGCATGGTAATAGGTGAACATAGGAGGGATTCAGGAGAGATAAAGGGATATCCCATAATTTATAGATCATAAGTTTTTTATGTGGGATGTTTGAAAGAATAACCCTTCATTTCAAATAACAAAAATAAAAGGGCATAAAAAGAGGAGATTCTTGAATAAAAGTGAGAAATATAGGATCCCTTACATTGATGTGTGACTCCAAAAGATAGTTAGAATTTATATGGGATCTTGGGGGGAACCTTATGAAGACCCTAGGTAGTAGAGGAAAGAATTTTTATGAGAATAAAAGAGTACGAGTGAAGATAAATGGTATCTGGGGAGGGTTTATATAGGAAAGGAGGGGGATTTCATTATTATTTTTGTTTTGGACACTACATTATAAAATATTCAAAACCATAATCCATACCTTGGTTTTTGAACATGGTTTCTACTAATGGGGAGTGGAATAAATTATTTTATAATACCAATGGCCTAATATAATAAAATATTTCCCTTTATTATGTTTCTGTGAGTCACACTTTAAAAGAAAGTATTTTAAAATCATAAAATATTTTAGAAGTCTTGGAGGATTCACTAAGACATTATAAAATAACTCAAATAAACTTAAAATCGCATTATTTTAAAGTAAAAACGTATATGTTTCCAATTATTGCATTTATAGTATAAATTACATCACAAATGGGTTATTATGATGTCATAAAACATTCCGTATATTTATCAGGTATTTAATTTTTACAAAAACTTTTTACTGTCTCAGAAAATTATGAAAAAATAACTGTTGGATAACTTCAAAATCATGATTAAACTAATGATATTAATTTTATCTCAATAATTTTCTAAAAATTTGAATCATAACTTTTAATATAAAAACATAAATTTGTTAAAAATGAATGGTGTTTGTCAATAACAGTTTTTAAACCCTAATAAAAATCACATTTGACTCCATAAAAAATTATAAGATTTTTTATATTTTAATAATGTTATGTAAAAATAATATTTTAATAAAATAATATTTATTTCACAAATCCATTAATTCATCAAAATATATTTGATTATTAAATTTTAATATTAATGAAAAATACAATGTGTGCTTCATAAATCATTTAAAAAGTAACAATAATAAGAAGAAAATATATTCAATATTAAATTCCAAAAAATAAAGTATATATTCCTAATGTTAGGTTCTTGATACATATCCATTTATTACACCATCATAACCCCTAAGAGTAAGTTCACGATGGTGGGTCATTCAGGGGGTATTTCGGCGAATATTGTTGGGGTCGTGATCTCGACGATCTTGAATTTCTCCTGTAAATGTTTTCTCTCATGCTTAAATTGCTGGATCTCAACATGATCCTAGTATAGGGAAAATCCTAGAAATTATATCTCCATTGGAAGCTCTGATAGATAGGTTTCATAGGGTATGATCATACTAGATGAGGCCATCACTTCCTTTGTCCATTCGAAAATGATTTATTAAATCCCTATATTTATACTAGTCATGAGATCACTATTCAATGACAATATTATCAATGGTAAAGACACATAAGTGTAATTTAAATCCAATTTCATATAGTAAAAAATCAGTACAAATATTTTCTATATCCACAAGACATTTTATTAAATCAAAAAGGGGAATTTTATTCATAACATTTTGGGTCGTTAAAATATTTCCCATTTTAGAAATTTCACCCACAAAATTTCCTTTTCCCACAAAAGATGTGCGTAAATCTGCTTCATCACCTCCTTTGTTTCCAAAATTGTTTTTTCAAACTTCTGGTTTTCCCAAAAAACATTGATGATTGGTTTTTGTCTTATTTTGTATAAATTTTTATCTAAGATCAAATATATTCACCAGATTCACTTCACATGGAATGTCATTATCCAATGGTACCAACTATAGATTGAGTACATGTGAGTGGTCTGGTATGTACTTTCTTAAAAGAGATACATGGAATAGATTATGTACTTAATATAGGTTTGGTCGGAGTGCTAGGGATAATTCACTGATCTGATGTGACCAAGGATATCAAAAGGGCCAATGTACCTTGGAATAAACCTTCCATTCATCAAGAATCTCTTCACTCTCTTCCATGGAGATAAGTGGAGGAATACCATGTCTCCAACATCAAACTCTCTCTCTTATTGTATTTTTAGTGTATCTTTTTTGTCGACTCATAGGATCTTTGATGTGCTGCTGGATGAGGTTATCCTTATCCATCATTTCATCAACAATTTCAGGATCTAGAAGTTTTTGTTCCCCAAATTCATCCCAACATGTCAGTTTTCTACACCTCTCCCTATAAATGGTTTCATAGGTGTCCATTTTGGATGCTCAAGTGAAAATTGTTGTTATAAGAGTACTCCACCAAATAAAGATGTTGTTCCCATCCCCCTTTGAAGTCTAATGGTAATGATCTCAACATTTCACCATGTGCTTGGATTGTTGGATAAGATTGGAAATAAATTTAAGGTGATAATCTGTACTAAAGTTTATTGTAGTGTTCAGAGCATACTGGATACTTCTCCAAAACATTGAGGTGAATATTTAAACTCGATCATAGACAATCGATAGTGGTACTCCATGAATCCTAAACAATTCTATGATTTATATATATTCAAATTGATTAACTAATAAATCTTCTTGAATCATTATGAAGTGGTTAATCTTTGTAATATAATCTACAACAACCCATATTTCATTGTTTCCCTTGGATGTCAATCTATGTGCGGTGAGAAAGTCCATGGTGATGTTTTCCCATTTCCATGTTTTTATGGGTAATGGTTTCATCATTATATAAGACTTATACCTTTCATCCATCACTTGCTGACATACTAGGAAATTTAATGTATATTCTATGATCTCCTTCTTCAGGTTATCCCACCAATAGTTCTCTTATATATCTTGACACATATTTGGGTTTTCTAGGTGAATGGAGAATGTTTAACTTTTCGACTTATCCAAAAGTTCCTTCTTTAACTCATGATTTTTTGGAACATGTAGTCTTGACCCAAATATTACAATTCATTCTTTATTAACATTGAACTCATTGGATTCCCATTCTCTTATAGTTTCCACATTCTTTTGAATTCCCACATAATCTTTTTGAGTATCCTTTATCCTTTCACGAAGAGATGTTTGATAAATAATTTCTAAAATTATTGATGATGTTCCTTAATTTATGATTCCCATTTCCATCCTATTAAAATATATGAAGATATTATTCTTTTCAGTTCTCATCAATGATTGAATTCGTGGGTCCTTTATACCTAGCTCATTTTCTACTTAATTACCTTTCTGAGGATGGTAGTTGATTGTGTAGTTGTAATCCGTAATGAGCGCTAACCATCTTCAGTGGAACATATTCATCACTTTTTATGTGAATATATATTTAAGAATTTTGTGATATATATATATTTAACAGTTATCCACAAAGAAATAATTCTACCAAATTTTCCAAGAGAAGATCACCACTGCCAACTCTATTCTATGTGTGGGATAGCGCTGTTCATAAATTTTCAGCTACCTTGAGGTGTATGCAATAAATCTTTCATTTTGAATAAACAAACATCTCAATCCCTTCATTAAAGCATTAATGAAAAAGTATGAACATTTATCCACTTGTTGGTAGTGTGAGCATAGGTGAAGTGATAATCCCTAATTTCAACTCCACAAATCCTTCTTTAAATTCATCATTCCAAGAAAATTTGACTCCCTTATGAGTTATGTTGGTAATATGGTTTGATAAATTTGATAAATTTCTCACAAATCTGTGATAATATCCAGCTAACCGAAGGAAACTATTAATATATATCATAGATGTTGGAATTGGAAATCCCTCAATTTTTTTTTCTCTTCAACGGATCCACATATATCCCATTTCATGTGATAATATTCCCCAAGAATGATACTTCATTGAACCATAACTCACAGTTAATATAATTTTCATAGAGATTCTCATTTTGTAATTTCTTTATCATAATGGTCAAACACTCCTCATGCTCCTCCTTGATTTTAGAGTATATTACAATCTCATATATAAAGACAACTAGAAACTTGTCAAGGTATTATATAATGACTATATTCATTATTTCCATTAAGGTTTGTGGGGATTTAGTGAATCTAAATGGCATCACTGCGAACACATAATGCCCATACCTTGTAAGAAAATCATTTTTGGGGATATCCTCTTTCTTCACCCGTAGTAATATCCCAACTGTATATCCACCTTAGAGATGTATTGTGCTCCACATAGTTGATCGATCAAGTCATAAATTCTTGAAGAAGGGAATTTTTCCTTTATCATGATGTTTTTGATATCATGATAATTAAGGCAAATCCAAATTGGCCCATCATTCTTCATGATGAAGAGGATTGGTTGAACCCACTATGAAGCACTTGGACGTATAAATGCATTATACATATTCTCTTGTAGTTGTTTCTTTAGCTCAAAAAGTTTCAAAAAAACCATTATATACGAAGTATTTGATATTGAAAATTCCCCAGGTATATGATCGAATGAAAATTCAACCTCCTTACTTGGAGGAAGACTAGAAAAATCCTCAGGGAACACATCAGTGAATTCCATCACAATAGGCTTGTCTTCCAGGATGGTTCATTACTTAAACTCAATCATTTGATCTAGATATGCTTTGTCATAGGGAAATAATATATATTCTTGAGATGATAGTGTAAAAGAAGATTCCGTACCATCCATTCACTTGTATAGAATCGGTGGTCAATTTTCTATTTGGAGAGTGATTTCCATCTTATGGTAATTTATGTTAGCTCTAATTAAAGAAATTCCATGCATGCCAAAAATTGAATCAAATTCCACCAAAGGGAGTATGAAAAGGTTTTCAAGGAATTTCATCCCACAAATGATGATAGGGGAAGATTTATATAAATGGGACGTAATAAATTCCTCATTTACAATATTCACCAACATCTCTACTTCCATGATTTGTGGTGGTGTTTGGATTATTCTGTTAAACTTTCATGATATGAAGGAATGCATAGAACTATGGATAATAACCATACCTTTAACTTCTTTATTCTAGTTATAATATAATTAGTATAGACTATGGGATGAGTACTTTTAAACTCTTAGAAACATAAATGGGAATCAAATGACATTAAAGGGATAACTTTTAAATTACATCTATCTCCATAAATTATGAGTTTCTAGGCTTCAATTTATATTATTCATGACATATTTCCTACCATATATTCTTACGATCATTTTACCCTTAATAATGTTTCATATTTAGATTAGGAATTTACCTATGCATATCCACTTGGATTCTTAAACCAGGTGCAGAGTAAGGCTTGTTGTCATGTACCGGCTTATGTTGAGTTAGGCCCAACACACATTGTTAGAGTGGTTAATCCTAGGTAAATCCATGATTGAGCCACATCCACTTATAGTATCCAAACATTGATGTATTTTTTTTGAAAAAACACTTTATATATACTCACCAAAATTTAGGGAAGTTTTCTTACTCTTGGTCACATCCATATGGGGTTTCACTACGATTTTGTAATCCTAATCCCACAAATAAGTAATCCTTTATACGATACCAACAATAGCAAACCTGATCTTTATTTTATATTTAAACATGATTTATTAGATAAAATTTCACATAATACAAGTCATATATTGATAATTCTAGTGTCAATGGAAAATTAGGTACATTACATAACAAATTAAAACATGCAAAGTAACATATTTATTGAAAACATCGTTAACATGACCAAAACGATCCTTCATACATAACACTACATTGGATACCCTGAGAACATACATAAGAAATGGGTGAGATATAAATCCTAGTAAGAGAATAAACATAGGATTACATGAGGATAATAATATATTTTAGAAAAGGAATATGAATGAGGTGTAAAGGAACATGAATAATAATTCATGATATTGCATGATATTCGTAACCTAGAATATATGGCAACAACTTAAAAAACTAAATCATAGCTCAATGATAAACCACCAAGGATTAGTATTGGAAAAGGTCCCATAAAAGCATAATGTACAACCCTATCCAAACTTGACGCATCATGATAATAAAAATTGTTCAATGCATTGGAGCGCTATATAATTATGGGCGCACCCGTCACTTTCACTTCATCCTCACACTTGAGTGTTCCACATAGATTATAAAAATTAATTCATTCATCATAATAATTTATTCAAAGGTCATGAAGTATGTAATAAATACATTTAATATTCTAATAAAATGTAATACATGCATAAAAGTGATAATCCTTGATAGGAAATTGGATGGCATTCACTACACAATTGGTTTGACATGGAAAATCAGAGAGAAAATTCAGCAATATAACGACATAATTAAAAAATTCATAAAATGGGTTTATGAGAGAGAAATGTTTCTCCAATCATATTTAAATAATTTTTACATTAATAGTGTCATGTAAGGTCAATTCCACACATTTATAATTTCAAAAATGAGGCATACAATAATTAGTAAGCTTCATATTAATTGAAAAGAAAGGATAATTATGAAATTTTGGCACAATAACATGTGTACATGGGAGGGATTCATGAATGAGAAAGGGGTATCTCAAAACTTATACATCATAACGGAAGTATGGGGTAGGTGCAAAAATATACCCCATAATTAGGAACAAAAAAAAATTTAAGGTCATAACAAAGAGGAGATTCTTGAATAAAAGAGACACAGAGGATCCCTTACATGGTTGTGTGACTAAAAATACTTAATAGAGGATTATTGGGATATTGGAGGCTCCATGAGATGACTCTGGGGAGCATAGTGTAGAGTGTGGAGTAGATTCAATGTGTTTGATTGAATAGAAATATGATCTTGGGTGGGTTTATTGTAACACCCGAGATTTTATGAGAAATATTTTGTGTTTATGTATTATGTTATACGAAACCCCAAATAAATCTTTCACTTCACACAACACTGTCTTTGCATGCGTTTCATGCAAGAGTAACCTTTCTCGATATCTTGCGTGGTACGCAATACTGAGTTTCACTAAACAATGATATGTTATTAAAATATTATATAAACTTGCTGTTATGAGTAGTAATTCCCAATTTTTGAAATTTTATTAATTTTATCTTTCAAAATGGACTCTATTTTTGGATTCGCAATATCGAAATTAGCCTAGGGCGAGTTTTTGGTATTTTTCTGAAAACATTCAATTTTTGATGAATAGTGAAAACACTAAGTTATTGGTTAAAACCGAATTTTTATTTAAATAATAATTTATTTTATTTAAATTATTTTAGGTCAAAATAGATACAAAATACCTATATAAGTTCTAATTCGTTGGAGTCATTTTATAATAATATAGAGACATAAAAAATTTTATTGAACTTTTTACCGTCTTTTACTCACATCGTAGGAGCTTTTGCAATTGTACATAAAAAATAATTTTACCACTTCTGTGAGTTGAATTTCGAAAATCCGAGAGACACGGTTAATATCAAGGAGTAAAATGTGGTTCAATAAGATAAAAATAATTTTTTGTGAATAATAACTTTTTACTTTTATTTACCACAGTTAAAAGTAAATAGGGTAACTAAGGGTAAAAATGATATTATTATTACCGTAACACATTCCTAATCCTTTTCGATAAGTGTAATTCGACCAAAAACAACCTTAGGAATAAAATATTTCCCTTTAGGTCCACATGGATTATATTAGGACACTTATTATTGTTTTATTCAAAGAAGAGTTAAACGAATTAAACCAATTTTTAATAAGTAAAACATTTTTAATATAGGTTTATATGTAGGATAAAAATATTTCCAACATAATGTTATTTTATTTATAATTTTTAAAAATTAAATAATTTAATTTATTTATGACACAATGATGATTCAGTAATTGGATTATTAATGAAATATTAACATAATTGATATTATAAATACAGAAATAAATGTAATTAGAGACTTTTTATGAATTACACTAATTTTATAGGTTAATATGACATGTTAGTATTGATGTAATTAACTTTTTTCGAACTAATCATGATGTTATAATTTTCACAAAAATCAATTACCAAATAGTATCAAAATTGACATAAAATTGTTTTGAAAACAAATATTATATTATAAATTGTTATTTTATTCCTAAAAATATAAGGTTCAGCCAAATGACTTAGATAAGGTTACATATATTAATAATAAACCACTTGGGGTTCGTTTGGATTGTTATAGTAAGTTTATTAACTATATAGTGTCAGAAAACAAGAAGACATGGTAAAAGTTAAATTATTTAACTTGGAGTTAAATATATATGATAAGGTAAAAATAGTAACATAAAATTTTCTAAAACCTATTTTTTGCGATGATTTCGACCCATACCCACTTTAGCTTTGAAATAAATCAATTTGAAGCTATTATAAATATAATATTACTTTATTATAAAATAATATTTTAAGTTTTTCCTAAGGTGCCCCTCTCCTAAATTATAAAATGGCACCTCCTCCATCTCATATTTACACAATTTTGAGCCTTCAATCTCGACTAAACCTTACCAATTTCCCTTCTGAACATCCCTAGAAACATAATAGAGGTTTTGGTGTTCTTAAAAGAAAAACTTTAGTGCCCTAAGAGGAGGTTTAGAAGAGGCTCATCAAGGAAGAGGTAATATCCTCTACCAATTCTTTCAAATTCATTTCTACTTATAATTCTTCTTATTTTGTTGTTTCATAATAAATTAATAACATAAGTATCACTCATATACTTATATGATATTATAAATATGAAAAAACCCTATTTTACCTTATATCCATCCTACGAATAACAAAATCATTGTGCGTGCGTGCGTACGGAATACCGTCTCTACGCTGTGGTGTAATCTGGTTTTCCAACACCACATTACATGGATGGGTATAATGGTGTAAAGAAAACTATATATGGTTATTATAACATGATACTAATTTTGAGACATTCCATCATCCACTCCAATACCATTCAATAATTATGGGAACGATATCATCGCTCGTGCGTACGTACGACCTACCGTCTCCACGATGTGATGCGACTCATTCTACATGATATTCATTGAATAATGATTATATAAATGAATTTAATGAATAAATATGATATATATTATACTAATACAATTCTGTAAATAATTTATTTATACCCTAAAAAAATAATAAGAATTTATTCGACAAAACACGCATAAGAACATAAAGCAACGAACACCCGAATAACAAGTAGCAATGAAATATTACTAATAAAATGATAAGAATATGCCAATATATGATATAATAACAATGAATATGATTCTATAATAAGTAAATGACATTATTTAAATCATTATACAGGAGGTTCAGATATGTACGAAGCATATCAGACCTAAGGTAATGGAAAATCTTCCAATCTCATTTTTATCCAAGATTGTTTATACTTCAGAATTTACTGGGGAATATTTATCATCCACATCCATGTTTACTCAATATGTAATATTATTTCTATCTTCCTACAATTATTTAAATCCAATTTTACCCATTGGCGAGTTTTTTAGTGAATGATATGAAATGAATCTTTTGTCATTTTTAGTACGAGGTACTTTTTTACTTTTGCAACCAAAAGTATGAGAAGAATGTTTTTTAACTTATAAGACATGAATAGATTTTTAGGTTTTCATAGAAAATTATTTCCATGAAGCTTACTTTACAAGTTTTCATGTTTATTTTTAGTTAACTTCTTTTAGTTTAAAATTGTATAACATGTTAAGAAAGGAAAAAAATGTTTTTGAAGTAGAAAGGATATTTTTCTCAAGAATGGAGTTCAAGTGTTTTATCAAAATTATTTTCCATATAAGATAATATAAGGTTCAGTTTCTATCCTTAGTTTTACATTTATTTGATTATGTTATTATGGAATTATTTTTATGAAGTCATTTTATCTTATATGGATTATGTTATGATGGCATGATGTTTAAGAATGCCATTTTTATTACATGGATTATGCTATGATTTATGATTTTGTGGAACACATAAGAATAGTTTAATTAGGAGATGGGTGGGACCTATATCTCTCTGCAATGCATTCGGTAATGATTTATATATCATGAGATAGACATCACTGGAACGACAGGTTAATCTGGTTTAATGATACATGACTGAAACGAGGAGTGAACTCGGTTTAGAAATGGACTTTTTCTCCTAGGATAGTCTTGGAAATGTGTCTTGACTACTAAGAAATGATTATCTATGATTATGTGTGTATGCCACAAAGTTTCATGTTATGAGTATTGGGATTACATTTTACTACCATGATTTATCCCATGTTATGATATTATGATATCTTTTGCAGGTTAAGATTTTAAAAATGTTATGTTCTTATGAATATGATATGATTGGTATTAATTTTTTTACCCTTACTGAGCATTTGAGCGCACCCTTTTGTATGTTTTATTTTCCCAAGGTAAAGAAGAAGGGTATTATATGGGATATGCCAAAAGGGACTCTAGATATGATGAAATAAATGGGAGACAATGTAGATGCTTTATAAACCAGTTTTTATGTTTCCCAGTTTCTAAAGACATTATACCTATATGGTCCTTTCATGGTTTTGTTATATGTTGTAATAAGTGTGTTTAAATTTTTATGTAATAATAATGTATGTAATGTATGGGTCATTATAGTTGGTATTATAGGAAAGGTATAGTCAACCTTTTGAAACTAGGATATGAAAGCCTTAGTAAGAATTCTAAGGATATGTCTGAGCATAGAAAACGATATTAGTATTTTAGAAATGGACATGAATAAGCTATGATAAGACCTAAAGTGTGAAATTTTATTCTTGATTATGTGGTTTTCCTATTATTATTAGTGTTTCTCACACTATGCTTATTGGTTTTAGTCAACGGTTGGAACCAGAAGGAACCGTGTTAATGCTGAATGTGATGGGAAATGCAATGATTGTCCCCCTGAGCGACCAAACGTTATGGGAGATGGAATGAAAAATCATGTAGCCATGCTCAAACAACTTTATCAATCTAGGAATCATCCAGGACTTCCAAACGAGCAAAGGAAGGAGAAACATTCTATTGAATCCTTCGTGAGGTAGTGTCCACCCTCATTCAGCGGGTCTACTGATCCATTGGTGGCTGAACAATGGATCAGTACCACTGAAAAGATATTTTCAGTTCTACAATGTTCTTGAACATGATAAACTCATATTAGTAGTATGTCGTTTGGAAGTTGAAGCTAATCAATGGTGGAATCTTATCAAGAATGCTAGGCAAAGAGACGAAATTGAGTCCATGGAATGGGATGAGTTCAAGAACTTATTTTTCAATAAGTACATCACTCATATTCTTTGAACAAAGATAGATAAGGAGTTTCTTGAACTAAAGAAAAAGGATGATGAATCTATTGGTACCTACGAAGCAAATTTTACAATTCTTGAAAGGTATGCTTCTGGGATTATTATCCAACCTGAGAGTAAGATCGATCAATTCTTTAGTGTCTTAAAACCATGTATTCGAAGGGCCTTAGTCAAAATGGACTTCAATATCTATGAGGAAATTGTTCGATGTGCTCTCAAGGATGAGAAGAAGATTAGAGTAACCCATCATTCATATGGGTTTGATAAAAATAGGAAAAAGGAATTCAAAGGTAAATCTAAAGACCACACATAAAAGAAGATGAGTTTTCCCTTATGCTCAATGTGTGGAAAGAAACATGGAGGGAATTTTCTTAAAGGGACAAATAAATGTTTCAAATGTGGAAAAGAAGGTCATCGGGCTTTTGAATGTCGCAATGATCGGAAAAAGAAGTCTAGTGATGCAAAAAAAGAAAAGGCTTCACAGAATGAACCTCCTACACTTTAATGTTTCAAGTGCAAGGAAATGGGGCATTATGCTAATCAATGCATTAATACAAGGGTTGTTGATGATGATAAACATCAATAAACACATAAGGCCAAAGACAAAGGAAAGTCACATTCAATTTCTATCGGCGATGTGGAGTACGATAACGATGTTGTGAAAGGTACACTTTCCATCCAATCTAAGGTTGAAAATGTTTTATTTGATTATAGATCAACCCACTCTTTTATTTCTGAAAAATTTTCTAAGGGTATCACCGTATTACCTCAACAATTAGATTTTGAGTTAGTTGTGACAACCCCTAATGGCACAACAATCACATCAAAAGTTTACAATTGTTCTCCAATTGAAGTTTTTGGGAAAGTGATTCCTGCAGATTCTGTGATCCTTACTATAGTGGAATTTGATGTGATTCTTGGCATGGATTTCCTTTCTTTATATGGAGCTCAAATCGATTTCCAAAGAAGGGAAGTCACATTTCATATTCCAGATCAATCTATGATCATCTATCGATGCAAGGATGAACATAACCTTCCAGTGAAAATTTCATCCATCTTATGGATCTTGATTCCAATAAATGAAAGTTATTTATCTCAAATGGTTGGAGAGAAACTCATGATTAATAATACACCCATTGTACAGGAGTTTGATGATGTCTTTCCAGAGGAATTGCCAGGTCTTCCACCAAATCATGAAGTTGATTTTTCAATAGAACTCATACAGGGTGATTTACCTATTTTAAAGACACCTTATAGAATGGCCCCAATTGAGTTACAGGAATTGAAGAAGAAACTCCAAGATAATCTTGATAAAGGATTCATACGCCATAGTGCATCACCTTAGGGAGCAGATGTTCTATTTGTTAAGAAGAAATATGGATCAATGAGACTCTGCATTAATTACCGAGAACTTAACAAGATCACTATCAAGAACAAATATCCTCTCCCACACATTGATGACTTATTGGACCAACTATGTGGAGATCAATACTTTTCCAAGATTGATCTTCATTCAGGGTATCATCAATTAAGGGTCAAATGCGAGGATATACCAAAGACAGCTTTCCATACAAGGTATGGACACTATGAATTTAGAGTGATGCCATTTGGTCTTACTAATGCCCATGCTATCTTCATGGATCTAATGAATAGAGTTTGTAGAGACTATCTTGATCAGTTTGTGGTAGTCTTTATTGATGATATTATTGTCTATTCAAAGAGAAAGTAAGAACATGAAGATCACTTGATAATTGTATTAAAGAACCTATGAAAAGAGAATATTTATGCCAAATTTACCAAGTGTGAATTTTGGCTTCAAAAGGCTTAATTTATAGGTCACATAATCTCAAAAGAGGGGAAATCCGTGGATCCAGCAAAAACAGAGGTTATTGAAAGATGGTCAAGACCAACAACAGTAACTGAGATCCGAATTTTTCTTGTTTTGGAAGGATATTATCAACGTTTTGTGAATTATTTTCACTATTATCTAATACACTCACCAGGTTGAATCGAAAAGGAGTTATGTTTTTTTGGATGGAGGAGTGTGAAGAGAATTTCAAGGATTTAATAAGAAGATCATCCAGTGCACCAGTGCTCCCACTGCCTTGTAGTGGAGAAAGGTTTGTGATCTACAGTGATGCATCCAAGATGGGATTGGGGTGTGTTCTCATGCAAAACGATATGGTGACAGCTTATGCCTCACGAAAATTGAAAATACATGACAAAAATTTCCCAACTCATGATTTAGAGTCAGCTGTGGTAATATTTGCATTAATGATTTGGAGGCATTATCTTTATGGTGAAAGGTGTGATATTTATAATGATCATAAAAGTTTAAAGTATATTTTCACACAAAAGGAGATGAATATGTTCCAAGGAATATGGTTGGAGATAATTAAGGATTATGACTGCTCAATTCATTACCACCTTGGGAAAGAAAAGAAGGTGGTAGACTCATTAAGTCGACAAGACCATGCTAGCTTATCTATGATGAGGATCACAAAAGATCGAATGTTTATGGATTTACAAGGGATGGATTAGGGAATTATAATGTAAGGGGAAAAATATTTTCTTTATCAAATGAATGTTAAATCATTTATACATGTGACGATTAAAGAGGCTCAAAAAGAAGATGTAGAGTTACAAAAGAAGGTGAGAAATGTTCCTGAATTCCACATTGATTGTGATGAAATAATAAGGTTTAGGAATCGGGTTTGTGTTCCTCCCACCCCATAATTAAGGAAGGAAATATTGGATGAAGCTCATAGCTCTTCATTCTCTGTTCACCCTAGAAGCACGAAGATGTATAGGGACCTGAAAGGGTACTTCTGGTGGGATGTCATGAAAAGAGATGTTGCTGAATATGTCTCTCGATGCTTGGTTTGTCAACAAGTTAAATATGAGAGACAAAAGTCTAAGGGGATGTTACAACCATTACCCATACCAGAATAGAAATGGAAAAACATCACTACAGACTTTGTCAATGGACTTCCTAAGACATCCAAAGGCAATAATGCTATCTGGGTTATAGTGATCGTCTTACGAAGCCATCACACTTCAATGCTATTAGAGATGATTTATCTCTTGATCAGCTTGCTAGGATATATGTAAAGGAAGTGGTAAGATTGTATGGAGTACCACTTTATATTATATCTGATCCGGATTCGAGGTTTATCACGAAGTTTTGCGAAGTCTTCAGCATACTCTGATACAGAGTTGAGTTTTAGCACTGCTTATCATCCTCAGACAGACGGTCACTCTGAGAGGAAAATTAAATCTCTAGAAGACCTGTTGAGAGCTTTCTATATGGATTTTAAAGGTGGTTGGGATCAACACTAGCCTTTGGTGGAATTTTCTTATAATAATTTCTTTTACTCCAGTATTCAGAGGGATCCTTATGAAGCTCCCTAGGGAAAGAAATGCAGAACACCAACTTGTTGGGATGAAGTTGGGGAAAGAAAGCTATTAGGACCTAATATTGTTGATGAGATGGTAGAAAAGGTTAGATCAATTCAACAACACATAAGGGCATCTCAGAGTCGACAAAAACGTTATGCTGACAACCAAAGAAAAGACCTATAGTTTCAAGTGGGTGATAATGTGTTCTTATGAATATATCCTTGGAAGAGAGTAATGAGATTTGGAAAGAAGGGAAAGCTGAGCCCTAGGTATATTGGTCCTTTTGAAATACTGGATCGTGTTGGGAAGGTAGCATACTGATTGGTGCTTCCATCAAATCTCTCTCAAGTTCATGATGTGTTCCATGTATCTCTATTGAGAAAATACATACCCGATCCTTCACATGTACTCACCTCAGAAGTTGTACCGCTGGTGAAATATCTTTCTTATGAAGAATAGCCGATAGAGATTCTGGATCGTAGCGAAAAATTCCTACGGAACAAGACCACTCGCTTGGTGAAAGTTTTATGGAAGAACCACCAATTAGAAGAATCTACATGGGAACTTAAGGATATGATTAGAGAGAGGTATCCTCATCTTTTTGTTACAAAGAGACGAATTTTGAGGGCGAAATTCATTTTAAGGGGGGTAGAATATAACGCCCGAGATTTTATGAGAAATATTTTGTTTTTATGTATTTTGTTATATGCAACACCAAAGGAATCTTTCACTACACACAACAATGTCTTGGATTGCGTTTCACGGAAGAGCAACCTTTCTTGATAGCTTGCATTGTATGCAATACCGAGTTTCACTAAACAATGATATGTTATTAATATATTATATAAACTAGCCGTTATGAATATTAATACCCAAATTTTGAAATTTTATAAATTTTATCATTCAAAATGGACTAAATTTTTGGATTCTCAATATCGAAATTAGCTTAGGGTGAATTTTTGGTATTTTTCTGAAAACATTCAATTTATGATGAATAGTGAAAATACCGAGTTATTGGTTAAAACTAACTTTTTATTTAAATAATAATATATTTTATTTAAATTTATTTTAGGTGAAAATAGATACATAAAAACTATATATGTTCAATGTAATTAATTAGAGTAATTTTATAATAATATAGAGACATAAAAAATTTTATTGATCTTTTTACTGTCTTTTACCCACCTCCTAGGAGCATTTATAATTGTATATAAAACTTAATTTTACCGCTTCTGTGAGTTGAATTTCAAAAATCCAAGAGAAATGGTTAATATTAAGGATTAAAATGTGGTTCAATAAGATAAATATAATTTTTGGGGAATAATAACTTTTTACTTCTATTTAGCACGATTAAAAGTAAATAGGGAAATTAAGGGTAAGAAGACTATTATTATTAACATAACACATGCCCTAATTCTATTGGATAAGTGTAATTCGACCAAAAATAGCCTTAGGAATAAAATATTACCCTTTAGGTCCAGTTGGATTAGATTAGGATACTTATTATTATTTTATTCAAAGAAGAGTTAAAAGAATTAAAATCAATGTTTAACAAGTAAAACATTTTTAATATAGGGTTATACATAATATAAAAAGATTTCCCACATAATGGTATTTTATTTATAATTTTTAGACATTAAATATTTTAATTTATTTATGACACAATGATGATGCAGTAATTACCTTATTAATGAAATATTAACATAATTGATATTCTAAATACACAAATGAATGTAATTTGAGACTTTTTATGAATTAAACTAATTTTGTAGGTTAATATGACATGTTAGTTTTGATGTAATTAACTATGTTCGAACTAATCATGCTGTTGTTATTTTCACAAAAATCAATAACCAAATAGTATCAAAATGGACATAAAATAGTTTTTAAAAAAAATATTATATTATTAATAGTTATTTTATTATTAAAAATATAAGGTTCATCCAAATGTATTAGATAAGGTTATATATATGAATAATAAACCACTTGGGGATCGTTTGGCTTGTTATAGTAAGTTTATTAACCATATATTGTAAGAAAACAAGAAGACACAGTAAAAGTTAAATTATTTATCTTAGAGTTAAATCTAAATGATAAGGTTAAAATAGTAACCTAAACATGTCTAAAACCTATTGGTTGAAAGGATTTCAACCCATACCCGCTTTAGCTATGAAATAAATCAATTTTGAGCTGTTATAAATCGAATATGACTTTGTTATAAAATAATATTTTATGTTTTTTCTATGGTGCCCCTCTCCTCCCTTATAAAAGGGAACCTCCTCCCTCTCCTCTTTACACAATTTTGAGCATTCAATATCAGCCAAACCCTACCCATTTACCTTCCCAACATCCCTAGAAACGTAATAGAGGTTCTGGTCTTCTTCAAATACCATTTTTAGTTCCTTAAGAGGAGGTTTAGAAGAGGCGCGTCAAAGAAGAGGTAATATCCTTTACCAATTTTTTCAAATTAATTTATTCTTCTACTTATTCTTATTTTGTTGTTTCATAATAAAGTAATAACATAAGTATCACACATATAATGACATGTTATTATAAATATGAAACAACCCTATTTCTCCTTCTATACATCCTACGAAAAACAAAATCACCGCATGTGCGTACGTACGGAATACCGTCTCCACGCTGCGGTGTAATCTGTTTTTCCAACACCACCTTACATGGATGGTATAATAGTGTAAATAATAATGATATAAGATTATTAGAACATGATACTAATTATTATACATTCCATCATTCACTTTAATAACATTCAATAATTTTGGAAACGATATCATCGCTCGTGCGTACGTAAGGCCTACTGTCTCCACGATGTGATGCGACTCGTTCAACTTGATCTTAATTTAATAATGATTATATAGATGAATTTAATAAATAAATATGATATATATTATACTAATAATATTATGTAAATGATTTATCTATAACCTAAAAATAATAATAAGAATTTATTCAACAAAACATGCATAAGAACATAAAGCAATGAACACCCGAATAACAAGTAGTAATGAAATATTACTAATAAAAAGATAATAATATGACCATATATGATATAATAACAATTAATATGATTATTTAATAAGTCAATGACATTATTTAAATCATTATATTGGAGTTTCGGATACGTACAAAGCATATCAGACCTAAGGTTAGGGAAAATCTCACAATCTCATTTTTATCCAAGATTGTCTAAACTTCAAATTTTACTGGGGAATATTTATCATCCACATTCATGTTTCCTAAATATGAAATATTATTTCTATCCTCCTACAATTTTTTAAATCCAATTATACCTATTGGTGAGTTTTTAGTGAAATATATGAAAGGAATCTTTTGTCATTTTTAGTACGAGTTACTTTTTGACTTTTCCAGCCAAAGTATGAGAAGAATGTTTTTTTAACTTATACTGCATGAAAGGATTTTTATGATTTCATAGAACATTATTTCCATGAAGCTTCCTTTACAAGTTTTCAAGTTTATTTTTAATTAAATTATTTTAGTTTAAAATTGTATGACATGTTAAGAAAGGAAAAAAATGTTTTTGAAGTAGAAATGATATTTTCCTCAAGAATGGAGTTCAAGTGTTTTATCAAAATTATATTCCATATAAGATAATATAAGGTTTGATTTATATCCCTATTTTTACATTGATTTGATTATGTTATGATAGAATTATTTTAATGAATTCAAATTGATCATTCCATGATTTCAACTTGCCTGACATGTCTGAGAGGTGTTAAGGATTGGGATTAATTTCATTCTTTCTTTGAGAATGACCCTTACCGAAGATGATTAAATACACTAATTTAATATGATATATGGGGTCTAGACTTCAACTGTGACCATTGGTTTTTTCCTTTCCCTATGTCTAAATAAGGTTTCAAGTTACACATCCTTTGCAATCTGATGTACCTAACCATGAGAAAAGGAGTGTTTGGGATAATTCACGCTTATCATGACCCATGAACTCACTAGAACCCTATTCCAATAACTTCATGATTTTTAATTAATTATTTTATTCCTTGTCTACCCAGGAACTAATATTCATTGATGTTGGAAACCCATTTTTATTTTTTCTTCTCCCCTTCTTTAAAAATAAAATCTTGAGTATGCAAGATTTGCTTATTTCAAATCACAATTATCTTAGGTTTATTTTATTTAATTAATATTTTCTCCTACCCTATCTCCATGGGTTTGACATCATACTTGAAAATACAATAATACACTTTAGTTTATCGGTCTATTCTTTTCATGTTTTAAATTTCTAAATTCGTTAACCTGTTGGGAATGAACGATGTCCACAGTGCTATCACTAATAGAATAGGATTCCCCGTGATTGACATGGGATGCCTCAGGGTATATTCCCTTGAGAATCCCTCATATGAGAAATAATATTGCTGACCAATGTTTTAGAATCTAACCATGCCACTAATACCGAACGTGACTACTCTCCTGACCGAAGGTTTATCCCCTAACATGACACCTTAGAATATCTAGATGGAAGAAGAGTAATTAACGGGTGTCAATAAATAGATAAAACTAGGAATGTGTTTTGAAAACAATGTTTAAATATATGAGTGAGACCCCGCCTATGTCTGATGATGCCCATGCCCAAACAGAATTGTCAGAAACATAAATGGTGAACCCAATGTGAATCTTTTCTCCTTCAACTGTGAGAGTTATCCTTGTTGGTCATGTGATTATGGATTGTAGTCTGAAACTGCAAATGTTCGGCCACCAATAGAAAGGTTCTAGGAATAACCCAAGTGAATTAATTCTCTATAATATGTGGGAGTATCAGTATCATCATGTGCATGGTGAGAAGGGGTCATCGTCTCCTCACCGACAAGTCCAACCTAGTGGTACGTGAATAGATAAACCGCCCTCAACTCCATCAGATCATCTCCCAAAATGTTTCCCCCATGGTCCATGTAGGGGGCCCATGCCACCCAACTGCATCGGCACCACGTCGACACTGCAGCCCTCATGGGTTGTGCAGGGGGAAACTATCCCTGACTCCATCGGATCCTTTCCAACACTTCCTCTCTCATGGTTCATGTAAGAGGAATCCAATTCCGACTCCATCAGCTCCTCACCGAAATGCCCCCATCATGGACTTCACATGGGGAATCCACCCCCCAAACCCATTGGCTCATTGCAAAAATTTCTTCCACCATTGGGCCACGCATGGGGAATCCACCCTAAGAACCAGTAGCTCCTCACCAACACATATGCCCTAATGGGATGCACTATGGGAATCCCCTTAGTCCATCTGCTCCTCCTCGACACTTCCACCCTCATGGGTCATGCATGGAGGAATCCACCACCTGACTCCTCTGGCTCCTTTCTCACACTTTCACCCTAAGAGGCCATGTAGGGGTCATCCACACCTGAAATTGTCACCCTCATGGGCCGTGTAGGGTAGGCTCCTTGCCAACACTGCCACTCTCATGGGATTTGTAGGGGACTTCCACCCCTCCCCTCTAACTCCATCATATCTATGACCATAATGAAACCCTTAGTGGCCATGAAGGGGAAATCCAACCCCAACTCCATTGGCTCCTTTCCGATCTCGCTGCCCTCATGGGCTACACAGGGGGAATCCACCCCCGACTCCATTGACTTCTTGTTGACATCGCTGCCCTCATGGGCTACACATGAGGAATCCACCCACTAACTCCATCAGCTCCTCATCGACACTGCAACCCTAATGGGTTGCATAGGTGGAATCTTTCCCCTGAATCCACCAGCTCCTCACCAATACTTCCACCCTCAAGGGGCACACAGGGTAAAGTCCTTTCTGACACTACTTCCCCCATATGTCATACAGGGGGAATCCACACCCCTACTACATCAATTCCTCACTGACACCATCATCATCATGGGAAGAATAGGGGAATCCACCCCTACCTCTATTGAATCCTCCCTAACACGGAATCCCTCATGGGTCACAGTTGGAGAATCAACGCTCTAACTCCATCAGCTCCTCGCTGAAACTTCCCCCCTCATGGGCCACAAAGGAGGCATATACCACCCCCTGACCCTAATGGATCTACACTAAAACCACAAGAATCCATTGCAGAGGTCTCCCCCACAATTCCATCATCTGGAATGGAGTTCCTACCCATTTCCATCACCATCCATTATGGTGTTCCTCTATGCACTGCAGTCATCTGACACAAAGGTCCTCCCCATCGCCACCATCTGTCTTTGTGGTGGTCCTCCCCATACTACAATCATCCAGCATGAAGGTCCTCCCAATCGCTATATATAGACATTGCGAAGGTCCTCTGTACACTATGACCATATGGAACAGATGATCTCCCCTTCCCCATCATCATCCATTGCTGAGGTCCTCCCACAATACAATTATTTAAAAAAATGGTCCTCCCCATCACAATTGCCAGCCATTGCAGAGGTCCTCCCCACACTGCAATCATCTAGAATTTATGTCCTCTCTATCACTATTGTGAGCCATTTTTAAGGTCATTCCAGAATTTCCATAATCTAGCATGGAGGTCCTCCCCGCCACCCTCATCAGCCATTGCAGAGGTCCACCCCACACTATAATTATCTGTCACAGAGGTCCTCCCTTCCACCATCATCAACCATTGTAGAGGTCCATTCCGAATTGTAATCATCTTGAACGGAGGTCCAACTCATCTCCATAATTATCCATTATATATTTCTTCCCCACACTCTCATCATACATCATGGAATTACCCCCTTTCCCCTTTACAGCATGATCCACTGTGGAGGTACTCCGAACACTATAATCATCTGACACAGAGGTCCTCTGCACGCCACAATCATCTAGAACAAAGGCCCTCCCAATCCCTATCATTTACCATTGTGGAGTTCCTCCCCACACTACAATCATCTAGAACAGAGGTTCTCCACCTCACCATCATCAACCGTTGTGGAGGTCCTCCCTAGATCACCATCATATGAAAAAGATTCCCACCTCTTACCGAAGCCAAGACTTGATCTAAAGAACCATCACTGGGGTAAGGTCGATCATATATATACTTAGGTTAATTTGTGTTTTTAGATGTCACTCTAGGAATCCATGCCTTATGTGCCCCATATCCCCATAATATCAATGATCTATCATTCCATGTCTTCCGGGTTCTATATCCTTGTCATACCGATGTTGCAGGCTTCCATGCCTCTTGAGCTCTATATCCCCATATTATCGATTCTCTTGGTTTCCATGCATTTTGGCCTCTATCGCACCATATTAATGGTTCTCTATAATTCCATTCCTCCTGGGCATCATTCCTCACTAAACTAAGGGCATGATATCATCACTTCTATAGTATGTATCATTTTAATAACTCATGTGGACCATTCCACCCTTGTAGAAATCCATTTCATCCTAATAACTACATGGTTAGGTGTGCTCATACAACTGAGATCGAGAAACAAACCACTATAGAGTCAAGTTGAGATGACTCTCCCTAATAAATGTGCTAGTACTAACCATAGTGGTCCTCCTAGATACCCTAATTCCAAATCGAGGAATGTTCCCTATGACATAGCCCAACATATTCTTGGATAACATCCACACCTACTAGATGGGAATTTTTGGGTAATCCAATAGAATAATCCCCCCAAATCCTCAAGGACACCTAAATATTCGAATGGGGTGAAGATGACCATCCCTATGCTGATACAATCCTTGTGGTCGGTGTCCTAGTTTCATGAAATGAAACTACACATCACATTTCATCTTGGGCGCATGATGTTAGTAATTGGGTTAACTTCTTGGTCACGTGACATTAAACTGTGCGAAATTTCACTAAGCGTTGTATGACTTAAAACTATAGTATCCATGGTGAAAGATATGTGATCTTAAATTATAGACACTAAATGTCCTCAACATGAGACTTTAAACAATAGCCTTTCGTAGTGTGCAGATCACATGATGCCTCATATTCCATACATGAGAAAACTCCACATCCTCATAGTATGATGTAAAATTACATAATACCATGGTTCCCTATAGAAGATATAATTATTCATTCAGTGTCAGACTACTACCATGCCAAATTCAAGAACTATCTTAGGGAGCTCATCCCTGAAAAGGGGTTAAAATACCTCTTTTTGATATTCCCTATGGACATGATCAAATGCACTAGAATGTAGAAGCTAGAGTGATCGATTCTGAATGGAAATTATCTCAATCCATATCCATGCTTCACATATCCAATTTATTTGGATCTCCATTATCTATAATGTCTAATGGGACCCCATAATGGAATGGTTCCTAGACATAATGGTTCACCAACCATCCTAGTCTAACACCTCATAGGACTTCAGGTGAGATTTTGAGACATGTCCTGTGTTATCAAATTTTGTCAATTGTTTATCCACAATTATTTTCCCCCATCCCATGTAACACGATATGGATGTTGTGTTTCTAATAATTTCAGTAGTTATCCTACATCATAATTCAACCCTCATTGTGTTCTAAATATTTAGCACTTCGATTCAAACCTTCCACCTCCTTTTTCTGTTGGTACTCCAACACAAATGGTGTTACCCTTTTGTGCATCCATGCATGTTGAGTGAGTGAGACAGTTTCAATGAGATATTCTCGACATGACATATCCATTCCTCTTATGTGTACTTCGATATGTCATGAAAATACCATCACTACTCCTTGTTCCCAATACAGAGTATGATTAATGTGGGATTAGTAGTTTTGGTAGGATGTGCATTGATATGGTTGAGCCGTAGATAATCCCTGAGTCCAAGCCACATGACATTAAATTCTACACCAGGTCTGAACTCTAAAACCATAAAATATCAATTCAAGTCCAAGAATAATTACTCTAAAATGTATGAATGTGTCCTTAGGAATATGTGGGGTGGTGTTGAGCCTATTTTTACATTATTCAGATTGGGGTTTTCACCCTTCTAGGCAATGTATATTCTGTTGGGAAGAAAATATACAATGGTCCAAACTCTATTCCATTAAACCATGATAAATTAGTCCAAGAAATATGAGCATAAACTATTTTTTCATATTGGGGTCCTTTACCTTGAGTTTAGATGTGTCTTTATCCCCCTCTATAACCCAATACTTGAATAAAGATTTGATTCTATCTCCTGATGTTCCCCACTAAAAAGATCAAATTTTTATGGTGTGAAACCTATAGTTTTGGATTCTATATGGAAACTCCCCTTGTCCATATTCATAATTAGTTTCTTTATGGGTCTGATTTTCCTATATCTTTCACATCTAGACAGACTCCCTAATGGTGATGGTCCCATGCATCTTTGAGTAACCTCCTGTCATCGGAAAATTCCCTAATGGATTTTCCATAGAAAATAGTGAATGATGTGTTTCAAACATGGTTAATAATCAATTCAACATTTGTACACCCCTACTATATCTGATGATATGGTAAACCCTATATTTCAAACATGGTCAATAGTGGTCCTTCTAATTAGTTTCCCCTTTTATGCTTCATATCTTGAAAGTCTTGATTTACCACTTTTCCACCTTCGAGTGTTGGTGGAAGTCTAATGCCCATGGTGTTTCCCCTTCATGAATTTGTGCATGTTGAGTAGGAAGATTGGTATCATTGGAAATTCTCAAATTGTTATTTCCTTTCCCATACATTGAAATTCTAGGTTTTAGGTAAATCCCCAATATGTTTCCATTTTTCCCACATAGACTAGGGGTCACTTGGGTTTGATAGATCTTGTTGGGTGGGTACAGATGCGGTCAAGCCACGTGAGGGAATGTAGGTCTGAATGCTATAACCATAAACTATGAGAATATCATTCATAAAGAATTACATTAAACTATGCTTCTTTACCTTCTAAACATGAAGTTAAATAATGTTTCTTCATCTTTACAAAAAGAATTTAAACTATGATGTTTCTTCCCTAAAACATGATCTTAAACTTTGTTCCTACATACCAAGAACATTATGTTAAACTGGGCACCTTAGTCCAAGAGTCATGAATTTAAACTGTATGTATGTCCTCTTGGGGATGGGTTGTGTGGAATTGGACCTCATTGGACCTAATTACCATATGGTTTTTCACTCCTCCACACTAGACATATCCTTTTGTAATTCCCACATCTAATGTCTGATTTTTTTGATCATAAACTAAGAACCATACTCATCCTAGTTGTGTACTGTTAAATTGAACAGTATTGATGATCCTTTTTTCATTAACATAAATGGAAAGTTACCCCATCCCTAAAAAAATGTTCCTCTATTTCAAATTTTCCTAGTTTCATTATAATATACTACATGGAATTCTTCATCGAAACTGTATGACATTAAACTACATAGACATCAAGAACTACATGGGACTTGATTCTCATACTTATGGGAAACATAAAAATTCCATGAAATTTCTCCTTTGGGCCCATCCCTAGTTTTATAAAAACTTATTCTATTTTCATCCTTAGAACATGATGTTAAATTGGGCATCCAAGTCCAAGAAATACGACTTTAAGGTATTCATGAATTTTCTTTGGATTTTTCTTTGTGTAGCGTTTGACCCATTGGGTCAACATTCACATCAATTTATTCCTACTACGCTACACATATCTCATCTCCTTGATACCCCCTCACTTATAGTACAAAAATCACGACATTAACATGTGTGAGATTTCTTATCAGTAATTTGATTGTGCAGGGTGAGACCCACTTTTCCTCATTCACGTCGGGTCGCTTCGTAACACAACAACTACAACTTTCCTCTTTTTAAGTCTCATTACTTTTGGTCAAAAATCTATGACCTCAATCTAAGAAACATGTCCTAGGCACATGAAATTAATCCGGGCACTAATGGTCAATGGAAGATGACATTATACTATTATCAATATGGAGGTCCTATAATTTCGTTGGATCTTCTTGTTGACATGATCTAATGTGCTAGGACACAAAACCTATATTTTTGTGTTCCACGTGAACATTTCCTTGATCCATATCCATACATTAAGTCATTATGGGTTTGGATTTCTACCATATTTCACATCCATATGGTCCCTCTAATGCTGATGGTCTCATGCCACTTTGGCTCACCTCCAATCCTAGGCCCACACCCTAATAGATTTTCAATAACAAATTATTGATCATGTTATTAGAACATTGTCAAAAGTTGATTCTTCATTTTCACACCCCACTCTCGACTAAATAAGTGGTCATACATATGTTTCTAACATGTTCAAAAATCCTCCTTCCTATTATTTTCTCCTTTTATAGTCTGAATCATGAATGTTTTGATCCACACCCTTTCCACATTAAAATGTTTTAGTGGGACCCTAACAACCTAGAGTTTCTCCTCCACTCATCTGTGCACATTTAGTTGGAATCTATGTGTATTTGTTATATTTATGAACAAACAGTTATTTACCCATGTTTTTCATCACTAAATGGGATGGGGAAAGCCTTAGGGCATACCTTGTTTCCCACACTGAGAATTTATCATGTGGGAATGTGATTTTTTCTAGGTATTTTAACCATGCTGAGGTGTTGAAAACTTTTAATACACATCCTGAACTACGTATAGCTTAATTTCCATCCTTATTGGATATGTAGGAACTCCCATACATTTTATCTTTAGTCCTAGCCATGGATTCACCTTTTTGGCCACATTTCTTAAGTTTCCTTTGGAGTGTGTGGTGTGGCATGGGCCTCTGTGATCCTCATTCACATCGGGTTCTTTTACCTCACCATAAAAATACCCATGGGAACACTCCTCTTATCCATAATACTTACCTCATGACATTATACTACACAATCACATCCCAAGCACATGATTTCAAAATGGGAACCATATTCCATGAATTATTACTTTAAGGTATATTTGGGACACTCTTCAGATTGTTTCATACAGTGTTAAGACCTCCTAAGTCCTCATTCACATCTGGTTTTCCATACCACTGTACTACACACATCTAGTTGAATAATCCTTTTCCAATGGTCCAAATTCAATGACCTTAAACTAAAATCCAATGTTCCTAGATACATGGCCTTAAACAATCTACAGGAGGTCCATGTATTAGGACATCATTCTATTTTATCCCCTATAGTCCAAGCATCATGACTTTAAACTATATTCAAGTCTCCATGATAATATGTGGTGTGGATATGGGCCTTTGGGGTCCTCATTCATGTCAGGTTCATCTCTACAACATGAAACATATATCTAAAAGATAATTATACCCCATGGTCTTAACTCTATGATCATAAACTAAGAACCATATAGTCTCTACGTATAAAACTCCAAATTGTGTAGTTTCATTAGGGTGTTATTGTCTAGGAGGAAATAACCTCCAATATAGGACTTCTACCATTCCATGTTCAAAACTATATATTGTTTGATTCCCATTATTAAGGGAAATGTAGGAATGGCCATACATTTTTGTTCCTCAGCCCAGTGATATTTTTAACATTTTTCCCCCATGGACTAGGTTTCCTTGGGAGTTTATGGTGTGGTATGGGCCTACATGGTACTTATTCATGTTGGGTAATTTTTCCACACAATACACATCACCTCTGAGATACCTATCACTCAATGTCCGAGCCCTATGACTAAAAACTATGTATCAACTATTTTCCTTACTGTACGACGTCCAAATGCAAAGACAGATCCCTTCACATGACCTAAAACTAGAGAATCATAATCCTTATTGAATGAAGTTAAACAACATGGAATACCAAAAATACGTTTGGATTGATTCAAATACTTATGTTATATATAGTGATGCCCATGCACTTTGCCTCCAGACCTAGCCACAATAATTCCCCACTTTCATGTTGTTTCCACCTCATCCTTACTACATGAAGTTAAACTGTACTAAATACCTGAACTACATGATTCATGATTCCAATAATTATGGGAAATGTTGTTATTCTTAGACACTTCTTCTTTGTTCTCTGCTAAAAACACTTCAAGACCTTCATCCCTTTGGCCTCAACCACAATCCAATATATATCACATTAAAATATATGGAAGAATACTCAATAAGTGTACGTGTGGTACTTGTGGTCCTCCTCAATCCTCATTAATGTTGGGTTTATTATGCCACTGTATTGTGCATAGTCCACTTGGAGTGTTTCCCCTATGGTCCAAACTCTGTAACCCAAAACTAAGAGATTATGGTCTAGATTGAATGAGCTTAAAACTGCATGCAATTAGTCCAAGTATCATGACGTTAAATTGTATGCATGTATCATCAAATAATTTTTGTATGGTGTTGGACCTTCCTGTTCTTCATTCACATCAGGTTTTTCAAAATAGCACACTACAAATACCCATTTAAGATACCCCCATGGTATAATACATATGACTGTTGGCACCAAAATTTGGAATGAGGAAATGGTCTCCAGATGGCCCCACAGACTACCTCGTGAAGCCCCTTTGCGGAGTCCCTAAGCACCGCGACCGCCGCAAAGCAAAAAAGGTGGGATGCTCCGCGAACTCATTTGAAGTTCATGAGATCGCGATGATTCTATAGAGGCGGGATGCTCTGCAAATGTGTTTGACATTCGTGAGACCTCCGCGAAGCCGCCCAACCCCTCTTCATACCGTGTGAGCCCTGCTCCGCGGTGCCCTTGCCTATAAATACCAGAGTCCCCCTGAGCTCTCCAGATGGACAATATGACCTTTCGGCTTCTCATCTCCTGAATCGCGATGCACTCTTCTGCTCAGTGAACCATGAGCTGTGTGAGGTACTTTTTTTTTCACGAAGTGCCTCCTCATTGTCTCGTTTTGATCCCCTCTTCCAAGAGGGATTCCCTTCATGAAGCCTAATGGATTTCACGAAGGAAGGGAATCCCCAAGTGGACCCGGGTCATCATGGAGCATTTATGCTTCGTGAAGCACCCTTCATGTACACTTGATCCATTTTCTAAGGTAAGATCACTGTACTTCGCAAAGTACATTTCTTCCCAACACCTTTCTCTGCGAGGCACCTTTTCTCCATGAGGCTGTGCTCTACGAATTCCATTCCATTTCAAAAAGCACCTCCCGTTTGCACCCCTACTCCATGCTAAGGATAAGGCACCCAACTTCGCGAATCACACCCCTTTGCAAGTACCCTCCACCACACGGAACAATAGAGCTCTTCCAGGCCCCTGCCTATGGACCCCTCTTCTTGGAAAATCCTTTTCCTGTGCGATCCTCCAGGTTGGCATGATGCGACTTTAAAGTCCCCTGGACGATAACGCCCGTAGCGTTGCTGCGCCTAATGCTTATTCGCATGGGAATGCTAATGACTATTTCTCCTTTACATTGCCATGCTAACGTGGACCCCTCGATGGTTCACTCCGCGATACCCCCTCATTAAAGTGTTGCTAGTGCCTTCCCTCCCATAAGGAGTAGAGGGTACCAGGTATGTAAGTCCTAGTGGTGTGGGGTGAACCCACCTCGTCCGAGCTGCAAGACGTTAAAATGCCAAGTACCCTCGTCCTAAACACATGAATTTAAACAGTGACCTGACCCCATGCCTCACACGAAGGGTCCCCCCACATGGGAAATCCTCCAAACCCCCTAGTCTCCACAGGGGATGATACCCTCCTTCTGGGAGTGGAGTTTTTCCACGGGGAAGGGAAGCCACCTTGGTGGAAGCCCCTAACCGTTCTTGCAGGAGGCAGCGCCCCTGTTCCTCCCCACTCCCTCAGCACCAAGGCCAGACAAGGGTGGGGTGGGGAACGCTGCTCCCTCTTTTCATCTTCGGTCCCCAAGGCCAGCGAATGGCGTGATAGGGAACATGGCCTCCATTCTAGAGTAAGTCCCAATGCCCCTCTCCCGGTGCGCTTTGTCGCCTTAGGGAATCCATCCTAGAGTAAGTCCCTATCTTTCTCTCCCAGGGCCGCTCCACGCATAATCCCCACTCCACATCCCACAGACGCACCTTTCGTGACGTGATCCTTAGGTCCCTACTACCTCTTGTTTCTCACACGGAGCATGACTCATGTGGGCGTAGAGTAAGCATTGAACATGACACCACCCTCATCCCGCATGACTTTAAATTGTATACCCAAACTACGGGGACTTTGATCCATGTCATTACATGGTACGTATGAAGCCTCGTGAGGTTTAAGCCCACCAATAGTGGAATATGGTCCCCCTTCACATAGGTTCGCCGACACGCCCCATTCGGAACTACGTGGTCTTTGATCCATGTCAAGGAATGGTACGTAGGAAGCCTCATGAGGTTGAAGCCCAACATCAGTGGACCAAGGTCCACCTTCACGTCGGTTCGCCGACACACCCCATTCTGAACTACGTGGTCGTTGATATATGTCAAGGCATGGTACATAGGAATCCTCCACGAGGTTCAAGCCCACAACCCGGTCGTTCCTACCCCCTTCACTTCAGTTCACCCTATTCCTGCATGACGTTAAACTGTATCCACCATCCTAAACTATGTGGTCTTTGATCCATGTCAAGTCATGGTACTTAGGAAGCCTCACGAAGTTCAAGCCCACCACTTGGTTGTTCCGACCCCCTTCACATCGGTTCACCCTCATCCCGCATGACGTTAAACTGTATCCACCATCCTGAATGACGTTTTCTTTGATCCATGTTAAGGCTTGGTATGTAGAAAGCTTCATAAGGTTCAAGCCCAAAACCATCGTCCATCCTGATTCTTACCCGATCTGCCACATCTCGGTGAGATCATTCCACTTCATTACCCTCCACATCATTCCGGGAGCCGCCCACGTGCTGGCCCCAATATCGGTGTTCCCTCTAAGGGGGTTCCTCAATCTGATCCACTCTAACCAGTGTCCTGATCAGTCTGATCTATCCCTGCTGGACATTAAACTCGCGGCATACCCTGTGTTAAACATGGGAAGATGAGGAAAACCTCAGATACATGCCTATGGAATATGATTCCATGCATTCGACATGGGATGCCTCGGGCTTCTGTGCCCTCGAGAATCCCTATAAAAAGGGACAGAAGAAAGACACACCAATCCCCAGCGTCCAGACATGAAAGTGATGCCCAACGTGACTACTCTCCTAACCGAAGGTTGCTGCACTGTCCGGACCACTTAAAATGTCCGGATAGAATCATTGTAATTAACTGGTGTCCATGAAAATATGGCGCCTGGAAGAGTTTCACGAACAATGTATTAAATCAATGAGGGAGACCCGGACTAGGTGATGAGTTCCAAGGAGGAATCCACAGAAGGAAGAAACGACATCCCATCATCCTGTTTCGATCATGGAGCAGACGTCCCTGAACAAGGAGTGAATTCCACATACCTTTGGAAGGAAAGAATGCTGGGAAACAAAAAGCCACACCCGTCGCACTCAAGAAGAGAGACACGCGCGCCCCATCGAAAGCATCGAAAACAGAAATAGTGAACCCGACGTGAAGTTCTTCTCCTCAATATGGAGATTAGTAATGCTCAGGGAATCCATGGATTGACGTGTCACCAGATCCAAATATCCGGCACCAGGTCCCACCAAGAAAATAGCGGGCCACGCGTGAAGCTCACCAGATGTTGGGGCAGTTGAACATTAGGCATCTCGTTCTGTGACGTTGTCAGCGTGGAACCCTCTTACCGGCCAAGGAAGATAGGATGGCACTGGGGAACAGGTTGTCGATTTCATTTCCTTTCAGCACTAACGAGTCCACCTCCCTGCTTCTCAGGAATCAAGTTGCTGCCATGGGAACACGATCACCGCCCGCCCACCTACGCATGTGTAGGGGTAACACCAGCACATACTCTCCATGTGGATCCACTGCTGCTGAAATGACTTCTGTGAGGCACCCACACACCATCTCCCCATCTAAAGTTATCCAATGAAGGGTTATTAATGACCTTGTACGTCGTTACAAGGAGGAGGGAATAATCCCGACTCGGGATATGGCCCGCCTGGATCGGGAGGCGTCCAGGGCCCGTCGTCAACTCTGCCCCCGAGGGCCGTGTAGGGAGCCATTGCTCCCCACCCCAACATTCAATCATTTCGGTAGCCAGTCCCCAGAGCATTTTGATGACTCCCTGCCTTACAATAATGAGGTGGGTGACGTCCATCCCCACCCAGTCAAAGTCCCAATCTAGGGGCTCCCAACAAGGGCCCCCATCCGACCGTGTCAGCGTCACCGCCCGACCTTGCCGGAGGAGCAGGTAATCCATGCACCAACGACATTAGCACCGACCCATCTAACCTGACCCCAGCTTCATGCATGAGCTGAGGATGCCCGCCAAGGTGTGTCAATGTCGACAGCTACTGTGGCCCGAGCCACCGCCGATGCATATCATCATGTCCCTGCACACACTGAGTAGGGGTGCTCCTACGCCCAGCTAGGATCGAGGACCCAACTGCCCCACGGATAGGCTGGGTCGACTCTCCTTGTCACAGGCACGATCGGGAGGTGTCATTAGCCAAACCGCAGTAATGCCACCCCGTACGGAGGTCCTCCCAGTACCACCACCACCGCGAGCATAGGTCTTCCCCACTTTGAGGATCGACATGGAGGTTTTCCCCGAGCCATCCCAAATTCGAATGAGTGTCTACCCCATGGTACACTCTATCACCAACTTGGGGATCCTCCCTACATCATCTCCACAGTTGGTAAAGGACCTCCTCTCCCTGGTGACCAGAGGAGTGAAGTACAACCTCACTCCACCTGCATCAAGCATGGAGGTCCTCCCCCATGCTCCCGCCGGTTCTGGTGGAGGTCTCGCCCACTCAGGCACTATTCATGGAGGTCCTCCCCATGTCCCCTTCGAAATTTGTCCCAGTGCTCCTCGCACCCCGACTGTATCAAGTGGATGTCCTCTCCGTGATGGCACCAGCGTGGCCGAAGGACCACATGTCAGAAATCATCCCTACCACGAGGATCCACCTAGGGGTAGAAAGGTGGGTCATCGCCGCCACAAGAAGAATATTGGGAAGGCTTGGATGGAGATCAAACCGATATGCTTCTCAGACTCTGAAGCGGAGTGCAACTCAGCTCAGGAATACTTCCCTCACTCATCCGAGTCAAGGGCTGGGGATGGGACGAGGTGCATCAGCCTGGTTACGGTCGTTTAGTCACCGCCATCATCACCGGAAGCGCTTTCTACCTCCACGAAAGATCACAGAGAGATATTATAGGGACCAATGGAAGTCGAGCAGCATCGAGACCCACCACCAGTAGCCCTGGCCCCTGAGCCAGGAATGGTGGCCGTTAGCCCATCCTATCGCAACGTAGCGGCCAGGTCACTACACTCCTCGGAGGACAGCCCAAGAATCGGCAGCCAGTCAGCCCGTTCTCCATATTCTCCACCGGCCAACCTACCATCCCAGCGGTCTACCTCAGTACTGTTGCCAGTTCCCTAACCACCCCTATTTGGCGAATGGGGCAATCAAGGGCCAGACCCTGAAATTGAGTCGAGGATCTTTTGGAGCATCCTTGTAGTAGACCACTTCCCTGAGGAGTTTTGGCCCGTAGCAGCACAAGATTTCTACATATTCGAGTCAATAACCTCAGAGGAAGTTGAGTGCCTTCGATACAACATATGGTCAATGCATTTCAGTTTTCATCATCAGCGCGTGAAGTATCCAAGGAGCCAAGCGCATTTTGAGGACATCAGTGAGTAGTTCCATCTTGTCAATCTGGCCGCACTCCCGGTGGCCCAGCACCCTAAGTCACCAAGCCGTCGTGAGGCCCTCCAGTAAAAATGAGTTCAGAGTATTATGTTAATCCTCAAAATCATCATGGAAGAAACCCCCCACGTGCAAGTCTGTGGATGGGGGCAGTATGATTCCCTCCTCTTCAGCCCTATCCGACGGTAGCCCGACTCGCTATGAGATATTGAGGACGTGCCCCTGGGAAGGGTCACGGCCCACATGGCTGACATAGTGGAAAAGGAGGATGAGATAGTGTTTCTTGATGGAGATTTACCCCCCGAGGGTGTGCCACCATTGTTGGACCCATCGGGGAGGATTACCCGTCAGCAGAGGAACCTCCAAGGTCTCCCTGCGCCCACTGAGTCATTGGTGCTCAGTCAGAATCTCAGTAAGGGAAAAGAGCCTGTCGGAGTTGTCAAGCACTCTGACCCATCCACCTTAGTGTAGAATACGTAAGAGGACCCCGAGATGGCTACGTTGCGCTAGCAACTTGCTGAGAAAAATAGGATGGTCGACGAACTCCTGGATGAACGCGTGATAGAGCGACGACCAAACTGTGGTGATCCTAGGCCGGGGCAGTAGGGGAAGGAACAACTTCCCCCCAGTGAGATGCCTCTAGGAAACCCTGATCATTCCGCTCCCACTGACAAGGCTGAAGCTGGAACTCACATAAAGAGGGTGCGGTTTGTCTCACTAAACCCTCCCGAACAGCGTGGCAATCCGAGGAATCTAGCCTGAGATCCCCCAGCTGCCCCGCAGGCCGTCCCACCAGTCGCTCCACGAGGCACTGAACCCGTATACCATGTCGAAGTGTCTGAAAACACACTTGTGATTAGGGATTCCCGTCAAGACTGGGACCCCCACCTGGATGATCCTATGGAGTCACTCATTTCCTGCCTTCAGGAATTAGAAACGCAGTAGGTAGCAATCCCACCGGATGGCAAGCCATACCCGGCGTGGGTGGATGATATGTCGGCACCTCCAGGTTTCGGGAATCACACCTTCTCCCACTTTAATGGGATGGGGGACCTGCCACAGCACCTGGCCCACTTAAATTCTAGGTGTGGTCCCATGTTGGGGACTCCAACATAGCAAGAGGTGGCTAAGCTCCGCTGTTTCATTCAGACACTGTATGGGACGACATTCGTCTGTTACATCCAGCTCCCCATCGGATCTGTGACAAGTTGGGAGGAACTTCGCAGACAGTTCCTCTACCAGTTTAGCTCTACCACCCAGAAGACCATCATCGTAGACCTCTTCAAGTGCACACAAAGGCCTGATGAGTGAGTCGCAGACTTTATCGCCCGGTGGAAGGGGCTCACATACTCTCTTGACATGCCACTGACTCAGGAGAAATTACTGGCGATGTGCGTGGGAAATATCAAGATGGAACTGGTTCCCTCCCCGATCACTCAGAACTACCTCGGGGGGTTCTGAGACTTCTCAGATAAGGCCCAACTCCTCGAATAATCCCAAAAACAAGACAGGCAGGTACGTCCGTTGCCCCCTGCAATCCCAGCAAGGAGAGCTTCCAGAACCGAACTCACCGCGGTGGCCTAGATAGAGGCCCTAGGTAGCTAGAATTTCTACTATTAGCGCTATCCCCACCACCTTGCTGAGGGACTCTGCCTCAGGCACAGCCTCCGGCTCCGCAGCGTCCTTAGAATCAGAAGGCGCCTCCGCGTAATGCACCGCCACCGTCCAGGCGGGACAATCAGGGTACAACTCCTCGATAGGCCTCTCTGGCTCTCCATCAAGGCCAGGATCCAAGGGATCCCTATATGTAAAGAAGACACCAGACTAACTCATTCAGTGAGAATCGAGTCCTCGGTTACTTTCGTAGTGCCCTAGAGCAGGGGATTGTACGCTTGCATGAGTTCATAAGGCAGATAAGGGCGAATCTCACCGATTGGCCCAACTAATTCCCATATCATCGAATTATGGGCCAAATACTCAACAAGTAGTATGTGTTTAAGGACTGGATCCAAGGCCAGGTCGATAATAACATAGTCAGGCTGGGCCAAGCCCTAGCAGAAGTGGCGGGTGACTTTGTAGGGTCAGAAAGTGGTAGCGACGATAAAGGTGAGTGGCAGCAGGTTCCCAGCCGTGAATCCCAGAAGTACGATGACTGGATGGCTCATAAAACGTTCTCCCTCACCCATGGAATTATTCGAGCATGCCTAAATTAGATGGAGATTTCAGAGCATGCTTCCAGCACCTTTGTGTCATCATCTCAGCCGGCCTCTTCCTAGAAGAGAAAGCATCAGCAGCGCAAGAAGAAGCAACATGCCCCGACGATGCCATTTTCATCCCGCACTCTCGGTGACTTCATGCCCTCTCAGATGGGGATATGTCCCTGAATTCTCTCATTGGGGGATGATTCTTTGAGTGACAGTTAAGGGTAGCTTTGATTAACACCATTGAGTTGGTAAACCCCTATATGACTTCCGATGAGGGGGAATTCCAGGCGAACCCCCCCCCCCCCAATGTCCACAGCCAACACCAACGTTGGTGGAGCTGCGATTACATGGGTCATCGAGGCGTACCTGTTGGCACCTCTAGCCAGGATTTGCATGTCACTGAGACCAGACAACAGGCTCAGTGTAGAGCTCAACACTCGCAACCTTTTCATCCGGCGTCGTCAGGTCTGCCTTCACCACCATTTGTGCTACTTGACCAGGAAGAGCCAGTTCGATCATACCACGGCCAGCTTCTCCCTGCTATAGTTCAACTTGAGGAGCCCGAACCACATCCGGAAGCTACTCTTTAGGATTCGACTAGTGAGCAGCAGGATATTCCCGGCACCATCCAGTCACCAGTCCAGCCGACATGGCCCACCGTGCCTCCAATTGTAGAGCGGCCTCTTGTAAGAAGAAGTTCGCGTTTGCCACGGATGTATGATGTCCTCAAGAACCTTGCCAACATCCCAGCGAGGCTTTCCATCCTCTAATCCCTATTCTTGTCATCAAATATGTGTGAGGCCCTCACTGTGGCTTTAAGGAGCCCCCTCCAGTTTGAGACGGAGGTAGCAGCGGCGAAAGCCTTTTATACCGAGGGAGTTGGGACTACAGAATTCCAGGCCATCATTTCGTTCTCCGGAGAGGATGAAGGCTCTCCCATATGGGGTACATCCACCCACTATACATCACTAGACAATTCAACGACGTTAAGGTTTGCCGCTGTCTCGTTGAAACCGGCTTCGGGATAAACCTTATCCCAACATGGATGCTGCGAAAACTGGGATTGTCCGAGGATGACCTGACTCACTCCGATTTAAGGATCCAGGGATATGATAGGACAGAGCAAACCCTGGTCAACAAGATACATTTGAAGACCCAGTTTGGTGGCCTAGTTTCCAATACTAAATTTATGGTCGTCTCTCAGGAAACCACGTATAATGCATTGATGGGTAGGCCATGGCTCCACCTGCAAGCAGCGCTCCCCTCATCGTATCACCAGTTCCTCAAGTACTCCCTTAATGGTCGAGTAAGTATACTCCAAAGAGATTCATCTACTTTTGCCTCTTTTGAAGCCTGTTATCTAGATGCTTACTATTATAAGAGCAGGGACAAGCAGATTCTGGCAAGTGAGATTTATCCCTCCACGTTCACAAGTGATCCCTAGGCAGGTCTAGACGACGCCTATGTCTTCCCAATCCATCGGTTGGAGGCCACAACCTGCAACATGGGGCAATGCTTTGGTGTTTCAGGTATAGGAGGAAGGAATATTCCCAAGTCTAAGAAATGATGGGAAATCAACTCATACTTCTACAAAAACCAGGATAATGTGATCTCGGAACCTCCAAACCACGTATGGTATCGGGACGTCCGGCTCATGGCAATGGCGGTACATAAAATGTGTGTGTTTCGCCAGGATGGAATTAACTGGATCAAGCCGATGGGATACTAATGCATTGACATCATCAGGCATGGCCCTCTGGGCTGAAGGCCAAATGGGATTGGATCGACTGCCTTCATTTCCATGGTCTCAGCGGTATGTGAGTCTCCTAAGGTGCTATCCACTGCTGGCCAGGCTGGTACCAGCCTCCCATCAGGTTCCTCCAAACAAGGGGAAGCCTCACCTGCTGGGAATCCCTCCTCCAAAAGAGATGTATAGGATTTGGAAGATGATCCCCCTGCCTTTGAAGAGGGTGTCTCTGCCACTATCGATGAACTGGTACAGGTGAACCTTGGTAGCGAGGCAGATCTGAGACCCACATTGATCAGTGCCTCCATGTCCCTCGAGGAGCAACAACGATACGTGGACTTCCTTAAACAACACTGCGACGTGTTTTCCTGGAGTTATGACGAGATTCCAGGACTAGATCCTCAGGTAGTCATCCACCATCTCGGTCTCCCGACAAACCATCACGGGTTCAAGAAGCCTCCCAGAAAAATGCACCCTTCCCATGGTGCCATGGTCGATGCTCAAGTTGACAAGCTCATCAATGACAAATTCATCAAGGAGGTCCAGTACCCCATGTGGCTAGCCAAAATTGTGCCAGTTAGAAAGAATAATAAGGATATTAGAGTCTTCATCAACTTCCACGATCTCAACTTCCACTGTCCGAAGGACGATTTTCCCCTTCGTGTGACAGAATTGATGATCGATGCTACAGCTGGGTTCCAAGCCCTCTCCTTCATGGATGGTTATTCTGGATATAATTAGATCCTGATGGCCTCCATGAATGAGGATTCCACTGCTTTTAGGGTGCGCCAAGGTACTTTATGTTACCAGGTTATGCCCTTTGGCCTGAAGAATGCAGGTTCCACCTATCATCGGGCCATGCATCGCATATTCAAGCCAATACTGGGAATGATGGTGGAGTTCTACGTGGATGATCTGGTGGTCAAATCTCGCCAGCACCAGGACCATCTCAAGGAACTTGAGAAAGTGATCGGTTTCCTCCGTTCTCACCACCTGAAGATGAACCTGTTAAAGTGTGCTTCGGGGTCACTTCCAGAAAGTTTCTCGGCTTTGTGGTCTGGTACCGAGGCATCGAGATCAACCCGGATAAGATAAAGGCCATCAGCCAGATTCCTCCACTGATTAATATTCAGGAGCTCTGAGGTCTTTAAGGCCACATGGACTACATACACCGATTCATTCTGAATCTAGCTAGAAAGTGTAATCCCATTTCACAGATCATGAAGAAGGGCATTGCCTATGAATGGGATGAGGAGTGCCAGGTCGCCTATAAGGAAATCAAGAAATATTTGATCTAGACTCCGGTCTTGATTCCACCTATCTCCGGTAGGATGATAATCCTGTACGTCATGGCTCTGGACTGATCTATCAGTGCCCTTCTTGCCCAAAAGAACAATGAGGGGACAGAGAATAGTATCTACTACCTCAGCCACATGCTTCTAGATACTGAGACCAGATACTCCCCTATCGAGAAGAGTTGCCTTGAGCTCGTATTCTCTATGCAGAAGTTGTGGCATTACCTGCAGCACAATGAGGTACAACTGGTCTCCTGGGTAGACCCGCTGAAGTATATTCTGAACCACCCCATGTTGACCAGCCGTCTAGCGTGGTGGGCTGTGATTCTCCAGCAGTTTGACATCAGATTCGTGCCCCAGAAGGCCATCAAGGGGCAGGAATTGGAAGACATTCTAGATGCCCATCCAAAATCCACGGACCAGTCCCTCGACTTGTATTTTCCTGATGAGGCAATCCTCTCAGTCAATCATACCATCCCATATTGGCACAAGCACTTTGATGGTGCCTCCCTGAGTCCCACCGGCAGGAGGCTTAATGATCCTAGGCTCAACAAAGTGGGCCTAGGTATCATCTTCATTACCCCAACACAAGCCATCCTTCCGTACTCATTCATGTGGTCAAAAGGCTACACCAACAACGAGGAAGAGTATCAAGCTCTCATCATAGGCCTTGAGCTGGCCCTTGAGATCTATGTGCCCTATTTTCATGTGAAAGGAGATTCTGAGCTGTTTATCAAGCAAGTCACTAGTACTATGTTGTCAGAAAGCCAGAGATCGCACCATTGTTGGAGCGCACCCTCCATATAATGGCCCAGTTCCCTTCTCGACCAGAGGTTACCCATTTACCACGGTCACAGAATGGTTGAGCAGACGCTTTGGCCGTCTTAGCTACATCACTTGCAGAGCCCGGGCATGATGATCTGATTATACATGTGGCCCACCGGAGAGTCATTTCTCCCATCACCCGGAGGATGATGACGGCCTGTGAGTAATCTATCTTACCACAGGATCCTCCACGTTAGGACTGCTAGGCTTGACAGATCCAGTGATCGAAGTGACTACAGACTAGAGAGACCCATTTGTCGAGTATATCCAAAATGGTTTCCTCCCGACTGATCGGGCTGAGTGCGAGCGAATCTGATGCCACGCGCTGCAGTTTACCCTCCAGAGTGGTCCCGATCTTCAGAAGATCCCCTATAAGCACAGTTTTGATGGTTTTCTCCTCCGCTGCATTCAAGGAGTAAATATTTCACAGGTCATGCAAGAGGTTCATGCCAGTTCTTGTGGTGCCCACTAGGCTGGGCAGAAGCTGTCCCATCAGATCCGGATACTGGGGCACTTCTAGCGCTCTATGATCCATGATTGTATTTTGTTTTCCAAGAGATGTCATGCGTGCCACATGCATGCTAACTTCTTGCATCGGTCACCAGAACCTCTCCACTCAACCAAGTACTCTTGGCCATTTGTAGCGTTGGGACTCGATGTCGTGGGACCATATCCACCGGTGACATCTCGCCAGTGCAGGTTCATCATGTCTGCCACAGATTTCTTTTCCAAGTGGGCAGAGGAAATTCCACTCAAGAAGGTCAATGCCCATGCCATCGTCGAATTCGTGAGCTCTAATATCATCCACTGGTTTAGAGTTCCTCACGCCATCCTCACCGATAATGGAACCAACTTCTGAGTATTCGAGCTGAAGAAATTGTACGCAAAGTACAATATCCACTCGAACCACACCTCCCACTATCACGCACAGGGAAATGGAAAGATTGAGGCATTCAAAAAAACCCTCTATAACATTTTGAATAAAATGGTTGTCCAGAACATGAAAAGATGGCCGGAATAGCTCCCCAATACCCTCTGGTCCTATCGGACGATGACCCGCAATTCTACCCAGGTGACCCCGTATTCCTTGGTGTACGGAGATGAGGCTGTCCTAACCATCGAGATCCAGCTACCCTCATTGCACACTAAAGTCTATGACCAAGAGGTGCCAGATAAGGTGGCCGAAATCCATCTAGCTGAATTGGAAGCACTTGACGATAATAGGCTTCGTTCCCTACACAATCTGGAAAGGCACAAGAACAGGGTGGCTAGAGCCTTAAATAAGAAGGTTCGCCTATTCTCTTTTCTGCAGGGCGACCGGGTGCTGGCCCTCTGAGCGCCAATGACCCCTGGTAAAAAACCACCCATGTTGGAGCCCAAATGAGACGAACCTTACATAGTCCACAGGGATTACCCCAATGGATAAAACTCCTTGGTGACCATGGATGGTGAGCATATCACTCCTCCCAAAAATGCTAAGTTCCTCAAACAATACTTTGCCTGAGTCGAATGGTCTGACATGACCTTAAATTGGACGGTCCCACATGACCCTAAACTGCATGATGGTACGACACGAACTTAAACTAAATGGTCTGACATGACCTTAAAACAGACGGTCCCACATGACCCTAAACTGCACGGTGGTCCAACATGACCTTAAACGGAATGGTCCGACATGACCTTAAACTGGATGGTCCCGCATGACCCCAAACTGCACGCTGGTCTGACAAGAGCTTAAACTGGCTGGTCCGACACGACCTTAAACTGTCCAGTCCTGCATGATTTTAAACTGCACATCGTCTTGCATGACATTAAACTACATCATGAGAAATATGTATGGCTTGATTCCCATCCAGATGGGATACATAGGAACACTCAGATGCTTCGTCTTGAGCCCAGCCCCGAGCTCTTCTCTTTGACTATTCCCCTTGGGTATAGCTTCCTCGGAGGATCCTTGCATGATATGGAGTAGGCTTCCTTAGCCCCACTCATACAAGGATTATAATGGCCATACCATGTGCCCACCCCCATTCTTCTATCCTCCCACGTCTTCACCCCACGACGTTAAACTGCATGGCCTTCAAGAACTACGTATGGCTTGATTACCATCCTTGTGGGATATGTAGGATCGCCCGGACATTTAGTCTGTTGGCCCAGCCCAAATGCTAGAATCTTCCCCCTGGGTCAAGATGTATGGGTAGGGTGCGCTTTTTCCCTAATTCATGTCGAGCTATCCTCGATCTGGTCATACGTTTCACTCCCTGGAGACATTCGTCTCTTTGAGAGATGGGTACAACTATGCTTCACCCACTCCTTGATTGGGATTCCATCACCTTCCCTGTCTGGAAGGGCCCCTAAATGGCATGGATTCTAGGCCTAAGGGCTCTCTTACCACATCGGTCCAATTCCCTCGAGGATGTCGAGCAAAAAACCGAAACAAGTCCCGCGTTTCCAATATGTTCAGCGGTCGATGCTCATTTGTTGCTCCTGAATGGTCCCTATAGGGATGCTGTGTTTCAAACTTTGTCAATAGCCGTCCTAGATCCTTAGAACCACCCCAAGATGTCCCAAACATTGAGTGTAGTGGTTAATTATGCCTCTTTGTATCTCCAAGCGATGAACTCCCTGGGGGCGATGCCAACGGTCAGGCCCCTTGGCCTTCTCGGGCCCCCGACCCTCATCCTCACTACAAGACATTAAACTACAAGCTGGTCAGCCCTTTCTGACCAAGGCCCAGCCTCAAGCCCCTTAGCCATCTCGGGCCCCTGACCCTCATCTTCACTGCAAGATGATAAACTGCAAGCTAGTCAGGCCTCCCTAACCGAGGCCCAGCCTCGGGCCCATTGTCCTTTTCAGGCCCCTGTCCCAAGTTATCTCTTATGGGATTTTAAGGCGTGGTATGGGATTATGTCCTCATTCATGTCGGGTTAATCGTCATGCCATACACATCCTCGAATGATACACCTTACTCGACCCTCATCCAAACTTCAAGACGTTAAACTGCAAGCTGGTCAGGCCTTCCTGACTGAGGCCCAACCTTAGGCCCCTTGGACTTTTTGGGCCCTTGGCCCAGGCACATTCATGGGAGTGTATGGTGTGGTGTGGGATTACGTCCTCATTCACGTCAGTTTATTCACCATTCCATACACCTTCCTTGTTTGGGGGTATCCTACTCCCATCCTCATCCCGCATGATGTTAAACTGCATCCTGAGAACTACATGAGGCTTGATTCCCATCCTCATGGGATACGTAGCACTACCCAAATGTCGGGACTTCTGGTCCAGCCCCATCTCTCGGAACCCTCCATTTCACTTTGGCCCCTTGGCCTACCCTATTCTTCCTGGACACCTTCATCGACCCTCTTTGGCGGTTCACCAATGTGCCTAGGGGTACACTGGTTTATTACCTGGAATGTCAGACTCTATTCGGACATGCTTCGACCCACTTTTCAGGCTTTGTGTTCCCCTTCATTAGGGCTTCCATCACCTTTCACACCTAAAGGGACCCCCGACTGGCATGGATGATAGGCCTAAGGGATCTCCTACCATTACGGGCCCCGAGTGGCATGGATGACACGCCTAAGGGCTCTCTTACCATTATGGGCCAACGTCCCCGAGGGTTGCAGACAATAAACCGATACAAATCCCACGTTGTGAATATGGTCAGTGGTCGATGCTCATATGTTGTCCCACCTAAGGCTAACACGATATATATACTATGTTTTGAACACAGTCAACAGTTATCCTCGATCTCCATGCTGACCCCATTAAGCCCAAAATTTTAGTTACATGATTCACATCCTTCTCCACCTCATCATGTCCAAGTAGAACTTTGAAATTCTTGGTACTATTCCTCAGTGCGCATCCGCACACTGGGAGGACCAAAGCCATCATTTGGGGCTCCACACCGATTTCTCTACGATGTGCGTTCCAGGTATTGCAAAAGACATTCACCTCCCCTGTTTCCGACACCGATTTTAACTCACATGGGATTAGGGATCGAGTTGAGATATGCACTTACTTGGAGGGTTTTCACCCCACCTAAGGTACAAGCTCTAAGACCATAAACTAAGATCTCGTTCAGAACTACGTGAGGCTTGATTCCCATCCTCATGGGATATGTAGGATCACCCGGACACCTCGTCTTCAGGTCAAGCTCAGGTGGAGTCTAGTTTCTTCTACCACATTCCCTCTTACCCCTATTTAAGCCCCTTGTCCTAAAGATCCCATCTCGGAATTGCATATGGTGTGACATGGGATCATTTCCCCATTCACGTAGAGTATGTTTTATTACGCCATAAACATTCCCCATCTAGCATAGTCTCTGCTATGTCAGAACTGCACGACGTTAAAATGCATGCCTGGTACCATCAAATGACCCTAAACTGTGATACTATCATCCTGGCTGCAGAACGAAAAGCCGCACTGCATTGTGATGAACTCATCATATATGACATCACGTTGGGTATTGTTCATTCTCCATACCATCTGTCAATACCTACTAGAACTTGATTCTTATGGAGATACCTGGGCATGATACCCTAGGCATGTCGCTTCACAAAAAAATCCACTCACCTTAAAGTACAAACAAGATTTATCAAATTCCACTTCTCTTGGTGCGAGGGCCACGCCCGCACGCCCCCTTCTCCTTGGCATTGGTATCTTACCATTCCACTTCAAGAACTATGTGAAGCATGATCCCAATCCTCATGGGGTACGCAAGAATGCATTTTCACTTTTCCTCAATCCCATCTCAACTCTCGTTTTCGGTCCCTTGACCTAAAACCTCTCCAAGGAACACGCGGTGGTCGGAACCCCCGGTTCCCATTCATGTCAGGTTTTTGTAATTACTCACCATGAGTCTCCCATGTTTCCTACAAACTATGGTCTGAGTTTTATGACTCTAAACTAAGATCTCGCTACTTGAAGGGACTCTACTCACTCTGTCTAATACGTCTCAATGTTGTATGTAGACGCATTTGGAAAAGAGCACGAAGTACATATTTCTAATAGGGAAATCCTCCTCATTCCACATCCAAGATTTGTGAGCTCACTATTTGGATCCTCATCCTCTTCCACATCCAAAAGGACCCTCAGACGACATGGATGCTAGGACTAAGGGCTCTCCATGGATGCTAGGCCTAAGGGCTCTCCTACCGTTTCGGGCCAACGCCCTAAGGATATTTGACGACACTTGCGACAAGGTCCCATGTTTCGAACATGGTCAATGGTCAACCCTCATCTGTTTGTCCCCATTCTAGGATAATGTGATATGGATGCTGTGTTTCCTCCATAGTCAACAGTTCTCCTCCATCATCATGCTGCCATCATTGTGGTCCAAATTTCAAGTATCATGATTCACACATTTTCACTTCCTCATGTTCAAGTGGAATTCCGACATACTCGGCTCTACCTCTTCACACGTCTATGTGCACTTCATGGACGAGTTAACATCATTAGGATGATATTCACTGAGTGTCCCTTAGTCCTAGCATGCCCCTTCCCATGTCGGGAAATTCCCACCACTACTTGTTGTTTCCCACGCTGAGCATGACTCACGTGAGCTTAGTAGTTTTGGTATGATGTGTACCGGCGCGACCAGGCTTCTCATCGTCCCGCAGGACGTTAAACTACACTCCCAGAACTATGTGTGGCTTGATTCCCATCCTCATGGGGTACATAGGAATGCCTGACCACTCTATTTCAGGCCCAACCTAATTCTCACTCTTGGTCCCTCGACCGAAGAGTTTCCTCTGGGGATACGTGGTGTGATTTGGACTCAAAGTCCTCATTCATGTCTGTATCATAGTTACCACACCACATACTCCCTGGGATCTTCCCTTTCATTACACATCCTATCATATGATGTTAAACTGCAGGAGTCCATGTCCTCGATGCATGACACTAAACTGTGGTTCTGCCCTGAAAAAGTTCAGGATGCCCCATGTTAGTCATGGAATACAGCAGAGCCTCTTCCAGAGGGGACTTCGCCTGTCCGTGTTGGTCTATGATTACACTGTGCTTCCAAAACTACGTACGGATTGATTACCATACTCTTGGGATACGTAGAGACACCTTGGTATTTTTCCTAGGGTCCAACCCTAGGAATCGTAAGGTCATGTTCCTCTCCATTTCCGACCCATGGCCAGACCCCTCTTGAGGAACCACGTAACTGCAACTTTACCCCGAACAAGTTAGGGATTCCCCAAAATGACATTGGGAAACAGCGATCCCCTCGCCAGAGAGGCCCTATCTGAAAGAAGTAATGATCCATCATCAAACCGATGTGCCCATCTAGCGTACTCCCACAATGGTGGAAAAGTTTCGTGAGTTCTGGATTCTGTTTGAACAAACCATCACTCCACATCCCATGCTTTGTATGCCCCTTATTTGGACCCTCATCCTCTTTCATGTGTGGAGGAACCCCTAACATAATGGATGCTCGGCCTATGGCCTGCCTACTATCATGAGCCAACGTTCCAGAAGACTGATGGATGGAATTTGCGACATGGTCCCGTGTTTTGAACATGGTCAGCAGTCAACCCTCATTTTCTATAACCAGTCCAGGCTAATACAATAAGAATACTATGTTTCGAATGCAGTCAATAGTTATTCTTTATTTTCACGCCACCCCCACAATGTTTCAAATCCTGGGTATCGTGATTCACGTTTCCCATTCCCATCTGTTCGGATCGATTTCGGCGCCCCTAGCGTTACACTATTCGTGCACAAGAGCACGTGAGGAAAACAGTAATTCAGCTGTCCTAAGAACTTCATTCTCTATCCAGGTCTCTCCCATTTCCTAGAATTCTGGACCAGTTTTTGAAACCCTGGATACCCGAATCTTGGTTTACACTTCTACATTGGATGGGGCGATGAAGTAACCATCCCTTGTTTCTCACATCGGGCTTGGCCCACCTGAGCTTAGGGAATGGTCTCTGGATGCTCTACGAACATTATAAGGATGCGATAAACCAATAAAAACAACGGAACTCATGCATGCTAAGGAATTCAGACAAAAAAATCCTTAATGTACGTTTAAAGGGTTTGTAATCATTACAACACCCGGGGGTCGACTCCCCCCATGGATGTATTCACCTTGTTAGAGGAACGTTGCAGATCTGCCACCCTCCAACTAGTGGCATCCTGGAGATGTCGTCGCTTGTTCACCTCCCACTCCTGTTTGGCAGCAAGAGGGCACAATTCATTGGCCTCGATCTGGTCCCACACCACATCGGCCCGGATGGCGATCATCTCCTCAGAAGCTCGCCTCAGACCCTCTTTGGATTTTTCTAGCTGGGCTTTCCATCATGATATCAGCTCAGATTGCGCATGGAGGGAGGTCAAGTTCTTTCTCACCCATCTTTGCAGCCGCTAGACCTCGTCTTCAGCCTTCTGAAGCCTCTTGATGTTCACCGCCTTCCTTCCCTTCCATCCCACGCCAAGGCCTCGGTCATACTCCTGAATCTTTTTCGCCATGAGATCTGAGATGAGCGTGTGAGGACATCATGCATCCACTCCCCCATCACATAGTTCAGGTAGGTGCGAGCAAAGTCTATCCATCTCATTCAGCCATAGCGCTTGAGGGTGTCATTAATGAAGTGCGTGATCAACTTCCATGATCGGTGACAGACTATCTTGCTGGCCTCCTCGTTGGAGGCTGTCTTGTCCCAGTTAGCATGATTGGCCAACTCGTATGTAGGGAATGCCCCCAGGAACTCCTCGGTTTGGTCCACGTCTGGCGTCAGATTGGCGTGGAGGGGCCTGAATCGTCTGGTTGATCCTCATCATCGGATATCAGCTCGATGATCTTAGGTGGAGTCCCACTGGATCCCTCGCCGGTGGTTGGGAGCGCTGCAGTTTGGTTAGGCTGGATGTTCACCTCCATGACCATCGACATGCCCCTGGGAAGGGCACTACCAGAAGCCCCCACCAACTTCACCGCAGCATCCCATGCCAATTGAAGGACTGTACGTGCCAAGAAGGGGACGTGAATGCCAGTTAACAGGTCAGAAGATGGTAGTTGGGAATGCAATAGAGAAGACTTACAGAGGTCAAATCCCTGGTCTCGCTCTTGGGATAATGTTGTTGGAACACAGAGATGCGGCCCCCCGTATATGGTTGGAAGGTCTCGAGACTCCAGGGGAGGCACCTCGACTATCCCATCCCCGCCAGATGTGGAGGTTGATGCAGCCTTGGGTGTGGATCCGGAAGGTTCCACGTCGGCACCCACGGAGGGGCGAGAATGAAGTCTATGCACAAGGTCTTCCTGCATGGTACAGACACTGATAAGGAATCCAGAGTAACCTAAGGGCATACTTTGAAGACAAAACGTGGGGTTTTACCTCAAGGGCCTCCATGAAATCTTAGAGATCCGAGGACTAGCTGCCGACTTAGCACTCCTCCAGTGAACTCTCCCTACCAGCCTCGTCTCCCCTGGAGGACTCGTCTGATTCATCCGGTAGGGGGAAGTGCTCTCTCAGCTCAGCGGCCAACAGCTGTGGGGGAACCGTTTGATCCTGCAGTACCCTCACCTGATCTTTCACTGGGTACAGGGCACCCTGGGAATGGATAAAGTCTTCTATATTGGCTATGTACTGCTCCGCCTCCGCTTGGGACACTACGAATCTGGCTCTAATGGGGCCGATCCCCGGCAAGTCCAAACTGAGGCGATTAAGGTGCTTCCATAATTCCGATGGGCCAAAGAATTTCTGGTTGACTTCCCAGATGTCCCAGGCCTCCAGAAAGACAACATTTTATTGGCATGTCAATGTGGCGCAGCCGTTTCCCTGGGGCCTGAGTGGAAATCCTGTGGAACCCTCTTGGTGGCTGCCCCTCTAGATGACTCTATTCCATTGGGACCACCGGCTCCACTGCCACTACCAGACCCACTGCTACTACTCCCTCCTCAACTAGTGCAGGCACCGCCACTACAGCAACCCCGCCACTATGGGATTCCCTTATCGCCTTTATGCCCCTTCCCCAAGGTTTGGGAGGCTCACCCTCACCTACCAGGATGGTTGACCACTTCAGCATCTCCCCTGGGTAGGCAACCTCCCAACAATGAGCTTATTCCTTTATCAGCCGAAGGAAGGTGGTTGGCAGAGGCATACATTTTTCATCATCCCGTCTTCTCATGTGAACATGAGCCACATCTTCCTCATTTCACACGGGTTATCCTCATAGTGCACCCCCAGGTAGACCTGAGGGGTCAGCCGCTGCAGGCACCAGAATTTCCTAGCGAACCAGTGTGGGGTGTACGGCTCGCAGAGAAGCTTGCGGTCCACCATAGCCACCAAGACTCCACATCGAAAGGCCACAAGGTCGGCTCGGTGCTCTTATATTGCCTGGCCATCATTTGTGAAGGCCCTCGATGGCATTGGGAATGGGTGGAAATTGAACTTGTCCACCTTCCATAACCAATTTAAAACCGATGGTGTGGTCAGATAGGTCGGAAAGTTCCATGCATCGTTGAAGATTTAGGGATGAAAGTTCGACCCTAGAGGTGAGATAGGGTTCCGATACTCGTAGATCCCCGTAATGTGAGCCCCCATCTACCCGTACAGGTGGTGGAACGACCCGTATATCCTATGTGGCCTCTTACCCACGCTGATTTTCCACAGTACTTTGTATAATTTGGCGATCATCAGGATCCCCAGGTTGAACCACCCTCATGTCACCAAGTTGGATGCCATGATGAAAGTTCTTTGCCACACTCCCATGTTTTTTTCCCTCACCGGTAGGATCCAACCGCAGATGATGTCTGCGATGAATTCCGCCAGCCGTACTATTGGTCGTTGTTCAGTGCTGACATTGAAACCCCAGGTCTTCTACTTGCTATTCTCTAGTAGCCTCCAGTATGAGCTTTCCTTACTCCGGGCACCCTTCAGGCAAGTTCGAGGCCTCGCTGAGAACTGCCTATTTTCTGGGAAGTTCAAGAACTCCTTGAACTAGTTCTTAAAATGGACATCTCTCACTGTCTCCTTGTCCTCCCCAGGCACGTGCTCCATTAGTGCCATCACCAGACACGACATTTGCTTCGGATCCTCCCATACACCCATGACTGGGAGGAATTCGTCATATATTTCCCCCTTTATCGAGACCCCTGAGATCTGATGCACATCCCATAGGCTGATGTCGACCTCCCCATGATGCAGGTGAAAGGTATTGGTCCCCAGTGACCACCGGCTCAACAGCTCCGGCATCAACTTCTTCGACTGGTAGATATGGAACTAGGAATCCCAATTTGCCGCATACAAGCCCACTCTTCTCAGATCCGCCTCGAACTCCTTGCACGAGGCACCTACCCAGTAGGCCCAAGCCCATTCATCCATGAAGTTGCCACCCTGGCACAGGTCCCATTCCTCGGACCACCCCTTCTTTGGGTTCCCCAGTGCGGCCTTAAAGATGGGTCGGTACAGTGGAGGGGACGTCTCCGACTGCAATTCCCCCCGTCAACATTGTTCCGATGATTGTATAGGAAGTTGGTAATGACAAGCGTGAAGTCCTCCTGGGTATGGCCATTGGGTGCCCTGAACCATCGGTGCTGACACGACGTGCTACGGAACCAGTAAGTTGGCTCATCCCTACTCGCTGCAGGGATGAAGACATCATCCCTCAGCCCGAATCCATATAGAGGAAACCTCCTACACAGTTGATAGTTCTTTTGGATCTCTGAAAGCAGCTCCACCAAAGAACTATGGTTTGAGTGGCTCCGGACTAGCTCCCCCAGCCCCAGATTGTTCGCCATTTCATCCCTTCGGGCGGCATTCGCAAGGACCCCCTGGGCAGCTTCTTGGTGGGTTATTTGGTTGTAGAACTTGGAAGATTGGTTGGCTTGTTTGTGGAGATCATTCGTGAAGTGAGTTTGTGAAGGGCGCTTGCGAAGACTGTTCGCAGAAGCATTGACTCAGTGTTCAATGCCGGATCGCGGAGCACAAACTCGGAGTCAAAGACTCACTATGTGCCACAAAGCCTCGATTCATAGAGATCACTCGTGGAGTAAGCAAAGCTTCACGAATCAAGAGCACAAGAAGACAAGATCGTGGAGGAAGGAATGGAAAAAAGAGAGGGTCGACCCCCTTTTTATAGGTGACGGCCTTCGGAGCATCATGGCGTGTCCAGCCCGCGTTGAGCTCTGCACCGTGCCCAGCCGGCACAATCCCTCTCCGCCTCGCGAGCCCTCTTCGCTAGTCAGCACTACGAATGATCGAGATTTTGGAAATTTCCCTCAGAATTCGACCTTTGATCTCTCCATGGCTCAAAGTCTGAGGGGGGCATTTGTTGGCACCAAAATTTGGAATGAAGAAAAGGCCCCAAGATAGCCCCACAGACTGCCCAACAAAGCCCCTTCGCCAAATCCCCAAGCACTGTGGCCGCTGCGAAGCAAAGAAGGAGGGATGATCTATGAACAAATTTGATGTTCACGAGCCTGATTCGAATCCACAAAGGCGGGATTCTCCATGAACGCGTTTGACATTCACGACCCCGCCGTGAAGCCACCCGACCCCACTTCACGCCGTGTGAGCCCTGCTCCACGGCGCCTCTTGCATATAAATACCGGACTCCCCCCGATATCTCTGGATGGAAACTCCAACCTTTTGGCTTCTCATCTCTCGAATTGAAAAGCACTCTTATGCTCGGTGAACCATGAGCTGTGCGAGGTACTTCTGCTTCATGAGGTGCCTCCTCATTGTCTCATTTTGATCCCCTCTTCAGAGAGGGATGCCCTTCATGATGCCTATGGACTTTCACAAAGGAAGGGGATCCCCAAGGGGACCCGGGTCATCGCAGAGCTTTTATGCTTCACGAAGCACCCTTCATGTACACTTGATCCATTTGCTAAGGTAGGATCAATGTACTTCATGAAGAACATTGCTTCCTGAGCCCTTGCTCCGTGAGGAACCTTTGCTCCGTGAGGCTGTGCTCCGTGAATGCCCTTCCACTTCGTGAAGCACCTCCCGTTTGCACCTCCGCCCCATGCTAAGGCTAAGGTACCCCACTTCACGAAGCACACCCCTTTGAAAGTACCCTCAGCCACACAAAACAACAAAGCTCCACAAGGCCCCTGCCTATGGACCCCGCTGCTTGGCAAGTCATTTTCCCATGCGACCCTCCAGGTCAGTGCGATGTGACTTCAATGTCCCCTAGATGATACCACCCGTAGCGTTGCTGTGCTTAATTCTTCTTCGCATAGGCACGCTAATGGCTATTGCTTCTTCTCATAGCTACGCTAACGTGGACCCCTTGATGGTTCTCTCCGCAACACCCCCTTAGTATGGCGTTTCTAGTGCCTTCTCTTTCACAAGGAGCAGAGGGTACCTGTTATGTAAGTCCTAGGGGTGCTGGGTGAACCCATGTCGTCTGTGTTGCAGGACGTTAAACTGCTAAACACCATCGTACTCAACACATGATGTTAAACTGTGACCTGACTTCATGCCTCACATGCAGGGTCCCCCCACCTGGGACATTCGCCACACCCCCTAGTTTCCATAGGGTATGATACCCTCCTTCTGGGAGTGGAGTTTGTCTCCGGGGAAGGGCATCCACCTTGTTGTAAGCCGCTAACTGTTCTTACAGGAGGCAACACCCATGTTCCTCCCCACTCCCTTGGTGCCAAGGCCAGCCAAGGGCGGGGTGGGGAACGTTTCTCCCTCTTTTCATCTTCGGTCCCCAAGGCTAGTGGAGGGCGTGATAGGGAACATGGCCTCCATCCCGGAGTAAGTGCCAATCCCCCTATCCCACTGCGCTTTGTCACCTTAGGGACTCCATCCTGAATTATGTCCCAATCTTTCTCTCCCTGGGCCGCTCCATTCATAAGCCCCACTCCACATACCACAGATGCACCTTTCATGATGTGATCGTCAGGTCCATGTGACCTCCTATTTCTCACACCAAGCATGACTCACGTGGGATTAGAGTAAGCATTGACCATGACACCACCCTCATCCCACATGATGTTAAACTGTATAACATAACTACGGGGACTTTGATCCACGTAGAGGCATAATACATAGGATGCCTCATGAGGTTCAATCCCACCACCAGTGGACCATGGTCCACCTTCACGTCGGTTCGCTGACACGCCCCATTTTGAACTACGTGGTCTTTGATCCATGTCAAGGAATTGTACATAGGAAGCCTCATGAGGTTCAAGCCTAACACCAGTGGACCAAGGTCCACCTTCATGTCGGTTCACCGACACACCCCATTATGAACTACTTGGTCTTTGATCCATGTCAAGGTATGGTACGTAGGAAGCCTCCACAAGGTTCAATCCAACCACCCAGTCATTCCGACCCCCTTCACATCGGATCAACGTCATCCCGCATGACGTTAAACTGTATCTACCATCCTGAAATACGTTGTCTTTGATCCATGTCAAGGCATGGTACATAGGAAGCCTCATGAGGTTCAATCCCACCACACGGTCGTTCCGACCCATTTCATGTCAGTTCACCCTCGTCCCGCATGACGTTAAACTGTATCCACCATCCTGAAATATGTGTTATTTGATCCATGTCAAGGCATGGTTCGTAGGAAGCCTCTTGAGGTTCAAGCCCAAAAACATCGTCCATCCTGATTCTTACCCGGTCCACCACATCCCGGTGAGATCATTGCACTTCATTCCTCTACATAACATTCAGGGAGCCGCCCACATGCTGGCCCCAATGTCGGTGTTACCTCCAAGGGGGTTCCTCATTCTGATCCACTTTAACCAGTGTTCTGATCAGTCTGATCTGTCCATGTTGGACGTTAAAATTACAACATACCCTATGATAAACATGGGAAGCCGAGGAAAACCTCAAATACATGCCTACGACATATGATTCCCTGCGTTCGACGTGGGATGCCTCAGTATTCTGCGCCCTCGAGAATCCCTATAACAAGGGACAGACTAAAGACACACCAATCCCCAGAGTCCAGACATGCCAGTGATGCCCAGCGTGATTACTCTCCTATCCGAAGGTTGCAGCCCTGACCGGACACCTTGGAATGTTATGACAGAAGCAGTGTAATTAACTGGTGTCCATGAAAATATAGCACCGAGAAGAGTTTCACAAACAACGTATTAAGTCTATGAGGGATACCCAGACTAGGTGATGAGTTCCGAGGAGGAATCCATGGAAGGAAGAACCAACATCCCATCATATAGTTTTGATCAATGAGTAGACATCCCTGAAAAAGGAGTGAATGCCATCGACCTTTGGAAAGTGGGAATGTGAGGAAACAAAAAGTTGTGCCCATCACACTCAATAAGACGGATGCGCGCGCCCCGACAAAAGTATTGTAAACAATGACTATAAAATAAGTCTTAACATCAGCAACACATGACAATAAACTACCACCCTACCCCGAACAAGTTTAGAATACCCTATGATAATTCTGTGATGCTTCAGCTTCCTCATCAGAGTGGATTTACCCCACCAGTGTCAGTCTCCTACAATGTTGCATGAAAGAACTACATATGGCTTGATTCCCATCCTTATGGGATATGCTGTGATGCTCCGACATTTTTTCTCCAAACCCAACCATAGGTTCACTTATGTTTCTGTCCCTTTGTCCTCCAATCATCTCATGATTTTTATGAAACATGTGAGCCTCCTTGGACTTCTTCACATCAATTTTTAACTCCCACATTTTTTACACTTACATTATAACTTCTCTATAGTCAAATATACACAAAATTAAATGGTTGAACATGGTACGTAAAATATGTCCTTAAACTATTAGCGAACTAGGATCTGAATCCCACTCTATTATACATTCGGTCCAAACAATGATTCCTTATTGAATTGGGTTTTCCATCATCCTTCAAATCCAAATGAAAACCTTAGCAGTGATGGTCTCATTCCTCTTTGGCTCACCTCTCATCCCAGGACAACACAGTAATGGATCTCTAGTAGTAATTGGCTGAACCTAAATTTCAAAAACTATCAAGAGTATATCCTAAATTTTCTACGCCCACTAATGACTAGTATGGTAATGGACTACATGTTTCAAACGTGGTCCACATTTGGCCCTTACATACTAGTCGACCCTTTATCATGACCATGAATGTCTTGACTTACCCTCCTTTTCATACTCTTTTATCATGGTGATATTTCATCATTGTTGTCACCCCTAATGTGCACATGCACATGTCATGTAAACCCCATATACCATTACTTGTTTCCTACACCAATCATGGATTACGTAGACTTATGAGTTTTGGTAGGGTGGGTATCGATATTGAGACACATGAGGAACCCTCATGGTCTGAACACTTTGAAAATAAAACTAATAAACTCATAGGGGATGTATGGTGTGACATCGAGCCACTTTTGGTCTAGTTCATGTCGGTTTTATCACTCAGTCGCATCATATATACCAGCATTTGGGAATCCTTCTTCGCATTTGTTCCATGATATTTGTATGGTGTGCTAGCCTCCCTTGGATCATTCACAGCAGGTTCATTTCCTACTTGAATGAAAATATTCTAGTAATTGTAATTTCATTATCATTGTTCATGCAACATAACCTTAAACTACTATCTAGGGTCCATGAATTATTACCTTAAACTATGTGTAATGTTCTAGTCATATGATATTAAACTGTGGGGCGTGTCCACATCACATGATGAAATTCCATACCATGCATCATCCTCACCATATAAAGTTAATCTATGTGTTTCTATCCTCACCTACAAGATGTAAAACTATAGAACTTCCTTGGTGTTTCCCTAGAGGTCATCTCCCTCGATTCTATCCCTCTAAGCCATTGTTCAAATATTTAGCTGTTGGTTGGAATCCAAGATGATTCTACCATGGGAGACCATTTTGGTCTTTTTTCAGATCACTATTCTCACACTAGTGTTTTCTAAACCATGGTGGTAAAATTATAGTATTTTTGAATGAAATTTGATCATTCCACCACTCCACTCCCACATTTTGTGTGCCACTCATTTGGATCCTCATCCTCTTTCACCTCTCACAGGACCCCCTAACCGAATGGTGTCTAGCCAAGGCTCACCTACCGGTCAAGGCCAACTCCCTTGAATTCATCAGATAGTAATTCTAGATAGGTTTTATGTTTTTAACATGGTCAGTAGTTGACCATTTTTTGTCTCCATTTTAGGTTATTCAACAAGGATGATATGTTTCGAACATGGTTAAAAGTTATCCTATATTGTAACATAGATCCCATCATGTTTTGAATTTTTGGTGTCAGGATTCACACTTATCAGTCCCATTTGTTCATGTAGATTTCAATTTAATGGGAATTATCCCATTCATAGACTATATCACAATGTAGAAGAAAGTCGGTTGTGAAGAATTTAACACTCCTGCTAAGATATTCCTTGTTAGGAGACAACCAACAGTGATTGATGTCATGTTTTGTTCCAAACATCTTCCATTATTTAACACTCTTGGATAGGTTAATGATATTCTATGGTTTATTATTTCCCACACTGAGCATGACCCATATGCGATTAAATCAATAGTTGGTTGTTTCATAAAAAGAGATTGTGATACAATTGGCCAAAAGGTACGTATTTTCCTCAGTCTTTTCCTCGGAATATGGTCCACCTTGCCCCCTCTCCCTCATTGGACCCCATTCTAAGGGGATAATTTTTTTACACTAGAAAAAACAACTAAATAAACTAGATGATTAAATACCTAATCTAGGATAATATCCCCATCTAAAGAAGCCATGTTTACTAGTCGTGGTGCCCAAAATCAGTTACAGAATAGAATTTAGGGTCTTTTAAAGTTAGACTAGAAAAATGGTTCATAGAGCCCCATTTTCAGATCCCATTCACAGATCTATAGTTCATGGAGATCCCTTCCAAACTATGTAAACATATTTGACAAATGGCTTTGCAAGTTCGACAGAGATGTGGCCCTTTGTGGCATCCTTTTTGCTTAGTGTCGTGCTTCCAAGCATCATGAGACCCCCATGCATATAAATACACCCCATGACTTCATTCAAGGAGTAAACATCACATATGTTCACCCTCACACTCAAAATTCATGGATTTCATGTGCTTAATAAGATCCTCATCCATGAAGGCCCTTATCAACATGATTTCCCATCCTTTGTGAGACCCTAGGCTCCATGATGCCCCATCCTTTCAAAACCCTTATATTCACAAATCCCACTTATTTTGAACCCTAATCATTAGGAATCAAAATCCTATGTGAATCCATATCCTTCGAGAAGTACCTACTAATACACCCGATGTTCCATACCCCAGGGGATACTCCCCCACACCCATACTCGGGCTCAATGATGGGATGTGGTCTCGGGGCTCCCACATGGTCCCTTCACTTATGTGACTGAACCCCATGAAAAATAGCATGTCGCACCATGAAACCTTTTGTTCAAGTTGGGGAAAATGTTTCGTACACCATTATAAGGCCTCAACATTCACACTTGGAATACTATGATTTGATATAATCCTCTACACCTTGAAAATACATTAAGTTAATCTACTCCTCATTTTCCCTTTCCTATGTCATGAGTTGATATTATTTCATAGAGGTCCTTGATTACGTTGAGTTAATCCATTCCTCAAAAATCTCCTAAAACCTCATAACCTAGCTCCTATACTAGGTTGAACCAGAAGGGCTTTCATTTGAAAAAGTCTTGCACCATCAATTTCTAAGCGTATTCATCCTATTAGACACCATTACATGAAATTAAACCATATAATATCATGTCCTTCATGAATAGGAATTATTATGTTCCTCAAATAATATTCCTCATTCCATGATCATGAGATAACCACCAGACAACAACCATATGCCTCATTATTAGTTGTAAGCCCCAACCATTTACTTCTATTGACAAACCAGTCAAGAGGCCCTCATGACCTGACATGGGGAAGCCAGAATGAGATTATTACATGAACAATCCCCATGCACCTCATCCATTCATATGATATTAAACTGAATTCTCATCTCATTCAATTCAAATCAGATGACTCATGGCTTGACATAAGGAAGACATTAGAGAAAGATTCCATGCATAAGCCTCATCCACAACATTTTTACTCTATATAAGCACACAAGAGGCTTCCATGTGAAATCTCCATCCACAAAATTTCCACTACATAGTGGTTCCTAGTTAGCTTCCACGAGTAAGCCACATCTACACCATTATCACTTCATAGCAACACTCATGCAGCTCCTATTCGTAAGCCCACATCATCTCTCATGCTCACACATTCCTCAAAACATCTATATGGTCTAAAAATTCCTCTTGTTTCTCACACCAAACATGACTCACATGGTATTAGAGGTTAGTATTGACCACCATACCCTTCTGAACTGCATGGGTTTTGATCCCTGTCTTCTAAATATGGTACATAGGAAGACTCCATGAGGTTCAATCCCATCCATCGATAAACTGTTCTGACCTCCTCATAGGGGTGCATCTCTCGGATCTCATCATCCTCCATCCATCCATTACCATCCTAGTATTTTCCAAGAGTCACCATGTATTTGGAGGATCATGCCCTAACATGGGTTTTACATATCAGTTGGGTCCCCATGAGAGGATAACCATGTGCAAGCCACATACTCCATGCATTTGCAAGTCTTCCTTAGTTGTAATCCATAATTACCCCAATAATAACTATGTGGACATTGATTCCAAACTAAATTAAATAATTATGAAACATCCTAGAGGTTAAATCCCAACACCCTCAATAATCCATCCATTCCATCATCATTTAACCCATCTATTAGTCATCCTGATTTATCTCGGGCCACCACATCATGGTAAGATCACACCATTCTTCCAAGAAGCTCTTATGAGTCATTCCCATTCACTTAATTCATCACCTCATCCTCTTCCTTTTGATCCCATGAAATCCATTTGGGTCATTCCCACACATATGAACATCCCTCTGATTTTTTCTCCTAGCAGCACTTGGGTAACAATCTATGAGTAAACCCCAAATTACTCATCATCCAACCATGAGTAATCCTCTTGTAAAGGGTAGCTATCCATGTGTAATCCCCCATAACATACCCTTCTAAAGTATGTGGGTTTTGATACCTATCCTCAAAATAGTGTCTATTTTATGCCTCCATGAGTTTTAACCCCAACCAATGGAAAACCTTCGATCCCCACTCATATGGGTGATCTACCCTTAGTGGTGTCCAGATCACCTATCACGGTGTGACATATTCTTTTTATGGGACACACCACCCAAGGTTTTATCTAATTGATCATTATAACCCATCCAATGGTAAGCCTTTCTGTTCTTCCCTCCTAGGGATGCAACTTCTTAATCCCCCTAGAGCATTCTGATCAGTCTACTCTATCTCTATCGAATGATAAAATCATGTCCAAACCCATGATAAATAATGAATGGCTGAGGAAAATCTAAAAAAACATGATTATGTCATATGATACCCCGTGATCGATGTAGAATCATTTAGTATTCATGCCCTTCAGAATCAATCCTATGGGGAAGCATAAAGGTGGCCAATGTTCTAGTACCGATACATGCCATTGATTCCCAACAAGAATACTCTCATGACTGAAGGTTTCTTCCCTGACGCGACTCCTTGGAATATCTAGACTGAAGCATTGTAATTAACGATCTTCCAAAAATAGATGTTACTAGGAATGAGTGTCGTGAACAATGACTTAATCTATGAGTGAGACTTGGACTAGGCGATGAATTTCTTGGAAGAATCCATGGAAGGAGGGACTGATATCCCATCATCTAATTTTTTTTCAAGCTGTAGACATCACTGAGAAAGTGATAATGTTTTCTCACATATATGAAGCTAGAATTATTTGAAACAATACATCACCATGATGACGTGTTCACCACATGATAAGAGTCCAAAATAAAAGTAAACTAAAACTCATATTCTCTTTTACCCACAAATTCTTCATATTACACATCTTCTTCCAATCACATAAGCCATGGATATCTAAAATATACATTTGATCAATGAGAAAAACTTCATATAATGGAGAATTGGATGGCCTTCCCCTTAAAATATATAATATCTTGTAATCTAATTGTAATTTCATACAATGAGATGAAATTTTATGGTTTAATGATGACATCCCATGACCTATTAAACTAAATATTATCTTTTACTATGAACCTATAGATTTTTTTATTCTAATTTTATTTGTGTGGGGTTTGACATGAAGTAAATGGAGTGGATAGGAAAAAATTTTATTGATGAATTTATGCTTTGATACTAATTTTATAACACTCCAAAAAAGATTCTTCAACGTCATAGATGTTTTCTAGGTTAATTATACTCAAAAAACTATATTTTATAACACACATTTTATAAATACCCAATCATGTCATACATGGATATTACATCATTTTTTCAGAATACAAAATAACACGCCAAATGATCATATTAGTTTAGTTCCTTTGGAAACTTGTGACAAAAAATTCTAAACTAGTGAATGATCTTCAACATATCCCACAAAGATCTTCCCCATTTGGTATTCCTACCTAAAACCATTGTTTATGATTTGAAAAAAAAAACAAAAGATTTATCTTAGATTCTCGAAAAGGCTAAAAAAGGGAGATATGGATCACAACATAACAAAAGGGTATATGAATATGAACATAAAATAATACCCTATATATCAATATCAAATTATTGAGTCATTAAAATTCAAAAGACATAAATCATGAAACTATAACTTTGACATAAAACATAGAATTGTGGAAAACACAAAATCATAGGAAATCATTCCCAAATTAGTCAAGGTGCATTGAAAAGACCATCCTAGAAGACAAAGTATTTTGCTGAACCAATTTGAATCCTCATTCCAACCTTGTATTATTGAGCATTGATTAATCCAATTACATTCCCATATTACTGAACCGATATTACTCCCATTTCAATCTTGTATTACATAACCAATATTACTTCCCATTTCATTCCTATCTATCTCATGAGATATAAATCTTTACCCAATGCATTGGAGAGAGATATATGTCCCACCTATCATATAATGAATAACATACATATGTGCTTTACCAAAACAAAAACCATTCATCATATCAGAACCCATGGAATGAAATGGGTTTCATAAACACCATTCAATCATAACATAACCTAAAGAAAAGAATGAGTTTCATAAATATAATTTTATCATAAACATAAAAAAACAATTGAAATAATAGATACAATATCCTAAAAAATATCCCATTTAAAAAATAAATAACACCAATAAAATTATAATATATTGAAAATAATATTTAGAGAACACTTGAAAATAATTCTTAAATAAAAAACCCCTTCTTCTTTGAAATCATTCTATTTTCTGAAAATTCTGACCAATTTTAAATGAAAAAATTTTATATGATTTTTTTTAATATTTTATGTGAAGATTCATTTAATTAAGTTTTTATAAAATCATAAAAATCTATTCATATCGTATAAGATAAATAAAAAATCCCTACAATATTTTTTTTTAAAAAGTCAAAAATTGCCTCATTTGGAAAATGGCAAAAATATTACTTCTAAACTACATAGTAAAAAAACCAAAAATGGGTTAAAATGGAATCAAACATCCATAAGATAATTTTAGAAAATTTTATGAAAAATGTTTTATAAAAAATGGACATGGATGATAAATATTCCCCAAAAGAGATGTAAAATGACAAAAATACCTAATATTGAAGAGATTTTGGAATAAATTGTCATCACAATATAATCCATAGAATTGTATGTCACATGAAATAATGAATATTATATGGATATAAAAATATAATAAAATTAAAAATAATAATCATAAAAAATAATGGGTTGTATAAACAACCCAAAAATGAAACATGTGGTGTATAAAGCATGTGTTACACATAAATAAAAGTGAGAAAAAAATAATCCCTTTACTTATGTCTGATCAAAATGATACGTATCTGAACCTAATGTATAATGTTTTAAATAATTTTATTCAATTATTAATGATCCATATTCCTTTTTCTGAAATCATACATTATCATCTTATCACCTATTTGTTAATAACATTTCATTATTACTCTTCTTTCGGGTGTAAACTACTTCATTTTCATATTCGTGTCTTATTATATAAGTCCCATTTCATGCCCAAAAGATATAGTTATTTCATCTCCATAATGATTTTAAGGTAATATATAACATGATTATGAATTATATATATTTATATAATCAGTAATTATTGGTGATCATGGAGAATAAATCTCATTGCATCATGGAGACGATAGGTTGTTTGTATGCACGAGCAACGATATCATTCCATTAATTGTGAAATGTTATAGAAGTGTATGGTGTATATTTTGTTCTAGAATAAATATAATTCTATTATTATCAAGTATATATATTATTTCCATAATTATAATCATCCATATAATGTGGTGATGAAAAATAGATTATACCAATGCATGAAAATGGTAAGTCGCATGTATGCACACGTGGTAATTATTTTTCATGGGACAAATAAAATATAAACTTTGGTTGTTACATAATAATAATAAAATCATAGAATATATGTGAAACTAGTGTTTTTAATTTATAATGTGAAAAAACATTAAGAGGAAGTAGAAGAAAAAATAATTTGGAATGATTCAGTGAATGATAATATTATTCATACCTTCTATGTATTATTTTGGTTAAAATTTACTAGTCTAATTAAATTATTATAAGTTTTATGGTAACTTTATATTATTTATAATATTATTTTCAACATTAATTACCTGATTTATCTTTTACCGTCTTAATAAAAAATTACAGAACATACTATTCATAAATGCCAAAAATAAATGAAGCCTGTTTTTATAATTTGAACCCTGTAATTCAAAATAATGATCCATTTTTAAAAACATCAAAATAATAAAGTTTTAGTAATTAATTTATAATTAATCTCATCGATGGGGTAAGAAAACGGGTAGTTAATGTTGAAACATGAAAAGATTTAAATGATTTTATATCTAAAATCAATGGAAAAATAAAGTTTTAAATGAATTAAAATTTAGCATTATTTACTATTCATGCAAACATTTAATGTATCTGAAAAATATAGATACATCAACCAAAGTATTTTTCTCTTTAAAAGAAGAAGTATATTTTTTTCATATAAAAACTATAAAATTTTCGAAATTTTAATTTAAAATGGGTTCACCATTAAAAGGTGGTAATATTACCCTTAAAAACATATTTCTTTATATGCCTAAAATCGGATTCGTTCATATATGTTTTTTATAAAATATATTTGAACACTATAAATAATATTTGATCTAATAAATAATATATATTTCATTAATATCTTTAACTAATTTTAATTTCTTGAATTTATTAAAACAAAATGAACATGGGATAATAATAAAAATATTCTTTTTATTATAATCAATTGGTATATATTTTTATTTATAATTAATTCCAAACCAATAAATTCATCTTATAAACCATATTTTTTAATATGTTAGTTAATAGAATTCATTCCTGGTAATTTAACAACTCAGATATTATTTTATTTATATAATATGAAAATGAAGTTTTATAGAAACTCCGTGTTGCATGTAATGCAAGCTGAGCTTGTATCGCGTGTAATGAAAGGCATCAATGAAGTAAAGTGGTTTTAAAAGTATATATATTTCATAAAAAAAATGAGGTGTTACACTCTGGATATCCTCCAATTTAATATATTTCTTATTGATGGATTTGAAATGGATATTCCTTGACCAACTAGGAGAATGGATTTTGCAATACTGATGAATAAATCAGTTAAGCTAGGATTTTAATGTAACAGAATGTTTAAGTAGTGATACAAAATATCATTCATCTAATTAATTCCATTTGATATTATTTATTTTTTTATTTTCATTGAACTCTAAATGAAGGGTGGGGTTTTAAATTTTTATACACTTCATTAGATAAAATTTGAACACTTATACATAGGGATAACACTACTTGAACCCACATATGGATATATCCCAGTTCAATTCAATATTTTATGTATTTTGGTTATTTTTGAAGAATGGTTCTAGTATATATTGATGGTGGGTCCCTTATTGGTTATTTAAATATCTGTCAATGAAGTTTTGGTCTACATTAAGACAAATTTCAGACCTTGTTCTGGAAACATGGTATGGTAAAGTCTGAGTTGAAAATCATGATGAGTACTTTCCATAGTGGTGTTCATGTTAGAATGAATGAATTTATTTTATTTAAAATTTTAGATGGTGTAACTTCATTACACCTCACTTGTACACTATAACAGTCATTTTAATTAATTAAATATTTTGTGTTTGTGAAGCAATATCTTCCCATATATCTAATACATTCTAAAAATGAATCAAATTGCAATAGAAAAAACATGAATTATAAAAAAAATAGTATAAATTGAATGTGAATGAATTAAAATCAACAACCTATGATCTCAAAATATCTATTGGGAAATTCACCTAAGGAAAAACATTATAAATCTAATATGGGGTTTTTGAAATCAGGTAAAACCCATTTGGTCTTGGATTTTATGAATAATTTTATTTCTTCCCTGAAAAAGACATTTTTAAAAGGGATTTCAGAAAACATGTTTTTGAAATTAGTATCATAAATCTAGTAATTTATTTCATGAATGTATTTTTAAAAAAAATTATATATATAATCAACAATTATTAATCATCCATCTCATATCGCTTCCCAAAAATCATATTCAAAACAAATTTAGAAAACAATGTCTCTCAAAGCTAACATAAGTGGACCCAAATATAAGTACCAAAAACCTTAATTAATTAACTTAGTAGGAATAATATCTGAATTTTAAACCCTATAGATAAAAATTGTATATGGATAGTTGATCCACTGGACACATGTTTCGTGATCCCTCTAAATTTAATGAACAATAAAACATAATGGTGGATACGTGACATTCGATGAAAATTCAAAATGTAATACCTTCTGTATATGTACAATTGCTTTTTCAAATTACATTATTACAAATTATATTTTATTCATTAATGGTTTAAAACAAATTTTTCTAATAATTTTATAAATGTGTGAAAATGGTTTTAAAATATGTTTTAAAAAATGATTTTTGAAATGTTTTAAATTTCCATGTAAAAAAATGGTTTACTTCTTTTCATTTAAGAATGTTTTATTATTGATTTAGAGTATCTTTCTTTTACAAATGATGAAATTTTATGCATTAAATATTGTGAATCGTGGATTTGGAATAGGTTATTTGGTTAATTGGACACACACATATTCACTTTTTAAGCTCAATAGAAATAAACTAGTATGGAATTTACCAAAATTGAATTTTGAAGAAAATATTATTTCTAAATAATGACATCATGATAAGAAACAAAAAAATCTTTCAAAACTAAACAAGAAGTGTCTAGGTCTAAATCACATAAGATTGTTCTACTTGATCTTTTTATACAAATCATGTAGATATCATCTATGGAAAACCATACTTTTTCATGATTTTCGATGATTATACATGATTTACAAGAGAATTTTTCTTATTATAAAATAATAATCATTTTAATACCTTCAAAACATTTACCAAAACAATTATAATGGATAAAAGGAAAAAAATAACATCCATAACATGTGAGAGACTCTGATAATATATATTTTGATGAACATTATTTTTCTAGTAATTATAAACATAATTTTTCTACTCTAATAACACCTCACAAAAATGGGGTAGTTAAAAGAATAAATCAAACTCTTAAAGAAAACTAAAGATCCATCCTGAAATATTTCAAACATCCTTAATAATTTTCATTCATGTTTGTCAATACAACATGTTATATTATAAGTTGGGTTCTCATAATACCATTGTTAAAAATAACCCTTTTGAACTTTATAAAACTAAAATTCCTATAGTTACCTTATTTAATGTTTTTTGATTTCAGTGTTATATTACAAAAACTAATGAAATCATAGGGAAATTTTATCCAACATATATTAATGGATTATATCTTCAGTATTATGACCTAACCAAATCCTATCATGTCATTAATAATATAACCCAATCCTTTGAAGAATCCATTCATATTAGATTTGATGAAAATGTTATTGATCATTCATTCCAATTTAAAATGTGGATAAACTTGAAACTTTTTCATTGAGATATCAAGTTTTATCCAAAGACCCCATAGAAGTTTGATTTCCTTCAAATTATCTACATAAATATTAGGAAAAATCTAAAACAAATCCCTTGAAAATATTCTTTTAAATTTTCAAGTTGGTACTCAGATTAATATTTATGGCTTAAAAGAAGTTCATGATCATTATTTTATTCATTTTTAGAACATAAATACATTTTTTTATACCAACAAGGATAGGATTTGGTCACCCAATTCATGCCCAAAATAAATATATTAAATCAAAATTATTATGATACAAGCTCGAGTTGCAATGATTTTACACCAACAACAAAGTGAGATTGATAAATAATGATCTATCAAATATGCTCAAATAAGAGATCCCTCAAATTTCCAGATACATCATTTCTTCAAGTGAGAAATCACATCATGAAAAAGTGCAGCAACTTCGAGCAAGCTACAATGCCTCAAGTTATGCAGTCTTCAAGAGTCATGGAAAAATTGTATCACATCAAAAGTTGGTCCAAATCATCTAGACATGTTGTAATAGAAAGATCTGAAACTACCAAAAGAATAGAATCAACCAAGATGTTGCAACACATATCCAGAGAAAAAACCATTGTGTGCATCCCATGAAACATCCAACCCAATGTTAGAAGAATCTACTACTCCTTGAAATAAAATGGAAGTTTGCATGAAGAAACAACATTCATGAAAGGAGTCGTGGATCTATTTCTGTGAGATAAGAGAAGAAGGTAACCTGAAAAATGGGTCCACACTAGGAATTGTTCAATATTCAGCTTGGTACCATTTGGATCATTATAAGAACTATTTAATAACATCATCAAAAAAACTCTATGAATTCAGACTGGAAAAAAAAATCATCACTATTCATAGAAAATTAGAGAGTTTGTTTAGATTCATGAACCAACCACTTATTAAACATTACACTTTTGATATCAAGAAAATTCTCAATAAAACATTCACCATTTTTGGGCCTTTGATAAGCTATTTCATCTCATTTTTCCATTCGAGATTCAAAATATTTTCTTATCTCTTTATTATTTTTGTATGTTTACTTCACAAATGGGTCAGAGTATTTATTTGGGTTATCATCAGGAAGTAAAATATAAGAATCAACCTCAAGATATGGAGGAATATCTATTGTCATTTTCTGGAAGCTTTAAAAATGGTTAGATTCATATCAACCACACATATTGATGATTTAATATCAGTTTTGTCCTTTTTAGAAGTATCAAGTTATCTTGTATCTATTGTTCCTTAAATGTTGTAAAAGGAAATATATTTCTTTATTTATTTAGGAATGGGAGTAATGAATCCATCAACATCAACTATTTGTTTTTCCCTTTTCAAGAGATTGATTTTAAGAAGGCTTCCTCAATTTGATTCATTATCTCATCATCCTCCAGTAAATATGTGCACTTAGGATGTGCTGGGAATGAGTCTAAAATAGATTGAGAAATCAATAAAACATTAACATTATATGGTTCTCCCTCCTCAATAGGAACAACCTCAATAAAATAATTATTAATTTTATTATCTTCACGAGTTGATGGCTCAGGGATACGATTTGGAACATCTTTGGAGTATAAGACATTGATGCTATCAATACATTTATCTTCTTAAATAGTAGTTTTCTTCTTCTTGGATACATCTTCCACCAAAATTGATATGAAATGTCAGAGGGGAGAGGATAATCCCTTTGAGTCTCACATTCTTTCATAAGATGACCAATTTTGGAACATGTTTTACAGTAGGATCGTACATTTTCAAAGACAACATCTTGTATAAACCTGTTATCTCCATTTTGTTTCCAAAACTGTGATGGGAATTCATGAAAGATGTCAACTCTAGTACAAATCCTAAAAACTAAAGGTCTTTAAATATTCAAAGAATCAGTGTCTAGCCTTATTGGATATTCAAAGATTCCAACAATGGAGAATAAAATACTCATCTTAAAGAGATGGAGTGGAAAACCTGGGAAACCAATATAGATATGAATGATGGGGGGTTTAGAAAAACCATTAAAATCCAAACTCCTTTTTGAAACATTCATAAAATATCCCCCAAAAGACAAAGAACCACGGGTCCAAAATCGTTAATAATCATTCTCTGTGGTAAAATGTAAGGTAACATACATAAAATTCAGTAAAACAATATAAAAATTCATGAAAACTTTACCTTATAGGGTTTTATGCAAAAACACATGTGAATAATGATTCTTGAAATATTTAGCAATGAGAAGAAAATGAAAATATGAAGAAAGTACATATACCACATCCTTATAAAAATAAATCTCTGATAGACCTCGATGTTGATATTAGTTTGGAGAAAAATTTTCAGTGGTCTTTGATTAAATGGGAGGAGTAAAACCTGCAACAACTTCTACAAAAAACCTATCATCCAGGATCCCCTTTTGATTAGTGGGATTAGGGTTTCGTCCATGTTTGACTATGGGAAACATCTCCATCCTCATGAAATGAAATGATCCTCCGTAATGGGTTTATGTTATTTACTCATATGGACTTATCTTTTCCTTGATATCAAACATCAACCTAAATACCATGTTTATTCAATTAATGATGAATTTTTTTATGAAATAATAGTAAACAAAATTTTAATATAATAATGTATAAACACTTTTTGAATGCCTAAATGATCATCAGGTTATTTGTGAAAAATGGGTTTTTAGGAATAAATTAGATAAACAAGGTAACATCACACGTAATAAAGAAATATCTGTATCCAAATGCTATTATAAAGAAGAAGTCATTTATTATCGTGAAAAAATTCCCCCTATGGATCAACTAGAATCCATATGTTTCTTATCAAAAATCATTATCCATTTTAATTTTTTACTTTTTCAATGTGATGTTAAAATTACTTTTGAAATTTATTTCTTATGAAATAATTTTATTGACTATCATACTCATTTTGAAAATCCTATGTTTTAAAATTCCTTTTTAAAGATAACTACATCTTTATAAGGTTTAAAATAAGACCCTTGAGTTTGGTATGAGAGGATAATAATTTTTATTTAATAATTTTATTTCCATATGGGGAAATAAAATTAAATATTATTTAAAACAAATGATTCAAATAATATTTTAATCCTTAAAATTTATGTCAATTAAATAATTTTTGAATCAAAAAATGAATCTCTTTGAATTAATTTGGAAATATTAAGAGAAAATAATTTTCAATGAGATATATCAGTGATTAAAAACTATTTCCAATATTTAAAAATGCTATTTTTTTTTGTAATTGATCAAGATAACTAAATTAATAAACCTATGAGTATTTATTATGAAATAAAATTGGATGATTATGGTAAACTGGATGAAAAATACCTTTATAGAAGTATGGTTTGGTGACTTCTTTACCATATTGTAACCTATACAAACAATATGTTTTATGTTTTTCTTTGTGATCATTATCAATCAAATCCTAAAAAATCACATTTAAATAATCTTAAAATATGTTCTAATTTTTTAAATGGTTCTAAAAATCCTCTTCTATTTTAATATAATGAAAAAATTTAAAAATTTAATGTTTTTTATATAAATATTGGTGGATATAAACTCTATCATATATATAAAAGTTGGAATTTTCACTTTCTTTGAAATTAATTAATCACTGGGAGTAGTAAAAAGAAAAATTCAATTGCTATTTATAGAACAAATGTGGAATATATAGCTGTAGGGAGTTTTTGTGCCTAATATATATTGATAAAACAAACTCTCCTAGATTTTGGGCTAATATTTCTTCAAAAATAATTAAATAAAACAATTATAGTTATATAATAATATTTTGAAATATTATTCACCATGAAAATATTAGTCAAATATGAATTAGGTATCACATTTTTAGATACCACTTTGAAAAAAAACTATAACATTCGAATACATTAGCATGAGTACTCAATTAGATAGTATCATCACGAAAACACTTGATCTAAAATGTATTCATTTTACTATAGTGGAAATATGAATGGAATACATATAATTGATTCACTTATCATTTCTTTGTTACTATTTTTATATCATGATTATTTTTTAAAATATTTGAAAAGTTTTTTATAAAATATTATTCAAATTTTCAAAATCGTGTTTTTATGATTACATTCATTATATTATTAATCTTTTATATTTTATCTATCTAAATTGTTTTTATTTATGTGTCCAAATTCAAATAATAAATGTGTATGATGTTTTAATTTAATTAAGGGATAAGTGTTTAAAAAAAATGGTGTGAGGTGTTTAACTATTATATGGATAATAGTTTCAAAAATAAAGAATATCTCTCTAGATAATGTTTTGATGGGGAAATATATTATTTCCTAGAAATGGTGTTTCTAATTTTTTTTTCTTTTCCCACTTCTTATTTATTTTATCTTCCTCACTTACTTCTTATCTTTTGACATTTATTTTAATTTAAATGAGTGTTCTTGGTCATTCAATGGGATAGATTGTGAAACATCAAACTCTTTTGCGATCAAAATCACTTGAGGTGTTTTATAAAATATGACTGATTATATTTTAGTTATTATTTTTAGATATCAATATATAAATAATTTGAATCAAATTAAGGTGTTCAAATTAATTAGAAGCTAGAATCTACAAGATTTGGGTAATTTTCACATCAAATTTCCCACTTTCAAGTTGTGAAACCTTATTCAAGTCATAAACGTTCAACATAAATTTTAGTTTAGATAATAAATGGATTTTAAGGGGAATAGTAATGGTTTTATTATTTCATAACATTAATGAATTTCATGAAATATTTTTAGATTAAAGTAAACATATTTATGTTTTATTTTTAAAATCTAACTAATTCAGTTCCTAATAGCTTTAATGAACCTGGATGAATTCAAGAATATTCACAACATCTTTGAAGGCTATATACAGTCCTTTGATGAGGATTGGATATAATCATAAAAACAAAAATTAACATCTATGTAAACTCTTACCACTAAAATATTATTGGTTGATCCAAAACATGATTTTAAAAGAGGTCCCCAAGCTTCATCCACATTTGAAAAGGAAAACTGGAATTCAATGACATCTATGATTTTTTGCCTCTATTTTAAGCAATTTTTCTCAAGTTATAATTAATGAAATTTTTTCTTCTAACTTCTATCTCTCTCTCTCTATCCCAATCTCTCATAATCTTCCATATTATTATATATCCACTAGAGAGAGATTAGTTCATTTTTAGGGGATTTAAAAAAAAATCATCTATCACTATCATATTATTATTCAGGTGTTCAGAACTATTAAAGTGAAGGGTCATGGATTTTATTTTCTATTTAAACTAAGGGTTTTATTTTAGTTCATGGATTCCATTAAAACTGTGGGATTCATTACTTTATTATTTATTCTTGTTTTCTATCAAACCCTAAGGCCTTATTTTTTGGTATTTTCTCCATTAAAACTAATGAATTATGTCTTTAATTACTTGATTATTGATTTATCTTAACAACAATAGATAAATATAACACTATAAAATTTTCTTAAGTGGAGGATACATAAGGGATTATTTTTTAGTTGTTTTCAAACATCTTTATAAAATTGTTCTTTCTTTACTTCCATAATTTATTTTCTATTACAAATAATTATTTAATTTCTAATAAACATTATTATATATTGATTATTTTATTCTTACATTGAATTGTTTCATGATAACTCCTTTTAATTTATAATTTTATTTTAAATATTTTTTAAATTTAATTCAACCCCCCTTCTAATTTTACTTTGACCTACACCAATATAAACATACATGCATATTATATCATTTTTATGAATATTCATAATATCTAATAATAATTTACAATCAAAAACATATATTTTTTTTGTGTATTTCAAGAATATATACAAAATAATTTTATTTCAAAATCAACCTTAAGTATTTCACACAAATACTATTTAAACAAGGAACTGTTATATAAATATCCTACTTAACACAATTTTTATAACCTTAAAGGGGTAATCTCATATTATCGAAGAGGGTAAAATTGGGTGATAAAAATAAAAGATCATAATGGAGAATTAGATTCGAATAACGTTATGAGATAATAATTTATGTAAATGATAATAACATAAGAAAATCACACCCAAAATGTAAAAGATCAATATTCATGTGCCATGGAATAAGGAATTGGCGTAACATAACAGTTGTTTTATAAGATTGTGTAACCATGAGTCATAAATAAATAATATTGAGACATGAAATAATAACATAAACTAAAGTATATGACATAAAAAATATAGAACATACATAAGTATAGAAAATAATTTCTTATTTAATGGATCACTTATTATACCATCACCACATAATGGGAATATTCCCACAGTTTATTGGGATTACTCCCCGTTCCATTAATTCATCTAGGATATAGTCCCATTGTGGATTGGGTTCACTCCTTGTTCTCTTTATACCTTGATGAACAAAGTCCCATGGTAGATTGGGATCACTCCTTAGGCCCATACCTAATATCCCATCAGAATAAATTATTTAATCAATACATTAAATAGATATATATATAATTTTCAAACTAACCATCACATAATAAAAACTATACTTTTATTTTTCATAATAACATTAAAATATTTATATTTCCATCATAGTGTAATTCAAATATTTGAATGAAATAGTTTTCATGAAAAGATCCACAAAATATAACCATATTCCTTCAATGGATTTAATTAGTATAGTTTCAATTGATAATATACAGAGGTAACAATAATAAAGATTAATGTAAGTTGATATAGATGAAAAATACCATTATAAAATTTATAGAATTATAATATTCAAAATAATAAGAAATACCTTTTTATTTTGGTAGATTTTAATTAAACAATTAGAATAATAATATAAATAGAATTTTTTTCCACCCATGTAAACAGTATAAGTATGAATAAAAAATATAACAACAATAATGAAATACATCATGGTCAAGCTATAAAAATAAAAAATATGTTTTCTCACACTTTTTAAATAAACTCAAATGTGACTCGTATATAAACAATTAAGAAGATTAATTTTAAACCATTTCAACATAGAAAAACTTATTTAAAAATTACCATTGGAAATAATTTTATTATATATAAAAAAATTCTTTAAAAAATATAAATAATAGTGACATGTTGGGAAAATCATTTGGATAAAAGAATTTAAAACTTTAAAAATGTTTTTAAATAAAACCCATTAAGGATTTTTTAACAATTAATAAAAATATAGGGAAATATATAAACATAAATATAATTTTAAATACCAATAATACTAATTAAATTATTTATAAAATAATTTAATGGGATATATATATACACTAGAAAATAGATTGAAGGTCATTAATATGTGCTATATCTCAATAATGGGCATTTAAGATGAGAAAAACCATTACCTTAGAAATCAGCTTAGTTAGACACACTCTAACATCATGAATAACAAAATTTGAATTCTTATATATATATATATATATCATAACCATGATTATTTTTATTTTACAATAAAACATTCACCTGTAATTTCTTATTACCAATATAGTAATAATTCTTTTTTGAAATTAATATTTTTATGTTGACTATTCAGTTTTCCATTCTTTTTCAAATACGGCGGTTCCAGTCCTAGATTGTTGGTCACAATTTCATCATATAATAAATTTAAATGTTGGATTGATTTTTTTGATAGAATCCCAAGATTATTTTTTGGAACTTATGGAGATGATTTAAATATAAATCATAACAACTGATTTTCTAAAATATTTAATTCATAAAAGTAATTTATTTTATTAGTTATTAAAAACATTAAAATAACTTTATATAATCATTAAAAAATCATATATTCCATAATGTTACACAATATTACCTATATATAATATTTCCTAATCATTCATGGCAAAAAAATTATTATATAATTAATGATGGTGGTAAAAAAGACCCTAACAAGACGGTGTTATAACATCTAAATGGATAAGAACATGTTATATCATAAAGAAATATCAATTTTGTTTAATACTAATGAAAATAAAAAAAATATTAATGTGATGACTAATATTTATTAGTAGATCTATGAGGAATATATAGAGGAAACTCTAGAAGAAGCTATCACTAATGTTGAGAGCTTAAATCTCATTTTACATACCCTCTTAAAGAAAAGAGGAATATAACTTCTTAATGGGGAAGTAGGTTATAAAATATGAGATAGGATACTTATGTAAAAAATTAATTTTTTATTTGACATTAAATAAATGGAAATGTGTGGTTTGATGTGGGTATAGGAGAGATGTCACTTTTGTAAAAAAATCATAACTTCCAAAAAATATTAAATGCCAATCTCTATGGAAGGTGCAATAAAATTTTACAACATTTAAATATTTTATAGTAGAGTCTATAAAAAAGTCATAAATGTTATTATATAAATTATTTTATGAATTTTATATCCTCATAACTTAATTTTAGATATTTTACCCTATTTTATCCTTTACCGTGGTGACTAACATTTACCTAGGAAACTTATTTTAATGACTAAAAATGAAATTGTACTTATTAGTAAATTTAAATAAGATGATTCCAAATAAGAAATACATATTATAAGATAAAATTTCTATAGGTGATAAATTTTAATTTTATTATTTTTTTAAATAATTCATAAATATTTTTTTAGAAAAATATATCCTTAGGCATAAAAATAAATATACTCTTATTACTTAATATCTATTAAGAATTAAGTTAATGTTAATTTAAATTTTCTTATATATTATAAATACATTTAAATAAATTAATTTATAACAAGTGATTATTTAATTTATTGAAATCAAAATATATTTTCCACAAAAAAATGGTTTTCTAAACAATTTACCTTCATACAATCTAATGATTTGATCATTATTTCAAAGAAATTTGATATTAATATATGAATAATTATCCATTTATTTATTTTTACAAAAAATAAATTTTAGTAATTTTAATAATCCAAATAAAATTGATTTATATTATGAATATTTTTTTTAAAAAAACATTACTATTTTTCTATGAATATTTAAATTAATACACTTTATAGTAACATAATGATTTCATTGATGTTACTAATTTATTTGAAAAATAGTTCCATTTATTTTTTCAATAAATTGGATTGATATAATTTCTTTAAATTAATAAATTTTAAAAAATACCAATGTGTAAAACAAAACATATTTAAAATCAAATATATTTCAAAAGAAAATCAAAATATTTAAACCTAAATTATTTATTTATTTTTTTAATTATATTTCGTCAAAAAAATCATATACTTTGTTTTTTTATATTTTATAAATAATTATTTGATCTATTATCATGTTTCATTCATATAAATTTATTTAATACATTTAATTAATTCCAAAGAGAAATACGTACTAAAATTGTGGGGGGGTTATAGTTCTCCACTTGAGTCACATTGATGATGGCATAAAACTTTATTTTTCTACTTCATAGTATCCCATATAGTTTTTGAATAATAAATTTATTTAGAAACATATAACTAATTTTCTCATCACACATTTATAGTATAATATCACTAATGCATTAATAGTTTAAATTCCATTTATCACTTATGTAATATTAAGAATTCATGTGTGAGTAATACACAGATGTTAAATTATTTATTTTCACTTAATAAATTACATTTAAAATCCATCTTTCAACTAAAACAATACTCAAATGAAATTAATCCTCTATATTTAATTTTATTCAAAAAAATAAAAATTCTTTTAATTCCATTAAATTTGAGAAATTTTATCAATAATTATAATTTACCAAAATGATCCCCAAATTAAAAAAAACATTTTAAAATGGTTTTTTTTAAAAAAAATGGATATGGAATTAATTTGAACTTTATTAAAAAATATTTATTACATTATAGTTGTAATATAATATTATAAGTATGTTTTATACCATAAACAATTTATTGAAATATTTATATGCTATTGTTCTTATATTTATGGTTTATTCTCATTATTTTCTATTCTTATATAAATTTTTTATAATATGTACTATGAATAAATTTTTAGAGAAATCGTAGAACATTGAGAATGTGGGATGTAAACCTTGAATGATAGTGTATATCTACAGAACATGATATATAATGATTAATTATTTATTATATCATACAACAAAAAGGAAGAGAGGGTATCAAAAATATTTATAGGGATGATATCCATTGTAGGAAGGGAAATTTAAGAAATGTTTAATTTTTTAATACACTTATTCACCCCCTACATAGGGTTGCATTCATAAGTGCATCTCATCATATAAATACAAAAAAAACTTAAATAATACATCAAAACATTATCTAGGTTAATGTTATTCATGTATATAATAAACCCATTCATTTCTGGTAATGAATATAGAACTTCTCAATAAATGAAATCAGAACATACATTCATTTCTTATTTCATTGAATTAATATTCGAACACCAATTTTTGAGTTATTATACATTTAGTAATTAGTTACCATTGTTTTTGGAATATAATTTTTTATTTTTTTTAACATAATCATTTTATTATTCCAACTATAATATCATTCCAAAAAAACACAACAACCCCATTACATTTATATACTTTCAATCAACATCAAAAACAATTTAGGGTTCATTCTCCTATAAAACCACAAATATTCTAGTTAAAAAATTATTATATAGTAGATGTTAATTAATTAATTACTATAATATTTATGCAAAACATTTTAATTTCATAGGTGATTTGTCACATGTATATGAAAATAATGGTTCATAAATATGTTTTAATCCAATTATATCTTAGATAAAGTTTTTTTTTAAAATATATTTTTTATAATATTTTTTTTGAGGTAATAAAAAATTATGTAAAAATATTAATTCATAAAATAAGCCTCAATAGTTAAGGAAAACCTTGACTTATAAAATATATTAATTAAAATTGAGTTCAATCCACGTTACATACACTATAAATGTTTTTTTCATTACTTATAAAAAACCATGTCTTAGCCATAATTTTGTTTATAAAAATATAATTTAGGCAAATAAAATATACCAATTTAATAATATAAAACAAATTCATATGTAATTATAACATTAGTGATACAATTGGGAAATCATTATAATGTTGTGGTAGATATAATGAGTTCTTTAAAAAAATAAATCAAACAACTAAAGAATATACATATAAATGAATAAATTTTGAAAGGATACATTTTAATTTTTTATCTTCATCAATATTAAAATCATTGTTTAAGGATACTATAAATACAATAAAAGTTTAAATAAATATAATTATATTATTCATCGTATCAGTAATTAATTAATAAAAATAATAATGTATTTATTTTCCCAAAAGAAAAATGGATATGTTTTAAGGTTATGTAGTTGAAACATAAATGATATCCTTTTTTCTCTTATAACTGCTCAAGGCTACTCTTTTTTGAATCATATATATATATATATAATGTTGAGTTTCTTTAACTATATATGTTTTAGTGTGATGGAATAATTTTAAGTCAAATTAAAATATGTCAGAGACAATATATAAAATTTTAGACCACTTAGTACCAAATACTGGTGAACATGGTAAACATTATCTAATATAGGGGATCGATAAATAGTATGGACCAACCAATTAGTATAATATGTTTATCACATGACTCTCTCAAGAGGGGGTAACCTTAAAACCATGCCACTTATAACGAGAAAAAATCCTCCTAGATTTCTATACTCTATGTGTTAATTCAAAAAAATATCCAAATTATAATTTAAACCATGATTGTCCATAGTAGAATTTAAACTATCAGTGTCACCACTTGACTGCAATCCTTTAGTATCCCCACTAGTATATAAGCTATGGGACTCTAGAAACTAAAGAGTGAGTTCCCACACAAGACTCTAAACCATGATTTTCCCACCTACAATCTAAACCATTAGAATCCCCACTGGGCTCTAAATAGCGACTTAACTTATATAGTGAGCATAAGAGAATCAATGAACCTTTTGTGATGATAATAAGACGATTAAACACCCTTATGTGATGAGTATAAGGGTACTAACCGTTCTTATGTGATAATCATAATGTTCCTTATCTGGTGACCATAGAATGACCCCTCCCTATAACTCATTATCCCCAATGCGTTGAACATATTTTTCCGTATGTGATGAGAAACTAATTCATCTTTTGATGAGAATATGATACATTATGTTATGATCATAAGATTACTTATGTGATAAGAATTAGTTGCCTTATGTGATTAGCATATAATTACTTAACTGGAACTCATATAAATCTTCATGTGGCGATTATTTAATACCATATGTGATGAGATCAAGATGCCTTATTTGGCGGGAATAAGATTTCTTATTTAATGATCCTAATAGGACTTATTTGATAATAATTTTATTCCATATATGATGAGTACTTAATTAATTAAGTAAATAGAATATTGTACTGTATTTTATTAATATAGGATACCTCAATTGATAATAGTGGGATTATTTACATGCATAGAATAAGATAAACTCTATTAATATAATAGGATTCCTTATGTGATGAAAATATTATTCTTTATTGGATAAAAATAATATTTCTTTTGTGACAAACTTAAGATACCATGATATCCTAACATAAGGGAGATAAAAGAGCCTTCTTTACTAGATCTTCACTCATAGACCCATATTTTACCATGTGTGTTGAGTATAAGAGTCATTTATGGATTAAAATTATAATTATGGATAATGAAGCATCCAGATGCCTAGATTCCCAAAACAGTTACCCCCTTTGACTATAATATTTTTACCCTTTTAATAGAGTAAGTGGTGTAATTCACCAATTTCAACATGGAGATGGAATATAAAATGAGATACATAAGCATGTATCAGTTCCATGATGAACTCCCATACTATGTTACAAGATCAACATTGATATTTTTCAACCTTAAATTCACATATTCCAATCAAAGGGGCCATCATCATTAGACAAACTATGATATGCCTCCGACAATTGGAAAATAAGAAAGAGGGACCTGAATCATGAACATCCTTGTGAAATATAACATAGTGGTATTGATGAAAGTATTCATATATATTAATGGTATTATCGATGAAAATGAAAGACTTTTTGTTATAATTGTGTGGGAATATTTATGATAAAGAAATTCTTAGTGGTATTTTCATTTTTTTGATCTCACTAATTATTCACATCAATAAATTTTTATTTTAATTATATAAGAGACCACATGTGAATTTTATTATAGATTTTGTGAATGAGTTCATTGGGATAAAATGTGGGAATAAAAATTTATTGCTTATTTTTTGGATTTAATGAACTCATTTATGGACATTAAATTTGAATTAATAATTTTATGTTTTTTAGATAATTTTTTTTATATGATTGATCATTAATGATATTTTACAGAAATAGTTGTATTTACTATAAATTAATTTATTAAATAAAAAATGTATAATATTATGGTATAAGACATTATTATAGATAATCGACATGATTAACAATGAATTTAGGTTAGAGAATATTTATTCTAAAAGGGGTTACACTTGAGTTTTCATGTGTAAAAAATTATTTATAAGTAGAAATTTTTGAATTATTTTCTAATAGATATTTTTTCAGAATACATATTATTTATTATTTAAAATATTTATTTTCAAAATCATACGAGTAATAGAGAGATGATATAATATTTTACATAATAATCCAATGAATATATATGTTTGAAATATCTAGTTATGATTAAAAAGTGGGAATATAATTAATTATGATAGGTCATATTCTTGAAAATAGTAGATCATGAATTGATATGTGGATAGGTAATTTTAAAATTATTCTATTCCTGATGGAAACATATATTTTAGCCATAATACGATGTGTTTTAGATTTGATAATATTATATGATATTAAAAGTAAATAAAATGATATTTTTTCTAATAAAAATTAGTTAATAGCATTATCTTATGTGCTAAAAAGGAATTCTATTAAATTAAAAATTATTATATGATAACATACAATGATATATATTTTATAAAGGGGTAATGGTTAATAAAAATGGAAATGAATAATGAGTGATCATTTAATGATCAAATGTAAATGGTAATCCTTATACGATGAACAACTTTCAAGAAATAATGGTTGAATAAGCACTGAATGATGTTTTTGAATGATTATTGATTAAATAAATTCTAAAAAAGTAATGTAATGGCTTTAATTTAATTTAAATTATTTATTGATATGATGAATTGTTTTGTTTTTATAATGTTATATGACATTGGGGTTTTAACTTTTGAAGAGGTGATGGTATGATATGTTTTATTTAAAAGGTTGACCTTAATCTATGTTTCTCCATTGACTTAACCATTTAAGAAGAAAAAAATATGGTATAATATAGTATTGAGGTCGAAATTTTTAATTTTTATACCTTTTTAAAATTAATTTGATAAGTCAAGAGTCTAATATGTGAGTATTAATCATGAGGTGATGCAATGATTCATCATATAATAGGTTCATTGTAATACATTTTTTAGCTATGATACATTGATTAATCTAACATATTATATCTTTACTTTGAAAAAGTTGGTATAAATATTATCATGGTATCATGGTTATTGGAATATTTTTTTTATGTTTTATGTTTTTGGTTATGAAATATTTTAATTATTTATTAAATACACAGTAATAACCAAAGAATATGATAAAATTAAATTTATTCCTCGAGCTATGGTGGCTTTATTCTAAGATTCATCACACACCTCATATTAACCCATATTGTGTGGATACAGTATTTATTCATAGTGATATGGGTAATGAAAATAGTTCTTTATAGGATGATACTATGAGATTGTCTAGTCATAGTGATTTTTGATAGCTAATTTTGGATTAATGTGGGTGAGTTATTTTAATAATTTTATTATCCAATGCTTTAGTAGTTTTGTAATATGATTCTCATACTTAGGCAAAAATATTATTTTTTTATCTAAGAAATTATTTGGAATTTTTGGGATTATGTATGAGTGTATTTTTTGTGTTTATTATTTTACTATAAATTGTTATTTAGAGTAATTATTTTTTATTATATCATGTGATGATCAATTTATGGGTGAAAATTTACTCAGGTGATACATTTTGACCCTCGATGCTGGTCAAAATAATTTATTGATCAAGGAGAGCACATAAGTACATATACTATATCCCGTAGAAATATATAATCATTACATGGTTAGATATTCCAAAATGGTACCAAATCTAATTTTTTATATTGATATTAATACATAAATGAAATTATTGAAAAGTAATCAGTGGTTATGACATTATATGAATGAAATATATGGGTGTGATTATCCAATATAACCATGTTATAATACCATGAAATTTAGGAAGTTAGGGATATTTTTAATTTAATTTTTTCATGTGGATTTTAAATATTCCTAAACTAGTGGTGCATAATCTTATATTCATGAAACGTTTCATCACATAGAGGCATTAAATAAGAGTAAATTAACTTTATCATTCCTGATTGTCATTGATAAAAAAAATCACCTTATTAAATAGATTAATTATTAAAAAATTAATAAATTATTCCTAATTATATTGTTAATAATTAATTAAATAACTGAAATTGTGAGATTTATTTTATTATATATTTTTATTGATCTAAAATAATTAATTATATTATGTATATGGGAATGAAATGATCATTTATATATGCTTAATTATTGAACAAATGTTAAGATTAATTTCAAATTTGGGTTTATATTTTATATAAATGTTGTAGTAGAAAGGATTATTGAGGTGCCTTATAAGGATGGGTTGAATCATAGGTGACATGTCCATGAACACTAGGAGGGTGAGGATGAACATGATTTACTCATGGACATACCTAAGACATCCATAAAGTTGACAATATATGAGTGGTTTCTCATGGTACTTCAAAATATTCAAGGAAACCCTTTGTAGTTCATAAAAATATTGAATAATATTTGATTAATATTTACAAGAATGACCTCTTTGAATTTTTAGGAGACATGTTAGACCACACATAATATATTAGTTTTTGCAATGTATAAAGAGAATTATTTAATTTATTTAAGTTCTAATGATTATAAAAAATATTTTAAGTGTATTTATGCTCAAGGGAGAATAATTTCCCCAACATACATTTAAAAAGATCATTCTATTATTTTAAGGATAATTAATTTTCTTATTATAAAAATTCCTTACACATTTTATCTCCATAATTTCTTCAATATTATGAATCTATCCACGTTTATTCAATATAGTTGAAACATTAAAAAAATAATTTCATCAACATAGATGGTGAGAACTAGTGATAAAAATATTACTAGTACTATTTTATGAATCTTTCTTAAAACTCATGAAATATTTTACTCTCATTATGAATATATATATATATATATATATATATATCCTATTTCAAAAAACTATTTTTTTTATATTGGTTATACTCTTCTAATAAATAAATTGATGATGTCATCCCTTTAAAAAAATGGGATTTCCCCTTATTATAAATATTACATTCTATATTTACTCTTAAAAATATATAGAATGAATATTAGTCTATGCCCATCCTCAAATAGGAATCTTAATGGGATTAACTGTATTGTTTTTAAGAAATCATTAATGAACGATGATGCAAATTCTAAATGAAACATAATAAATAATAGTAGATATTAAAGTGTGTGGAGGTATTATTAAAAATATCTTATTTTATTTTTAAATATAATGTAATATTGTTTTCTAAAGTCTATTTTTAATTGAAAATATCTTAGTAATTATGATAAATTTGAAACATTATGAATATTTTTCACTTGAAATAATGAAATTAATATTTTTTACAGTGAACTTATTGGATTTTTCTCATCTATGTTCTCTATTGTTTCAGTTATTCTTTGATGAGATAATCTCTCTATCAATATTATTCGTGATAGTTAGTCCACATTGAATGATAATATAGGGTATATATAAGGTAGATAAAATGTATATGTTAATATTTAGAAATACTTGTTTAAGAATACATATATTTTATAATATATGTATAAAAGTATCTGTATTTTTTATTTTTAAAATTTTATGAATGTAAGAAGATGAAATTTATTTAATTTTACTCTAATTAAAATGACATACATATATAAACTAATATTTTTTATAACTATATCTATTTAAATTTTCCTAGGATCCTTACAGAGTATAAACTGGTATAAAAATGTTAATATCCTTAGGGAAAAGGTTAATTTATTCTAAAACATCAACTAAGATAAACAAATAAAATAAAGATTAAAATTGGATATATATATGTGTGATCCTATCAAGTTAAATTTTTATTTTTTATATTTCTTATTATATGGAAAACAATATGAGGTGTAAGAATGATTTTTAGAAGAGGTGTATGTGCTACCGACCATGGGTAACATATCCAGGACACCAATGGATGAAAATAAATAACAAGGTCTTAGTAAACCATTGAGGGATGATTTTATCTAAAGAATACATGTCCTTCTAAAAATAAGTAATAAATTAAAATCCAACTACGTGATGCATGAATTAAAAATAACATAACTCAATTAAATACTAATTTAGAGCACTAACATAATGATTATGGTAACAAAAAAAGTTGAATGGAAAATACACCAAATAGAATGATATTGGAACCAATGTGGCACCATCCTAGACCATGATACTGAAACCCCCTGGCTCTAACTTTAGAAACCAAACCATGATGTCTGAATTACAAAACATGAACCTTATTATCATCTTGGTAGATGAAATCTAATGATTCACCAAAGTGACCAATATTGGGGGAGTACAACAATTAGTAGGATTTACCCCCCAAAACATCCCATCACATGCTACTAGGACCAATGAGAAATAGTACCTTTTATAAAAAGTAGAGGGTGAGAATATCTAAACTATTTTTAAAATGAAAATAGTTAATGTATAACATTTAAATAAATCAATACTTCTAGTTTTTATTTAACTTTCCAGTTCCTATACCAATTCCATGTTTTGTACTCACTCACACCAGTATTCCAATTGACATTCCCAAAAACTGTGAGTGGAAATATATCATTCTCCAAGTCATCATAAGGTGTTATTCACTTGTGTCTTCGTAGTCAACACTGAGCACCATGTAGTTTTCAACAAGGACTTATAAAATTTAGTATGGAAAAGTTCCACTATGTATGAAATGAACACTATACAAATCAAATAGTCTATAAGAAAAACATTTCTTTTGAAAACCAATTCCGTTGAAAACATTTAGTAAATAATATCGTGAAAATATTTAAACAATACCCTTCTGAAATCACATCATAAAAATGGTTTTTCCCACAAACTAATTAATATATTTCCTAAAAAATCATAAAAAAAATCTATCAATATTTAAGATATAAAGTTATAGAATATTATTGTGTGATATTATCCACCATATACGATTATTATTATGTTAAAGGATTCATGATGATATCATGGATCAAATCCATTATTATTCAATTAAAAATGCAAAGAGATCTCTTTAATATAAAGTCATACCCATAGATCTATTCTAACTCACTTATATGTGATTTTATTGGAGAATACCTAGATAACCCAAAATGGGAAGTAATAATATTATCATAACATTTGATTCTAAAAATAATGCTCAATGATTCAATGTACAAGGATTCTGGATATCAAATAACATTGGAAATTGACTAGGTTCTTCTTAGGAGTTGAGAGGGGGAACACTACACTCTCTAAGAAAATACAACCACTAGACAAAGAAAAAATTCAGGTCCAAAATGATTTTGGGAATAAATTGATAATTTATGGTGTAAATTCATTAAGCCTCACTTATTCTGAAAAACCCATCACCTCGGTGATTTGTTTAGACACCCACATTTGACTATGTAAAATATTTTATGGTGTATTTTTTTTATTCCATGAATACCTACCAAAAATATTAAAATTATTACGACAATATTTATATCATAAATTATGCCTACAAATTTTTTCATTACTAGAGTCTAGGTCATTTTTTTAAACCATAAAATAATTCCAAAAACTAACCACAAATCCAAACATAAAAGGAAAAAACAACATAACTGTGTACATAAAATAGAGGGAACTAAAGTCTCCATGAAATTATGAATTCCATATTTGGGAGTCTTGGTTTCAAAATTTATCATTAAAAAGTTTATCCATTTTACTCGCATAACATTTAATTGTAACCGTTTTCCTCTTGAACCTAACAATACTTCCATAGTAAATGAACAAAAGAAATAGATCTCCCTCATATTTTCTTTTCCTTTCTTTCAAAAATCCTTCACAACTCATGGATCGAAGTAATATTAGGAAGTGAGTGTTGGGTTTCATACTCTTCTTTGTGGAGGGCCTTATCCTATCACTTTTCTAATTTTTTAATAATTTGATAGGAACGTGCTTTCCCAAATCCTACACCTATTTCATTATGTGCTATAGAATTCCTATTATCAGGTGTGTATACCAACTCGAAATTGAACATCTTGAGCTACTAAATCTATCTTTATTTTCTAAATTTAACGTCTCACTAAGAAATGATGTATTTACAAATCATTTTGATAGTAAAAACTGTTATATTTTCCCCAAATAGGAAATGACTCTAGGAATAACCACATCTAATTCCTTATCATTAATAGGAAAATTCTTCTCCAATTATTTCAATTACCTTAAACCATATGCGACAACATAATCTATCTGGAAGAGAACACAACCCATTCCAGATCCATAAACATCACAATCTACCACATATTTGCTTCTTGGTTATATAAATATTAGTATGAATATCAAGTAGAGATTAGTTTTAATTTCTATTTTTTTTCCAAATTTCATCATTCAGAATTAATGGAACTACATTCCTTATTGAAGTTGTCATGGGAGAATAAAGAATTGATAAATCTTTAAAAAAAGAGGAAATAATTGCCAGCTAGTACCAGAAAATGTTTTACCTCAAAAACATTCTTTGGTGTTCTCCAAGAGATTTCTACTTCTATCTGTCTAGGATAAATTGATATTCCTTCACAGGAAATGGAATAGTCAAGGAAATCGAATTCTTGAATAAAAAATGTGAACATTGAAAACATAGCATGCAGATGATTTTCCCATAACATATGTAATATAATTTCAAAGTTCTCCTCGTGGTCATTCTTGTTTATAGTGTATAATATAATAGCATTAAAAATAAAATATCGAAGAAGTAGAAATTGCTATTGAAGATATTGTTCATCAAATCCAATAAAAATTATTGTGTTCTCATCTAACCAAAAGGTATGAAGATATAATCATAATGGCCATAGAGACTATAAAATTGTGTCATTGGAATATCTGCTCCTCTGACTCTAAATAAATGATATCTTGAGAAAAGATAAATTTCAAAGAACTAATTTTTTACCATTAATTGATAAGAACTATTTTCTATTTTATAAACATTATAACAATTTTTAATCATTACTTGATTCAACTTATGCTAATCAACACATAACAAGAAAGTACCATCTTTCTTCTTAATTAATAAAATTGTTGTGTCGCACGGTGACACACTACGTCTGATGGAACCTTTATTTTAAAACTCTTCTTTGAAAATATAATACTTCCACAAATCCATCAGAGATATTTGATATGATTGTAGTGATTTATTTTTTGTTCCAAAGAGTAGGTGAACTATAAATTTGATTTTCATTTCATGGGGTTACTGGGTATCGATCTACTATTTCAGAAAGATACCCATTCCCTATTTCATCACCTTCACTTACATTAATTATTGATAACATGAAATAAATAATTCTATCAACAATCACTAAAGGTCCTCATTTATTTGTGTTTTTATATTAATCCCCTTTCAAAAGTTTAAGGTCTCCATCTAAGGATCTAAATGTTACCTATCAAGAAAAATAGTTTATATGGGATTTAAATCCCACTATCTAGTTCATATGAAGTATTAAATCAAGAAAAATATTCTCCTGGATAGATAAATCCCATAGAAACATCACTACATCAATTATAGTGGAACATGTTTGGAATTTGAATCCTTTTCACTCCCACTATCCATGTGTTGAAATGATACTAATGTCATAATATTTCATTTCCAACAGTGCTCCCAATTATTCAACATAGAATAAGAAAGGAAATATTCTAATGAAATAGTATCAAAAATTATATACATGGTAATTTTGTTCAAAAGAATGATACCCAAGACTATAGACATACCTATTTTCGCACTCAAGAATGTCTATTTTTATCCATATAACTGTCGGTCAGCTATCATGGGATAACTATTTCACCCTTACTATGGGGTTGAAATAAAAACTGAATTGTTTCTGAAAATTTCATGTTTCACCTAGTTCTATGGACAAGAACTAATTATATGGGACTATTTGGTATGACTGTATAAAAGTTGGGGCTAATTAAATACTATTCCACCTACTGATCTATGAAGATTAAGAAAAAAATGTTTTTGATATAGAGTATCATTCCACAATGTTGTAAATTCATTCACACTGTGGTATATTATTTATTCCTTTGCATTAATACACCACTCTGAAAATAAACCATTTTTTTCATCTAATATATTCAGAAGATTAATTCATTCTGTGTTTTGATTGTGAGGTGTTACATCTTCATGAGATTAAGCATCCCTCTTTCAATTGATTCTAGTACTATGGTTGAAACATTTATCCATTGGAAAAAATATATTACCACCCATAGGATTCCTAAAAAGATCATTTTTATCCATTCTTTCTAGGATAACTATATTCATTTAATTTGTACATAGATAATAGCTATCTTGGATGAATTATGTGGTTTAAATCCCAACCCAAAGATACATGAATTTAAGGATAAACTAGAAGATACTTCTTCGGTGAAATGAACTAAGTTAATTAACATGTATATATACTCTATCATAGAAGGTTTTTCATGATTCAAGTTATATATATATATATATGTTATTTTGGATAAATTTAATGTGTGATGGTAGAATGTTTTATTATATACTTCCTAACAACATTCTCATGTAATTACTTGGTCAGATTTATCTTAGACAGATAAATCCAACCACTGGAGTACATGTTAATCAAACATATTGTTCACCAAATTAATCTTATAGTGTGTCGATAGACTATGAAAATCAAAGATTTTATTCATTCGATTTTGCCACAATTTTTCTTTCTGAGGTTCAAAATTGCCTAAAAATATGTCTATTCTATAACAACACTTCTATTTATTACACACTTAAGCATGATTTATTACATAAACATTCACTTAATAAAACTATGAGGATTGAGAGGTCTAGTGTCTTGGGAAATTAAGAAAATAACATAAAAAATTAAGACATAAAATAAAAAATCTTTATTGAAAACATATTTTACATGACCAGAAAATTCCTTCGTACTTAGCATTGCATGGGATAACCTAAGGACATACATAGTAAAAGGATGTGAAATAAATCCTTGAAAGGGAGTAAAAAAATAATAAAATGAAGACTAAAATACATGATAGGAAATGGATTTATCAATTGAGTATAAGATAAATATTAACATAAATGCACGATATTACATTATCATCATAACATGGAAATGTGGAAACAACATACAACATGATATTAGCATGAGCCAAGTCTAATTACACATGGATTATCATGAATAATCTATCATTGAACATGAATTAGCTTGAGTAAACCTTCATTTCATATGATTTAGCATGAGTAAACCTTCATTTCACATGGCATATAATTATACTAACATTACCCAATGCAGTGGAGTTCTATTAGGGTGCCCCTTTTGTAAACACTTCATTTCATGCATAAGTGGGCCACATTGATCATATAACACAGAATCATTCAACGTCATAAGTTATTCCACGATTAAAGAATGTGGAATAAATACATTTAAGTACCAATCAATATGTATTTGGGTATAAAGATGAATACCCTTGATAGAAAAATGGTTATGGTATTCACTAAATAATGATTTTGACTTGTAAAATTGCAATGCAATTTCAGCAACATAACAACGTGACATAAAAATTCATAAAAAATGGTTGATGAGAGAGAAGGGGGTATCCCATCATGTTTACATGAAATTTATTATAATGGGGTAATATTTATACATTTCCCAGTACATAGAATTTAGAAATAGTGGGTGTAACATAATAAAGAAACTTAACGAAATAGAAGAACTGGAATAGCTCTTACAAAATTCTAGCTTGGTAACGGGTGTACATAGGAGGAATTAATGAGTGATAAAGAGGTATATCATCATTAAAATATAAATAGGGAAGTATGGGGGTGGATCTAAATCATACCACAACATTTTTAATTGAATAATAAAAGGTTATATCAATATAAAGAAAGATGGAAAAAAATGATAAAACAAGGAATCCCCTATAAAAATTCGGCATGGTAACGGGTATACATAATGGTTTAGAAGAGGGATAAATTAGAGTGAACATGGATATCATCATTTATACATAAAGTGGGTAGTAATTTCGATATATAATAACATATCCCAACATATGAATAAAATAAATTCAAATAAATAACCTGAAAAGAATGCCTGATAACAGAGGATGGTGGAAGATCCCATATGGAAATTCAGAAAAGTAACCATTGTACTTAAATGATCATATGGGGATTGATGGGATTGAAATTAAGATATAATTATATATAAATAAAATGTACAGTATGGGGGTTATGGAATATCATAACCCAATATATAAATATGTAACATAAGAAGCCTAATGTAAAAGAGTAGCTTGAATGGATATGAGAAGAGTGAAATCCCTTACGAAATATTCACTTAGTATCAACATAGGTTTGGATAAAAATGAGGGAGGATAAATAATAACTCATTAAAATAACATAAAATTTACAGTAATATAATTATTATAAATTAATCATAGTATAACCATTCGAAATTAAAATAACTACTTTCAAATAAGATGCTTTAATTTGAATGGAGGTGTGGAAAGTGAGGATCCCTTACAGGGGAGTCTAATATTAAAGGATTGGGATAGGCTTATTTGTAGCATAAATATTCCTTTGGAGGAATAAAGGGAATATGAGGAAGATTTATTTCAATCAAAAACTATTTTGAGTGAAGAGGAATGAGAGGTCGGGTGGGTATATATAGGAACTGAGGGGGAATTCTTTATTGTTTATGTTTTTGACACTACACATTTACTAATAATAATCATAACCCAACCCATGGTTAATTACTATGGTATCTACCAAAATGAATTTGTATAAAATATTTTATAATTATGTTGGCTGAATATATCAATATATTAGGCTTTCTTATGTGGAGATGATTCACACTATCAAGGAAATCATTTTAAAGTGTTAAAATATTTTTTAAGTTTTTGAGGGTCCACTAAGGAATTATAAAAGTAATAAAACAAATACAAAATAAAAATATTTGAAAGGTAAAACATATATTGTCTTAATATACCTTTTATATAATTTTATTACCTCACTATTGGGTCATTATGAAGTAATAAAAGACATTATATTTTTATTCAGTATTTAATTTTTAACCAAAACATTTTACTATCACAGAAAATTATGAAAATTTACTGTTGTATAATTTCAATATCCTAATTCAAAAAATAATATTTATTTTATCTATATAATTTTATAAATATTTCAATTTTATCTTTTAAAATAATAACCATTATTTACTAAAATTTGAGAGGTTTTGAATTTTTTTTCTAACCTTAGTAAAAATTATATTTGACTTCAAAAAAATTATATGATCATTTCTATTTAATAAAAGTACCTTAATAATAATTTATTAACGAAATATTATTTATTTACAAAATAAATTAATTCACCAAAATATATTTCTTAATATAATTTAAATATTAACTAAAAATCTTATTTATGCTTTAAAAATCATTTACAAAGTAACAATAATAAAATGAAAGTATATTTCGTTATTATATACAAAAATAATGCACATAATCATAATTCTAGGGTCTTGATAAATATACCATTATTAAACTAGCATAATCTATGTGTAAGTTGCGAGATGATGGGGCTTTCATGGGGACATTCGGTGAACATGGTTTGGGTCGTAATCTTGATGAGATTGAACATCTCCCCTAGGTGATTTTGTTCAAGATTTACATGTTGAATCTCATATTGGGCTTGGTCCTAGAGTTAATCCCAGTGATGATACCTCTTTTTCAAGCTCTGAAAAAAGGGATTTGTATGGCATAGTTCTACTCGTAGAGTCCATCAACTCTTCTTTCTATATTAATTTTTTCATTTTCATTTCTTTTTATAAACAATAATCATAATGTTAAAATTATTATTGTTTCTAAAGGTAATATTGATCATCGGTCAAAATTAACCAATGGTAATATATTGGTCAAGAACTGATAGTTACTTTTTAATTTATACTTTTATATTTTTAATTAATGAGACATAGTAAAACATACATTTTCAGAAAAAAAATATTATTCAAAAGTTAGGGTCATTACATTTTTCCCCACTTAAGAAATTTCTCCCCCGAAATTTGGTTTAACTTACTAAGGTAAAAACATGTGAGGTTACTTCTCCTTCATCTCTTCAATGAGGCCTTCAATATTTCCTATTAAAATTTCCTTTATTTATAAAGGGTTCTTGAATCATAATGGTACCTTAAGATATTTCCAAAATCATTTAATTCCTTTACCAGAAACCACATCAAGAGTCTTGGATTATATCGAATGAAGAATTGAAAAGTCATTATAAAGGTATTTTTATATTTAATTTGGAAATATCTTCTTGAATTTTTTTTATAAAAAAGTCTTAATGATTAATCTCCAAATATTTCAAAATAGGGTTATGGTATATCAGTTTTGGTGTTTCCCCAAAAATAGAAATATATAATGTGATACATAAGGGCTACTCAGAGGTCTCCCTCTTTTGAAAACTATAGAAAAACATATATTTCTTCATAATTTTGAAATAGATAGAAGAATTGGAGAATACATTGATGGTACTTCCCACGAATAGCTTGGTAAGAATGATCTGAGTGAAAGATTCTCTAATAGATAGTGAATAATCCTTGAATAAATCATACATTTTAAGAAATATTAGAGGATTATTAATGTTATTTTCATGTATCATTGATATTTAAAAATGTTTCAAAGTCATCTAACCATGAATTTAGGAGAATATCTCTAAGTAGTTCTTCATGAAGGGAGAGAAGATTTTTTCGTCATCTTCCTCATTCCATGTTTTAACTAAGAAAAATAAAATAAAATTAGGGGGTTGGAATACATAGTTAATAAGAATGTAAAAAAATTATACATAGAAGGATAAACTTGTAATTTATATGCTAGATTATGATACCCTAATTTTCAATCTTGGTTATCCACAATCTATTTCATAAGATATATTCTTATGGGTCTTTATTCCATTAATAATGATTTGAACTAAGATTGTGAATTTATCGAAGAATATCCCCTAGGAGTGTCAAACCAAGAGTTCATCAAGGCCCATTTTCGTTCACCAGTTCTCGTTCGAGTCTAGATCAAAGTGGTGTTTTTAGGTTTTACCCCAATATACATTTGTTCCACAGCCACCTATACATGTTCGTATTTAGACATGGATAATTTTTTTTGATAAACCACTTAATCTATAAACACAAAAATATAGGGACTTTTTCCATATACTTAGTCTTATCCCATTGACTTTCACTAGGGTTTTCTAATACTAATCCCAAAAATAACTAAACCTATTCTTTGATACCAACTATAATAACCCTACTCTTTATTACATACTTAAACACAATTTATTAAATAAAATTTCACTTAATACAACTCCAAGGATCGAGGGGTCTATTTTCTTTGGAAATTGGGAACATTAAAAAACAACTTAAAACATAAAATACAACATCTTTATTAAAAACATCTTTTATAAGACAACAATATTCCATTGTACATAGCATTTCATGGGATAACCTGATGACATACATAAGAAAGGGGTGAGATATAAATCCCAGTAAGGGAGTAAACAAGGTGTAACCTAAAGAATAAAATACATTTTAGAAAATAGATATATCAATTCAGATTAATAGAAAAATAAATATAGAGAAATGATATTGCATGATTATCATAACATGAAAATGTGGAAACAACATTTAACATGATATTAGCATGATTCAGGTCTTATTGAACACGGAGCATGATTAAAACTACATTGCCCATTAATTAGCATGATTAAACCCTCAATGCACTTGAATTATCATGATACTAATCATTACCCAATGCATTAGAGCACTATTAGGGCACACCCTTCTTAATAATTTCATTTCATGCATACGTGTGCCACATAGATCAGGCCACATGGACTCATTAAACTTCATAATTTATTCCACAAATAAGATATATGGAATACATAAATGTATTTCCCCAAAAAATATTTTTGTGTTCATAAAGTTGAATACCCTTGATAGTTAAATGAGTATGGTATTCACTTACACGATGATTTTGGCATGGGAAATTGCATTGCAATTTCAGCAGCATAACGACGTGAGATAAAAATTCATAAAAATGGTTTATGGGAGAGAAAGAGGTATATAATAATATTTACATGGAATGGAAAGTATGGTTTTAAAATATATACATGTCCCAACACATGTAATTTATAAATAGAGGATGCAACATAATAAATAATCTTGAATAAATAAGAGAAATGGAATTACTCTTATGAAATTTCAGCATGTCAACAGGTGTACATTGGAGGGATTAATGAGAGAGAAATAAGTCTCTATTCATTCAAACATAAGGAGGTAAATACAGGGGAGGTGTGAAATTATACCCCAATATTTTTAATGTAATAATAAAAGGGTATATCAACATAACCAAACTTGGAAAAAATGAGAAATGAATGAATCCCTTACGAAAAATTGGTATGGTAACGAGTATACATAAGATTTCATAAGAAGGTTAAATTAGATTGAAAGGGGATGTAATAATTTATAGATAAAATGGGATGTATTTTGGATATATAATAATATATACCAACATAGGAATAAAATAAATTCAAAAACATAACATGAAAATAATGCTTCATAACTGAGGAGGGTAGAATATCCCTTATGGAATTTCAGCAAAGAAATGAGTGTTTTTAAAAGATATTAGGGGGGATTTATGAGACATAAATTAATATATCATTTTATATATAAAAATGGATAGAATTGGGGTCTTGGGACATCAGAAACCAACATATAAATATGAATGTTAACAATCATAATGTAAAAGAGTATCTTGAATAGAAATAAGAAGAGTGAAATTCCTTACGAAATTTTGGCCTAGTATTGGATTAAGTAACGGTAAAATTGAGAGAGTATATAAATTAACCCATTAAAATAACATCAAATTTAATGTAATAGAATTATTATAAAATAATAACATTATAACCATTAGAAATTATATGAACTACTTTCAAATAAGATGCTTGAATTTGAAAGGAGGAGAGGAAAGTGAGGATCCCTTACTTGGAATTATAATCCAAAAGGCTTGGTATATTCTTCATGGGAGAGTAGAGGAACTATTGGAGGACACTAGGGAGTATGGTGAAGATTATTGTAAAGATTAATATGGTTTTAGTGAAGAGGAATGGGGGGTTCGGTGGGTTTATATAGGAAATGAGAGGGAATTCTTTATTATTTAGGTTTTGGACACTACACGTTAAAAAAATCAAAACCACAAACCATACCATAGTTTCTGAACATTTTTTCTTACAAAGGGGAGTGGTATAAAATATTTTATAAGTAAATGTTCCAAAAATATTAATATACTGGGATTTATTTTGTGGAGGTGAGTCACAACTCAAAGAAATTCATTTTAAAATGTTCAAATATTTTATTAGATTTGGAGGGACTACTAAGGAATTATAAGAGTAATAAAAAAAATAAAAAAACACAATAGATATTAAATTAAAAACATATATTGGCATAATATCAATTTTATATTATTTTATTACATTTCTTTTGGGTCATTGTGATGCCATAAAACACATTATATATTTATTCGGTAATTAAATTTTACTGAAAAATTTGACTCTCTCATAAAATTAGGAAAAATTCATTATTGGAATGTTTTGAAATTATAATTTAAAGAATAATATTTATATTATATAAATAATTTTATAAATATGTTAATTTTTACTTTTAAAATAAATACCAACATTTACTAAAATTTGACGGGTTTTGAAAACAATAGTTTTCAAAACTTTATAAAATGTACATTTCACTTCATAAAAATTATATGATCATTTATATTATATAAAATTAACTTAAAAACAATATTTTAATAAAATATTATTTATTTTAAAAATACATCAATTCAAAAAAAATTATTTCTTAATTTAATTTCAATATTAACCAAAAATATTATTTACGCTTTAAAAATCATTTACAAAGTAAAAATAATAAAATGAAAGTATATTCATTATTCTATTAAAAAATAATGCACGTAATCATAATTCTATGATCTTGAAACATATTCCTTTATTACACTAGCATGCACCCTAAGTGGAAGCTACACGATGGTTGGGATTTCGTGGGGTCTTTCGATGAACATGGTTTGGGTCGTGATCTTGATGAGGGTTAACTTCTTCCATAGGTGATTTATTATAAGATTAACTTGTAGAAGTTAAAATTTGGCTCTGTTCTAGAGTGAAGCCCAGTGATTCTACCTCTTTCCCTATATCCAAGAAAAGGTCTTTATATGGAAAAATTATTCTGGTAGAGGCCATCGACTCTTCTTTCTGAAATAATTTTTCTACTGTCATTTCTATTTATAAAAAATAACTATAACGTTAAAATTATTATTTTTTCTAATGGCCATATTGATCTTTGGTCATAAATGACCAATGGTCCTATAACATTTTATAACTAATATATACATTTAAATATATACTTATATATTTTTAATTAATGTAACATAGTAAAAAATTCATTTTTAGGAAACAGAATATAACTCAAATGTTTAGGTTGTTACATTATTCCCTCAATAAAAATATTTTCCCACCGAAATTTTGTTTTACATAATAAGGCATAAATAGGTGAGGTTACTTATCCTTCATCTCTTCAATGAAGAATTAATTCTTTCCCATTAAAATTTATTTTAAGTATAAAGGCTTCATATGTCACAATGGTACGTGAGGATATTTCCCAAATCATTTACTCCCTTTACCCAAAACACCTCAAGAATCTTGGATTATATTGATGGAAGGACCGATAAGTCCTTAAAAAGTTATTTCTTATATATAATTTTGGAATATATTCTTGAAGTTGTTTTTTATAAAAACTTTTTGTTGATTCATCTTCAAATATCTCAAAATAGTGTTTTGGTATATTAGTTCTAGTTTTCCCCAAATATATCTATCTATATTTTGTTACATATAGGATTCATGAAGGTCTCCCTCTTTTTTGCAACTATAAAATAATTTAGTGCTTCATCATTTTGAAATATAGAGATGAATTTGAAAATACCAAGATGGTACTTCCCACTAATAAAATGGTAAGAATCCTGAGAGATAAATATTCCCTAATGGATAGTGCCTAAACAAAAAATGAACCAGGCAATTCTAGAATTATTGGATGCCTCATTATGTTTTCTAGATGTAACTTTGATATTTGAAAAATTTTCAAAGTCATTTGAGAATGACATTAGGATAATCTCTCCAATAAGTTCATCAGGAAGAGAGAGAAGAGTGTTTCGTCATCTCCCTCATTCACTGTTTTAACTAAGAAAAATAAAATAAAATTATGGTGTTTGAAAACTTAGCTAATAATAATGTAAAATTGAAAACAATTAACATTGATGGATAAACATGTATTGTATATCCTAACATTAGATGCCCTAATTTTCAATCTTGGTTACACATGATCTATTTCATAAAATATATTCTTATGAGATTTTTTTATTCCCTAAATAATGGTTCGTACTATGATTATAAATTTACAAAAGAATATACCCTAGGAGAGTCGAACCAAGAGTGTTGAAAGGCCCGTTGTTGTGCACCAGTTCCCGTTCGAATCTACATCAAAAAGGTGTTTTTGGGTTTTACACCTAGATACATCTGTGATAGAGCCACCTCTACTTGTTCATATCTGGAACGAGATGAATTTTCATGATAAACCACTTACTCTATGCCCACAAAAATTTATGTATTTTTTACTAATACCTAGTCTTATCCGTAAGGCTTTCACTAGGGTTTTCTGATTATAATCCCAAAAATAACTAAACATATCCTTTGATACCAACTATAACAACCCTTCCCTTCATTACACACTTAAACATGATTTATTACATAAACATGAACATAATAAAACTTTGCGGATTGATTGGTCTAGTGTCTTGTGAAGTTAGAAAAATTACATAAAAACATAAAACCTAAAATACAACATATTTTTTGAACACTTCTTTTACATGACCACAGCATTCCTTCATACTTAGTATTGCAAGGGAAAACCTGAGGACATAAATATGAAAAGGGTGAGATATAAAGACAAGTAAGAGAGTAAACGAGGCATATAATGAATAATAACATACATGTTAGTAAATATACATATCGATGGAGCATAATAGAAACATGAACATAAAGGAATGATACAACATGATTATCATAAAATGGAAATGTGGCAAAAAAATTTAATATAATATTAGTATGATCCAAGGCACATTGCAAAAGGAGAAAGTGTAAACCCAAATTTCACCTTAATTAGCTTGAGTAAACCTTCATTGCACTTGAAATATCATGATACTAATATCTACCAAATACATTGGAGCGCTATCAGCGCACACCCTTCTTAATCATTTCATTTCTTGCATAAGTGTGCCACATAGATCATACAATATTGATTCATTAAAAATAATATCTTATTCTATAAATAAGATACTTGGAAAACATAAATATATGTACTCAATCAATATTTACATGTTAATAAATATGAATACCCTTGATATATAAATGGGAATGGAATTCACTTACCCGATGATTTTGTCATGGGAAATCGTGGAACAATTTTGGAAGCATAACATCGTAGCCTAAAAATTCATAAAAAATGGTTGAGGCTAGATAAAGGGGTATCTAATCATATGTAAATGAAATCTAAATTAAGGTGGTCATATAGATACATGTCACAGTACCAAAAATTTGTAAATATAGGGTGTAACATAATAATGAAACATAAAGAAATAGGATATATGTATTTACTCTTACGAAATTTTGGGATGGTAATGGTTGTACATGGGAGGGATTAATGAGATAGAAAGACGTATCTCATCATAAAAACATAAAAAGGGAAGTATGGGGGAGGTTTGAAATCATACCCTCACATTTTTTATAGAAAAATAAAAGGTTATATCTATATAAAGAAACATGGAAAAAATGAGAAACGAAGGAATCCCTTACGAAAATTCGGCACGGTAATGAGTATACGTAAGGGATTACAAGTTGGATAAATGAGATAAAAAGGGGAACTAATCATTTATAAATAAAATGGGAAGTATGGAGAATATATAAAAAAATATAGAAAGATAATTATAAAAATATTCAAATATATAACATAAAGAAAGTGCTTCATAATAGAGGAGGGTGGAAGATCCCTTATAAATGTTTGGCAAAGTAACATGTGTGCTTAAAAGATAATAGGGGGTATTGATGAGTGTGAAAGTAATATATCATAATATATGCATAAAATTGAAATTATGGGGGTAGTTTAACATCATAACCCAAAATATAAATATGTAACCTAAGAATCATACTGTAAAAGAGTTGCTTGAATGGAAATGAGAAGAGTAAAATCCCTTATGAAATTTTGGAATAGTATCGGCTTAGGTAAGTGTCAAAATGAGGGAGGATAAATAATAACCCATTAAAATAACATAAAATGGATTGTGATAGAATTATTATAATAGAATAAAATTATAAAATTTATAAATTACAACAACCACTTTCAAATTAGATGCCTCAATTTCAAAGGAGGAGTGGAAAATGAGGATCCCTTGCTTGGAAGTTTGGTCACAAAAGCTTAGGAGAGGCTTATTAGGATCATGGAGGCACCTTAAGAGGACTCTAGGGAGTATGGGGTTAAGATAGGTGGAGCTAAAAATTATTTTAGTGAATAGTAATGGTTGTTTGGGTGGGTATATGTAGGAAATGAGAGGGAATTCTTTATTATTTAGGATTTGGACACAACGTGTTAAACTAATCAAAACCACAAACCATCCAATGGTTGATACCTATGGTTTCTAACAAAGGTGAGTGGAATAAAATATTTTATATGTCCATGGTCAAAACATATCAAAATATTAGGCTTAATTATATGGAGGTGAGTCACACAATCAAGGAAATCATTTTAAAATGATAAAATATTTTATAAGTCTTGGAGGGTCCACTGAGGAATTATAAAAGTAATAAAACAATTAAAAAATCACAATATTATAAATTTAAAATATATATTGGATGAATATCTATTTTATTGTATTTTATTACATCAGTATTGGGTCATTTTGATGTCATAAAAAACCTTCTATATTTATTCAGAATTTAATTTTTTCCCAAAAATTTGACTGTCTTAGAAAATTTTGAAAATTTCACGGTTCGATAATTTTGAAATCCTGATTCCAAAAATAATATTTATTTTATCTTAATAATTTTCTAAATATTTAAATTTTCTCTTTTGAAATAAAAACTAACATTTAATAAAAATTGACAGGTTTTGAAAAAAACAATTTTTAAGCCTTAATAAAAAGTAAATTTGACATCATTAAAATTATCATATTGTTTATATTTAATAAAAGTAACTTAATAATAATATTTTAATAAAATATTATTTATTTCAAAAATACATTAATTTCAGAAAAATATATTTCTAAATTAAATTTGAATAATAACCAATAATATTGTTTATTCTTTGAAAATCATTTACAAAGTAACAATAATAAAATGAAAATATATTCATTATTCTATAAAAAAATAATGCACATAATCATAATTAAAGATTATTGATACATATAACTTTATTACACTATCATTTCCCTTAAGTGTAAGTTGCATGATGGTAGGGAATTCCTGGGGTTGTTCGGTGAACACGTTTTGGGCTGTGATCTAGATGAGCTAGAACTTCTCCCATATGTGATTTCGTTCATGTTTTACATATTGAATTATGTATTGGACTTGGTCCTAGAGTGAATCCCAGTTATTCTACCTCTTTACTGAGCTCCAAAAACGGATTCATATGGGACACTTCTACCTGAAGAGGCCATCAAATCTTCTTGCTGAATTAATTTTTCAATTGTCATTACAATTTATAAACAATAATTATAAAGTTAAAATTGTTATTGTTTCCAACAGTCATATTGGACTTCATTCATAATTGACCAGTTTTCATATAATGGCCATGAAATCATAGTTACATTTCAATTTATAGTTATATTGTTTTAATTAATGTGACACATTAAAACGTAGATTTTTTGGAAGCAAAATATTTTTCAAAAGTTTGGGTCGTTGCAGATTCTATATTTGAAATTATATTAACTGATTTAATTTTATAGATTAATCATCTTCATTTCTTCAATCAATATCGTTAAATTATTTCACAATAATCAATAACAGTTATTTTTTGACTTATTTTTTAGCTAAAACAACATTTTCAGAAACTTCATCATATTGATTTCTACAACAACTTTTTAGTTTCATTTTTTAGGCAGAATAATACTAAATTTAGACCATTTATCTCTTTGAACAGAAGGCTTGAATTAATTCCAAAACATTATAAACAAATATCATAACTATAGGAAAGAATCTATTCAACCATAATTTCAAGAATAATTGTTATAATTATTATAATAATTTTTAAAAGATCCACAAATAGTAGATAAAAAATTCATTCCTAGTGGAAATTACTTATACTAATGGATGATACAAAATCTCATTGGCTATACCAACGATGATTTTAGGGAAACACATCTAAAAGTTTCTAGGAACACATTTGTACTCAAAAAATTTGGTAACGTGAATTTCAGTATAAAAAGTTATCACATGTCTTTTATTTCTATAAATTTCATCTTCCAATAATCATATCTCTTTGATACCGACCCTACTCAAGGATTAAACAATGATGATACCACTTGTGACATCCTACCCCTTTCTTGTTGGCTTGGGAAGAGTAGAAGGTGATACTAGATTTAGGTTATATCACAAGGACACTAAATTCTATGTATATATACTAATGGATTAATAAAAAATTGGGGGATTATTTTTATTAAGTAGAACATGAATTATTGTTAAAAATTGATATTATAAAACCCAACTGCATCATTCATGAATTAATAATCGCATAACTCAATGAAATAAAAAAATATCAGTGTAATCGAGGAAATGAAATAAACTTGCAAGGCTAGGAATCATAATAAAAAGAGATTAGAACCAAAGTATATTTTTCCCAGGCCAATATATAGACACCCCCACTTTATTCAGAAACAAAACCATAATAGTAAGGATCACTACTTGATAAATATAAAACAATACCCTTCCATGTATATTGGTACATGACATATGAACATGTATAAAAGTTCTCATATAGGGGGTAATTATTACACTAAATACCTTTCCAAAAAAAATTAAACATCCTTAGGACAATATTGGGTTATCATAATTTATATAAAATAGACAATGAGAATACCAAAACAGTTTTTCTAAGTGAAATTGATATAGAATACAATCTAATGAAATCTGTCTTTTGAATTTCTATTTTATATTCAACATGTAATATGCATTTCATGTCCCATAATCACACACATATCAAAGTTGAATGAAAATATTTTCACTCATGAGTGGAAATATATATTTCACCGAGCCTTAATTAGGTGATATTCACTTGTTCCGATATAGTGGGTACTAAAAACCAAGTCTATTTAAACAATTCCTCATACAATAAAATATAAACACCCAACACTATGTATTCCATGACCATTTTCCATATCATATTGTCATATACCAAAAAAAAAATCTTTTGAATTTTAATTCCTTTGAAAATAATTAATAAAAAATTTCAATATAATCTTTAAAAACCACTCTTCTAAAACCAATTCAAATAAAAGGTTTTCCAGTAATCTATTCAAGAGATATCAAATCAATAAACAAGAACAATTTATCAACATTCAATCCAAATAAATTTATAATACTATAGTGGTACAGAATCCACGAACCATGATTATGATTATTGAAAATGATCCTAAATGAACCTATGATCAACATTTTCCACACATTAATTTAATAGATCCTAAATAGATCTTTTCTTTATGAACATCACCCATATATCCATTATTACTCACCAGTTTTTGATTCCATATAGGTAAAACCATGGAGTTATAATATAATAACAATAAATACGATCCTTACATTTTAATCTATAAAATAATTCTCAAGTATTCATTTTAGATGTATTTTGTAAGTCTATGATCACCAAAAACTATCTAGGTTTTCATTAGGAGTCGATAGGTAAAAAATATTAGCGTATAAGTGTATTCAACCTCTATTTGATAGAAAACTCTCTAGTCCCAACTGATTTATGGTGTAAATTGATATTTCACATTTTAAATTCATCGAGGGTAAATAACACTAAAAAACTCATCACCTTAGTGATTTTTCTAGAAACCCCATTTTATGGTCTATAAATTTTAATGGTGTAAATGGTTTTTTTGTCTTGAACACCTACCCCAATGTATTTAAATCATAAAACCAAAATTTATACTTGAAATTTTTCCTGTAATATTTTACATCATCTATCTCCAGGTTATTTATTTTTTATCCATTCTAACAATTCAACCTATTATTAGAAACTCTAAATTTAAAAAATGAAAAACTTAACATGATATTTTACCTCAAACTAGGGGTGTTACATCCTTACAGCTCATAAAATGGTCAGAAAACATGTCATATCCCGTGGGACAAGACTATGTTATCCTTATAATTCACATTAATTAAAAAATATTAGAAATATTAAAATAGTGGTTATATATGTGAGGTTTTATGATTATATATAATTTTTTTTATTTTGTATAAAATGGTAAACTAAGTGAGGGGTATGTATGATTTTGGAAGAAGAAAAACAAGAATATAATTTTAAATTTATTCAAAATGTATTATAAATTTTAGAACGTATATTAATCTATCAAAAGGTTAATTAATTTAATTATATAGTGTTATATCTTGAAAAGACACCTTATTCATCATATTAGACTCTTAAGAAAACTAATGACATACTATTGAGGCCATTCACCACTATGATATTATGATTGAATCTCAAAGAGATTAATTTTATATTGAATCCCTTATTAATTTTCACCCCTTGGAATTAAATGACATATTCTCCTTTTTAAGTATTTGGATTACACTATTCTACAACCCCTACCCTTAAATCTAGTTAACTTGTGATCAATTTATTATAATTTTATGAATGATGCAATGAATATCACAAAACATAGATTCAAATGAATATAATAATAATTCTAACTACATACCCTTGATCAATAATAAAGGTATTATAAACTCTTACTAAAAGTAAAAAAATGGAACTAGAATAAATAAAAATATATATTCTATAGTCTATATGATGAAGTTTGAGGCTATCACCACTCAGTAAAATAACTCTTTCAAAAAAAATCACTCCATCCCTGAATTTAAATGTTAAATATTTTTTATAGTATTATCATTTATTTTATGGTAATTTAATATTATTTTATCCCTTTATTCTTTTTGTGATGTACTAAAATTGTTATGATCCTCATATATGTTTTTGACATGTTTTTATTACTATTACCTCACATGTGTTCCGTGTTATTTTATTTATTTTCATTTAATACAATTCATGTTGCTCCAAAATTCCTTATATGCATCTTTTGTTTTGTCGAGTCTATCCTACCTCTAATTGTTCAAATTATTTCAAATCACAAATTCATGTTTTTTTTGTTTATTTTTTGTTTATTTTTTTAACCATTGTTATATATAGTGCTATATTTTTTCACCATATAAATATATATATCATGTTACATATCTTTTTATCATGTGTTTTTATTTAATATTTTTTTCATATCTTGAATATATATAGTTATATATATAAATAGTTACATATAAATATATAAATTTATATATATATACATATATTGTGTTTCATATACAATTCAACAATTTCATCATCTCCATATAATCTATAGTTTATCTCCAATATCCATGGAAGCACATCATCATTAATTCACTACATCACTCAAAATCTCCACGGAAGTAGATCCTCTTCCATATACAAGTCTTCACCTAAGTGTCACTTCCATGGAAGAACTATAGTTCTTCCTATATGGTAGTATCAGGTCTGGTTCATAGTACCACCATCACATGAAAACTGGCATAATATCCTCATCGAAGTAACTCTTCCACACACATATGAAAATCTCTCAGATCATGCACTGATATGGTAGAACTATCCTCTAACTGTGTGCGTATCATCATAGTAGTATTATCCTCCAATCATCATATGGTTACATCTTTGGAGATTTGTTATAGTTGGCACAAATGATCATCACAAATTTCCGTCTCGACAATCCATGGTATAACATTTCTAACTACTCACGGTATTGCTTCACTCCACAGTCATGGAAGTATCATCCCATTCACTCATTTTATAAACAGAGTCACAATTTTCTCTTCACATGTTTATACATCATATTCAAGGTAGAACTCCTCTACAAGGTATCATGGCACTTTCTTGGTACTATGACTCCTATGTTCATGGTAATTAGTTTCTACAAATGTGAGGTACGAAATCATTCACTATGAACTCTTCATGATAACACAATATACTGGGTTATATTTATTATGAATCAATTCATATATATGAATTGAAATATTTTAAAAAATATTATTATTTATTTTTTATATTTTCACTATTTTTTACAATATTATTATAACAATTTTTTAATTATTATCATTCTTCTAAAATAATATTTAAATCATGTTGAGTCTATAAGTTTTTTTAACCGTGTTTTAATTAATCTTTCTATAATATTTTAAAATTATTTGTCATATTCATAAATATGTGAAACATATGTTTTATATAATATGAAATTATTTATTTTTGATTAAATTAAATATATTAATTGTTAATAACATATTTATTAATATTTTTAAATGTTTTTATAGTATTTTACAAGTATTAATTTCAATATAAATGTGTTTTTATATTTTACGCATTAATACGAAATATATTTTGAGGACTTCATTTACATATAATTTTCTTGCGATATTCATGGAATTAATTGACTGATTATTATGAAGGTAGTAGTATTGTTCGAATTTAAATTCCATAAAACAATTTATTATTATTTGGGTGATTTGTTTTGATATTTATGGAATCTCTTTTATCTCTATGATATTTTGGTTGGATTTTATTTTATTATATTTAATTTTTATAATAGTTTATTTGAGTGTATAGAACAAGTATGTTTTTATAAGGGAATCAAATCATAACTACCCAAGACTTTAACATACATTATTACATGATTTTTACCATAAAATTAATTAATTAAAACCTAATGATCTTGACTCCAATTGTCTATAGAATACTAGGTACAAGGAACATCAAATGAAAACAATCACAAAATCATTATTTTTATTCTACATAGTGAGAACATAACTATTTTTGAGCTCCTAAAAATAAATAGTATAACCTAGGTAATACAAGAAATAAAGGGGTGAGAAAAAAATCCCATTGATGGAATAAACATGATAATAAAAAATAACATTTGAGTCAGAGGTATAACATTATAACATAAAAGATAAGGCTCAAGAGTAGTCACATGGAAGAATAAAAAAAAGAACCTAGTATCCTAAGATCATATAGGTTTTGTAAATTAGGTAGCAATATTTAAAATTTTCTAAAAAATAGTTAAGGCTAACTATTTAAAAAAATATCACACGGTGGAAAAATTCTAATAATGGTTTGAGTTTACTCCCTAATCTGATATATAATGTCTCATGAGACCAAAAAAATTACCCAATTAATTTTAGTTTAATATGGGTAAACTCATTTTAACATGTAAATGCCTATCCTTTCCAAAAAAAGGAAATAAATCATATTTTACAAACATAGGAATTACCCATGGAACAAAATGTGTTTTATAATCATTCCTTATGTCATAATAAAATGAGATTTCATAAGGACGACATTTGAAAAATGGAATTAAAGAATTTATTACCCCATAAAAAGAAGTTAGAATGAGGTAGGTATATATGTAAGAGAAATTGTAACACACCAAGCATCCACAGTACGTTACCCTTTAAATAATGCAGTAGCTTTCATTGTACGCAACTTTGAGTTTTAACACACCACGACCAATAAAACTAGCCATTATGAATAGTAATACCTACTTTTTAAAATTTTATAAATTATATTTTTCAAAATGGACTTCATTTTATGATTCATAATAACAAAATTAGATTAGGGTGAATTTTTTGTATTTTTCTGAAAACAACCATTTTTTTATGAATAATGAAAAACAATGCATTATTATTTAAAACCAATTTTTTTTAAATAATTAGTTATTTTATTTTAATTTAATTTTGGTCCAAATTGATATATAATACCTATATATGTTCAGTGTAATTCATTAGAGTCATTTTATTATAATTTTAGATATATAAAATTTTATTGAACTTTTTACCTTCATTTTCCCACCTTCTAGGAGCATTTTTGAAATGGCATAAAACATAATTTTACCACTTCTATGAGTAAAATTTCAAATCATATAGAGAGAAAGTTAATATTAGTAAGTAAAATGTGGTTCAATAAGCTGAAAATAATTTTTTGTGAATAGTAACATTTTACTTTTATTTACCACAGTTAAAAGTAAATAGGGAAATTAAGGGTACAAATGATATTATAATTACTCTAACACATGTATTAATTCTATTGTATAAGTTTAATTAGACCAAAAAAAAAACTTAGGAATAAAATATTACCCCCCTTGGTCCACTTGGATTAGATTAAGACATTTATTATTATTTTATTTAAAGAAGAGTTAAAAGAGTCAAACTCAATGATTAATAACAAAAACTTTTTTAATATGGGGCTATAAAAAATTTAAATTTGATTATAAATTTTTATTTGAAACATAATAATATTTCCTACATAATGGTATTTTATTTATAATTTTTATACATTATATAATTCAATTTATTTACGACACGATGATGATGCAGTAATTACCTTATTAATGAAAGATTAAAATAATTGATATTATAAATATCCAAATAAATGTAATTTGAGACTTTTGATGAATTAAACTAATTTTTAGGTTTATATGACATGTTATGGTTTATTAAATATTTTTTTTGAATTAATCATTCTGTTATGAGTATCACAAAAACCAAATACAAAATAGTATCAAATATGACATAATTGAGTTTTTAAAACAAATTCTATATTATTAATTGGTATAATATTAGTATGAATATAAGGTTCATCCAAACGACTTAGATAAGGTTATATATATTAATAATAAACCACATGGGGTTCACTTTTCTTGTTATAGTATGTTTATTAATCATATAATATAAAAATACAAAGAGACATGATAAATGTCAAACTATTTAACAAATAGTGAAATCTAATAGATAAAATTAATATGGTGACATAAACCTATCTAAAACCTATTGGATGAGTTTTTTTCTACCCATTCCCACCATATCCTAAAAATAATTCATTTTGGAGCCATTTTATACCGAAAATTATTTTATTATAAAATAATATTTCTCGCATTTCCTAAAGTGACACTCACCTCTCTTATAAAAGGGAGCTTCCCCATCTCTTAATTTTACACCTCCAAAGCCCTTCGCCTCAGCCAAAACCTGCCCTAATATCCTCCCATACTACATCTATTCCTCTTAAATTCCTTCCTTTGGTCATAAATCCAAATTATTGAGACCTTTTGATCAAATCAAAAGGAAGATCCCAAAGAAGAGGTAAATATTTCACCACCCTCTTTCAAGTTCTTTTCTTCTCCACTTCCTCTTTCTTTATTATATATATTCTAAAATAATTAATCCAATATCTTCTATATACTATCATGTTATTATAACCATGGTACAACCATATTTTTTATTCTATCTATCCAATAAATTACAACGTCCCCATACATGTGTACGTACGACTTACCGTCTCCAAGTCTTGGTGTAGTTGGTTATTCAAACACTTCATTATTTAAATGGGTATAATAATGGGTATAACAATTTTAAATAATAAATATATAATGTAAATTATTCTATATATATTATACACCATCCAATTACATACTATTTCACCATCAATATAATGTTATTGTCGCTTGTGCATACGTAGGGATTACCATCTCCACGAACGTGATAAGATTCATTCCCCATGATAACCATTCATGAATAATTTTCAATTTATGATTAAAAATAATCTTTATGAACATAATATAATTCTTTATATGAATCAAATATGTCATATCCCTAAAAATCATGGCTTACATAACCAATCATATAAAGGAAAATGAATCAGTTAACACCGGAAACGATGATACTACTAAAAAATTATTAACAATGAAATATTAGAGAATCATTTATGATATCATATGTATGTATATAGTTCTATTATAATTTAATAAAAATGTTTTAAATATTATATAGGAGGTTAAAAAACCATCGACTAAGGAAAAGTACATGGTAAGAGTTAATTTCACAATCTCTTTATTATCCGAGGTAGTTTTTATGTATGTATCTATTGGGACCTCTTTATCATCCACATCCAAATTTCTTAAAAATTTATTTCAAAACATTTTTAATATTTTATATACTTTGGGTTAATTTCATTTATACCCTTATTTGACCATATATGTTTTGAAAGGAATCATTCCATCATTTTCCAAACAAGGTACATTATGACTTTTTTGACAAAATTAAGGTAAGAATGTCTTTTTTAACTTATACGGCGGGTGTGGCTATTTTACACTTTTATAACATCGTCATAGCTTCCCATATAGGATAATAATAATATTTTCAAAATAAATGTTTTCTTTTAAACTTATGTGACTTTTAAATTATTTCAAAATAGAAAGAGGTATTTATTTCAAATGGTTTTCATTTCATCTATGTCGGCATTTTTTGATGGATTTTAATACTTTTTTGAGGTTGATTTGTTATGATACAAATAATCCATATTGTATTGATGGGTTTTTTATATTTTTGACTATGGATGTGTTATTTTTACCCCATTCATGGTTTATGGATAAATTATTGACATTTTTTATTCTAGTTTTAATTCAAATGTTTTTTATGTTTAAACCTTTTCATATATTGAATGAATTGGACTTAGTTAGTGATGGATGGAGCCCACTATAGCTCCTCCATGCATCGGTGGTCTCATGATACCAACTAGTGTCTTGGCACAGGGACTTGAAAAAAAACTTATTCGTAGTCTTGGCACAAGGCCTTGACTATGCGATTATGAAGTCTGGCATTATTCATTACATCGTTATGAAAGTGTCTATTGATATTGCATTTCATTATTCAACTAGTAGAATATACATGTGAATAAGTAAATGAAATTAATTTACTTTTATCATCGCCAAATTATGCTGAAGTTAATGTTTAAAGTATTTTGTTTTAGTCTTATAAATTTCCTTAAATGTTTATGCTTATTTTTTAATGTTTCTGCTATATTGTTATCTTTACCGAGCATCTGAGCTCAACCCTTTTATATTTAATTTTTACTAGGATGGGAAGAAGTATTTTATGGTTGGACTGTAAGGATAGGCTAAGGATATAGGTGTGTTCAAAAGTGGAAAAATTTTGTTCATGTTTTTATTTCTTGATGTTATGTAACACTTATGAATGTATCTAGAACTGCCAAGGCTACTAAACTGATCGGTCTTTTAGGATATGATTCCTTGTATCATGCCATTTTTATTTAATAATGCACCGAATTTGGGTAACTGGGGTCGGGGTGTTATAGTTTGTATCAGATGATGTTTAGTACAAACATTGAAAGCTAGATTTAGAAAAATTCTGATTAGAGACCACTAACCTGAGATAGACTTTGAGGATTAGTATAGAAGAACTTCCTAGAATTTTGGTACTATAGAGATTTTATAAGTTTTCCAAGCAATACATCCTTGTCTGGATAAGATCTGGTAGAGGCAGCTCTGGCACAGATGTACCTAGAGGTAAAACCCAAAAACACTACTTTTATCTAGACTCGAATGAGAACTGGTGCATGAAAACAGGCCTTAATGCACTCTTGGTTACGAAAATCCCTGGGGATTGATTTGGATAATTTATAATTTTCTTTACAAACAATTATGAAGGGTTTATTACTATATACTTACTCAAAAATATTTTTTTATGATTATGGATTATATCCATAAACTGTTCAATTTAATTTAATTGTTTTACATGTTTGGAATTGTGTATTGTGGTTCATAAACTACTCTCCTGCGTGAAATTGTTTATAAATTTTACCTATTGGATGGAATGAATACTGTATCAATGCACGTAATCCATATAGGTATTTACCTCCTACTAAAGATAATTATAGTGGTGCTGGTGAAGAAACTGGTGCTGATCATCTTATCACCATACAAGGAAAACTCACTCAGGTTAAGAATAATAAACTTACCTGTATGGAGCATCCGGATCCACAACATAGAGGGTCAAAGTTAGACAGCTTCATGAGGCAACAACCACCAACATTCAATGGGAGTACAAATCCATTAGTAGCTAAGAAATGGATAAATTCCATAGAGAAAATATTTCATCCTATGGGGAGTAGCGAAAGGGAAAAAGTTGTCATGGAAGTTTATCACCTCACGGGAGATGCAGATCAATGGTGGTCATTAATCCAAAACACAAAGTAAGATGAAGAAGTATTGAACATGGAATGGGGGAGTTTAAAAATATTTTCTTAGAAAAATACATTCCTCGTGACCATCGAGTGGATTGGAAAGACAATTTCTGAGACTGAGGAAAAAGGAGGATGAGAATGTCGCAAAGTATGAGGCTAACATAACAAGGTTAGTAGGGCAAGCAGCAAGTTATATATGTAACCCAAGAAGTAATATTGATCAATTATTTGATGGGTTAAAACCATTTCTCCTTCACTGATTAGTCTCACAATCCCTCTAATCATACAATTATATTGTCTAATGCACTGTCAAGACATAAAAGGAATTCTCTAATTCTTATGAATTTATAGCAATGCAAGAGAAAAAGAGATCTTCTGAACACTCTGAAAATAGAAATAAAGATATTAAAGGAAATTTTGAATATCCTTCTGGCGGTAAATGTGGGAAGAAACACACCAGTACTATCCTGATGTGAATGGGAGTATATTACAAGTGTGTTGAAAAAAGGCCACCAAGCTCGTGATTACAAGGGAAAGAATGTGGATTTCTATCATGAATTCTAAAATTATAGAGAAAAGGGGAATTATGTAAACAAATTTCCTGTGCTTCAAGGGAACTTACAACAAAAAAAAGTCCAAGGGAGCAGGGCCAAGCTTATGTGATCACTACTACTGAGGTTGAAGCTCCGAAAGACATTGTGGTAGGTATTTTAATGGTTTCATTAAGTTTATCCAATGCATTATTTTATTCTAGATCATTATATTGTTTCATATCTTCCCAGTTTTCTATGAAAATTAGATATTTTAAATTTGACTTAATAAGGGTGTTTTCAGTCAAAACACCTAAGGGAAGTATCATACCCACAAAGTTTTGTGAATCAGTTCCCATTAGGGCATACAAATGTTCTTTATCAACTAATCTCATCGTCAAACCCATGATTTAATTCTATATAATCCTTAGAATGGATTGGATCAGAAACCATGATGCGAAAATTTATTATATGAAGAAGGAGGTTACTATTTTTGATGATGATAAGGAGTACATTATCTTTAGAGCAGAAAATCCACCACTTGATTCTTATCTAGATCCACCCTCAGTTTCTCTACAAAATTGAATTATTAGGGAGGAAGAGAATGAAATAACTATGGGTGAGGAAAATAATGATCGAATAGAGGACGTTCCTATTGTGAAAGAATATGTTTATGTGTTTCCATAGGATTTACATAGACATCCTCTAGAATGAGAAATTGAGTTTTCTATTGATTTAATTCCTGGTTCATGGCCCATGTCGAAGCACCCTTATAGAATGACCACTGTGGAATTAGTTTAACTAAAGAAACAACTAGAGGAATTGAGTAATAAGGGATTTATTCACCCTAGTGTTTCTCCATGGGAAGCCCCTGTTCTTCTTGTTAAGAATAAATATGGATCTATGAGGTTGTGCATTGACTACAGGGAGATAAATTATATAACAATAGAGAACAAGTATCCCCTACCTCACATTGATGATTTATTCAATCAAATTCATGGAGCTCAATATTTTTCAAAGATTGACCTTCGATCTAGATATCACCAGTTGGGTGTGAAGAAGGAAGACATTCCAAGAACAGAATTTCAAACCTGGTACGCTCATTATGAGTTTACAATAATGTCTTTTGGATTGAATAATGAACCCTCTTTTTTCATGGATGTAATTAACAGTGTTTTGAAGGAATATCTTGATGAATTTGTAGTGGTATTTGCTGATGATATCTTGGTATACTCAAAAATCTATGAAGATCATGAAAATCACTTGTGCATTATTCTAAAGACTCCTAGAAGAAATGAATTATAAGGAAAGTTTAGTTGGTGTGAATTCTGGATTCATGAGATTTATTTTCTTGGCCACATTGTCTCTAAGGATATAATATTTTTTGATTCTTGAATTACCAAGGAAATCCCTGAATGGGAAACACTGACGAGTGTAACTGAGGTACGTAGTTTTATTAGTTTAGCAGGTTATTATCGGTGTTTTAGTTCAGAATGTTGCTATATTGGAAAACCCATTGACCAATCCCACACGTAAATGTGTTAAATTTGTTTGGACAAAAGAGTGTGAAGAATGTTTTGAAGAACTGAATAGAATATTATTTAATGCTTCTATCGTAACTCTACCATTAGGGAATGATGGGTCTGTTATTTATAGTGATGCTTCAATGAAAGTACTTGGTTGTGTCCTTATGAAGAATGATAGAGTTATTTCATATGCATCACGAAAACTAAAAATTCATGATAAAAATTATCCCACTCATGATCTTGAGTTATTAGCTATAATATTTACTTTAAAGATATGGAGACTCTATCTTTATGGTGAAAATACTGAGATATATACTGATCACAATAGTTTGAAGCATATTTTCTCACAGAATTATCTCCACATGAGGCAAAGATGATGGATTGAACTACTAAAGGATTATGATAGCACTATATACTACCACCCTGGGATGGAAAATAAGGTGGAAGATGCTTTGAGCAAGAATGTTCATGGATTTTTGAACAAGATGAGAGTTGAAAAGGATCGTATATACATGAATCTAGTAAAGATGGATATGGGAATAACCATGGAAGGTGAAACATCAATTATTTTTCAAATGGATTCCAAACCATCTTCACTAGAAAGGATAAAAAGTTATCAGACTGATAATGAGGAATTTGAAAAGAAGATTAAATATATGAATTATGGGAGATTGAGTGACTTCATATATGAAGATGGAATTTTGATATTTGGGAAGAGACATTGTGTTCCTAACATACCTGATCTAAAGAGGGATTTTTTGGATGATTCTCTTAGCTTGAATTTCTCTATACAACCTGGGAGCACCAAGATGTATAGAGATTTGAAGGAACATTTTTGGCAAGACAACATGAAGAGGGATATTTCTGATTTTTTTTCAAGATGTATGGTTTTTCAACAAGTGAAAGATAGAAGGAAACATGCTGGAGGAGTCATGTAACCTCTTCCCATACTTGAGTGGAAATGGGATTATATTATGATGTACTTTTTCATGGGGATACCAAAGACCTCTAGAAGGAATGATGAAATATGGGTCATTGTTGATCGTCTTACCAAGACAACAAATTTTCTTTCTACAAGAGAAGATTTACCACTTGAACATCTGGAAAGACTATATATTAATGAATTTGTAAGACTTCATGGAGTACCCCTATCGATTATTTCTGATCGTGATACCTATTTTACATCATGATTTTGGAATAGTCTTCAGAAGGCCCTGGACACTAAACTTCGTTTCAGCACTGCCTACCACACTCAAACTGGTGGACAATCAGAATAGACTATTTAAAACTTAGTAGACAATTTGATATCTTTCTCACTTGACTTTCAAGGTATGTGGGATCAATATTTACCTATGGTAGAATTTTCTTATAATAATATCTCCCAATCAAGTATTCAGATGGCACTATATGAATCATTATATGGCAAGAGATGTCGCACACCAACTTGTTGGGATGATGTTAGTGATAAAAAACTTGTCGGCCCAGAACATGTTAAGGAAACAATGGAAAAGGTGAAGGTTATCAAAAACCACATCAAAACATCACAAAGTAGGAAAAAGAGCTATGCTGATAACCGAAGGAAGAATTTGGAATTCCAATAAAGAAGTCCGGTTTTCTTGAAGGTATCTATATGGAAGGGTGTTATACTGTTTTGTAAGAAAGGTAAATTGAGTCCCAGGTACATTAGACCTTTTGAAATTCTAAAATGAATTGGAGTTTAAGATTATCATTTGAAAATGCCACCAAGTGTCTCCAAAGTTCATGATGTGTTCCAAGTATCACTATTGTGAAAATTCATGCCTAACCCAATGCATGTACTCACCTATGATGAAATTGAACTATAACCTAATCCTTCTTATTTTGAAGAGAATGTCAAAATTCTTGATTCCAGGGAACAAGTGATGAGAAACCAAATGACTCATCTGGTAAAAGTTCTATGGAGAAACCATAAGATGGAAGAGGAAACGTGGGAACCCAATGAACTTATGATGAAGATCCACCCAAATAATTTTATACAATAATATATTAGAAATTTCGATGATGAAAGTATTTTAAGGAGGGGAGAATGTGACACCCCAAGCTTCCACAGTATGTTTCCCTTTGAATAATGTAGAATCTTGCGTTGTATGCAAAATGGAGTTTTAACACACCACGACCAATCAAACTAGATGTTATGAATAGTAATACCCAATTTTTAAAAATTTATAAATTTTATTTTTCAAAATGGACTTCATTTTTGGATTTGGAATATCAAAATTAGCTTAGGGTGAATTTTTGGTATTTTTCTGAAAACGTTCAATTTTTTATGAATTGGGAAAAATACTGCATTGTTGTTTAAAACAAATTTTTTTATTTTAATAATTAATTATTTTATTATAATTTTTAGGATAAAATTGATACATTATACCTATATTTATTCAATGTAATTCATTGGAGTCATTTTATAATAAGTTTTGATATATAAAATTTTATGGAACTTTTTACTGTCTTTTACCCATATTCTAAATGCATTCAAATTTTTTCATTATATTTAATTTTACCACTTATATGAGTTGAATTTAAAAAATCCAAAAGACATGGTTAATATCAGTAAGTAAAATGTGGTTCGATAAGATGAAAATAATTTTATGTGAATAGTAATGTTTTAATTTTATTTACCACGGTTAAAAGTAAATAGCGTAATTAAGGGTAAAAATGATACTATAATTACTCTAACACATGTAATAATTCTATTGGATAAGTGTAATTTGACCAAAAACAACCTTAAAAATAAAATATGACCCCTTTGGTCCACTTGTACTAGATTAGTACATTTATTATTATTTTATTTAAAGAAGATTTAAAAGGGATAAATTCAAAGTTTAATAACAAATCAATTTTTAATATTGTGTTATACATAAGATAAATTCGACTATAAATATTAATTAGAAATATAAAACTATTTCCTACATAATTTTATTTTATTTATAATTTTTAGACATTAAATAGTGTAATTTAATTATGACACAATGATGATGCAGTAATTACCTTATTAATGAAATATTAAAATACTTTATATTATAAATATCCAAATAAATATAATTTGAGACTTTTGATGAATTAATTTTATTTTTGTAGGTTAATATGACATGTTAGGATTGATTAAATAATTTTTTTTTGATTTAATAATGCTGTTATGATTTTCACAAGAACCAAATACTAAATTGTGTCAAAAATGACATTATTGAGTTTTAAAAAAAAAATACTATATTATTAATTGATATAATATTATAAAAAATATAAGGCTTAGAAAAAGGACTTATATAAGGTTATATATATTAATAATTAACCACATGGGGTTTTCTTGTCTTGTTATATTAATTTTATGAACCATATAATATAAAAATGCAAAGAGACATGGTAACTGTCAAACTATTTTACTAAGAGTTAAATATAAAAGATAAGGTTATTATAACAACCTAAACCTATCTAAAACCTATTGGTTGAGAGATTTTGGAACCCTGTATACCTTATTCTAAAAATAATTCATTTTTTATCCATTATAAACCTAAAAGTATTTTATTATAAAATAATATTTCATGATTTTCCCAAGGTGACCCTAACCTCTCTTATAAAAGGGCACTTCCCCTTATCTTAATTTCACACCTCCAAAGCCATTTTACTTGGCCAAAACCTACCCAAATAACCTCCCAACCTTAATAAATTTATCCTAGAGGCCTTCCATTGGTCCAAAACCCATATTAAAGAGCCCTTTTGATCAAATTAAAAGGAAGAACCCGAATAAGAGGTAAGTATTTCACGACCCTCTTTCTAGTTCTTTTCTTCTTCCACTTCCTAATTATTTGTTGTTTACATTATAAAATAATAACTCCAGTTACTTCTATATAGTGTGAAGTTATTATAAATATGGTACAACCATATTCGTTATACTATCTTTCCTATAAATGACAAAGTCACCATACTTGCATACGTACGGCTTACCGTCTCCACGTCGTGGTGTAGTTTGTTATTCTAACAGTTCATTATTTGGATGGGTATAATGATGAGTATAACAAATGTAAATAATAAATATAACATGTTAATTATTCTGTATATATGATATAAAATCCAATTACATACAATTTCAACATCAATATAATGATATTGTCTCTCATGTGTACGTACGGATTACCGTCTCCACGAACACGATAAGATTCATTCCCCATATTAATCATTCAAGAATAATTTTCATTTGAGGATTAAAAATATTTTTTATGAACATAATATCATTCTGTATATGAATAAAATACATCATATCCATAACAAACATGGCTTATGTTACTAATTATATAATGGAAAACGAATCAGTTCACACCCAAAATGATGATACTACTGAAATATTATTAACACATCAATATTAGAGGATCATATATGATATCATATTTATGTATATAGTTCTTGAATAATATAATAACAATTTTTTAACTATTATAAATAAGGTTAAAATTCCATTGAATAAGGAAAAGTACAAGGAAAGGGTTAATTTCACAATCTCTTTATTATCTGAGGTTGTTTTTATGTAAGTATCTACTTGGACTTATTTGTCATCCACATCCGTGTTTCTTAAAAATGTATTTCAAAACATTTTTAATATTTACTAAACTATGGATTAAAGACATATATACCCTTATTTTACCATATATGTTTTGAAAATAATCTTTCTTTCATTTTCCAAACAAGGTACTTTATGACATTTTCAACAAAATTAAGGTAAGAATGTCTTTTTTTAACTTATACGGAGGGTGTGGCTATTTTCCGCCGTTATAAAATCATCGAAGCTTCCCATACAAGCTTATAAGAATGTTTTCAAAATAAATGTTTTCTATTATAATTTTGTAACTTTTAAATGATTTCAAAATAGAATTAGGTATTAATTTCAAATTGTTTTCATTTCATCTATGTCAACATCCTAAGATGGATTTTAAAACATTTTTGAATTTGATTTATTATGATACAAATATTCCATATTGCATTTAATGTTTTGTGATATGTTTGACTATGGATGTGTTATTTTTACACAATTCATGGTTTATGGATAAGGTATTGACATTTTTTATGCTAGTTTTAATACGAATGTTTATTTTATGTTTAAACATTTTCATATGAGGAATTCATTAGACATTGTAAGTGATGGGTGGAGCCTGCTATAGCTCCCCAATGAATCAGCAGGTCTCATGAGATAGAATAGTGTCTTGTTACAAGGCCTTGACAAAATCTTATTTGTAGTCTTGGAACATGCCCTTGACTCTGTGGTTATGAAGTCGGGCATGATGCATTCCATCATTGTGAAAGTGGCTATTGATATTGATTGTTATTATTTGATTAGTAGAATATCCATGTGAATAATTAAATGAAATTATTTTATTTTATATTTTACATATTATAATGAAGTTTATTTTTAAAATTATTTTTTTGTCTTATACATTTACTTAAATTTTTACTCTTATTTTTGAAAGTTTATGCTATATTGTTATCCTTATTGAGTATCTAAGCTCACCCCTTTCTATGATTTATATTTCCCAGGATGTGAATAAGTATTTTTATAGTTGACCTGCAGGGATAGGATAAGGATATTAGTGTGTTCAAAAGTAGAAATTTTTTTTTTGATGTTTTTATTTCATGATGTAATGTAAAACTTATGAATTTATCTAGTACTTCCAAGGCTACTAAACTGATCAGTCTTTCAGGACATGATTCCTTGTATCTTTCCAATATTATGTAATAATGCACCAACTTTGGGTAAATGGGGTCAGTTCATTACCAAAATAGATCCATAATTTTTAAAATATAAATAATATCATTGGTTTATTTCTTTTATGAATATGTTGTTAAAGTATTTCATGAAATATTTCTTATGTAAATTACACTTTTTATTCAGAAATAACTTCATTAAAATATAAAAATTTCAAAAATACTATAGAAAGAAATTTGAAACTAACCATGGAGAATTGTAAAGGAATCATTAAATCATGGAGTGTTCATTATTTTAATAAATTATGTTCATGATGTATAATTTAAATGAAAACATCCCTTTAATAGTTGTGTAAAAAAGTTAAAAAGGTTTGTGTTCATAAAATTAATGAATGATTCCTTTTATAACATTTTGTAAAAAAAATTCCATTATGTGTAAAATTGTATTAAATAAAAAATTTAGTAATGATAACATTAATAATTAAATTATTTTTTAAGGAAAATATAGGCATGTAATAGAAATATTATAGATATAAAAGAAGTTATTAGATCACTATTACTCACAAAAAATATTATTGATTTTTATTTATTAAATAAGGGAGGGAATAGAAACAATACATTCAAACCACATTCATGAGTAGAGGAGAATAAAATAGATGTGCTTAAAGAAAATAATTGTTTTTTATTTCTTGAATATTAACCTTGAACATAAAAAATAAAAAAATGAATGAAGACTGTAAATTAAAGCGTTTACCTCTTTGGTAACAATCAGTTCAAATCCCCTTTGATGAATTAAAATGAGTTATAAATTAAAATTACCATAATAAAAAAGGATTATTGATATAATATGAAAAAGGGGAATAATATAAAATATTTTAAATAAATTAGGTACATAAAATTTAAATATGATTGAATAAAGGTAAATTGAAATGAAATACCTTACAATGATCATAAATAAAAACTAAGAATTAACTAATAATTTGATTATGTGTATGAAGTGTAACGTCATAAAAATTAAACTATAAATAACAAAATCAAGAAATCAGAACACATATCACATATTATAGTGTCTAAATGTATAAAATTAAGAATATTTGTATCCCAATTAATTTGAAATTGAGTTAAAAACCCCTAAACCTGTTTTTGAATCTTCATGTAGGTACTTTATCTTCTGAAATAATATTCTTAGGTTAAGTATTTAATTTCGTAAGAAATATTTTCATGTTTGTTATTTGTTTAATTTTTTTATTACTATAACACCATTTTATTTAATAAATAATATTTTTCAATGAAATTTAATACCATTGTTATCTTTTGTTACATTCAACAACTAGTTTTGAAAAACCACGATATACTATTAAAATTATTTATTTATACAAGACCTTTATAAACTAGTTGTTTGTCATGGTGTTATGAATAGTAAAAAAATTTAAATAGTAAGTATAAGTTTTTTATATAGTGAAATCATATTGATAAAAAACAACTTAATTTTTTTTAATGTCTTTAAATGTATAATAAAACATTATTTTCTAAAAAAAATGTTTTCATTTTATTTTATGGAAAAATAATACAAGTGATTTTTTCTGACATTTAGATACATCATTTTACAAAATAAAATTACTTTTTTAAATTTACATGTCAAAACTATCTTTCTGTGATATTTTTATAATTTTCTATAAATAATAGTTTTTTTAAGGATAATAAAAATTAGTGATTTTTATTAATAATTTCTGTTTTCTTAAAAGAATTTACAGGCTCCATTTTATGTTAAGATATATTACAATGAAAATTTAGATAAATTATATATTAATTAGTCCAATTTTTTCATTGTAATAAAATTCATGTTTAATTTCTTTATCAAAACTTTCTATACTATTGAAAGTTTTCTCTATTGTCCACCGCTTTTTCGTCACATTTATGAGATTAATCTGAAATTATATTCTTCTACTAATTTTATTTTAATTTTATAAAATATAGTATATATTTTTAATAATCCGAAATCATATTATATAATAAAGGAAAATAATTTCTTTCGAAGATATTAATAATGGAAATAATAGTTAATTATTGAAATGATGGTTAAAATGGGGTTTTGCACATTACATGTGCTTGGGTTAAAATTAATCTCCGACACACATTGATTTTTTTAATAATATTCATTTATTATTAATAATTCATGGGTAAAAATTATCTAATAATTATCACTTTAATTTTACTCAAAAATGATAAATTACCTTTTTAAATAAAAATATACAAGTTACAACGGTGAAAACTAAAATGGTAAAATTTTGTGGACTTAATGTATAAAGAATAACATGTTTAAAACATGTGAAATTTTTTATGGTGGAGGTTTTTATCAACCATATCATCACTAAATTAGACTATATACAATTTTATACACATGGGGTTGGAGTTACATACTGATATTGAATAGTTTTGGTTACATACAAAAATTCCACTCCTCTTCGACTATAAAATGTCACCTCCTCCTGTATCATCTTCACACCTATTAATCCCTTTTTAAACACAAACAAAAACTGATAAGATATATCACCAAAATCATTATAGATTTTATATATTGTTTTTATTCGTAAAATAACAATCCTTGTGTCCATATCCAAATGAGGTTCTTCTATGCGAAAGTATGTGTCTTTGATATGATCTTTCTTTTTTTTACTTATTCTCTTGAAACATTCATTAATGTACTGAAAATTAAAAAGTAAAAAAATTATCTAACATGTAATATTATGATATTATTTTTATTTCATATCATTTATCCATATCCTCTTCTGTAAAATTGTATATGAAACCATCGATCACTTGTATAGCGGACTATCAGCCCATGAACTGATGATTTTTTTTCCATCTCCACATCCCATGTTTGGATATAATGATTGATTTAATGTTTATATATGATATTTATGAAATAATTTTAATTGTTTAATTATAAAATAATATAATCATTCTTAATATTCATTCCTTGGGAACACGATAATGCCACCCGTTTGTATGGATGACAAGGGCCTCACAGAGTAATGTGATTCATTTTTCACTTATGCTTTACATATATTGTAATAATAAAAAATTTAACAAATTTATGTGACATGTATTAAATCATAATTACTATTAAAATCTGATTTCTTATTTACTTTACTTTCATTTCAATCTTTGAGAAAATGGAAACATTGATCGTGTGTACTAACAGTCATGCATCTCCATGAATGGTGTATTTCATATTATATATCTAACTTTTATCAATTACTCTAAATACAAATATACTGAATATATATTATATTAATATCATGTTTAATATAATGGGGATGTTCTAACAATGATTAAAATAAATTTACTGAAACTACCAAATAAAAACATACATTAAAAATAAAGTAGTAATTAACCAAAACAATATTTTTACATGGAATTCTTAATACACATGTAATTAAATTACATAAGTAAATCATATATAGTATGATATATGTAATTATAATTTAGTAATATATTCATATTAGAAGTTTATTTATTATAAATTATGTTTTAATGTGTACTAAAGACGTCGAAACTTAAGGTAACATATTTCTAGTCTCTTTTATTTCTAGGAGAAATATTCCTGATTCACCGCTTATTTCTTTTGTGTGATGTATATGCTATACATTAATATATTTAATGATTATTATCATGAATTTTATTATATATATATATTTCCATATAATTTACTCTCTTTAATGGGTCTTATGATTCATATGTTACCAAAGTGAAAAGGGTTTTATGTTATAGTCTCATTATTTATCAGGATTGTTTATGATTATGATTTTGATGAAAAAATATCACGATCTATTTATAAAGAACATCATGAAATTTGTTTCTACTGGTCATTTTTTTATAATATATTTTCCCTTAATTTTCATCTCTCAACGTAATTATTATTCAATAAAACGTTTTTAAGGAATCCCAACATTATATTTCTCTCATCAGTAAAAATCACTTTTTCTTCTATATCTGTGTTTTCCAAAAAACAACCACGAATGTTTTAATGTTCTTATATGATTTTATAAATTCATGTTGAACCATAGTAAAATTTAAAGAAAATATTAAAATTAATATTCATGTTTTTTTCAAAACAAGATACATTCAGCTTTTACAAAAAACATGAAAGGAATATTTGTTTTATTTTGTATGGCCTGAAAAAAGTTCCCCATAATCATGACCACTAATTTTTTTTAAATATTACTTTATAATTTTTAAATTTTATTTTCAATTTATAGGATTTTCACAATTTTTCAATTTATATTTTTTAATAGATTAATTTCAAATTGAAAATGTTATTTTTCTTAAGAAATGGTCCAAGTGATCTTTCAAAGTCATTTTCAAGAAAAGATGACATCCTTCGATGTTATATAAGATTTAATGGGAATATGATTAATTAATACCATATTTATTATTTCTTTAGGTGGTTAATGATTGTTGTTGTATGAGTTATATAAAACCTATTCTATTTAAAGATTTTATCTATGATGAAATTATGATATTTTTGGGAAACCACTTTCTTTTCCATAGGTTATTCTATGATAAAATGGTTACAAAACCAATTTCAATTCATGGGGTTTTAGGATGAATTATTTATTAAACAAATTCCTTTTCAAGGGTTCTAATATGATGAATGTTTTATATTATTGTGGAAAAAATATGTTAATGTTTTTTATATGATGGTGTTTATGTTATGACCAGTTGTGTATGGGACCTAAATCTACCTCTAATGAATTGGGTAAAGATTTAGAACACATGATATAAATAAGATTTAAATGGGTAGTGAACCCAGTTTAGTAAGGAAATTCTTCCACTATGAGAACCATGGGGGAGAAAAATGAATACTACTATGGTTTGGTGAGTGAAACTAATCCACCATGATATTCATAGGAGTTAACCTTAACAACTATTATGGATTCAAGAGTGACCTTATCCCTTTATGATAGTCTTTGAGATAATTATTCACTACTAAAGAAATTATTTTCTATGCTTATGCGTATGTCAAAAAATCTATGTCGTATGCCAAGGTTATGTTCTAATGTCTTTTTTAATTTATTAATTAATGATTAATGTCTTATTAAATACCAATATTTATTCCATGACTTGTTTTTGTGATATATAATAAGCATAGTATGGTTTTAAAATGTTATTATCATGTTCTAATATAATTTTTATCCTGTTATGTTGATATATCTCTTAGTTACCCTTACTAAGAATCTAATCCCTTTTTTATTATGTTTCCTTTCTTATGGTATGAATAATGGTATTATGTATGACATGTATAAGAAGGGTGATGGTTATAAAGAATATAGAGGGAGATTAGGTAGTTCACTTATTTATATATTTTTCCAAAGGCAATAGACCTAAATTATTCTGGTGTAAATAATTATGTTATGTAATGAATATTCATCTATTAATATTTAATATTAAGGTATGAAAATATTGGTTCATTATAGTTGGTATTAAATCAAGGGTTAGATAATGTTAGGAAACTAGAATGAGAAAAACATTGTGAGGAACCAACATGACGAGTCTAAGTATAGTTTAATGCCCTAAAGTTTTGTTAAGGAATAGATTATATGGTTTTATTAGAAATAAATATATGTATCGATACAAAAAGTGGATGTGGATTTTCCACAGATTCATCTAAAAGATATTACCTCAAAAATGTTGGTCAAGTATATCTTGGATATCATTATGGTATATAGTGATTATGTCATTATTCCACACCTAGTTTGAAACTCTTAGGTGATATTCTTTGGTTAATTCATATTTTATCCATTAACCATCATGATATATTTGAATAGATGATTTCCATGAATGACCTAGATTAATACAAAGTTATTATAAAGAGAAAATAATGTCTCTTTGTTTAGATATCTTATAAGGGATTATTTATCATTATGGGTTTCCCCACTATAATTATTACTACATACATGAGGTTTTTTGTTTATGTAAATGGATGGAACCCAAAAGAACCGTGTTAATATTGAATGTTATAGAAAATAGAATTATTTTCTCCCTGATAAACCAAAATTTTCAGTTTCTAGAAGGATAAGTCTTGTTTCTTTGATCACAAAACATTATACAAATATGAATTATGTTGATCTTGCAAAAGAGAAACGTAGGGAACAACATTCAATTTAGTCCTTCACGTTGAAACAACCAACCTATTTTACGATTTTCTCTAAACTTATAGTTACTGAGTAATGAATTAGTACCATGGAAAATATATTTATAGTTATCTGGTGTTAAAACATATAAAGTTAAATTTAGATATATATCATTTGGAAGGTGATCTAGATCAATATTAGACTCTCATTGGTAATACGAGCCAACATGATCAAATTGAATCAATATTGTTGGATGTGTTAAAAATATTTCTTTTCAATAAGTACATCAATTGTATTCATTATAAGGATATTTAAAAGCAATTCATTTAGCTTAATCATGGTGAGGATTAATCCATTGGTACCTATGATGAAAATATTATAAGACTTTTGAGGTAGTCTTATAGTATTATTTTCTAGCTTGACTGTATGGGTGATAGATTCTTCAATGGATTAAACCCAATCCCCCAATGTGAATTATCCATAACGTAATTTAGTGGCTATGAATAAATCATTCGATGTTCCCTCTAGATGGAAAAAATATCAAATCTCCCATAAATATCATGGTTTTGATAAGAAAAGGAAAATAGAATTTAAATGAAATCCTAAATTCAAGGAAGATAATAATATTATCTTTCATTCATTCTTAATGTGTAGAAGGAAACAAATATGAAATTTTCTTAAGGTAAATATTAAATATTTTATGTTTTTAAAGGAATTGAATCACGAAATAGATTATTGAAGTGCGGATAAGTAGATAGATTATGATGAAAATATAGATAATGAATCATAGAATGCACAACAAACACACCAATGATTCAAAATCAAGGAATTTATTCATTATTAAAATAAATTCTCCAATATAAGGGATAATGAGGTTTATAAGCTCTAAGAACCTAAAATGAAAAAGGATAATGGTAATGAATATGTACTCACTGTAGATGAAGTGAATCATGATAATCAGGTCACACTTTTCCTCCACTCCTTAGTTGGGAATTTGATGATTCATTTTGTATGAAAGAGAGCTAGGAAAATATTATTGTTTATACTTTATGGTAATTTTATGTGATTATATGAATTTATTATCTCCCTTTATATGGATTATAGAATAATGCATCTTATATTTGGTTCTATTAGTGGAAGGATGAACCAAAGCATCCAATAGAATTTTTTTTGTTTAAGATGAGATCAAATTTACAGAATAAAGGGTGAATTATCATTTGGAAGTTTATATTTTTCTATATAATATTAATATAAGAGTTATGAATACCATAATGGGTTTATTCATTTAAGGATGATCTGGAGTTCAATGTTTTAGACACCCATTTTTAGGTTTTATAAGGTTGGAGTTTATCAATAGTAATTTAATTTTGTGATTTAATTATGGAAGTAAAACCCACTGGCATTGTATATGTTTTATTGGAAAGTATATTTGAAGAATAATTCCATTAAATTTTGTGGGAATAAGATAAAATTTATTGTTAAAATTTAGGGTTTATCTTATATTTCATGTTGAGGTAAATATGGGATATTTTAATTTAGTAACTATATTATTATAAGGTTGGAAAAGGAAAACCAGCATATCGGGCAACAACCTGTTACATACCTTAAGGCTATAGGGTGTGAAACCAAAACCAAATGAGGAAAAGGTATAGTTCTATCCATTGGACTACATTAAAGAGAAATTCTATTGGGACAAAATTAAGAGATATATTGCTGATTATGTATCTCAGTGCATCATAGGTAAACACTTTAGATGACAAAAATTATAAGGGGGTGTTATAACAAATACTCATACCTAAAGGAAAATTGGAAGACATAATAATTGATTTTTTTCATCGAACTGCCCAAAACATCTATAGTCTGTAATGTTATTTGGTAATTGTTTATCACCTTAAAAATTCATTACACATGATCATTATCAGATAATATTTCTCACTGTATCAATTTTCCCTAGAATATATTCATTAATAGGTAATTCTTTTTAGAGTAAAAAATTGTATTGTATCTGATAGGTACCCATTGTTTACCTCTTTATTCTAGTTAAGTCATCTAAAGACTCTGGATACAGAGCTACACTTCAGAACTATTCATCATTATAAGATATATGGTCAGTGAAAGATAAAAATTAACACCCAATAAGATATGTTTATATTTTTTTTAATTTTTTTCAATATTTGTGGGGATCAACACCATCCTATGGTAGAGTATTTATAAAATAATATCTTTCACAAGATCATTTTAATGGATAATTATAAATATCTATGTTGAAATACGTGTATAACTTATGTATTTTGGGATAAAGTTGGATAAAGAATGATTTTGGGATTATAGTTGGCATACAAAATGGCATATACGGTTATAGATATTTAGCAACACATAAGGGAGGAAAACATTTTATTGAAATGTTATGTTGAAAATCACCAGTATGATCTGGAATTTTATGTTAGTGAAAAGGTCCTTCTATGAATTCTTCTATTGTAGAATGTAATCTGATTTAGAAATAAGGGTAAAATAATAAAAAGGTATATAAAACCCTTTCAAATTATGGATTTTATCAGAACTATATCCCATCACATGGAATTTCCACCAAACCTCTCTTAGGTTTATGATGTGTTCCATGAATGCCACATGAGCAAGTACATACCCAACCCGTAACAAGTACTGAACTCCTAGGTCATATATCCCAAGCATGATCCTTATTAAAAGTTATCATCAATGGAAATTTAGGATCGTATAGAGAAAGTGCTGTCAAATAAGACCACTCACCCGGTTAATCTTTGGTGGTGAAATAACCAACAAGAGAAATCGATGTTTGATCTCGAGGATGTGATGATTCAGAAGTATCCTCAATTTTTATATAGAAAGGAATAATTTCAAGGGATAAATTAATATAAAGGTTTGTAGAATTTAGTACCTTGAGTTTTTATGAAATATAATTTTTGAATAATTTTAATTTCTTTGATAGATTTTATGACACGCAACATCAATTTTTAACGAACCATGATATAATATTAATATTTTTTAACATTATATTTATAACCATGCCATTAATTTTTTTTATGAATAATAATAAACAAATTTTAAATATTAAGTATTATTTTTTATATAAATAATACATATTTATATAACAAATACATATTTTTTGGTGAAGTGTTCACATGTTTGGAGAATAAATTTTCCTCAAAAAAGATGATTTTAATAATTATTTAGAACATGTAATAAAGTTAAAATTTTTACATATTCATAAAATACATCTGAAAAAATAATCTTCACTTTTTAAATCAACGTGAAATTTTTTTCATTTAGTGAGTTTTTAACACTTTTCTAAAAAGATTCATTTCTTGATGAATAGTTAAAATAGTGATTTTTATTAAAAACATCATTTTTTAAGCATTTATATGATACATATTATTTTAAGATGATATTATAAGAAAATGTAGTTCAAATATGTTTTTTTAATCCAATTTATGTAATTTTAGGGAATTCAATTTTTAATATTGATATTAATACTTTCTATAATTTGGAAACATTTCCCTTTAGAAAACATCTTTTTCATCATTTCTGCAGTATTGATCTTAAATTAAATTATGGAAATTTGTGGATTGAATTTTATAAAATTGAGTCAATATTTATAATAATCATAATTTATATTATAAAATAATTTAAGTTTAATTTTGGTTCATAAATATTAAAAAATGCAATAAAAATTAATTATCACGATTAAGGCTGACATGGGGTTTTTCACTTTACGTGCGCTTATGTAAAAATTAATTTTCCAAACCCATAGGTTATTTATTTAATAAATTTTGTTGCATATTTAAAATTATTGTGTCTAAATTATCTAATAATGCTCATTTTAATTTTATTCTTAAAAGTTAAATTACTTAGGTTAATAAAAAGATACAAGTTACCGTGGTGACAAATAAAATGGTAAAATTAAGTAAACTTAATGGCTAAGGAATAAAATGTTTAAAATGTTTTTCGTATTGTAGGTTTTTATTGTCTATATAATATATAAAATATAATATTTATCAAATTTGGATGGAATTGGGGTCATATTGACTTCCCATAATTGAATATTTTTGGGTATTTAAAAAAAGGCCACTTTTCCTCAATTTTAAAACAACATACTCTCCCCTCACTTATTCACACATCTTAAACCCATTTTCCTAAACAAATCCTATTAAAAATATCTTCCGAACATCCTTATCTTCATTATAGAGCTGTTATTATTCCAAAAATACCAATTTTATGGTCCATAATAAGATATCCAAAGGATCTTGTTCTAGGAAAATGTAATTGTCTTCAATAAGATCTTTCTTTTTTACATCTATCTTAACACCTTCATTCATTACCTAATAATTCAAATATAATAATACCATTATAAATAATATATTTTTATATATTTATTTTTATTTAATAACCTATATACAAATCTTCTTCAATATAATGGGTAAATGAAATCTTCAATGGTGTGTACGATGAACAACAGCTTTGTGAATCGATGTGATTTGTTTCCATATACACCTCTCAATGATATATATTAAAATGGATTTAATTTTTATATATGGTATTTATGGTATAATTATAAATATATAATTTTAATTTCATATATACATTCATTTATGGTATAATTTTTCTTATATATTCTTAATATCATATATACCATCTTATTTTTCATTCTGCGGGCATAAGATAAAGTCACTTGTGTGTATGGTGGACTACCGCCTTGTGATACGATGTGATAAATTTTTCAATTAAACAATACATGAAAGGTGATAATAAGATATTTAATAGATTTATTTTATATATATGAAATAATAATTAATCTTTAAATGGGATATAATATTTACCTTCATTTCAAGTCATTCATTGAGATAATTAAAACTGTATTCTTGTGTAAGTATGGCCTACCGTCTCCTTGAATGATGTATTTCATTTTCTATGTAAGAATACAAATAGATTAATATAAATACATATATAATGAATTTATATAATATTTACATCATGGTTAAAATTATTAATATGATTCAGCCAATATAAAAATAAATGGGCTGAAAATACGAAATCAAAACATACATGACGAATAAAGAAGTTATTACTCGAAATGTGATTTTAAAAAGGAATTGGGAATAAATTGATGATGAAATTTTACAATTAAATCATATATTGTATGATATATATAATTTTTATTTGGTAATTGATGTATAATAAATCTATATTTTTTATAAATGAGGTTCAAACTTGTAAAAAACAAGTGAAGACTTTAGGTAATGGATCTATAGTCTCCCTTTTATTTCTGGGATATATACACCATATTCACCATTTAATTATCTTTTTTGGTTTATATATACTACCCATGAATTTATTTTATGATAATTTTCATAAAAAATATTAGATATACATATCTTTTTCGTGATCTATTTTTCTTGAGGCTTACGATTCAAAATTTACAAAATTTTTAAAGGTTAGATGTTAAAATATCATCGTTTATTGAGATTATTTATGATTATGATTTTGATAATGAATTGTTATGTTATATTACTCAAGAAAATAATTAATCTCATTATCCTATATTTATATCTTGATAATAGAGTTTTCCATTCATTTTACCTTTTTATGTACTTAGGATTCTGATATAATGTTTTTTAATAAAAACTAAAATTATTTTTCTCTTTGGTTAAAACCCATTTTTCATACATATCCATATTTTGTAAAAATATTAAAGGATGTTTTAATGATCCTATATTATTTATTAATGTCATTATTACCCTTATTTTACTTTTTATAAACCTTTTGATAGACTATATTTTTATCATTTTCCAAATAAGGCCCGTTTGAATTTTTCCAAAAATGTGACATGAATATTTTTTTAATGTGTGACACATAAATGAAATTTTATTCCATCAATACCACTAGTTTTTTTAAATGTTATTTTTAAATATTCAAATGTTATTTTTAAATAAAATTATTTTTATAATTCTTTATAAACTTTTAGTTTTAGGAATGTGATTTTTAATCTAAAAATGTTATTTTCCTCGACAAATGATCCAAGTGATCATTCAAAATAATTTTCCATATATGATGAAATTTTTTAATGTTATATTAGATTTTTTGTGCATGTGATCATTAATTATATATTAATTATTTCTATGGTTAGTTGTTTATTTTATTGATATGATTTACATGAAACACATTCCCTTTCAATGATATGTTTATGATAAAATATTTAAATGTTTATGAAACCTATTTATTTTACATGGGTAATATTATAAAAAAATGTTAGTGAAAACTATTTATTTTATTAGATTATTAGACTCAGTTCACTCCTAAGTATCTAGGCCTAGTAGGAAATAGTTCCTCAAGGGTGCCTACCCACATGGTAGAGAATGTCGACATGCATTGAGGGACTAGGGTGTGATTATGGGGAGACTATTCCCTCAGAACATAATTTTTTATAGCAGTATACATTAATGATAAAAAGTGTAAATAGTAACAAATATCCATAATTGTAATAATAAATCATCTATATAATATAAAATTTCATGGGAAGAGTTGATAAGAAATACAAAAATTATGCTCTCGTAATGTGATATTCAAAAATAGAAAACCTAGTCACAAGAATAAACCTCATGAATTAGTGATGAGGTAAATCATAAATTAATTTCCTAAAAGGTTATATCACATGTGTCTAAAAATTAATACAAAATAGATTGTTTCATCAAGCCTATGAGAGGTTATTTTAGGAAAAAAAAATCCTAAATAAATCCCATGTAACAGCTATCCATCCCCATAAAACTATGTATGAAAAATACATTATTGTATTTCTCCCAGGAAGATATTGTTCTCACCTTATCTAGGTCAAGAGATACTTCTTCCTCAGAGATGATGTGACCAAGGATGTGAACATTATCAATCCAAAAGTGGAATTTTTAGCTCAGAATACAACTAGTTATCTCTTAATTTGTTTACCATTATATCAAATTGTTTGGAATTTTCATGATGAGTATGAAAATATAATAACATATCAACCATGAATACCACCACAAATGAATCCAAATATGAGTAGAAAATAAGATTAATCAGGTCCATTAATAATGTTGGCACATTCATAAGGCTGGATGACTTAACTATATACATTTAAATGCCATATATACTCTTGAACATTGTACATGGTATTTATGATGGCCTAACATGGACTTGATGGTTTCCCAAACTCAAGTATCTCATAGAGAATAAAATTTATCATATTAAATAATCAAATATTTAATCAATACAATGAATTGGATACCAGATCTTCACTGTAAGATATTTAAATTTAAAGAAATCTATGAAGAAACTAAGGGTATTTAATGCATTCTTGGTGAAAATGATAGGTGAACCCCATGGGGAGGTATTGGGTCATATAAATACCTTAGCTTCCAATTCTTCTATCTTAATCATTAGTTCATGAAGATCAATAGGTTCCATCATTCATGGACAAATGGACACTAGTTCCTCTCTTAGTAATAACCCAATTTTGAACTATACCACTCTCTATCAGGTGGTAAACCTAAAAAACATCCCTAAAATGTTCTAGCATCACAAGGAAATCTATATTTCATATCCCTCAGTCACTCATAAAGAGGATATAAATATGGGTTTTTACTCATCTCTCCTAGGATGCTCAGGTCTATCTCAACTCACCTGTACATCTCATTCACCCTTATTAATGATGTTTCCACCATTAAGTGGTGTGAAGGACACCCTCCAGTGATAGAAATCAAGATGATCATTATACGGTACTAACCAATTCATCCCATTTATAATGTTGAATGGCATAATTTCAAGGAGAATGATGTCCCATACAAAAACAACAATAACCTATCTCAAGGGGGAATCCCTTATATCAATGTTTGCTTTATGTAAGGATCCCTAACTGTTTATTGAGAGTCATCATTCCATAAGAGAAATCTATTTCTAAGAAAAAAAATCCTATAATAGTCAATTATTGGAAGGAATGTGAAGAACCAAAACAAAATGAGGAAACTAAATTAGAGGATATGATAATAGAACCTCAAATTATATAATTACCTAGACTATTCTCCTAAATAGTAAACTACACTTCATATATATGGCTAGGTACTTGTCCCTATGATGAAACCTGACTAACCTAGGAAGGTCTATATATATAGTGTCGCTTATTTGAATCCTAGATCCCTCATCTAGGACTACCTCCTCATCCTGATTAGATGGTAATAGTTCATATCCCTCCCTGATGTAGAGCTACTAATCATATACCCAAATGTGGAGTCAGGGAAGATTCCTTCTCACTAAGTACAATAGGAAAGAATAAAGACACTAAGGGTTCCCATTATGCCACAGGTTTAGCACTCAATTGGGTCCTTCATAACCTGTGGAGATTCTTATTGACCACCGTACCACATTGGTGACACACCACATTACTTTCAGTGTCTTACATTGGACTAGAATTTCATCCATACACAGACTCAAAATGACGTTTCCTACCACCAGATGAAACACCTCCTTGTCTCAATGCTATACCACCCTAGATAACATTTCCAACTACCCCTGGTTCCCAATTAGTGATGAGTGTTTAGATTAATATATTATATATAATGGTCAATCTAAATACAGTCACCAATAATTAGATGTTGTATGTTAGCCCATCCTCTAACCAACATGTTTTCGTCAACTATTCACTAAAAAGTGTTGGTGAGATATGATGAATCTCAGTGAAATAATCTTAATAATCCATAAAAACCATCAAACCATTCTATAGTTTAATAAATTACATGGTGTGGTATATTCATAGTGTCTGATGGAAGAAGTAGTTATAGAAGGTTGTCTCAAAGTCTACTGATCCATACACTATTCTCAATCTGGTTGGGTGATAACATCCCATAAACTCTTAGTATAATCACGAAGTAGATAAGTCACATGTTTTACCATATTATTTTGAGGCATATCCAAATTCTATAAGATTGATATATTGGCATCTATCCATTACTTAGTATCATGAGGACTCCCATACACCGAAAAATGTCTGAGGATGTTACTGTATAAATCCTTGCGTCAACTCTGTCGTGGTAGGGGAAGATCATCATGATACATATAAAACCTAAATAATGAGTATTAAGATCTATAAAAAGTGATAAGCAATATCTAGATTAGGAATATCAAGAGGTTCCTTTGCTATCACCATATTAGGAAATATTGGTTGCTCAGGTCCCATCACTACTGGAGCATGATCATATTCACCTTCATGGCACCTGACTTGTGGACATCATGGAAGCTAGTTATACAATTTCCAAACACACTAATCAAGAAATATTCAAGATAATATATGATCAATAAAATATAAAATGATAGGTACATATACTTACCCGAAACATGAACACCTCTCTCCTTGCCCCTAAGGTAAGGTTTAGCTGATAAGTATCATCATATGTATTACAAGAGAGACTGCCTACATCCCACAACTAAGGCAGAGTCATGTTCAGGGTCTCACATTACACAACATAGGTCTTAGTAGATGAATTTTCAATAGGAAGCTATAGAGGAAAAAACCCATTACATTTAAACTAAATCCCCATTTAATAGTTATAAATACATTTAAGAGTTTAAATTAATTTAATTTCATACTTGTTTATTTATAAATCATAGTCCTATTAGATGAGTCTCCATTCCCTATTTATAAATCTCCATACACTTTATAAATTATATTTGGCATGTCATATAACTACGACCTGGCCCCTATGTCCAGTATCAGGATGTAACATGTCATATTAAATGATTTGATTAAATGAATTACTATTCCAAATTTATATAAGTATATGCTTCATAAATTAGAATTATAATTTATATAACAAAATCAACTAATGTTTAGTCCCATGGAAGTAGTGTTCCATGACTAAAACATGGTATAAGGGTTTTATTAATGTTTCTTCATCATGAAATATGAAAAAAAAATTATATGTATATAGGAATATTTAATAATCTAATTATTTTATCCATGCAATAAACATTATCACATTTCCTTATATAATAGTCAATGAACTTATAACAATTAAAAAAAAATATAGAAAATGAAATAAACAATATACACATATATGAAATGGAATACTTCATGAAATGTGAATTCTCAAGATCTTATTGTAATGCATGAGATGATAGTCTTTGTAATAAAAGGATAAGGAAAAAATGAAGTTAATAATAAAAATATATACAACATTAAAACCCAAAAACATGTGTGTCACCCAATGACAAAATCAGTACAACTATAATAGGAACAAACAAGCTAGCAATATACCAACCCAAGTAATAGGTATTTCCACTATACATGTGTTAGACACTCCAAAAAATAACCTCATTTACAAATTCAAATTTGTTCCTAGTCTCCTATATAAATCTAAAATATTAAGAAAAAAGGAAAAAATATATGACTCCACATCTTAGTATCCTAGAACTGGTGCACTCATAAGTAACTAATCTTGGTTCCTCGCATGGACTCAAGTGTGCCTCTTGTATGTGGGAGTCTATCGACTAGTATTGAGGTACTAGGGTGTGGAAGTGGGAAGATTATTTCCTCATGTCAAAGTGTAGAATAGTGGTATTCAATAATGATAAATAGTGGAAATAATAATAAATAAATAGCTATAGAATAATAAATTATCTAGAAAAAATAAATCATTAAGAGCATATTCAATACCAAATACTAAAATTATGTTCATGGTATTTTATGTAAAAAAAGGGAGATAGGGGATCGATAAAATACATCATGGTAAAAAAAGTAAAAAATACCAAAAACTATATCTACTAGCATCATGAACATAAAATTGAACCTCTACTGTTGTAATCCCTTATAAAAATACAATCAATCATCCATAACAGGATGATTATATTTTTCTTCAACTACATCAATATGATCAGTTCATGTACCAATCGACAACCCAAACAGGGTGAGAGGTATACTTAATATGCCACTAAAAATGGAACCTATAATCATTAATCCTATTTATATCATATGAGTAGTGTTAATGTAATAAAAAACTCAATATGTGAAATAAATAAATCACATCAGATCAGGTTACTCATGGGATACACAACTGAAACTACCTTCATCAGCCTAAGATGGAGTCCTTTAAAAATATGACACCCTATATGTATATTAATATAATTATAAAGGTGTGTGCAGATATTCCCAATATACATATAGATGCAAATTAACATGTATATAGTGACAATGTAATTGTAATGACTCAAGGTGTAAGACCAATGTATCTGCACATACCTATAGGGGTCTCATAACTCTCATTGAATATAATCCTACTAATATAATTGGACCATCTTAAAATTCAAGCATAAAGATTATAGTGTACCCAATAATCTATTTTGGCTTAGTAAACACATCCTTGGTTTATAGATAATTTTCATTCTTTTAATAAATAAGAAACAGGGTATCACTCCATGAGCATTATAAAACCCATCACTATAGGAGTATACCCAATGTGTTCTATATGAGGAACCCATGTATTACTCTTAGATTTGTATATAGGTAAGACCCTAGGATCTTATACATTGTATACAACATAGGTAACCAGGTACCCCTTGTGGGATGGTATAGAGACATTTCCATCTGATCCAATATAAAGAAACCTCCTAGGGGACCTTGTATCACACATGGGTTATATGAAGGCATCCACTGGGTATGCACAGTAAAGGAAATCTATAAAAGAAACCATGTATTTACTTCAATGTTTTGTAATTAAATTAGCATGTATAATTATTAGTATTGATGAGATCATCCATTGAATCCTAATTTTTGACCCTTGTAACATCCTTGTCGTGGAAAAAATTGAAGGTCTTAGATATAATTTAACTCACACCATTCAGGAAGTATATGTTATTCATGTTGGATAATTCATTAAAAAAGGTTAATTTATGCTACAACATGAATGGAAATGTCCTGTATACATGTACTACCATTTTCCCTTTGTCCAATTTAAAAATCATTACATTCATAAGGATAAATTCAATACACCTCTAGTATTAGTACACCTTAAGTCAATGGAATGTGGTTTTAATGACTTTATATAAGGTGCACCATTCAAGGTCGCTCAAATAGAGGTGTTCATCCTATGATGTTGATTCATGGGTTTCTAGAATTAAAATACGAATGAAAACATCATTTATTTTAAATACTTTTAAATTTAGGATGCGTCTCCAGAAGGGTCTAGAATGCATAACATGGTGCACCATAAGAAGGAACAAGACTTTATAGAAAAAGAACTAGACTTCCTATCATAGTTTGGTAGATGAACCATTTTCCATTTATGTCCTTCAAAAATAGATAAAATATAAGAATTCAATAAAATAGAGAATACCCTAGAAACAAATTATATTGTTGCATATAAAAATAGTGGTGGATATGGAGGTACAAATGAAGCAGGAGAGGAAGATAAGTGAGGATCTTACCATTAGACTCCCAATCCAACCCACAGTGAGTAATTTAGTGCTCTAATAAAAACACATTCCCCAAGATGTAGTTGTAGAGGAAGGAAGATTCCCACACCGAAAGAGATGATACATGAAAATGGTGGGGAAAAGTAAGATAATAACATAGATGAAGTAATGAGGAAGCATAATTTCACCCAATTTTAATAGGCTTAGGGTTTGGCGGCTTGGATTTCTAAACCATGTGCCTAAACCATGAATCACCAATGGTTAAGTGGCACTATGTGAGAAGCTAAGAGTGCTTGTCTTGGGAAAATGTACTCCCCTTCTAGAAAACTATAATTCCCTACACATCCAAGCATCCTAGGTGGAATAGTTATAACTAATCGTATACCACTTTGTATATTGTTTCTGTACTTTCATGGTTGAGTTGAATGGTTATCACTAACCATACACAAACTAGGAAATTATGTTTGTCTTCCAAAATTTTTTATCTATTGGATCTGAATGGGGCCCAAAATCTCTTAATGTTTTTCTTATACACTTAATCACATTATTAGAATCAAATGAGAGGTTTTCAACACTTTCTTAAGTATCCATACCTCTATGGAAATATGAGACGTTAAACATCCCATGTTTTTAGATATTATGAATACTTTAGGAAACACATTTCATTTCAAGGGTTATGATTTGATAAATGTTTTATAGCCTTGTGGCACACATATGTTTGGTTTCCATTATGTAATGGTGGTTAAATTATAACCACTGATGTTTTGTACCTATATATACCTATAATGAATTGGAAAAAGATTTTTATTTCATGAGATAAATTAGAATAGAATGGGAAGTGAACCTAGTTTAGAAAGGTACTTTGTCCACTATGATATTCAATAGAGTGATTCCAATCCACTATAGTATTATTGGGTGTAAACTGTGACTATTATGAAGGTTTGGGGAGTGAAACCAATCAACTATTATAGTCTTTACAATGATTCTTGACTAATAAGAGAAATATTGTATATTATTTTGTGTATACCACAAATATATGTCTTATTCCAGTGTAATGTTCTCATGGATCATTTTTTATTCCTTTATGTTTAATTACTTATTAACTTCCTGTATTTATTCCATGACTCTCATTACTGATCTGTGATATGAAATGTATAGTTTTCAAATGTTATTTTCATGTTTCATACCTTTATAATCATATAATGTAGATATATTCCTTGATTATCCTAACATAGAATTTGGGATCTCCCTTTTCTAAATTAACTTTCCCTAGGATATAAATAAAGGTATTTTTATGAATTTTCTAAAAAGGGTTCTAGTTATAAATAAATTAGTGGGAGATGATATAGTTTAATTATAGACCATTATTTTTTGTATTTGAGTTTCTAAATTCATAGACCTAAACAATTATATCATCGATCTGGATGTTATGTAATGAATATTTGTCAAGTAAGAAATAATATTTATTTTTGGAAAGTGTGGGTCACTATATTTTCTATCATATTAAGAATTAGTTAGCCTTTAGAAAATAGGATGAGAAAACCTTAGTGAAGAACTCGTAGGATGATTCTTTGTATATGATAACATCCTAAAGTTTATTAAGGAATATATTTTATGTTTTTTTCCAATAAATACATATATCTTTGTAAACTACAGGTGGAAATAGTTTTGACAGAGATACATATAGGGGATATATCCCGAAAATTATTTGGTCGATTATATCATGGTCATCATTCCAGTGCATTGTGATTATGCCCTTATTGTGTAGCTGGTTTGAAATTCCTAGGGTATATGTTTCATATATTATTTATGAAAAGTAATAATATATTTCAGTAGAGGATGACCTTGAATTACCTATGTTAATAATAGGTGTTATAGATTGAAAATAAGTATTCATGATTTAGGGATCACATAAGGGATTCTTCATGATTATATAGTTCCAAACTAAGATTATTGTTTCTTAAACTATAGTTTTTTGTTTTATTCAATGTATAAAACCTAAAGGAACAATGTAAATAATAAATAAAATGGAAAATAAAAATATTTTCTTCTCCATAAACCAAATTTTATGGGATTAGAATGTAAAATCTCAATAATATAGTCAAACAATTTTCTTAAGCAATGAATTAGGCTGAACATTCAAACGAGAAAAGGATGGAATAAAATTATTTTGAGTCCATAATGAGGAAACATATACACTCATTTAGTGTATTTGTTAACCCAATATTTGTTAATAAATGGATCAATACCAATAATAAGAAATTTTTCCCTCTTTATTGTTGGGAACATGAAACATTCAATTTGGTCGTCTATTATTTGGAAGTTTAAGTTGATCAATGGTAGAATCTCACCAAGATTATAATGAAACATGATAAACTTGAATTTATATAGTGGGAAGAGATAATGATATTATCCTTTTTACATAATTCCCTATTATTATTTGTATGAAAATGGATAAAAATTACATGCGATAAATTAGAAAGATAATAAATCTACTGGAACATATGATGAAAATTTTACAAGAATTTTGAGGTATGATTCTTCCATTATTAACCAAAATTAAATTAGCATTGATCCATTCATAGGTATATTAGAACCATGCCCTTAAATAGTGTTATATATAAGAGAATTTAGTGGCTAGTGAGAAATCATTTGATTTTCTCTCAAGGTGGAAATGGAGATTATCGTTACCCATCAATCTCATTATTTAGAAAAGAAAAGGAAATGAAATTAAATAGAAACCATAGAAACCATATATAGAGGAAGGTGATATTTACTTCATTCTCAAATTTGTGAATGAAACATTAAATAAATGATCTTAAGGGAACTATTAATTGTTTTCATATATGAGAAGTAAGTTTATTAGGAAATAAATTGCCAAATTTAGGGAAACAAGTTAGATAATTTTACAAAGAGATATAAATCTCTATAGAATGTAACACCCAAGCTCCATTGCCTCAAATACATGAAGTTTGTGAATTATAACAATTATTTAACCAATCCATGGGCTAATGAAGATGATAATCCACTAATACTTTTTAAGACAAAGTAAATAGGGAAAGATTATTCAATCATAGTAGTTGTATTAAATAAAGAAGACTAAGGAACATTTATCCTACACTCCATAGTATATAATTTATTGTTTGATTTTGTATAAATCATTCCTATGAAAATAATTTTATTAATCTTTTATAGTAATATTATTTATTTTTAATAATTTATTATCTCTCTCTAAAATGGGTTCTTGAATAATGAAATTTCATTTTTTATTTTATCAATGAAATTATGTACCCATGCTTCTAAAATATTTTTTATAATATAATATCTTATTTAAAGAAAAATGTTGAATTTTCTTTTGAAATAATGTATTTCTCCATGTAAAATTATCTTAATATATATGGATACAAACATGGGTTTATGAGTTTATGTTTAATCATGAATTTAGTGTTTTGACACCCCTTATAATGTTTTATAATGTAGGGTTTTTATAAATATTTAGTATAATTTTAGAGACATTTATAGAAATAAAATCTGATGTATTTGTATGTGTTTTAGTAGAAATGTTATTTTAGGAAGAGTGGTTCTACATTTTTAGGGAAAATTATTATATTTATTAGTAACATTTTAGGTTTAAATTATATTTTTGGTTGAGGTAAATAGGGGTTATTAAAATTTTGGAATAATATTATTATAGATTTTCAAAAACAATAACTTGAATTTTGGGAGACAACCTGTAACATCTATAATGGGCCAAAGTCTTGAACCCACAACCAATTGATAAAAAGGGTATAACACCTACCACATGACTATGTGAATGATTATTTTTGTTTGAGAAAACTGAAGAGATATATATTGACTAAGTATATAGGTTCATATTACATTTTAAATTTAATACCGAGAGACCAAATTATAAAGGGATTTTATAACCATTACCCATACCAAAATGGAAATGTGAAAACAACTCCTTGGATTGTGTCATCAGTCTCCCCAAAATCTAAATTCCATAATGATATTTGGGTTATAGTGGATGGCCTTAAAGATTAATCACACTATATCTATATCAGGAAGGTTTAAAATTGGATCAGGTTTCTAGAAAATAAATTAAATAAGTGGAAACGTTTTATGGAGTACATCAATATATTGTATATGATTAAGAGCCAATTTTTTCCACTATGTATTGGGTATATCTTTAATAGGGTCTGGACACTGATCAATATTTTAGAATTATACATCATCCTAAGAAATATGTTTAGTTTGAGAGAAAAATTAAAAACCTATATGATATTATAATATCTTTATTATAGGATTTCAATGGTATTTGAGATCGAAAACTTCTTCTGGTTGAGTTTCTATACAACAAAGCTTTCACATGGGTATTCAGATGGCTCCTTATTAATTCCTCAATCGAAAAAAGTGTAAAGCTCAAACATTATGGGATCAAGTTGTAGAAATAATAATATTAGGACCAAATATAGTGAATTAAATTTCATATAATTTTAGATAAATTTATAAACACATAAAGGAAAAACAATGTTGATAGAAAAGTTGTGTAGAAAATCACCAATGAGATGTGGAATTTGATGTTAGTGAAAAGAGGTTTCCAAGAATTTATACAAGGAATAAGGTAATGATATTTTTAAATAAGGAAAATCTAATCCCTCATTATATCATCCCATTTTAAATTCTTGACTATATGAGGACCATTTCTCACTCCTTAGAATTTCCACCAAACATCCCCCAGGTTCACAATGTTTTCCATGTATCTTTCATGAGAAAGTATATAACTGATCAATCACATGTACTGATATTAGAGTTAATACCAAAATAGAATGATATTTCTTGTATGTAATATCCTATGGAGATTATAGATCATATAGATAATGTGTTACAAAACAAGAACACTGACATGGTCAATGTTTTGTGGCAAACCCATCATATTAAGGAAGTTATGTGGCAACATGATGATGTGATGAGGCAGAAGTATCCTTATTTTTTTATCAGAGGGATTAATTTAGTGTGTAATGTTAATTTTAGGGTTCGTATAATTTATCACCATTATTTTTTATGAAATATATTTTTTAAAATATTTAATTTCTTTGATATCTTGTGTTACACAAACCATTGAGTTTCAACAAGCAATGATATACTATTAATATTTATTTATACATGACCATTATAAACAAGATATTAAACACGTAGATATAATTATGTATATAAATATGTTAAATATTAGTTATAATGGTTTTGTATACAGAAATTTTTTGATTAAAACAATACTTAATTTTTTGTAAAGTCTTTATATGTTTTCAAAATAAAATTTTCTCAAAACAAATATTTTTATTAAATTTTGGGAACTAATAATAAAATTAATTGTTTTTCATTTTAGAAAAAATATTTTAAAAAATAATCATTACATTTTTAATATAATTGTATAATTTATTTTTTAGTGAAAATTTAAAAATGTTATGAAAAGATTGATTTAAAATGAATAAAAAATAGTTATTTTTATTAAAAACATCTTTTTCATAAGAAGATTTTACGTGGTAAATTTTATTTTATTATGATTTTACAAGTATATTTAGTTCAATTATATATTTATTAGTCTATATTATTTAATTTGAATCAATTTCATATTTAATTGTGGTATTAAAAATATATAAACATTAGAAAGTTTTGTCTTTGGAAAACCGCTTTTTCGTCATGTCTGCGGGATTAATTTTAAATCAAATTATACCAATTATGTGATTTGAATTTGGTAAAATGAATTAAATATTTTGGATAATAATAATATATATTATATAATATGTTAATATTAATTTTTTATAATGATTTATAAAGAAAATTAAAATTAACTATCATGATTAAGGTTAAAACAGGGTTTTCTACATTACATGAACTTATACTAAAATTAATTTTCCAAACACATAGGACTTTTCAATAATAAATATGATTTAATATTTAGATTAACTGGATATAAATTACTTAATTAGGATAATTTTAATTCAATTATTAAATTATATATTACCTTGGTAAATAAATTTATACAAGTTATCGTAGTGAAAACTAAAATGGTAAAATTAAGTAAAATTAAAGGATAATTAATAACTTGTTTAAAACACGTTCTTTATAGATGAGGTTTGTATAGAAAATTTCATATATCTAATAAATTATTTATATATGTTCAGGCACTTGGGTGGAGATTGACTTCCCATTATTTAATAGTTTTGTGTAGTTACAAAATTACTTCACCTCTTCAATTATAAAAGGAAACATCCAAACCTAACTTTTTCACATCTCATAGGCCCATTGGCTCAAAAAAATAAAAATAAATTAACTCCAAAAAAATCTTCATATATGTTCTAGATCTTATTTTATTCCCAAAATACTAATATTATGGTCCTTAGAATGAAATAAAAAGGAGGTTGCTCTAAGTGAAGATAATTTTATTGAATAACCTATTTATTTTTTAATTTTTCTCTCACTACATTCATAGAAGGCATAATATTTAAAATTTAATGAATCATGTTTATAAAATATAGTGAGAGGTTATAACTTTTTTGGAATAGCCTATATTCGTCTCTTATTCCATCAAATGGAAAATGAAACTATCCATTTTTTGAACGGAGGACTACCACCTCACGAACTAATGTAATTTGTCTTCCATCACCACCTATCATGGGTGGATATAATGATGGATTTAATGTTTATATATAATTTTTATGAAATAATTATACTTCATTAAATATATTTTTTTATATAAATTCTTAATTTTGTTTTCTTTGGTAATAAGATAATGTTGCTCGTGTGTACAGTAGACTACCCCCTCAAGAAGTGATGTAATTTGCTATTCACTTATGTTTTATAGGGAAGGTAATATAATTAATTTTAAGTAACATATGTTATATATATGAAATAATAATGTTTCATTAAAGGTGATATGTTACTTACCTTTTCTCATTTCATCCATCTATAAAATGGAATGAGTATTTATGCGTACGTACTGCTTACCGTCTCCATAAATTGTGTATTTCATTTTATATATCGAACATTTATGGATTTATATAAATAAATATATATTTAATATATAATATATTTATATCTTGGTGATAATTATGGATATGATGTAACCATGATAAAAATAGAATGACTGAAAATATAAAATCAAATCATTCATGAAAAAACACTGTAGTTATTACCCGAAACATGATTTTAACAATGAACTGTTAATAAATAGGTAATAAGCGGTAATAAGTAAATCATATATGGTATGATATATATTATTATATATCCATAAAAAATTTAAAATAGAACAATATTCTTTTTAATTCGGATCAAACATTTGGAATGAAAGTTGATACTTTTGATAATGGATTTCTAGTCCCTCTATTATTTTTATAGACATATTACATATTTATTACCTATTTCTTTTGGGTGGTGTGTAAAAATACAATTAAAGATTTTATTATTATACTCATGAGAAATATGAGTTATAAATACCCATATAATTTTTTCACTTTCATGGGGCCTAGATTCAAAAGATACTAATTTTGTAAGGGTTTCAAATAGCAATCTCATTATTTATAATGTTTTTTTATTATTTTGAATTTGATGATTAAATATTATATTATATTTACCAATTATTACAATAATTGTATTCACCATTTTTATTTATTTATAATACATGTTTCCCTTAGGATTCCTCTATTTATGTACTCGGGATTCCAAAAAATAATTTTTAATGAAAACCAGCTTTAGTTATCTATTCTGTAAAAAATCCTTTATATTTCATATCAATGATTTTAGAAAATTGTTCCAAGAGTGTTTTAATTTTCATATACAATATTTATTGTCTTTTTACACTTTTATACTTTAAAAAAAATTGTTTTTAAAGAAATATTCAAAAAAATTAACAAATTATGGAATGTTTTCCATTTACTGAAAATGTTAAAGGAATCTTTATTTTAATGTGTATGAAATAAATGTTATTTCCCATCATCCAGAATATTAGACATTTTTAGGAATGCATTATAATTATAAAATTTTATTCTCAAAGAAAATTATTTTCATAATATTAAGTACATTTATTTTTAAAATAGTTATTATTGAATTGTTTATGCTTCTTAATAAATGTTCCAAGTGATATTTGAAAATCATATTCCATCAAATATGGAATCATATGACATTAAATAAACCTTATTAGAGATTTTATTGATTAATACCATAATTATTCTTATCTAAATGGTTTATAATTTTGATAATATGATTTAAATTAATCCTATTCTATTTTGATGGGGTTTATATAATAAAACTATAAAATTTTTACAAAAACGTTTCATTTTCCATGGGTTATTCTTTGATAAAATTTAAATGAACCTCATATATTTTCATGGTATATGACATTATGAATGCTTTATGAATCCCATTTCTATTCATGGGATCTAATATGATGAATTTTTAATGTTCTTATGGCACATATATGTATAGTTTTCTTTTTATAATGGCAGATACATTATATCCAAGGTTTGGTGGGACCTATATCTCCATCCAATGAATTGGGTAAATATTGAGATCTAATGAGATAAATAGGAGTATAATGGGAGTAAACCCAATTTAGTATGGAAAATTTTCAAATATGATATTCAAGGGATTTATACATGACTATTATAATGGTTTGGGGAGTGAATCCAATCAACTATGATAGTATTGGGATTGAACCATGATATCTATTATAATTTGGGGAGTGAACCCAATCCACTATGATAGTCTTGGAAATAATTCTTGACTTCTATGTAAATTATTTTTTATTATTATGTGTATACCAAAAATTAATATTGTATTCCAATATTAGGTATTCATGGTTCATTTTCTATTATTCCTTTATGAATAATGTGTTATGAAATTCTATTATTTTTTCCATGAATAATGTTTATGATATATGATATACAAGATATGGTTTTAAAATATTATTCTCATGGTCACATAACCTTATACACATGTTATGTTGATATCTACCTTATTTATCCTAACTAGGAACCTAATATCATTCTTTCATGAGTTTCATTTCCCCAAGTTATGGATAATTATATTATTTATGACATGTCTTTGAATGGTTCTAGTGATAATGAACTTTGTGGAAGATGATATAGTTCACTAATGAAATAATGTTTTATGTATATGATTTTCTAAATGTGGAAAAACTAAATGATTTTGGAATGGATTTTATTTTTAGAATAAAAATATTCATAAAATAATATGTAATATTAAGGTATGAAAATTTTGGGTCACTACGATTAGTTTTAGAGTTAGGTATATCTAACCTTTAGAAGCATGGAAGAGAAAACATTAGTGAAGAACCCATAAGACAAGTCTATGTATAGGAAAACATCCTTATATTTTTGTAAGAAAGATATTGCATGGTTTTACTATAAATACATCCCAATAGGGATATTAAAAGTGGATGTGGTCTTGTTGTAGATGAATATAAGGGTTATCACCCCAAAAAGTTTTGTTTGAGTGTATCTCAACCATCATTCTCATGTGTGGTTTGTGTAACATTACTAAGAACATGGTTTGAACCTTAGGGGAGATAGTATTTAGTTAATTCATATTTTAATTATGAACTATCATGATGTATTTTAGTTCATGATGGCCATGAATGACATAGGATAATCTTGGTGTTTTATAGATTGAAAATTGGGTTTCATGATTTAGACATCCTATAAGGGATTATTCATGATTATGTGGTTACCCATTATTATTAATCTTTCATGCACAATGATTATTCATTTTATTCAATATATGAAACCTGATGGAACCATCTTAATACTGAATATGATGGAAAATTTAATGATTTTCCTTCTTTGTATCAAAATTTTATAGGTGTTGGAATGTAAAATCCTATTTCTATACTCACATCACATTATAAAGTAATGAATCTTGTTTATATTATAAATGATAAAATGAGTGGAAAATGATATGTTAAGACCATCATGAGTCAGAAACCACCCACTTTTAGTGGTTTCACTAACCTAATAGTTTATATGAAATTGATTACTTCCACTGAATATATGTTTTTGTATCCTGTGTTCGAAACATGAAAAATTCATTTATGTTTCCTATCAATTACAAGGAGAGGTGGATAAACTGTTGAATATCATAAATAATCTGAGGAAGAATGATGAAATTGACTCCATGTATTTTTACTAGTTTAAGTTCTTATTTTTCAACAAGTACTTCCCTCATTATTTAAATTATAATGTATAAGGAATTCATTGAGCCGAGAAATAATGAAAATTAAACTGTTGGTACCTATGAGAAATTATTTTACACATGTGACATACACATATAGAATTATTATCCAACATGAAACTATGTTTGGTCCATTATTTATTAGATTAAAAACATGTATCTAAAGGGTGTTATCTATAAGGTACTTCAGTTGTTATGAATAAATCATTTGATGTTCTCTAATATCGGAAATGGGTATTGAATTTTCCCATCATTCTCATTGGTTTTACAAGAATAGAAACATATAATTAAATGTAAAACCTAAAAACATGGAGAAAAGAAGTTGATTTTTTCTTCATACTCAATTTGTGGAAGGAAACATAGAGTGTATTTTCCTAAGGTAACATTTAATTGTTTTATATGTGTAAAAAAAGGTCATCTAGAAATAAATTGAATAATTGATGGGAAGAAGTTAGCTAATTATACAAATAGAGATAAATATCCATGGAATTCACCAACCATGCTCAAATTTTTCAAATTCATTGTGTCTTAGAATTATGTTAATTAGTACCACAATTTAAGGTTCGATGAGGATGATAAGCTACAACAACCTTAGAATACGAATGAAAAAAGGGAAAGAAAAATAAATCACAACAATTGAAGTAAAACACGATAATTAGGTCACACATATCCTTCACACCTCTATTGGGAATTTTTATTTTGTTTTTTATGATGGATAACTATGAAACTATTATTAGTAGTCTTTTAGAGGAACATGATGTGATTATAATAATTGATTATATCACTCTAAAGTGATTCTGTAATGATGAAATCATATTTTTTATTCTATCGATGAAAGTATTAACCCAAGATTCCATTAGAAATGTTTTTGTGTAAGATAAGAGATTATTTAAGGAATAAAGCATGACTTTTATATTGCAAGTGTATATTTATCTATAAAATATTATTTAAGTGTTATGGATACCATTATGGGATTATGATTTTAATGTTTATCATGAGTTCAATGTTTTAGACACCCCCTTCCGATGTTTTATGTAGAGGTATTTTATCAATATTAAGAAGCTTTTAGGAGAAATATAAGGAAATACAACCCTTTGGTTATTTATATGTTTTATTTAAAAATTAACTTGAGGAAGAATACCTTTACATTTTATGGGACTAATATAAAAGGCATCGGTAAACTTTCATGTTTATCATAACTTTGATGTTGAGGAAAATATGGGTTATTAAAATTTTGTAATTAAATTAATATATTTTTTGAAATGGATAACCCAAATACTAAGAAACAACCAATGAAATCCAAAATGGTCATGAGGATTCAACCAACAACCAAATGATGATAAGTGTATTGTGCATGCCACATGACTATGTGAAATAATTTTTTTATTAGAACAACATTAATAGAAATACTGATGAGTATGTATCTTAGTTCTTAGTGTGTTTGTATTTTTTGTTTGAGAGAAAAAAATATTAGGGGATTTTACATCCATTACCCAACCAAAATGGAAATGGTAAAATCACTATGGATTTTGTCATTATACTCCACAATCATCTAAAATCAAGAATTATATTTAGGTTTTAATTTATTCCCTTAATAATTCATCAAAATTAATCACTATTAGATAATATTTATCACTAGATCATATTTACACAATATAAATTAAATATGTGGTAAGGTTATATGGGTAAAAATATTCTATTATATCTGATTGAGACCCAAGGTTTACCTCTATGATCTGGCTAAGTATTTTGTAGGCTCTGGATGTGAAGCTATGTTTTAGAAATATGCTTCATTTGTAGAAATATAGTCATTATATGATAAAAAACCTTAGAGGTATGCTAAGATGTTATTATAATTATTTCAAATGTGGTTGGGATTAACACCTTCCTCTGGTTGAGTTTTCCTACAATAATAGCTTTCAACTTCATCATTCAGATGGATCCTTATGAATTCATCAAGGGAAAGAAGTGTAGATATCTAATGATTTGGGATGAAGTTATAAAAATAAATCTTTTGGGACCCTGTAAAGTGGATGAAATTGTAGAGAAGGCTATAACCATTCAATAACACATAAGGGAGGAATAATGGGGACAAAAATGTTATATAGAAAACTTTTTGTGTGATTTGGAATTTGATACTACTGACAAGATTTTTCTAAGAATGATTGAAATGGAAGAAACTAATGATATTTTGGAAATAAGGGAAAACGTAGCCATAGGTATATTGTTCCTTTATAAATTCTTGATTGTATCATGATGGTGGCTCAATGCTTGGTGTTTTCACTAAATCCCTCTTTGTTCATAATGTGTTCCATATTTCTCTTCTGAGGAAGAAAATACATTATATATCATATGTAAGGAACTAAAATTTCGCAGAAATGGATCATGATAATTCTTATGAGGAATAATTTTTAAGTATACTAGATCATAGAGAGAATGTTTTATTAAAAAATACCACTCAGTTAATCGTCATTTTTTCACGAAATCACCAGCATAAGGAATCTACATGTGAAATTCAGTATGTGATGAGAAAAATGTATCCACATTTTTTTTATTATAATGATGAATTTTGAGGGTTAAAATCATCTTAATGGGGGTATAATCTAATACCACTAGTTCTAATAAAATATGTTTTCAAATACATGTAATTTGATTGATTGGTTGTGTTACACGCAACATCATGTTTTAATGAATAGTGATATAGTATTAATATTTTCTAAAAACATTACCTTTGTAAACTCTTTTTTTAAACATAGTGGTATAAATATTAAAAAAATTTAAATATAAATTATAATGGGTTTATATAAATAAAGTATAATAATTAGAAAGTACTTAATTTTTAGTAAAGTTTAAATATGTTTGGAAGATATTATGTTATCAAAAAAAAAATTATGAAACATTTTGAAATTTTTATTTTTAAAAAATTAAATTTCATTTTTAAAATATACTTTTAAAAATTATTTTTAGTGTATTGTTTTGAATTTTATGAAAGGATTTATTTTTTGATGAATAATAAATAATATTTATTTGTATTAAAAACAACATTTTTATTTAAAGCATTTATATCGTCCTTTATATTTTAATATGGTTTTAAATGTAAAATTATTTTAATTATATATTTATTTATCTAATTTATGTCATTATTATCAACTTTATCTTGAATTTCAATATTAAAATTTTATATACTTCTGAAAATTTCTCTTTGGAAAATCAATTTTTGGATGAGTCTTGAGGATTAATGTCAAATTAAAATCTACGACTTCAATCAATTGATTGTGATAATAATTAAACCATAATTTTAATCCGAATAATTTATATTTTAAAATATATTAAAATTAATTTTTCATAAAAAATATTGATAAATACAATAAAAATTAATTATTGGGATTAACGTTAAAATGGGGTTTTCCATGTTACATGCGCTTGTTTTGAAATTAATTTCATACACCCGTAGAATTTTTATTTATTAATTTTAATTTAATATTTTTTTCCAGGTTCAAATTATCTAATTAGTCTCATTTTAATGTTTTTTTAAATGATAAATTTTATAGGAAAATTAAAAATACAAGTTATTATGGTTATAAAAATCATAAAATTAAATAAACATAAATGCTAATGAATAACTTATTTAAAACATGTTTTTTACATGTTTATGGATGATATCATCTCTCTACTCCATTATTTCTCTGTTTTAGAGGTACAAGGGGTGATAGTGACTTCCATTTGTTGAATATTTTTGGGTATTTACAAAAATGCCACTCCTCCTCAATTATAAAAGGGAACTTCCTATCCTCACTTAATTGCACCTATCATGTCCTTTGGATCAACCAAAAACTATAAAAATATATCACTAAAACCATTAACCATGTTCTAGAGCTTCTTGTCTTCTGAAAATTACTAATCCAAATGTCTTTAGTAAGTGATCCAAAGGGGGTTGTTCTAAGAGAAGGCTTTTATCTTCAATGAACTCTTTCTATTTACTTATTCTCATACCACATTCATTCATGTCCATATAATTAAAAAATAAAAAAATATCCTAGAATATACAAAGATTTTATTAAACTTATTTGTTAACTTATATAAAACTTTTCTTTCATCAAATGAGAGATGAAGCTGTCGATCGTGTGTACAACGAACTACCGCATATCAAACTGATGTAACTCATTTTCCATCACCACCTCTCATGATTGGATATGATTATGGATTTAATGTATATATATGAAATTTACTATATGATTATAATTATTTAATTATATTATCATATATACCCTCTTACTTTTCATTCCTTGGGAATAAGTTAGTTTTGCATATGTATACGACGGACTACCACCTTGTGAAGTGAAGTTATTCATTTTTCACTTACAATTTACATAGAAAGTAATAATTATAAATTTAATGAATTTATTAGATATATATTGAAAAATAATTAATCATAAAATTTTTATATATTTAACTTTATATCATTTCATATATCAAGAGAATTGAAATATTGTAAATCCGTATATTCGACCTCCTATCACTATTAACAGTGTATTTTATTTTCTATTTCCAAATTTTATGGATTACTATATATACAAATATAATAAAAATATATTACATCTATATCAAGGAATATTTTCTTTATTTTATGAAACCAGGATAGTAATAAAATTACCAAACATACAAATCAAAACACACACGAAAAACAAAGTATTTACTACACGAAACGTGATTTGAATAAGGAATTGTTAATAAATGGGTAATAAAATTTAATGAATAAATATTATATGGAATTTAAAATTTCATTAAGGTTATCTAATATATGTATAATAAAAATATACTTATTATATTTGAGGTATTAACATGTACTAAGGAATCTGACACTTAAAGTAAGGGATTTCTCTTCTCTTTTTAGTTTTAGCAAGATATATGTCATATTTCCCACTTGTTTTTTGTGGTATATATAATGAACATGTATTTATTTTATAATTATTATCATGTAAATTATTATATATACATATCCATAAAAATTTTATCTACATTATGGGGATTATTATTGAAAAGTTATCAACGTGGTAATGGTTTTACATTACAGTCTCATTATTTATCGGGATTATATATGATTTTGATTTTGATGATGAAATATCCTAGTATATATCTAAAAAACATCATGATGTTTTTTATCATATGGTTATATAATTAGAATACATCTTTTCGATTCATTTCATCTCTATATGAACTAAAAAATCCAAAACATTTTTTTTAATGAAAGCCAACATTATTTCTCTCGTCAGTTAAAAACCATTTTTCTTCTATGTACATTTTTCTTAAAACAATAAATATTATTTAAATTTTAATATATGATTATTTAATGTAATTTTTACCATTTTATAACATTTTGAAAAAGTAAAATGAATCTTCATTTCATTTTCCAAACAAAGAACTTTTGGCTTTTACAAAAAATCTGAAAGGAATCTTTGTTTTAACATGTATGATATAAAAAAATCTATCTATATAAACACTTAATATTTTAAATATTCATTTATAAATTTAAAAGTTTGTTTTCAAATTAATTTATTTTCACAATTTTTTGAACATTTAAATTTTAAATGTTATTTTCAATGAGTATATGTTATTTTCCTAAAAAATGATTAGAGTTATCACTAAAACTAATTTTTATCTCAGATTAAATACTTTGATGTTACATAAGATTTTATTTTTATATGATCCATTAATACCATCCTTATTCTTTATACATGTTTCTTATGACTATAATGATAATTTTTCCTTGAATACCATTCTATTTTGATCTGATTTCTACAATGTAATGATGATATGTTTATGAAACTACTTTCCTTTCTACTGTATATGCTATGATGAAATTTTTAGGAAACATTTTTATTTACTTTTTTTATATTATTAATTATTTATGAAAGCTGTTTATTTTCATGGTTATTGATATGTTATTTTTTATGATATTATAACCCAAATATGTGTGGTTTTAATTATTTGATGGTCGTTATTTTATAACAATGAATTTGTGGGTCTTATATCTCAATCTAATTTTCTGGGTCAAGATAAACTCCTTATGTGATAAATAGTTCTATAATGGGTAGATAAACCAATTCAGTATGGGCTTGTGTCTAATATTATTTTCATGGGAGTCAATTGTGACTACTAATATGGTTTCTGATGTAAACCCAATAAACTATAATTGAATTGTGGGTTAAACTTTCTTATTATTATGGCTTGGGGAGTGAACTCATTCCACTATGATAGTCATAGAAATAATTCTTGACGACTAAAGAAATGATTTTATATGCTTATGTGTATGCCAAAAATCATTGTATTATGAAAATATAAAATTTTAATGGATCATTTTCATTATTTATTTTATTATTCATGTCATATAAACTACCAAAATTTATTTCATGACTCACATTTATCAACTATGATATGTCGGATATGTTTTCTAAATGTTGTTATCGAGTTATCATGCCCTTATGCACAGGTTTTATTGATATCTCCCTTATTTACCCTTATTGGGAATATAATATTAACCTTTATTATGTTTCCATTCACCAGTTTATGTATAAATTTTTTATGTATTACACATATAAGAAGGGTTTTAGTTATGAAAACTTGTTGGTAGATGATATAGTTCACTTTGGAACTATTTATTTATGTATCAATGTTACAAATGGAAATCGACCTAAATGATTCATGAATGGATATTTATTTTTATTTAGTTAATATTAATATATTAATATATAACATTTATGTTTGAAAATATTATGTCTCTATAATTAACCTGTAGTATTTATTTACTTCATCAATTAGGTTAATGTCAGTCATTTTGATGATATTCAGTACATATGTCCAAAATGACTTCGGAATGTTTACAATGGTAAAATAAATCACCATTCATTTATATTTAGAATAAGAATAAGGAAATAAATTTCATATTTATATATCTATTAAAATTTTAAGTCCAATTATAATATACGGTTATGAAAAAAGAACTACTTTACAATCATGGAGACGGTAGGTCATACGTATGCATGAGTAACATTTCCATTTTTAAATGATCATAATGGAAAGAGGATACTTTTTATTTTATCATTCCATATTGATAAATAATCACAATTATATTAAAATTTATTTAGAAACCCTTTTATATACCATCCATGACATGTTGTGAGAATAAAAATCATATCACTTCGTAGAAGTGGTGTTTCACAGAAACTCATGAACAACATTGTCATAATTATATGCATAGAAATATATAAATATAGATGATATATTAACTTCCAAAAAATATTATAATTCCATGAATATCATATATTTATATAAACACATTAATTCCATCATCATAAATAGCTATGATAGGTGATGACAGAAAATAAATTACATCGGTTTTCAAAGTGGTAGTCTACCGTAGACATAAATAATGGTTTTGTTTCCTATTTGATGGAAGATGAGATAGATGTAGGTAATTATATTAACACTATAACATTTAAATATATTTAAGATAATTATTAAACTATATTATCATGGTTAAATAATATTTTAAGGAGTTGGAAGAATAAATAAAATTAAAATAAATCGTTAAAAATTATACCTCTTCTTCAGACACTGTCTTGGAGATTGTACAAAAACCATTCCGAAGAGAGTTTTGTAATAAAATAATGCCTATATAATGTGTAATATAATTTATATACGTTATTTTTATAGTTATTGTCTGAACCAAATGTCTATTTAAGTGTTGAGGAAGGATGAGAGGTTACCCTTTATAATTGAGAAAGAGTGGTATTATTGTAAATACCAAAAAACTATTCAATAATGGGAAGTCAGTCTGAACACAAGTTCCATAAAAATTGTTAAATATTGTATTATATTGGATATATGGTTTATTAACACCTGAAAAATTAAAAATATACATTCTTTAAATATGTAATTTTATTTACCTCTAAGGTTACTCAATTTTACCATTTCAATTTTCACTTGGGTAAATACTATTTACCTATGTAACTTATCCTTTAAGACTAATAATAAAAAAAATATTTATTATATAAATTGAAACCAATTATACTAAATATGAAATAAAATTTATTAAAAAAAATCCTTTTCTATGGAAAATTAATCTTAACAAAAGGGCATATGACGCGCAAGACCCTTTTTATATCTTAACCATATTAATTAATTTTCTAATAATCATTAATTACCAAAAATTAAGTTGAAATAATTCACATATATAAATTATTATTATTCCTAATACATAATACATTTTATAAAATTCAGTTCATATAATTTTATAACTTTATTTAAAAAAACAACATGTTTTGAAAAACATTTTCCCAAAAAATCATTTTTCATGCATATGCTCATATTACCTTAATTATATGACTAGTAATCAACATTATAAGAATTTAAATTCAAATAAATAGATATATAATAAATAAATTTAATTTAAAAGTTTATTTTTATGGATTATTTAATTAATTAAAATTGATAAAATTTATGTACTTAGAAACATTTTGTACAAAAACATGTTTTTAAGAATAAGATGAACATATACCAAAATCAAAAAAATTGAATATTAAAATAAAATTAATTATATTATTATAAATATAATATTTGATATTAACCATTAATTAAAAATTGAAAATATAATTGGACTTTTAAATTTGTATATTTAATTAACAGAATTCATAATATTTGAAAAATCTGTATTTTCACTATTCAATGAAAAAATCAACCTTTTACGAAAGATCCCAAAAGGAATCACTATAAGAAAATTTAGATATTATTAATTAAAAAATAATATTGATTTTTTAAAATAACATATATATATGTTATATACATTAATTCTAATATTTTCTAACAAAAATCCATAAAACCCATTTTAAAAAATGTATTTTTTGAAGAATAAAATGTCTATATTTTAAATTGATGACTTATTTTCTAGGAAGTTATCAACACATTTAAATTGGTTATTAAATTTATATATGTTTCATATATTGGTTAATACTATTAATACTTACTAATTTGACACATAGATTAGAACGGTAATGTCTAAATAATAGTACATCATGTCTCGATTATGCTCTGTGTTGTATATTGTATATGCCATCGAACATAATTTAATTTTAAAAAAAATGGGGGAAAAATTATTCCACCTTTTACTATATTTCATCATCTCAATTTGAAAATGATCTTGGTAAATCAAAAGTTTTTCCCCTGAATTTTCCATTGATGAAATTCCTTATTGTAAAAATGGTTAATAAACATTCCTCTAGATAAAAGTGAAAGTGAAGTGTGATGGGTATTTTGAAAAAAAATAACTAGGTTTATATGTAGGAAACCATTACTTGGAAGTAAAAATATATACTTGAAATAAAATAATAATTCCCAAATAATTATAGTGAGTTTCATAAATCATTGGTCAAAAGAATGTGAGTGATATTGAGAAAGTTAATGACTATAATACAATACATATAGGATGGGTTGAAATCCCATTAATTTGTACGAAATGATTTTAATAGGATAATTTTCATTCTATATCCTTTTACAAGAGTTCAGTAGTTCCTTTACAATCTAAACTAAGAACATACTGAATGTATACTTTATTGACAAGTATAATTCCATCTTTTAATCGATGTATTCCACAATCTCAACTCTTGCACCAAGAGATAAGTATTCAATATTCAAAAAAATATTTTAAATTCACTAAAACTAACTTATAAAAGTTCCTATAATTCAAAAAAATGATATCATTTTATTCCTCCTTTTTTAGAGATTAACCAAAACTAAATTGGTTATTACACGGCAAGATAATTACAAAAATGAATAAACCTTCTACATTATTATCTAAATCCTAAAAAATTAATACAAATATTCAAATTATCTAATTTAATGAATAATTAATAATAAAATTCTTTAAATTATTTCTAAATAATGTTAAAACCTAAAGATTTGAAATATTTGATCATATATTCTCCCACGATAAATTTAACATTTCTCTTCAGTTAAAATCAATCACTCATAAAGTCTAATACCAAAATGTTCATGACCTAATAATAAAGGATAATAATTTATATAAATAAACTAAATCACTTTTAATCCACTCTAAAATCATATATTCTTCCAAGAATAAACAGAATCCTTAGATGCTTCATGATTTTCAAAACCAAAACACCATTGATAAAAATAATTCTATAATATAATTCTCAAACACCATATATAAATACTCTCACCTCAATGATTGGTATATAATAGGACCTTCATAATATAATATATGACCTTTATAAGGCAGAATTCACATTGATAATGACCATGTTCTCCACATTTATGACAGAATGCTATAAATGGATCGCTAGGATGAGATTTATTTCTCTCAATTGAACTCCTCATTTTTCCAATGAAATTCATTTATATATGGCCTTCCTTTGCACACATGAAACATTTTTTATTCATCTGATACAATCTCTTGGGGTGTCTCTTCCCACATTTCTGACATGAAGGAAACTAATCCTTTATTCCTCTATGGACTCCTCCGCCCGAGCCCTTAATAGAAAACATCCTTCTCTTATTTAGTGAGTCAAAGATTTTGTTTACATTATGGGTTTCTAATCATATATCCTGATAACATATTATGAATAATCCCAAAATCTTTAACTTTTTCCATCATATCTTTGTTTCATAGAATAAACTAATTATCTATGAAATTTAGCTTTAACATCATTCCTCTAAGATCCAACAATTCACTAAAACCAAAAAACATTATCTAAGAAATAAAAATAATAATCATGAACAACTATTTTTAGGATTTTTAAATCATGAAACCATATTTTAGATATATGATACCTTATGTTTAATCAAGGAAATCTATGATTATAAATTAATCATGTTCTTCATGATGGCTCAAGAAGAGTTTTGGAATTTTTAATGGATATCCTCTTAGAGTGTCAAACGAGGTGTGTAGCAAGGACCAGTCTCGTACACCAAGTGAAAAAATCATTAAATCCCAATGAACCCCTTTCAGAATTATTACCCATATGTACAACTATTAAAAATCCACATACACATATAGTATCCAAATAGGGATGTAATTTCTTAAAACCACTCCCTCTATCAATCTCCATAATTCCAAGATAATTCCAATATATAGAATTATAATCAGGTTTATAAGTAAATTAATATAGTCATAATACCCAAAAATTAATAGAACATTCTCTAACACCAACTATAGTGATCCAAGATATTAAAAAATATTATTACATGATTTTTAATATAAACAACTGTTAATTAAAACTAAGATATTCTAAGCCATAATGTCTTCGGAAAACATGGTATGTAAAACCTCAAAAGAAACTAAAGAATAAAAATTTTATTTTTATTATCCTTAGTGAGTCATAATTCTCTTCTAGATTTGGAAAATAATGATAATACCTTGGGGAATATATGAAACAAATGGGTGGGATAAAATTTCTTGTATGAGAATAATCGTGGTAAAGAAACATAATGTGTGAGTCAAAGGTATAACATGATATCATAAAAGAGAAGTATCACGAGTAATCACAAAGAAGAATAAGATTAGTAAAATGGTATCATAATATCATATAAAAATAGGAAATATTTTAGCAACAGATATCATTACCTAAACATGTGTCAAGGTTTTCTTCATAGACATTATCACAAGGTGGACAATGTCCCATAATAGATTAGGATTAATCAAAAATAAAATACCTAATATCTAATGTAACAAAAAATATTACCCAATACATTATAGTAACATCTATGAAATCCTATAATAACATGTATGTTCTTATGTGTTTCAATAAATGGAAATAAATCATAATAAAAAAAAATTACAAATGAAAATAAATCAGTTTTATAATCATTCCTCATATTGTAATAAATGTAGATTTCACAAAACATATATTCGATAAATAATCTAAAAGAATGTATTGCCCAATAAAAATAATGGTGAATGAGCTCGGTATATATATAAGATACTTTTATTCAGAATTATTACGCAATATATAACATCGTATTTTTTCGTCGTTGAAAAAAATTTCTTTAAAATATCCCATGGAATGTTTTTGAATAAAGTTCCATTTTTAAATTGATATCACTTATTTATATTTAAAAATAATAAAAAATATTATATAATATAAATTATTTTAAAATAAACATGAAATTCTTTAAATTAATATTAAAGCATTTATTGTTCATGATTAAAAGAAATTTTTATTCATTTCGAGTTAAAAGAAAACATTCCTTTCACACTTTTGTAAAAATTTCAAAAAGTACCTAGTTCAAAAAATGGTAAAAAAATTATTTTTAAACCTTTTTGTGATAAATATAAAACATGGGAAAATTTTATTTAATACATCATTATAAAATTGAATAAAATTTATTTTTATTATTTTTATTTAAAATATAGACATGGAAGAGAAAGATTACAAATCAAAAAGAAGACAATGATTGGTATTACTCACAAAAAAACTTCCCTAATGTATCTTTATTCAATAAGGGAGGGAATGGAAACAAAACATGTAAAAAACATTAATGATTTGAGGATTTTAAATTATATGTGGTTTATGAAAAATGTAAAACACATTAATTATTAGAGGATAGTAAAATATATGTGGTTTATGAAAATAATTGTTAATTATTTCCCCCAAAATATCATTGATCATAAATAATATAAAAAATAAGATTGTAACATAAATCCTTTTACCACTTTGGTAAAATTCGAATCAAACCCCCTTGGATAAAGTTAAATTAATTTTAACTTACAATACCATGAATTATTAAGGTTTCATGATATAATATGTTAAATGGGATTCATATACACCATATAAAATAAATTATCTTCATAACATTAAAATATAACTCAGTAAAGGGAAATTGTGAAAAAATCATTTATAATGATCATAACAATAATGCAAGAATTAATCCATGAAATGATAATTTCTATCAAGTGTATAATTTCCCAAGGAAAATTGGGAAAAATTGAAATTCATATCACACATAATGATGTATTTATTCAGATAATTAAGTAGAGGTATAACCCAATGAAATTGAAATTTAGTTAAGAACGCACTTACTTAGAGTTCGAATCATCATGAACATCCTTTATATTTATGAATAATAAAAATATAGAAATTATTTAAATATGTAATAATTTTGTTCAATTTGATTATTTATTTTATTTTATTTATTAAACTTATTTTTATTTACATAATCAATTATTTTAATGTTATATTTTTTTGATGATATTCTGTTAATATGTCAAAAATAACATGGGTGTGTTAATTAATGTAAAATAAGTACTTAATAAATCATATCTAGAATAATATTAATGAAATAAACATAATTTTTTTACATAAATTTTACTTTCAAATCCAACCATATAATATGGTTATCTAAAATGTACTAATTCATAATCATTGAGACGGTAGGTCACACATACGCATTAGTGACATTTCCATTATTCAGAATTGTTGTTGAAAGTATTTTTTTCCTTCCATAATGATAATTATATAATAAATATTATATAATTACTTTAAATAAACTTAAATATACCATCCATTTGATTTAGTTAAGACACATGAATAACATCACATCATGATGGTGGTAATCCATACGTACACACAAACAACGTTATCATTTTTATATAAAGGGAAATGATAGAAAATATATGATATATTACTCAACCATAATAATAAATATTTCATGAATATCATATATATATATATATTATATACAGCATCATAAATGTTCATGACATGCAATGATGGAAACATATTACATCGGCTCGGAAGACGGTAGTCTTCAACACACATGAATGATGGTTTTGTTACCCATTTGGTTGATGAAAAGATGGATCTAGGATATTCCATTGGCATGATAAAATTTCAAATTAAGGTATATAATTAATCTATTATATTATCATGTTCTAATTATATTTTATGGATTTGGATAAATAAATCAATGACAACACGTGATTAAGTAGTATACCTCTTCTTCAGACATGCTCCTTGGGTTTGGTCTAAAATCATTACTTGGAGGGGTTTTAATTAAAATAACTTACTATAGTATATGGTAAGATAAATATTTAATGGATTTGGTCATGTATTTTATTATTCAAAGGTCTATTGGTGTGTGAATGAAGGAGGGAGAAGGTTCCCTTTTTTATGTGAGACAGAGCTGTATTGTTTTTAAATACCCAAAAAGATTGAATATTGGGACACCAATCTAATGAAAAGTTCCTAAAAAATTGATAAATAATTTATTATAGGGAATAAATGTGTTATCCATACCTAATCCTTTAAAAGCATGTTTTGAAAATGTTATTCCTTTTAACTCTATGGTTTCCCACTTTAACCATTTTAGTATTCACCATGATAACAAGTTTTTACATAGGTAATTTTTCCTCTAAGACTACAAAAATAAGACTTAGTAGATATCTTAGACCAAATTATTCTAAATATAAAATACAATTTATCAAATAAAAAACCTATGTGTGTGGAAAATTAATTTTTTCTTAAGATGATGTAATGAAAATTACCCCATTTTAACCATAACCATATTAAATAATTTTTAACTAACCATATGAACAAAACTTTAATTGTAATTATTAGATGATATTAATTATTCTCATTAAAAAAAAATCAATCCATTTTATCAAATTTAATTCACATAAGTGGTGTTGTTTTATTTTGAAACAAACCCTCTAAGCGTGTTGAAATTTCTTTTTTCAAGAAATTCATTTTTTGAGAAAAATATGATATTACATTAACTATAAAGTTAGTAAAAATAAATATATTAATTTTAATTCATATAAATGATATATAATATATAAATTTAATTTTAATATTTATTTGTTATGTATTATTTTAATTAATTAGAAGGGATAAACACTATTCACATAAAAACAGTTTGCATATAACTGTATTGTTAAGCCTAAAAAAAATTATATCAAATTTATAAAAAGATCATATTAAAAAGTAATTAATTAGATTATTATAAATTTAATATTTTATATAGGACTTTAATAAAAAATTTAAAATATAATCAGACTTATAAATAACTTTATTTAATGAAAATAAATGACATTATGTAAAACATTTGGTAGTATCAACTATTCACTAAAAAAATTCTATCATTTCAAAAAAAATATTCTAAAAGTTTATTAAATTAATTATAATATTTTCTAACGAAAATAAATAAAAATTATTTTTAACGAAATCATATTTTTTGAAAAATTAAGGTAAATTCATTCAAAATTAAGTTCTTATTTCATATGAATTTAAAATTAAATTTATATCAATTAAGAACATTATATATATTTCATGAAGTAGTTAATATTATTCATACCGACTGATTTAATGACAATATTATAATGGTTGTGTTTAAATATTAATATTTCATTGTGTGTTAAGGCTCGCAGTTGCATATCATTTAAGCTATTAAACATAGTTTTTTTAAAATAATTCGTTGTTAGTAGAAGGATAGATGTAATGAAATGATTACATATGATGACACAATTTAGACTCAAATAAGTATATAGTGCTTGTACTCTATGAAGATTCAAGTGATCTAGTACACATTTTTTACCACTATTGGCGATCTCTCAAGGAGAGAATAAATCATATATAATGACATCACATACCTTAAAGAGATGTTATAATATTAACTCAGTCTTCAAATGTTTTGCTTAATTTCTCATCATTGACTTCTTATTGTTATTTTCTAACTATTGTCTTTTATCTATTCAATATTATTATCTATGTTATAAAATTGGCTTATGAATTTCCTATAAAAATGAATTTCATATTTTGGGGAAATATTTGACAAATTATTAATTCAATATCTGAGGGTTGTGACTTCTAATATATAAATTAAATTTTTATGTTTGTGACACATTGATTCATAAGTTAATTAATTTCGTTTGGGACTCCAATATTCTAAAAGACAGGATATGTTAGAGTTTCCTCTAAAAGTTTTTATGGGTTTTTACTCCCCATAAAACAATTTATGTGTATTTATACTGATGCATCCACTATAAAAGGTTCAGATTGAATCAGGTTATCATTCCCCTAAAAAATCAGGTAGTGAAACTGAATCTATCTCTATGTAGGGATGTGAAAATGTGAACCAATCCACAATAAAAATTCTATATGATATCATTCATTTTTTACACTACTTTACCACCATAAAAGGTTATAAGGTATATCCTCCCCAGACATACTTCCGTCCTTTCCAACTTAATAATATATTATACCACATGTCGACATCTCCATTCTATACTTCACATTCTTCTCTACAATAATTTTTTTCAGAGTTCCAATTGTCTTCCATATTCTATATCTCTTTATTAAATTGGATGCCACATTTATAAGTTATTGAATCTTTATTGATTTAGATAAATATAGTTAATATAAGGAATAATTATCTAGAATGATTGCTATATGTCCTTTTAATTATTTCAAATGATGAAATGAATTTTCTTAAATTCTCATCTCTATAAATTTCATTCATTCAAAAATTCTATATTCTTAGTTAAATGAGTTTTTTCCCAATATATCTTGGCTACATGACAAAAAATATTTCCTATAATGATATTAAATTTTTTTAAATTTACCATATGTGGGAACCGTTAATTTTCATGTCATTGCAATCCATTCATCCCAAAAAATTTAAAACCATAAAGACCACTTATAGAACTAGTTTTCCTTTTTATTTAATATTACATAATAAATTAAACATAACCATAAATATTACATGATCAATGTAATTTACCAATTTCATTAACTGTATCTATATGTGGTATGAACTGAAAAAAATAAACATGTATATTACATAATTTGAGATGAATTTTAAATACATATGAAAATAATTCAATCCCCAATACCTAAAGTTTCATTTTATTATAATATTATATATATGATCAATTTATTTTACAAAATATTATTAAAAAAATGAAAAAATAATCTTCATACATGGTACCCTTATAGACATATACTTTTTAAAAACATATTTCATAACATGGGAAAAATGAAACAAAATAATGTGTGGGATCAGATGCACAGTAAGGGTAAACATGGGAGATAACAATAAAAGATCATCAGTTAGCATAATATGTGATTAAAGGAATGAGAAAAAAATTTAGGTATATGATATTAATTTATGAAAATCATAACCAATAATCATATATTATAAATCATGAGTGGTGACGTGAGTATTTGGAATAACATAAGAGATTAGTTATGAGAGTGTATTAAGTTGACTGAGAAGTCAATAATTGTGATCCATGATAACATAACACATATGTTGGAATATGGTATATAAGTGTGGCATGTAAAAAAATAATATAAAATAATTTCCTTCGATAAGTCTCATTTCAATAACCATCATCGCATTGTGGATAAATAATTCAATTGAAATTGAACTAAGAAAACCCCTTACCTCAGACTTTCGCTTGGTCAGACACAATCTAAGATTCCATTTAGTAAATTTTGATTTATTTAAATTTATATAAGGGAACTTTTTATATATATATATAACTAAATACCAGTCACATATTATTTGTAATTACCCACTAAGTAATAATTCTTTATTAAAATTAATATTTTGGTGTTAACTATTCTTTTTTCTATAGATGTTCTGATTCATTAGTTCTAGTATTTGAACCAAATTTTTGTTTTCATCATCAGTATAATTTCCATGATGTTGTAAAGTATGGATTTTATATAGTTCTAGAGTCCCATGTTCATTTCATATAACTTATGGTGATTTTTTTAATAGAAATCATAAAATATCATTTTTTATAAATTTTGATTGCATAAAATGTATTAGTTTTTTAGTGAACAAAAATATGCATGTAAAAGTTTAACAATCATTAAAAAATCTTATATTAGTAAATTTTACATAATATCACCATTATCATATATTATTTAATCATTCATAACATAGCCATCAAAACATCCTTCTTTTAGGTTGAAAAAATGACAAAAATAAGATCATGTTATCATGAATGAATTAGTAAAAAGAATCTATTTAATATTGATAAAATCACTTTTACAGAATATTAATGATTTCCAAAAAATATGATTAATTTTTGAAATTATATATATTAATATATAGAAGAAGAATATATAGAATAAAATTCATTAAAAATATATCTAATACGTTGCGAGATTGAATCTTCTTTTCAATAACCTCATGTAAAAGAGAGGTTATTGACTTCTTTGTGGATCAATAATGCAATGATATGATAGAATATTGTAAGAGATATAATTTATCAATTTATTACATATAAATACAATGGAATGGTTTGGTTTTAGTAGGGGAGAATAGAGGTCCATTTATAAGTGATAAGGGTGGTGCTTCTGAAAATTCTCTCAACAATAAAACAAAAATATTCTATTATTAATGGAAAGTGGCCCAAAATTAGTCAAATTTTAAATATAAGATTGTTTAGTCCATAATAAACTCATATAATTAATTTTTTTTCTATTATCATCAACATTATCTCATAGTTTTAAAATGTTTACATTATTTCCACCTTCACCAGGGTGACTAACGTTTACCAGAATAACTTTTTTAATTAAAATTAAATTGAACAAATATAAAAATTTGAATATTTTGATTCCAAATTAGAACTTAATTTTATAAATTATTATATCTATAGTTGATAAACATTATTTTCAATATCAGAGCCCAAAACGGTAAACCATATTTTTTTTAAAAATGGGACTTTATGCATAAAAATGAATTTACTCAAATTTATTTGCATATAATATTTATTAAATAAACATTTGTTTATCTATTTTTTTATATTAAACAAATATTTACTTAAAATAATTCATTTTAAGTGATTAATTTTATTTAGTATGATATAAATATATTGTGCACATAAAAATAGTTTTATCAATAAAATATATCTCTTTACCATCGATTGATTTCATCTACAATTCTATCCAAATGATAATAAATGTATGACTAATGATTCATTTATTTATATATATGTATAATACATTTCAATAAATTTATTACTCTAAATAATGGAGATTTATCTTAAAAATAATTTATCTGAACAAAGAATTTCTATTTATTCAGTAACATTTAAATTAGAATTCATTATATTGAATAAATTATCTCATGGATGTAAAAAATGAATAAATATTACTTGAATTTATCAATATATTTAGTTAATATAATTTCTATAAAATTATATATTTAAAAAATATATAATTCATAAAAAAAATTTCTTCAATATTAATAATGTTTCTAATGTCATTTAGATTATTTTAATTCTAAAAGAATCATTTATTATTGTAATTATGTTTTTTCTAGATATCATGTAATGTTTTAATATTTCATTTTATAATAAATTATTTTATTTAGTTTGGTGTTTCTTTCATAATAAGCTATCAGAAAAGTTGAATTTATTTCAATGGGAAACACATACTCAAATTATGGTGTGTTAAATTCTACACCAATAAAATATTTTTTTACATTAAAATTACTTTAATTTAATGAAAAATGGATATTACTCTACCTTATTAATTATTAAATATCCTAATTTATTTCATTAAACTTATGATTCCTTCAAATAACCTTCACTATGTGTGTTCCTCTTTCATAGTACATTATCTCAATGATAAATAATTTCTACTAGTTTCTCCTCATAAGAAATATTATGATCCAATTTTATAACATTTTAGTTCAGTACATGTAAGGGTTAAGGTATAAAATACCTCTAAAGTGATGCATGGAACACATCGTGCACATAGAAGAGGTTTTGTTAGATGTTTAAGATGATAATTTTTCACTCTCATATGATCAATGATTTAAAAGGTTCGATATACCTAGGTTGTAAAATTCCATTCTTTTTAAATCATATAAACTTATTCAAAGGAGATATTCTATATAATACTGATTCTCTAACATTAAACTCAAAATCTCATCAATGATTATTGACGAAGATTTACAATCATAGTTTTGAGTTTTAATGTTACTGTAGATGGTTTAAATATTCTCTGAAATATCTTGAGAATTATTGAGTCGCAACAGCTTATTCTCTCCAACTTTATCCCATGTTGTTTGAGTTCTAAAACTCTTCCAATACAAACCCCCGTATAGAGAAATCAAAATTATAGAGTAAAAACTATTCTACTCTTAGAGATCTATTAAGGGAAAGTGATAATTATAACATCCTTTTTCATTCATTAAATAGGATATTATAATTTAGTATAGGACTGAAATATTCCCCTTAGAATGGACATTTTCTTAAGAATGACATGTTGTATTAAATCTCAAATCTAGTTCTAATGAATACTAAATAATTCCAAATGAATTCCAGGTAATCCCCTTATCATTATCAGATACAATTGAAACTTGTACTTTGTGTAGTATTTACAACTCATTAATGTGTATCATTGATAGTTGTTCAAGTAAGAAATCATCTCTAATAGAAATTAAATGTGAAAACATTGAAAGGATATAAAAAATAACCTAAATGTAATTATGGATTTTAGATGAATTGGGTATTATTTTGACCAAATCCATTATGATTTTTTCCCATTTCCATACTGGTATGGATAATAGTAATACCACCCCATGTTTTTATGTCTATCCTTAACTATTTGGACTACTAAACAAAGAGATAAACACTCCACAATATCCCTTCTCATGGTTCCCCACCAAAATTGATTCTTGTGATATCTATATGTTTTTTTTCAATGGGGATGGTTAAAGAATAATGATCTATGGGTTTCAACCAATATCCCCTTCTTTAATTCTCTTATTGATATAAAAAATATTTTTTTTGGAAACTAGTCACTCCATTATGGTAAATATTGAAAAATAGAATATTATTTACCATCCTTTATAGATCTATATCTTATTTTTAAACATTTTTTTATCCATGAAAGGATGAATGGTTTTGCCGAAATCTTCAAATGATAGGATTATCCACTTTTCTTAAGATTTAAAATTAACTCCTATACAAATACATGAGTATTATACTTTTTTCAACACTCATTATAGAGAACGTAGAATGTCCATTTATACATAGATTATAATCCACCATGTTTTCCATCCTAAGGTGGTAATAAATTGAGAAATCATAATCCTAGATCAAATCTATCCATATACTTGGGAACACATTCACATACATCTATGTGAATATATTATTTATGATTTTATGATTATTATATATATATATATATATCTCAAATTTCACTATAAAAATAATGAATTGATCGTTTATGAATCAATTACAGTTTCTAGCACCAAATCATGAGTTGGAAAATTTTTCTCCTAAACATTCATTTGATAAGACAAATATTCTACCACCATCTCATTTTACACGAGGAAACATCCCAATACTTTCATTGATACATAACTAGATATAAAAAACCATTATCGAATACTTATTAATGAGTGTATAAGTTATGTGATCAACATTATTTTAAGATCCTTGAAACATTCTTCACATTCACTTGTCTAATGGAAATTTTCTCTCTTCTGATTTAACATGGTTGATAGATTATGTATCCATGACACAAAGAATTGAAATTTCTAGCAATTATATTAAATCTATATATCTCAATCATAGTGGCTAGTTTAATCCATTATTTAATATTATTGTTTTTCAAAAAATTCCAATGATATACCCCGAGTTTTTATTACATGACCCAATAATGATACTTTCTTTAGCTAGAATTCACACATAATAAATTTAGAATACAATTTTCCCTTCCTAAAGGTATTTAAAAAAATTCTCAAATGATTTTTATTGTGTATTTTTCTATTATAATATCTAATAACATTATCTATAAAGACTATAGAAAAATTATAGAGTTGATATCTAAAAAATATAATCATTATTTACAGGAATATCAAAATTGGATTTGAATGTCCAAATGGAATTATTAAAGAATCAAAGTGTCCATATGTCACATGGAAGGTTTTATTGTGTATATAATCATTTTGAACCTTAATTGATAATATCCAAATTCTTGTATAATACTTTATAAGTTTTTATCCTCTCATATATGATCAAAAAAATAATCAATATAGGGTATATGATACTTTTTTTTATCATGATTTCATTAATTTCATGATAATAAATACAGTGACATGTTTACCGGTATTTTTTCTTAACAAAAAAAAGTGATCCCCATTGTGATGAACTAAGGAATATTAATACCTTATATAGATTTTCATAGAGTTTCTTCTTTAATTCATATTTCTAAATGATATCCATTTTAAAAGGATTCAATAAAATTGACATAGAACCATGTATGAATATCATTGAAAACATAACATTATAATTCAATTAAAGACTAAGAAACTCTTAAGGAACTATATCATCACACTCCAACAAAATAGAAATTTATTCTATGTTGGGTTTCTTCACAAAATTGTGAGCTATATACCTCTAATGAATAGGTATTAAAACACAAATAATGGATATAATTTTCGTTAAGAGAACATGGTCATCCACATGATAAATAAAGATCATAACTTAATTTTTAATATGAAATGTAACTTACTTACCTAAACAATTGATATGAAATCTATAAAAAAGAGATAATCAATGCCCAAAATTACATTGAATTTAACTATAGGGAGAGTAATAATATTATTAGGAATCGTATTCACACAAATGTTTATCAAAGAAGAGTTATGTACTTGGGATTTATGTATAATACCAATAATTTTTTACTCATAATTATATATATAATCATTGAAGTTGTGATGTGATAAACTTAGAAAATTCACCAAATATATTAAAGTCTTTATAAAAATAATTGTATAATACATTAACAGTTATTTAATGTATTGTAAGTGTACCTCTCATTATTTTGTTCTTTTAACCCACTTCAGTAGTTGTGGTTTTATAAGAATTCCATTTACCCCTTTTATTATGAGGTTCCTAGTATTGATTGTTTTCATTAACCCAAGGATTTTTTAACTTATATTTATAATGTTCATACTCATTTAAATTGGGAAAATAAACCATGGGAGGTGAATTTTATTTTGATTTTTATCCAATAATTTTATTAGATAACATTTTCATATCTATTCATAATTTTTTATGGCTTTTGTTTTAATAATTTAATCATTTACCTATACCCCTAAGGAAAATTTTCATATGATTATTTTCACTTTTTCTACTTGAATGAATATATATATTATTTATTCTAAGGTTTTTATTACTAAAATTCTCTCAAATATCCATTTTTCTCTTTATCTCCCCAAACAAATAATTATAATGGGAGAGTTAAAGCTTTATTCCAACTTTGAGTCCTCGTTGAATCATTTCCTCATAGATTCCACACTCTTTTATATCCAATTCCTTTTGAAGATGTGTATTAAATAAACTAAAGAACCAATAAATTTTTTATTCCAGGTAAATGATAAAAATCAGATTTGTAGCATGAAAGTATTATAAGGTTTTTATCATAAGTAGTACAAAAATTAATCATATTTATGTTTTAAAATTAGGAATTTACTCTCCATTTTATTTTAGAGAGTTTAAGGAAAATACTTATAAAAAAATACCATTATAAACTCCTCTAATTTCATGGAGTCCATTTATTCATCTTTCCTTATATTCTTGATAAGATTATATGATTTATCAAGTTCTTCTTCTAAATGATACAAGGATAACACAACATTTTCATGATCTAAGAATTGGAAAATGGAAAATGAATTTTCCTCCGTAATAATTATTTCTCGGTAATTAGTGGATTGTAATACTAACTAAATTTATTTTGATGTTAATGTATAAAAAAATGAATGATGTGTTTCTCATTCCATTGTTCATTTATAGTTTTGGCATGATTCATTTTAATATTCATATATGGAGATAATTGGGTGATCCTAACCATAATATTTCTCATTCTAACTCTCATGACATTTGGTTTCCCATAATAATGGTGATTACATTTGTCATGAAATTTATTGTTAACATGATTACTCTAATTCCCATCCATTAATATACTCCATAATGGTTAGTGTGATTATCAAGCATTAATAATTAGAGTGACCAATGATAATGTAACACCCCTAAATTTTTTATAATTTTTTATTTAAAATAAAAGTAGATATATAAGAATACAAATTGAATAAAATGTTTGATTAAAATTTTATTGATACACTGAATCTATTACATCATTACTATATAATATATAATTTAACAAACTATCTATTAGAGAGAGTTAAAAACCAGACCACCTCTGATTAATAAAATATGTCTAAAAGTATAATAGAAAAATCTTGAATCCACTATGGTTATAAAATCTCTTGTATAGAAGATAGAAAAAATGATAACAGTGAGAGGGAAGTATATAAACATGTTAAAAGAAATATATAGGAATATTTGATAGACTTTGACCAAACTTTTCACTCAAAAGGTATCGATATTTATAGTAACTTCTTTTGACCATTATAAAAAAATGTTTCCTTTAAAATTTTATTTTAAAGGTGATAGTGACAATGAGGTATCCATTGATATGTTTAGCTAAGTTAGGATGAAATAAAATAACAGGATTAAAATAATTTGTTATTAATGGTTATAATTTATTATCACAATGTTTATATGTAAAGTGATAAAACATTGTTTTGAGATATAATTGATTAATGTATACATTTTAATAATCCAGGTTTTTTTGGAAAATGAAAATTATTATAAATGAAATTTTTTTAAAATAAATATTTTTAATCAAATTAAAAAAAATTGTATTTGATTTTTTTTAAAATTATATATATAATACATTGTATAGTTTTAAATATCTAACAATCAAATTAGACATCTGAAGAAGGATTAGATTTGGGACAAACTAGAACAATTGGGGGAACCTATTGGAGTCAACCCCATGTGGGAGGAATCAACCTAAGCTATTTCTAAGAATCATGGTTGCTCATATGTGGTGAATAGCTTCTACAACGAGTGATAGATTTTATGTATAGGTCCCCAAGATAAAGAATTGGTTGGGATAGATGCTCACATGACCCATTTGTATAGACCATATACTGTGTACATGTGGTTTCTGGGATCTTTTGTAAAGATTTTCCTTATAACGAGTCATTGAAACCCTTTTAGTTTTGATGAGGTACAAGATATAAAATATCTGCTTGCAATCTTGGTCATGCATTTGAGATCAGGCTCATCTGTTCCATCTGCTTCATCTCTCTTTTTATTTCTCTCCAATGTTCATATCCCTCATATATACGAGCTAGTAAACATTGATGCGACCCTGTTTCTTCTCCTCCATTGATATCATCACCCTCAATCAAACTACTTACAAATGATATAAATTCTTAACCAAAAAATGAATCAATATCATTAATTGTGATATTAAAAAATAACATGAAGATTATAAATTTAAGAGTATTGGATTCTTATTTTTTGTTTAACCAATCGGCAGTGATTTGTTCAAATATAAATATTTATATATATTCATTTTCACCACATGATTTTTGGGATCTTTCTTGATTTAGATCCTTAAAACACAATTTGTTGGCATCTTCATTTTTATTTATGACTTCTTAGGATTAAAATGTGCATTGATGGATAATATTATATTTATATATATATATATTATATATGACAATAAAACCAATAATTATTTTAATTACCATAAATCTATTATAAATTTGGATGTAACCCACTTGTTATAAAAATATAATGATCTACTCTTTCTCCCTCGAATGAACAGTGAAAACCAAATATCAGCAGTCTATTTTTCTTATTCATTGAAATTTTGATGTAAGGGAATTATTTCATTTTAAAAATTATTCTATTATTTTTTTTATCCATAAGGGTTTTCAAAATTAATTCATGAATTTTTTCAGAAGTTTTATCTCAATACAGTTGTGTTTTTCTTTGAAAACCTGTTATTTAGGGAATTATTTTTCTATGATTTCAAATAAACCATTATAGTTTCAATATTATATCATGGATTTATATTTTTGAAATATGGCATAAAACAATAACAATTATTTTTCTTGTTATTATTTAGCCTATAATTCTAATGGATATTCAATTTTTTTAATATTTATAATAAATAAAAAATATTATCTGAAGATATAATTTTATGATTATTATTTATATTATGTTTTAAATATTAAAGGATATAATTTTATGTGTGAAAAGTTCATGTACATTCATGGATTTCATTATTTATATAAGATATGGACATTATTTGTAACATTTTTACATCTCATGAATGTACTAGTTTAGTTTTATGATATTCTATTTAGCATGTTTTGAACTTATGTTCTTAAATTAATTTATTTTTATTAGTGTTTAATGAATGTGTTATTGGGATAATTTTTAGTGTTATGAATTTTTCTAAAAATGGGGTTCTTGTAAAGACATGTGTAATTTTTTAAATAGTAGATTGTATGAAAGTGAAAATATTATATTCGTTTGAAATAAGTTAAGATGATTTTAAAGGTATTTTATGGATTTTGATTAACAAAGGTGGATCATTAAAAAAAATTATATAAAATTTAATCTGGCACTTGGTTATCAGGTAGTGGAATGGGGAATAGGGAGTAAACCCATGGTATCATATGATTTATTCCTACCAAGGATAATTCTTATGACCACATAGTTTTCATAGGTTCTATCAAGTTTCCAAATTATCCATAAAGAAATTAATATTAATTTCAAAATAATCTCAAAGGAGGAATCAAAGTGTTTTCCAAGAATTACTTTTGAAGTTAATTTTTAAAATAATTAATTTTTAATAGTTTTCATATATATCAAATATTGATATTTTATAAAAAGTATTTTTAAATATTTTCTAAATTATTTTTTAAAAAACTATTTTTCACTAGTTTTTAAACCCCTTAATAGGAAATTATTAGCTCATCCAATGTTTTATAAAAAAAATTCACATATATCTTAGAAGTTCAAAGATAGATGACTCCACTTAAGGAGTTAGTGCATACCAAGAAAATTATTTTATCTTATTTTTTCAACATCGATAAACCATAAGTTGTATTATAATTATCTAGAACCTAGTCCAAGAATGTTTCTGGAATATATGATTTATTGTTTATTTTTTCACTTATATTTTATAAAGAAAATATACACATTTGTTTATGCACTGAATCCAAAAGAGGAGGATTGGGATATCAAATTTTATATATCAGATAAATTATCTAGATAATCTTTTAAAATTGTGACACTTTATTAGGTTAAGAATCCATTCAATGTAAAAAAATATTTTATTTTTTAATTTTCATTTGAAAGGAATGAGAACATAAAAAAATATCTTATCCCTGCCAGATGAGTTACATCTTAAAATTGTTGTAAAGTCTAGCATAGTTGAGTTAAAACTTATGAATCCATTTGAATTACCTATATATGTCTTTATAACATATCCACCACATATGAAAAACATTTATTCTATTAAAAATCAGGGTTTGTCAATTATGAACTCTTACAGACACAAAATTCATGCCATGCACAATGATAAAAGTATCTTGTAGGTATTTGTATATTCTTTACCATGTTCAACCAATATGAATCACTGATCAATTTTCTTGAATATAATGCTGGGGGTAACCTCCACAAAACGTCTATGTTTCAAATATTGAGTCTTTTTATATAGAAGATTTAGGGGACAATCAATGATGAATTCAAAATATTTGATGTTGATTAAATCAGATTATATTATATAAATCATGTCCAAACAGACCTTTTGGAGTTTGATACCAAATATACTTCTATAAGAACTACGTCCTGATGATTACATCAATACAACCCCACTTTAACAAGTTGCATGTAGGAAAAATAAGAATTAAAATTTTAAGCTACCTTGACCATCAATCTCTTTGAAAGAAATCCTTATTTCTGTGAAAATCTCCATTAGATACCATAGAGACCATGGTAAATGAATTTAAGACTTGATTTTGAAGGGAGTATTCATGAATGAATTTTGAGGGAACAATTTAGTTAGGGGGTATGTAACAACCCATAATTTTATGAATTTTTTCATTTAAATAAAATTAATTGATGAAAAATTTGATTTGAAAGAAAATATTGATGAAACTTTTATTGAAATAGAGACTCTATGAAAACAATACCAAAAAAATATAATTTAAAAACTAACTATTAGATCATGTAAGACAACCAGAGAACCTATAATTAAAATTAATATACCAAAACTAAAATCGAAAACTCTAGAATCCACCATGGTTAGAAAATTTCCATCATGGAAGAAAGAAAAATGAAAAAGTGAGGGGAAAATGGGATCCATGTTGGAAGAAAGAAATAAAAAAATTCAATGAATTTTGGCTACATTGTTTACCCCTAAGGTATGGATATTTATAGAAACCTCTTTTGACCCTTATAAAAAATTTAACTATTTGAATTTTATTTAAAAGTTGATAGTTAAAATGAATTATTAATTTATATTTTTAGGTATGTTAATATGAATTAAAATAACAATTTTAAAATAATTTTTAATTGATAATTATAATTTATAATCACAATGATAATATATAATATACTAAAACATTGTTTTGAAATAAAATTTATTAATGTATAAATTTTAATATTTTTGTTTTTTATGAAAATTAAAATGTTCAAAAATCAATACATTTGAAAAAAAAATATTTTCAAACTATTTAATTTTTTTATAAATTTAAATATTAATTTAAAAAATATATAACACTTTCTATAGTTTCTATATTTTTAAAAAGAATATTATCCAACCTTTTAAGGCTTAGAAAGGGGATAACCTCAACCACTATGGGGGAACCTCTATGAGTTGACCCCATGTGGGAGGCTTTTACCAAAGCTATTCCAAAGCCGAAAGGTGGCTCATAATTGGAGTATAGGTCCAAAAACTATTGGGAATGCCCGTTTATAGGGCCATAAGATGAAGCATTGAGTGGGATAGATGCTCATGGGAGACATGGGTAAGGTCCATCTAGTGTGGTCTTATAATTTCAGGTATCTTCTATCATGAATTTACTTATAAAGAGTCACATTAACCCATTTTTTTTATGTAGGATGTGGTCTAAAATATAAGGATGTGGTCTCAGTCACCCATTCGAGATTAATTTCATCTGATGTGTCTTCTTCTTCTCTGCACTTTTTTTTCTCTTTATTGTTCATCTCTATAATTTTTATGAACCAGTAACCCTTAATATGGCCCTCTCTCCTCCCTTACATTGATATCATCACTCTCAATCAAATTTTGGCTGAGTGATATAAATGATCAGCAAAAAATAAATCAAGATCTCCAACTATGATATTAAAAAATAATCTTCTAATGATTTGATTATGATTTATGGTTGGTATTTATGTTTGAACATAAAATGGTGATGTGTTTTTATATAAATATATGTAAACTCTTTTTCATCACAATATTATGTTTTTATCACTTTATTCAATATCTTAAAACACATATCATTTTCTTTTTTGTGATTTACGATTTCTTAATATTAAAAGGCACAACAAGGGATAATATTATATATATATATATATATGTTCAATATCAAAATATAACCACTGATTATTTTAACACCCAAAAATCTAATATAAAAGTGGAAGAAAACCACTTGTTTTATACTCATAAGTCTCAACTATTTCCCCCTCACACATTTAGTGAAAATCAAATACCAGTAGTATTTTTTTCTCATTCAGAGCTGTTTTAGGGTAAGGGAATTGTAACATTTATAATATTATTCTATTATGTATTTAATAAATATGGGTTTTCAATATTTACTAATAAATTTACCTGATAATTGTTTTTCAAGATGGTAGGGTTTTTCTTTAGAAAACCCATATTGAGGGAATTATTTTTCAATGATTTCAAATAAACAACTATAGTTTCAATGTTATATCAAGTATTTCTATTTTTTAATTATGGAATAATTTTTATTGCTTAAACTGTAATTTTAAAGGACATTCTATGTTTTAATATTTATAAGAAATATATGTTATTATTTTAGGGTACAATTTTACCATTATTATTTAGAGAAAATATTAAATAATAATGGTTATCATTTTAGGTGTGAAATGTCCTTGTAAATTCATGGGAATCATAATTTATATAATATATGGATATTAACTGTAACATTTTTACTATTCATGCATGAACTGGTTTAGTTTAATGATATTTTGTTTAATATTTTTTGAGTATATGTGCTTAAAAGAATTTATTTTTATTAGTATTTAAATGTTTTGTTATTAAGGTAAATTTTAGTGTTAGGAATTCTTCTAAATATAGATTTATCCCAAATACCTATGAAATTTTATGAAAAATAGATTTTGTGAAAGTGTAATTATTTCCATATTTACAAATAATTCAAGAAATTTTTTGAGGGATTTGATGGTTTCTAATTTGGAAATGAGGATCTTAAAAAATCATTAAAATTTGATCTAGCCATTGGGTGTTAGACTGGAGAATGGGGAATGGGATTGAACTGAAAAACTCAAAAGAAGTTGTCCAATTTGTGATACTGATTCTGGCCACATGGTTTTCATAGGATCCACCATATATTAAAATAATTCAAAAAGATAGTATTATTATTTTCAAAATGATTTCAAATGAAAAATCCAATGGTTTTCAAAGATGTTATTTTTAAATGAATATTAAAAAGAAATATTTTTGAAAAGATTTTAAAATATATAATATATTAATATTTTATATACATTATTTTTAAATAATTTTTCAATGAGTTTTTATAATATTATTTTTCATTAGTTTTTAAACCCTTTACTAGGATATTAAATTCTCATCCCATGTTTTTTAACAATATTTTCACAAGTATCTTATAAGTTCTAAGATATATGAATCTTCATAAGGAGTTAGCACACTCAAAGAAAATTATTTTATCCTATTTTTATACAAATCTAATAAATTCTAATGTGTAATAATTTTTCAGAACCTAGACCAAAAACTTTCCTAGAATACATGTTGTACTATGTATTGTTTTGGTAATATTTTATAAAAAAATACAGATTATTTTTATCCACTAAATCTAGAAGCGTGAGTTTGGGATATCACACATAAAATAAATAAAATCACTCCTAAAATGTATTAAATTTTTAATTTTTATATTATACTATGACATTTAAGGTTAGCCTTATATTACATTGGCTTTATAATGTGTTTTTTTAGGTTATATCCTTTTATTCATCATAACCTAATCCCCAAAATTATCCAAACCCTACTTTGATAGAAATTAAGGAGACTCGACTGTTGAGAATCTAGTTTTTTAAGATAAAAAACACTAAAGGTATTTCCTAACATGTTTATTAGTATATTTTATTTTATTTTTTTAAATATCATGATATGAGGATTCTCTACCAAACTGAGGAGTTAAAAGGAATTTTAATGTTTAATCTATAATATTCATCCATTTATCATGTCGTGATTAACACTCTCAAGTCAATATACACTATTCACATTGTAATGTTTCATCATGAATTTCAGCTCACATCATAAATGTATTTCATGGAGATTTATGATAGTGTTATTATTTCGTACCTCTATTTCATGTCATGAAGATTTTTTATGAGATAAAAGCGGTTTAGAAGGAAGTTAATATCTTTATCCTTTATTTGAAAAATCCCATTAATTCAGTATCTAATTGATTCAAAGAATCTATATGAATTTTAAAAGATTTTGAGAATCATTAAATGATATATATAGAACCATGGGGAGGCCTGGATCTCATCAATAAAAAAACATAAATATATATGAAAACTATTTCAATGAAACAATACTTGATCAATTCAAAATGTGATTCTATAATAAATCTCCTTGAATTATCAAATTCTCCAAATACCAACTGGGATTCAATGATTTCAATCCATTTTATTTTGCCTCATTATTTCTAATCCAATTTCTATATTTTTTTAATTTCTAAATGCACATCTTCAAACATATTTCTCTTTATCTCTATAATTATTTCATATTCTTCTAATTCCTATAGAAAGGGTTGAGTACATTATATAGGGTTTGTAAAAATAATCCCTCTATCTTCATTAAATTCTTATTTATGTTATTTTCACTTTTAAAATAGTGGTTATTGGTTTTTTGTTTTATAAAAATAAAGGGTATTTTTTTTATTTTTTTTATTCATTATAACCAAGGGATTATTTCCCTTCATCTTTATTTTTTGTTTCCATTAAAACCAAGGGTCTTCTTTTAGTTTTTGTATTCCATTAAAACCAGAGGATTTATTCCTTCTTCATTAATTCTTGAATTTTATTAAAACAAATGGAACAATATAACCCTATAACGCCTTCATTAGGGGTGGAGATATAGGGGATCATTCCTGAGATATTTTCAAAATCCTTCAATAAATTGTTCATTTTTTTTATTTCTGAGATTTATTTTCCACTGTGATTAATTTTTTAATTTCCATTGTTCATGATTAACATTTGAATGTTTTATTATTAAATCAAATTTCTTTCATTATAATCACATTTTATTTTATAGTTTTATTTTAACTTGTACTTAGTAAAAATTGATGTCCCTGTTTCCATTTTATTCTAATCGACATTTGGTTTCAAAGGATATCTCTTTTTTTCTCAATAAATACATGTTTTCAAAAATTACATTTAATTTCTAAAATCATATCTAAATTTAAAGTTCAATATTTTAAAAGGTTTCTTTTTAAAACACTTAATGTGGTCCTAAAGGACATTATATGGGGAATGCAGCACTTTAAGTAGTTCATACATTAATTATTGTATATTTTAAATACCCACTTTTCTTTGTTGTATAGGGAATCCTATTTCGAATTTTTTTTGCATGAATTTACAACTTTTAAATAATAAGAGGAAAAAATGAATCCAACTAGTATAGAAGATTTTGAACTTAAAATTTTTTAATTCTTTGAATTTTGAATTATAATTAATAAATTGAATCACATTTATTGTAATTGAACACATGAAATATAGAAATTTCTATAAGTGACTAATGAATTAAAGAATAAATTTAATGATACTCGTCTTAACATGTTTTTGTATGATTTTGAAATTTTTTTTATGCATAAAACTGAATTTATTATGATTTTCTATACACTTTACTGAAATAATAAATTGATGAAAGTATCTTGGAGATGATATTTATATAGAAAATTTTGTGAAAAAGATAATTTGAGGTTATCTAATTAGGAAACCAAAGGGATAAAAATCAAAGAATTCAAGGAAATATAAAAATATTTTTCGCTGAGATAATTGGATATATCATAAACAATAAGATCTAAATGAAGTAACAATCTAAAAATTAATCAAAATATTTTAAGGAAAAAAATATGATTAGATCTCAATAAATAAATGATAACACATATAATGGTTATTAAATGGATAATATATCTAAGATAATGGATAAATTAAAACAAGTTATAGGAATGTTCAAAAATGAATGAAGAACAAATTAACCAATATGTACATTAATTCGAATGAAAAAAGAACAGACGCCTAAGTCTAGAATGACTTTAAACAAAAATAAGAACAAGGAGATAAAGAATAAAATAAATCAATAATTTAAATTTTCAACCCAGAGTGCAAGAGATAATTCTCTATCTTCAAGTGATTTAATCCCTGAAAGCACCCTATGTCTCATGGTCAAATTAAAATTTGGTAATAATGTAAACTCAAACACTGCTTCTTCTTCATCCTCAAATTCCTATTCTTACACACCATCGTCTAATCACCAAATCTATGAATATCTAAAATATAAATCTAATCAATTATTCCCAATTATTATAATAGAGAATTTTATGTAATTTTCATTCCAATATATATTTTCTAGTCATTTGGTTGTGGTGACATGCAGTGATATTCAATTTTATGGTTGAATGATGAAATCCCATTATTTATGAAACTAAATATTATATTTTACTATGAACCTCTATATTCTGTGTAAACCATTGTTAGTTATGTAGTGTTTGAAATAAACATCTTAAAGTGCATTTTACAATATGTTTTTTTATTAAAATAGTCATTGAGGAAAATTTTAGAACAATTGACATTGATGCATCTATGTCTTGAATGTTTTATAGGTTAAATATACTAGATAAACTATATTTAATACGAGTATATTGTTATCCTAAAATTGAACATATTTTATATTGATGGATGTAAAATAGATACTCCTTGAAAAAATTGGGGAAGTAATTTTTAAAAGATGATAAATAAATCCTTTGATATAGGATGTTATTATAATGACATGATAAAATAGTGATAGAGAACATCTTGTAGCTAATTAATGTCATTGATATTCTTGTTTGATGTTATTTTCATTGATCTCTAAGTGTAGGATGGGGGTTTTAAGTTACATATGCTTCATTGGCTCAAATTTGAGCATTTATCTATAAGGATAACACTTCTAAAACCCCATATATGTACATATGCTAGTTCATTAAACTATTTCCGTATTTTAGTTATTTTTTATTAATAGTTCTAGTTGGGAATGAGGAAGATCTTTTAATGGTTGTTTAAATAGATTAAAAATATTTTTTTATCTAAATTAACATAAATTGAGGAGACAATTTTGGAAACCGGATAGTGTAAAGTATATGTTCAAAATCATATTATTTACTTTCTATTATTGTGTGCATGTTTGCATGAATGCATGTATTTTTATTCAATTTCTAGATGATGTAAACTTATTAATCCTCATTTTTACACTATAACCATCATTTTCATTAATAAATTTTGTTGGGGTGTTAGATGGGAGGCTAACCCATATCTCATACCATAGATAAAAATTATTAAATTGAGATAAAAAAAGACTAATTATAAAAATATTATTAAATGATCACCTAAATTTGCATAAATTACAATCAAATACTTATGATCTCAAAATATAAATCATGAAATTCACCCAAGGAAAGTAAATTATAAATATAATATGGGGCCCTCATATACAACCACATGAATTTACAAATACATTTCTCATTGAATTCATGAAACACTGAGTCTCTATAAAACAACCCTTTGTTATAAACTATCCAATGAACAAAATTTTTCCACTTCTAGGATTTGAATTTCCAAAAATTGACATACACAGTTGTAATCAGTAAGATTTTTTTATTCTAATATGATCAACTTACATTTTTTGTGAATATTAACATACCATTATGAATAGTAATTTACACTTATAAATAGTAACCTCACCCATGTAAGTATGAATAAAATTTAGGCACCATATAAATGAGAGTGAATATTTGAAAAATTAATAATTAAGTGCCGGTATTTTTGTGGGTAATAAATATTTAAATAAAATTTTTATTTAATTAATTAATTAAAATAATTTTCAAAAAATTTATTCCTAATTAAATATTTTTTTCTAGGATTTTTGGATAATTTTATGAGACCGTAGTTAATTTTTGATATTATTATAAAATCAATTTAAATTTAAAATCTCTATTTTTCAAGTAAATAATGATTTTAATAAAAAATGAAATTTCTATTATTTAGAAAATTATTTTGATAAAATTGTGTCATGTTTTTAATTCTATACATCAAAAAATGGTTACGGTGAATTTTTGGGATTTTTCTAAAATACTTGAATTTTTGTGAATAGTTAAATTCGATAATTTTCGAAATATGCTAAAGAAATGAATTTATACATCATAATTGAGTCATTGATGATGTAAATTCCAATTGGTAATAACTCATATGGAATTATTATTTTATTTTTGACACAATAATACACACTATTTGTTGTCTTGAGAAAAATAATAACATAATGAATAAGACACTAATAAATCACTCCTCTCCTCCACTATAAAACCACCCCTCACTCCCTCTTATCCTCTCTCCTCTAAGCCATGAAGATTATCAATGTTATTACAAATTCCTCTTGACTAGTCCCTAAATACATCAAGGATCCCAAGGTATTTCCAAAAGAAAAAAACCCTTTCCCTTAAATAGGTTCTTAAGGAGGTTATTTCAAGAGGTATATCCACTTCCTTTTTCATTTAATTTCATTTTGATTTATCTTTTTTTCTTATTCTCTATTAACCTTCTCTATCCAATTTATCATGATAAATCTAGTATGATCTATGTAATAAAATTATATTTGGTTAATTTAATAACCATTATTAATCTTTGAACTCTCCCTTTATTATTTTATAAATGAAATCATCATCCGGGAGGCGCCAATTTACAACATTCGTGGACGACGAAGTTTCATTCTTAAAATTATCCTTCAAATATGTTCATGAAACAATTTTAATGGTTCATACTGATTTTTAAGTGTATAAAATAAATTTTTTTATATTCTATAAGTAACTTATTTACACTATACAAAACAATAAAACAAAATGAGGTAATTATGATCAATAATTGTTGTAATAATCTAAATGATTGTCAATAGTTGTACTATCTAATGATTCATCCTCATAAAATATGTCCAAATGATATATATAACCATTTAAAATTATGTATTCTCATTAATAACATGCATTTCCAATTCTAGAAAATTATACCAATTCTAAATGAACTCTATTTCTTATAATCAAGTGATCAGATCATGTAATCAAGGAAATGAGCACTCCTGAATGAAAAAATTCAATAAAATAACTTATCAATAAGGCCATAATTGAACATAATAAAACGATAATTATTAATATAAAGGTATAAAAGGTTATTAATTAATTAAATAATTAATTTAATTTGATTATCTATTATATTAAGGTCAATTATGGAACATATTCGGACATAAGGTAAGGGTTTTCTACCCGAACCTACAATTTCCTTCCAGTTACTCTTATTCTCTAATTACCTCAATTAAATTATTAATTATTATTATTTAATACTAAGAAATTCTTTTTTAATATTCTATATATGTTTACCAATCATAATCCATCTTTATTTTATGTAGAGTTACAATTTTTAAAGAATCTTTTAAAAATTATTCTTGATAAACAAGCATTTTTCAAAGGAACTTATCAAATTCTAACCTATTTTAAAATGAACAATATAATATATTTTTTCGACATAATTATTTTTATAAAATAAATAATTTTATTATGAAAAAACTACATTATTTTATTTCTTGTTTGAGGAAAATATTTTTCCAAAATAACTCTTCTTTTCAAAGTAAATGAGTATTTTTCATAAGAACTACTCGATGATTTAATATTAGTATTTTCATATATATCATCGCTCTTGTTGATTCATAGGTTTAATTGGGATTGATATTTTATGATATCATATATTATATTTTAGTTAATGGTTTATGATTCATTAGACTATCGATGTTATATCTTAATACCATTCACTATAATACTCTGAATGGTTAGTGGTCATATTTAATTTTTGCGGAAATTTATTTAAATTTCATTTTCTAGTTTGAATATGAATGTATATGTTTTTTATATTTATAATTATTCATATGAGGAATGAACATGACTTTTTTTGTGACATTTGGGGCTCTCTATACCCCTCGATGCATTAGTAGTTATCAATAGACAAACTAGTTTTCCATTTTACCTATTTATGTATGGTCTTAGTATGAGGCCTTGACAAAATGATTATGATTTCTAGAATTATGCATTCCCTCATTATGAAAAATAGAGAGATATATTTCATGTTATTAGTCCATTAGTAGTATATCTATGGTTATATTTTATAGCATTATTTTATCAGTTTTTATTCTTTCCTTATTTTTCTCAATATTATTTTTAAAGGCCTGTGTTTTTAGTTATTCATTATACCTGGTGTTTATGTTTATAATTACCTCTACTGTATTATTTAACATTAATAATTATATAATCTCACATTTTTTTATGTTTTATATTTCCCGAGTATGTGAATAATTGTATTATGAATGACTTTAGTGATAATATGGGAGTTATGGGATTTAATAATGGATCTACTATATTTTATTTCATTTCAAGTCGTAATGATTAATTTATGTATATATCTAGTTTCCCATAACTACTAAACTACCCAATACTTCAGTATACTAGATTCGTTTATTCATATCAATTTAATAAAATAATGCACTGGCTCTGGGAAACTGGGTTTGGGACGATACAGTTGGAATAATAGGATGTTTAGTAGAAAAATTGGAAACTAGATATAGAAAGTGTGTATTAGGGAAGAAAACCCTAAGATATACATTAAAGATAAAAATATAAGAACATCTTAGAATTTTGTTAAGGAAAATATTATATGGATATTCTTAGAGGATAATTTCACGTTTTGATACTACAAGTTGACATGGTTCTGGCATAAATGTAACTTAGAGTAACAACTCCAACAAGGTGTTCCAAACATGACATGGGAAAACCTAGTACATGTAAATGGTTCATACTGTGCATCTGTTTTGACACACCCGTTGGATATGCATAGGATATTTCACATGTTCTTTACAAGACATTATGAAAGATTTAAAAGTAAAATTTTTCACAAAGAAAACATGATAATGATTATCGGATTAGTTATGCATAAGATTTCAATTTATTTTATGTATTCTTATATTTGGTATTAGGAAATATTATTCATAACCTAGTCTAGTGTGTTTCATCCTTATGAAATTATACTTAGTGGATGGAATGTAATACATATGACTGTGTGTATCCCATGTAGGAATTTCTCCCTTATGCAAGATAATGATGTTGGTTCAGGAGCTGTGAATAGTGCTGAGATACTTATAACTATACTGGGATAGATGACTCAGGTTATAAAGAATACATTTACTCGTATGGATCACCCTGAACCACAACATAGTGGAGAAATGATATTTTTTTTATGCGAGAATAGCCTCTATCATTTAATGGGACCAAAAAACCCCTTCATATCATATTAGTGGATAAGTTCAATAGAGATGATATTTCTCACTTTGGGAAGTAATGAAAGGGAGAAGGGTATCATAGTAGTTTATCATTTATCAGGAGATGATGATCAATGGTGGTCACTAATTCAAAACACAAAGGATGAGGAAGATATTGAAAATATGGAATGATGGTATTTTATGTAAATCTTGTTAGAACAACACTTTACTCATGAATAGTGAGAATATATGGAAATACATTTTTTGAATTTGGGGAAAAAAGAATGATAAATTTCGAATTTATGAAGCTAACTTTACAAGGATAAAAAGGCATGTAATGGACTACATGTGTAATCTGATGAGTAATATTTATTCATTTTTTGGTGGTTAAATCCCATTTCTTTGAAGGGAACTAGTCTCATAAAGTTTCATCATATGAAGATATAGTCTTATGTGATACCAAGAACAAAAAATAATTCTCTAAGTCTTATGAAATTAATGGAATTTAAGATAATAATATGTCTACTAAATACTCTCTAAAATGAGATAAAGACATAGTGGAATAAGGGAAGAATTTATTTTCCATCTTATGTCAAATGTGGGAAGAAACACCCTGGTACTTTCCTGAAGGGTATGGGTGTTTGTTACATGTTTGGAGGAAAAGGCCACCAATCCCATGATTCTATGGGAAATAAAGAATCCACAATTGTTCAATACTAAAATTAGAATTATATGGGAAATTATGTAAAGGGTTGTCCAAAGAGTCATGGAATCATTCCCTACAGACGGTCAAGGGAGAAAGTCCAAGATTATGCAATCACAAATCTTAAGATTAATGTTCCTAATGATGTGGTGGTAGGTACATTAATCATTTCTTCAAACATATAAAATGATTTATTTGATTCTGGATAATCACATTATTTTATATCTTCCCCGTTTACAATGGAATTAGACATTTCCTATTCGATTTAATAATGTATTAGTTAGTGAAAACTCATAAGGGATGTATCCAGGAAATAAATACGTGTCAATAAATTCCCCTTATGACACATAAATGTGCTTTACATACTGTTATTATTATCATAAGTATTATTGACATTGATATAATCCTCGGTATGGATTGGATTTAGAATTATGATTCAAAAATATATTGCATGAAGAAATAGGTAACAATGTTTTATAATGATGTAGAATCTATTAAATTTAGAGAAGATACATCATCATCTGATTCCTATCTAGATCCACCCCTAGTAGATCTACTTAATGAAATTATTGGGGTGGATGAGAAATCAATATCTATGAGTTAGGAAACTCATCTTTAAATTTTGGATTTAACTATTGTTCAAGAATACATTGATGTGTTTCTAGAGGATTTACCTTGGATTCCTCCAGAGTAGCAAGTTGAGTTCACTATTGAGTTCATTTCCAGTTCAATACCTATATCAATGGTTCATTATAGAACATCCAATATGGATTTATTATAACTAAAGAAATAACGATATGAATTGGGTGATATGGGATTTATTCTACCTAGTGATTCTCCTTGGAGATCCCCTGTTCATTTTGTTAAGAAGAAAGATGGATCCACGAGGCTATTCATTGACTACGGGGAGATAAATGCTATTACAATAAAGAAAAAGTATCCTCTTCCTCGCATTGATGATTTATTTTATCAAATTTAGAGGCCCCAATATTTTTTGACGATTGAACTTCAATTTGGATTTCATCAGATGTATGTGAGGAATGAATATTTTCCCAAAGAAGAATATCGAACCCAGTATGGGCATTAGAAGTTTACAGTAATGCGTTTTGGACTAACTAATGCACCCTATGTTTTCTTGGATACAATGAATTTAATTTTCAAGGAATATCATGATGGATTTTTCAAGTATTTTTTGATGATATACTTATATAATCCAAAAGCTACAAAGGACAAGAGAATCACTTTCATATTATTATGAAAACCCTATGAAGGAATGATTTATATGTGAGGTTTAGAATGACTGAATTTTGGTTTAAATCAATAATTTTTCTTGTAAATATTGTCTCTAAGGATATAATATTATTTGATCCTACATAGAAAAAGGTGGTTCAAGAATGACCTAATCTTATGAACATAACTATGGTATGCTGTTTTCTTGTTTTAGCAGTTTGTTTTCCAATTTTCATTCAGAACATCACCCAACTATCCAACTCATTAACCAAGATTACTCGTAAATGGGTTAACATCATATGGAAAAAATAATGTGACAAATTTATCACAAGATTTGTGAATTCTATGATCCTGACTCTACCATCATGAAATGGTGGATTTTTTATTTATAGTGATGCATCAAAGGAAAGAATTTGTACTTTCCATATGCAGAAAGATAGAGTTATTTCCTATGCATCAAGGAAGATAAAAATTTATGAACATAACTATCCAACTCCTAATCTTGAGTTAGAAACTTTAATATTTTCTCTAAATATACAGAGACACTGTCTCTATTGATAAAGGTGTGAGATATATATGGATCACAAGAGTTTAAAAGAAATCTTCTGATGGAATGAACTCAACATGAGGCCATGGTGATGGATCGAGCTACTCGGTGATTATGATTATTACATACATTACCACCCAAGAAATGAAAATAAGGTGGTTGATGCATTGAGATGAAAAGATCATGGAGTTTTAAACATAAGGAGGATTTAAAGGGATCAAGTATTCCTGGATCTAGAAAATATGGATATGGGAATTATAAAGAATTTGAAACACCATTACTTTTTTAATTGGTTCCCAACAATAATTATTGGAAATAATTAAAACTTCTCAGTTTGATAATGACAATCTACAAAAGAAAATTAGAGGTGTGAATAATGGGAAGTTGGTTGAATTTGTTTGTCATGATGGAATTCTAAAATTTGGGAAGAGTCTATGTGTTCCATATATAGCGAAGCTAAAAAGGGAGTTATTAGATGATCCCTATAGCTATAATTTCTTTATAAACATTGGTAACAATAAAATATATAGATATTCGAAGGAACAATTATGTTTGGACAACATGAAGAGATAAATTTCTAATTACATATCATGATATTTAGTCTTTCAACATGAGAAGGTCAAATAACAAATTCCTATAGGATTCAAGAAGTCTCTACCTATTCCTACATACAAATTGAATGACGACACATTGGATTTTATCATTGGATTGCTTAAAAATCCAAGAAATAATGATGCAATATGGGAAATTGTTGACCGACTTATGAAATCTTTACATTTCCTCACTATAAAGGAGGACTTTCAATTAGAGCGCCTTGTATGAATCTCTATAAATGAATTTGTGAGACTTCCTGGAGAACCTATCTACATTGATTTTTATCATGATGCATGATTCACCATGAAATTATATAAAATTATCAAAAAATATTTGGATATTGAGATTCAATTGAGTACTGCTTATCACCCTCAAACTGATGGGAAATCAGAAAGAACAACCAAACATTAGAAGACATGTTGAGATAATGTTCAATTTACTTTTAGGGTATGTGGGATCATTATTTTTCTTTTTGTGGATTTTAAATAAGATAATAGTTTACATTTTAGTATTCAAATGTCACCATATAAAGAATTGTATAGAAAGAGATATCTTACACAAACATATTGGGATAAATTTGGTTTATGGATGCTTATGGGCCCAGATCTTGTTGAGGAAAGCACAATAATGGTAAATACTATTCAAACACATATCAAATCATCACAAATTAGGAAAGTGAGCTATGCTGATAATCGATGGAAGGATTTGGAATTTCAAGAGGGAGATCATGTTTTTTGAAAATTATCTCTATGGAAGGTTGTTATAATATTTGGAAAGAAAGGGAAACTAAGACCTAGGTATATTGGACCTTTTGAAATTATAAATAGAAATGGAGCTATTTATAATAATTTTAAAATGCTTCCTAGCCTTCCTAAGGTAAACAATGTGCTCCATGTATTATTATTGAGAAAGTACATGCCAGACCGAACACATGTCCTCTATTCTAATTGTATTGAATTGGAACCATTTATATCTTATTATAAAGAGCCTATATAGATTTTGGACTCTATAGAACAGTTGTTGAGGAATTGGATGACTCAAATGGTAACTGTACTTTGGAAAATTCATAAAATAGTGGAGGCAACATGGGAGCCTAAGGAACTTATAATGATGAACAACCCAATCATTTTATAAGGTAATTCTTTTGTTAATTTTGAGGAAAAAAGTTTTGTAAGGGGACAAGAGTGTAGAACCCCAATAATTTCAAATAAATTTAATATTTAAAGCATGAAACATTGAGTCTCCATGAAATAATACTTTTTGGTAACCTAGCCAATGAATATAATTTTTCCACTTCAATGATTTGAAATTAAAAAAACTAACTTACACTATTGTAAGCAGTAAAATATTTATAGTCTCAGAGGATCAACATACATTTTTTTGTGAATCGTAACTTACCTTTATGAATATTAATGTACCCATATAAATAGAATCATCACACATGTAAGAATAAATAAAATTTAGGCACCATAAAAGTGATAGTGAATATTTTAAAATTTAATAATCAAGAGTTGGTATTTTTCTGAGTAATAAATATTTTATTAAATATTTTATTTAATAAAATTAATTTTCATAAAATATTTTCATAAATAAATATTTTTTTCCTCTTAATTAAGAATAATTTTATGACCCCCCAGTTAATTTTTGAAATTATTATAAAATCAGTTTTCAATTTAATATCTGAATTCTTCTTGTAAATAATGATTTTATTTACAACTAAAATTTATCTTATTTATAAAATTATTTTTATAAAATGGTGTTGAATTTTTAATTCTACACATTGAAAATTGTTAGGTTGAATTTTTGGGATTTTTCTAAAATACTTGATTTTTTGTGAATGATAATATTTAATAATTTAAAAAATATTCTAAATAAATGAATTTCGATGTCATGATTGAGTCATGGATGATTAAATTAGATATTAGTTCGAACTCAAATAAACATATTACTATTTTTTCAAAACAATAAACATTATTTCTTGAATTTAACAAAATAGTAAAATAATGAATAAGATATTGAAAAATCACTCCTCTTTGGAACTATAAAAACCACCACTCAATACCTCATCATTTAAATCCACTAAGCCCCAAAGAATCTCAATGATCTTACAAAATAATCTTCTCTAGTACCTCCCTTCATTTAGGATCCCTTGGTCTTTCTAGGAGACCAAAACCCTTTCCCTTAAAGAGGTAATTTAAAGAGGTAAATCCTCTTAATTTTGTAATTTAATTTCATTTTAATTTATCTTATTTTCTTGTTATCTCCTAACCTCCTATATACAATTGATCATGAAAACTACAATATCATCTATATATTGGAATTATATCATGTTAATATAATAACCATTATCAATATCTTTACTCTCCCCATTTTATTTTATAAATGAAATCATCATCTGAGAGGTTCCAATTTACAACCTTTGTGGACGACAAAGTTTCAATCTTCAAATTATTCATAAAATATGTTCATAAAATAATTTTAACGGTTTATAAAGGTTTTAGAGTTTATTATAAACCTAGTTTTATGATCTCTAAGTAAAAGTATTACATAATATTTAACGATAAAATATAATGAGTTTGTTATTATCAATAACCGTCGTAATAATCAAATCGATTATCAATAAATTTATTATCCAATTATTCATCCTCATAATCTAAAAACAGATGATATATGTAACCATTTACACTTTTTTATTCTCATTAAAAAATTTCAATTCTGATTCTAGTGAATTATACCAATTTTACTGGAACTATTTTACTTATAATCAAGCAAACCGGGCATGAAATCATAGAAACGAACACTCCATAATGACGAAATTCAATCATATTACTTATCAATAAGGCCATAAATGAACTTAATTAAACCATAATGAATAAAATACATGTATATAAGGTTATTAATTTTTTATTTATTTAATTAATTTTGTTATCCAGTAAGTTAAGGTCAAGTACAGAACACATTCAAACATAAGGTATGGGTTTTCTACACAAACATCCATTTTATTTTAGGTTACTCATATTCTCTACTTACATCAATGAAAATATTAATTATTATTATTAAATCATCATAAATCCAATTTTAATTTTCTATAGATCTGTACCAATCATAATTATTATTTATTTTATGGGGATTTACATATTTTAAAGAATCATAGAAAAATTCATCCCGATAAACAACTTATTTCAAAGAAACATCTCAAAATTTTTACTTATATTCAAATGCACTATATAATATATTTTTAGCCTCCAATGTTTTTTTAAAATTAATAATTTTATTATAAAATAAATAGATTGATTAAAATATAGTTTTATGGAAAGCGGTTTTAAAAATAAGTTTTCTTTTCAGTGCAATGGAGTATTTATCATAATAATTACTCGATGGTTTTATAAATGTATTTTCATCAATTTCAAAACTCTTGTTAATTATTATATTGAATTAGGATTAATATTTTATGATATAATCTATAATATTTTATTTAATGGTTTATTATTATTATTTTGACTATGGATGCACTATCTTTTTACCATTCACCATGTTAATCTGAATGGTTAGTAGTCATATTTAATGATTAGGGAAAGTTATTTACATTTCATATGTTAGTTTAAATATGAATTTATATATTGTTTATGGATATCCCTATTCATATTTAGAATGAATTGTAATTTTTACATGATTTTGAGATACCTTTATAGCCCCTAGATGCATCAGTGGGTCTCATCAGACAAACTAGTTTTTATTTTTACCCGTTTCTATTTGGTCTTGGCCTAAGGCCTTGACATAATGATTATGATGTTTTGAATTATGAATTCTCTCATTATGAAATAAATATTGATAGTCCAAGGTATTATTAGACAATTATAATATCCATGGTTATTTTTTATGAAATTATTTAATCAGGTTTTATTCCTACAATATTATGCTTTGATCTATTTTTAAAGGCATCTATTTTTAGTTATTCCCCATGCCTAGTGTATATTTTTATCATTACTTCCACTGTATTATTTAGCATTAATGAAAATTCGAGATCAATACTTTTATATGTTTTCGATTTCCCTGGGATGTATTGAATTGTATTATGAATGACTTGCAGGGATAATCTTGGAGTTAAGGGAGATACTAATGTATCTTCTATATTATATTTCATTTCAAGTTATAATGTTGAACTTATATATGTATCTGGTTTTTCAAAAATTCTAAACTACCCAATCCTTCAATATACGAATTTCTTGTAATCATTCCAATGTAATATAATAATTCATCATCTCCATGAAACTGGGGTTGGGGTGTTACATCTCAAAATCATTTAAAAAATCATTTTGGTTTGTATTTTATGAATAATATTATTTCCTCCACCAAAATAAATTTTTTTAAAATGGATTTTTATAAAAAAGTTCTATATTTATAATCATAAATCCAATAGTACAGTTCATTAATGTATTATAAAAAATTATTGATTTAGTAGATTAAAATGTATTCATATTTAATCCCATATCTCATCTAAAAATCATGTTCAAAAGAAATTTAGGTACCAAAATTCCTCTTACATAACATATGTGGACCAAAAATTTGGGTACCAAAAATATTAATTTATTATTTTGATAGGAATATTATCTAAATAGTAATTTCTATAAAGAAAAATCGTACATGGATAGTGGATTCTATCAAAACATGTTTTTTAATCTCTTTAGATTAAGTCAACATAAATACTATGGTTGGATATGTGACCATCGATGATAATTTAAAAGTAATATCTTTTTAATAGGTATAATTGGATTTCTCAAATTCATTCTTATAAAAGTTTTTTTATTCATTGATGTATTAAAATAAATTTTTATAATAATTATCTAATTGTATTAAAATGGTTTTAATATCTGATTCAAAAATTATTCTTGTAAATGTGTTAATTTCAATTGAAAAATTTATTTACTTATTTTAATTTTCAAAATGTTTATAATACTTATTTATAATATCATTCGTCTAAAAATGATTAATTTCAGATCATTAAATATTATTAATCATGCATTTTGAATAGTCTACATGGTTATTTTAGCACACATAGACACTTCCTAAGCTCATCTTAAATAAACTACTATAAAATTTACCAAAATTTTATTTTGATGAATATATTGTATCTAAACACTGACAACATGTTATAAAAATCATATTTAAAGACTATAGTAAAATTATATATTTATAAATCCACTGAGATTTTCCTAAATGATCTTTTTTGACCTTCTCAAGTCAAAATTATCTAATTCAAATCAAACCTTTTTATGATTTTCAACTATTATAAACGATTTACTTGGGAATATTCCATATTAAAAAATAATGACGCCTATAATTACTTAAAATTTTTAAAAAGAAATTCATAAATAAAAACAACAACAAAATTATATTTTAACACTTGTTGAAATCCATAATTATAATCATCTTATTGGTACAAAATAGTTTTTTAGGAATAAATTATATTAGAAAAGTAACATCATAAATAAAAAAGCTATACTCATATCTAAATGCAATAATCAAGAAGAAATCATTGATTATGGTGAAACATTTTCCCTCATTTCTCAACTAGAATCCACAAGAGTCTTATTATAATTCTCCATCTATATTAATTTAATAATTTTTTAAATGGATGTCAAAAGTTATTTTTTAATTATTTTTATTTATGAATATTTTTCTTTTAAATAAGAAACAATTAAGAAAATCATAAGTTTCCAAATTCCCTTTTAAATACAACCATAACATAATATGGTTAAAAAAAAGACCTTTGAGTTTGTTATGAAAGGTTAATAATTTTTTATTAATAAAATAATTTATAATGGGAAGAAAAAATTTTAATATTATTTCAAAAAAATGTTTCAAATTAACTTTTAATAATTAAAATTTATGTCGATGACATAAGATTTGAATAAAAAAAAGAATCTATTTGTAATGAATTTTTAAGTATTAATAGGAATAATTTATATTAAATTTAGGGGTGACTAAAAAATCCTACTTAGATTTCAAAATTCAAAAACATTTTTGAATAAATCAAGATTATGATATTAACTAACCTGTGAGAATTTATTATAAAGTAACATTGGATGAATTTGGTAAATCGGATAACAACTTGATTTATAGAAGTATGATAGGGTGTATTTTTTACCTTACTATGTTTTATCTAGACTTTATGTTTAGTGTTTTTTTGTGATCATTTTTCATCCAATCCTAAATAATCAAATGTATCTAATATTGTTTTTTTTTCATTTTTTAAAAGGTTCTAAAAATAATTCTCTAGTTTTATCTAAATGAACCTAATTTAATCTTTTATGTTTTTAAATTTTATTTTTTTGGATTTGAACAATATTTGAAGTAAAAGTGGAAATTTTAAACTTCTTAAAAATTAAATAATAAATATAAGTTATAAAAATAAATAATCATTTTCTATTCTTATAGACAAAGTTCAATATATAGATATAGGGAGTTTTTTCCCTTATTATATATATGATAGAAGATCTCATATATTTTGGTAAAACGTTTTTTATGTTATGATTAAATGTGATAGATTTAGTTACATAATAATCTCTAAATATCATATTCATCATGAATATATTAGTCACATTGAATTATCTATCAATTATTTAGATACCACATTAAAAAATACATTATCATGTTAGAATGAATTAGAAAGCATATTCAATTAGCTGATATATTAACAAAAAAATTTCTTTAGAACATTTTAATTTCATTAAAGTTGTATTAGGAATGTAGTACTTGTAATTATTTTTTATTACTTCTTGTTTTACCTTTTTTAATCCTGATTATTTTTTCAAAATCTTTATCAATGATTTTTTTAAAATCATATCTTCAAAATAATGTTTTTAATATTACCTTGATTATCTTATGAATGTTTTATCTTTTATCTATATAAATTATTTTGGTTTATATGACCTATTACTAATATTAAAGTGGTATAAGGTTTTATTTTAAATGGGTTAGAAATTGTTAATGTAAATGAGAAGAATGTTTTTTATTTTTAGGGAGAAGAGTTTCAATTATGTGTAATATATTTCTAGATCAAGTTTCAAGGGGGAGACATATGACTTCATGTAAATGGTAATTCTAAATTTTTTATCCTTTCCATATTCTTATTTACATTTTAGTTTTCACCTACTTCTTACCTTTTATGTTTTATTTTAATCTTAAATGAGTGTTTGGGATCATTAAATTGGGTGACACTAAGAAACCCCTAATTTTTATTATGATCACAATCACTAAAGGTGTTTTATAAAATATGATTGATTGTAATTTAGATATTATATTTATATTTTATGATAAGAGTATATTATCAATTGGATAATTTCAAATTATATAGAGGTTAAATATGGAGGCTTTAGGAAATTTTCACAACATATATAATACTCTCAGGTCAGGTAACCTGATTCACACGAGGAATGTTCATAACAAATTTATGTTCACATAACTAATGAATTTTACTATAGATATTAATGGGGTTATTACTTTAAAAATCTCATTCATGTCATAAAAATAGTCAATAATAAAGTAAACATTTTAACATTTTATTGTCAAAATCTCATGATTTTTTTCTCCAACTACTTTAATTAACATGGATGAATTTAAAAATATTCCCACATATTTGGAAAGTATATATAAAATCTTGGTAAGTATTGGATCTATTAAAAAACAACCATGGACATATATGAAAACTATTTACATGGAACAAATTGTTTTTCAATCCATGACATGATTTTACTATATATCTCCAAGAATCTTCAAATTTTCTAATGTAATGATGGGATACAATTAATTTAATCTCTTTTTCCAAAATTATTTGTGATTTAATTTCTCTCTTGTTATAATTAATAAAGTAACTTATTATACCTTATCTCTCTATTAATCTTCCATATTCGTCTATATCCACAAGATTGAATTGATTTCTCTGTAATGGTTTTTGTAAATAACCCCTCTATATTCCTCCTCTTATTCTTTGGTAGATTACCACCCATAATTTTAGGTTTCTTTTTTCTTGGTTTCTATTAAAACTAAGGGTCTTATTTAGGTTCTTGTATTTCATTAAAACAAATGTATTCTATATTTATTCTATATTTTTTTTAAAACCAAGGGTCTACTTTAGGTTATTAGTATCCATTATAATTGAGGGATTAATTCATTTATTATTTGGTTCTTGATTTATCTTAAAAATAAGGGATACATATAACCTTCTCAATCCTTCATTATGAGAGGAGACAAAATGGATTATTTTTCATATATTTCTAAACTCCCTTATCAAAATTTTCTTTCTTTACTTCTGTAATTTGTTTATTACACATAATATTTAAATTTCCACTACACTTTCTAATACCTTGATTATTTTATTCTTACATTAAATTTGTTCCTAATAATACCATTTATTTTTTATTTTTTTAAATTATTTTGTAAATAAAATTCACCCCCTTAAATCTTACTATGATATACACTAATAAAAATACTTGCATATTACATAATTTTAGATGACTATTGAAACTATATAATAATATTTAATACCCAAAAATAAATATTTCTAGGGTCTTTTATGATTTGATAAATAATAAATTTGTTTCAATACCATTATTCAATATTTCATAGAAATTCACATAAAAAATGTAATTTTTCTAGAAATATCCTACGTAACACCATTTTATAACCTTGAATAGGATATCTCATGTGCTCAATAAGTTTGAACATGGTAGATAAAAATAATAGATCATAATTTAGAATAATATGAGAATAATAGTATGAGATAGTAATTTAATTACATGATCATAACATATAAAAAAACCCAATAAGTAATAGTTCAATAATCATTAGTCATAGAATAAAGATTTGGAATAATATAATACATGTTTTATAAGATTGTATATTCATGAGTAATAAGTAAATATTCTTGATCCAAGTCAGAATAACATAAGAAAGATAATATGAAATAAAACATGTGTCACATAAATAATGATAGAAAATCATTTCCTATTACATGGATCACTTTTGAGACTATCATCACATAGTGGGAATATTACCATAGTGGATTTTGTTCCCTCCCCAATACCATTAATCCTTTTGGGATAGAGTTCCTTAGTTTTTTTGGTTTTACTCTTTGTTCTCTTTATACATTGATAATCAAAGTCTCATGGTTTATTGGGTTCAATCCCTAGTCCCATAAAAAATATATTATTAGATAAAATTATTCACTCAATTTATTAAAGTGATATTTAATTATGGTACCACCCTTCACATAATCAAATATATATATATATATATCTGTGTGTCATAAAAACATAAAAATCATATTTCCATAATAGAGTATTTAAAACATGTGAAATAAATGGGGTTATTGAAAAAAATACAAAAAAATTATAATCATATTCCATCAATGGAATAAAGTTATATTGTTTCATTAGATATTATCCACAGTGAATCTTAAAAAATATTAATGTAAGTTTAAATATATTATAAATATATTTATAAAATCTTTGGAAATATACATTACAAAATAGAAGAAATGCCATTTTTTTTGTAAAATTTAAAAAAAATATATATAGAGAATAATAGAAACATAATTTCATTTGAAAGACCATGGAAACATTATATGTATTATTAATAAAAAATAATAATACTGGGGGAGATAAAATTTGGTCATGAAACAATCATTAAAAATAAATGTTTCTCACACTTTTGTAAAGAAACTCAAATGTGACTTATATGGAAAACAATATTAAGATTACTTTTAAACATTTTTAATGAAATCCATATTTATTTAATAATGAAATAGGGAAATAATATGATTTTATATAATAAAATTATTTGAAAAATATAAACAACATTGATATTATGGGAAAATAATTTGGGTAATAGACTTTAAAACTTTTAAAACAATTATTTTAAATAAAACCCCTTACAGCTTTGGTAACCTTTAAATATAAATATAATGAAAGATAGAACCTTAAATATATTTTTAAATCCCAATAATTAGAATGATATTATTCATAATATAAATTAATGGTGTATATATAAATCACACAATAGAAATTAGGTGGTGAATATAGATTATATCTCAATAAAGGGAATTTGAGATGAGAAAACCCCTTACCTAAGACTTCATCTTGGTCATACACACTCTAACATCGTGAATAATAATATTTTATTTTTTATAAATCTATTTAAAAATCATATTTTAATTTATTTTACATGAAAAAAATTCACTTATAATTTATTATCACCCATATAATAATTATTATTTAGAAATAAATACGTTTGTATTGACTATTCAGTTTTCTGCGCTTATTATGTTATGGTGGTTCTTGTACATCCACCTTGGTCATGATTTAATCATATAATAAATTTAAATTTTGGATTATTTTATTATTTTGATTTATTTATAGAATATTATGATCATTTTAGAGAACTTATATTGATGACTTGAATGGAAATCATAGAAAATTCATCTTTTCGAAATTTTGATTTCTTAAAAGGCATTGACTTTATCAGTTAATAAAAATATTTAAATAAAAATTATAGAATCACTAAGAATTAATAAAGTACTTAATTCTATACAATATTACCAATATATATTATTTTATAAACATTCATGACTTTGAAATTATAATAGCATTAATGTTAGTGGTAATAAACGACTTAAAAAAGAGTGTGTTATAACATCTGAATAAGTAAGAACATTTTATTTCAAAATAAAATATCAAATTTATAAAATCCTAATCATTTAAGAAACTTGTATTAATTTTATAAATGATATATATTAATAGCTCTATGAATAATATATTGAGTAAAAGTCAAGAGAAATTTATATCTTATATTGAGATATTTAGTCTCCTATTGAAGAATATCTAGGAAAAAAATGATTATTACTTCTTAATGGGGATGGATGTTCTAAAATATGAGATAATATTTTTAGGGATAAAACATTAGTTGGTATTAAATATATCATCAGTGGAATGGTGTGGATTGATCTGGTTAGAGGGGCGGTGTCACTTTTTCAAAAAAATATTAACTTCAAAATATAATAAATTTCATTCTCAAAGTAACATGGAATAAAATTATACAAATTTAAAATATTTGTTATGGGAGTCTTGAATTATTAAATAAAATTAATTATATAATGTCTTTACATATGTTTGTGGCCATATAACATAATTTTAACCATTTTACCTTATTTTATCCATCGTCATGGTAACTAGAATTTACCTATGTAACTTATGTTTATGATTAAAAACGAATTTTACATTTTTACAAATCATATATATGATGATTCAAAATATGAAATCCATATTATAATATACAATTTATATAGGCCATAAAATTTATTTTTAATATTTGTGCACATAATTCATAAATACTATTTTATAGAAAAATGTATCTATGAGCATAAAAATGAATATATTCTTATTAAATGACATATAATAATAATTTAATTAATGTGAATTTAAATTATATAATATTTTATCAATAAATATCATTAAAATAATTCCACAATATTTATTAATTTAATTTATTAAAATACGAATATGTTCTGTACATAACAATAATTTTCTATGAAATATATACCTTTACTATGAAATAATTTTATCATTATTTCTAACCAATTCTCAATTATTGTATGTATAATTATTAATTTATTTATTTTTAATAAAAATACATTTTGATAATCTTCGTAATAAAAATAGTATAGATTTAGCTTAAAATACTTTTTAAAAATAAAACATTTATATACAACGATTAGTATTTAAATTATTACTCTTTATAGTTAATTAATTATTTCATGGATGTCACTAATTTCATTGAAAAATGATTCCTTTAATTTTATGAATATATAGAATTGATATAATACCATAAAATTATAAAATTCAAAAAAATTATCAATTAATAAATATATATTCTTTAAAATCATATGTATTTCCAATGAAAAATATACTCATTGAATTTTAAATTAATTTCTTATTTCTAATTATATTTTTTATAAAAATATTGTATTAATTTTATTTTTAAATTATATAGTGAATTATTTGCTCTTGTTTGTTGTTTCATGTATAAAAATAAATTCAATATATTAAATTAATTCAGAATATAAATACCTACTAAAATCGAAGAGTGTTACAGTTTTCTCTTCAGTCACACTGATGATGCCTCAAAATTTTCATTCTCTACTTCATAGTATCTGATCTATTTTATGAATTAAAAAATCATTGATAAATATTTTATTAACTTTCTCATCACACATATATAGTGTCATATCACTATAATATTAAAATTTAAAATTCCATTTATCACTTATGAAATATTAATAATTACTATGTGAATAATACGTAGACGTTAAATTGTTTAGTTTCACTTATGCAATTACTTTTTAAGTCCAGTTGTCAACTGAAACTGAACTAAAAAAATTAAAACTCTCTCTATAATTTTATTCCCAAAAATTATAAATTCACTTAATCCTAATAAAAATGATAAATCTTATCAATCACTCTTATTTTACAAAATTATCTATAAACTTCAATGTAATTATGAAATGCTTAAAAATTTTAAACCTAGGGTAAAAAAAGAATTTCAACGCTAAAGAAATATTCATTGCATTATAGTTATCATATACTCTTGTTATGTTATTTTATACCATCAACAATTTAATGAAATATTTATATACTATTGCAACTATAATTATGTTTTATTCTCATTATTTTTAATTATTCTATTCATTGTTTATATAACACAGTATATATAAATTTTAAGAGAAATTATTGAGCTTTGAATATGTGGGTTGTAAACCATCAATGATTGTGTATCTCCCCAAAACATGAAAAATAGTGAGTTATTATTTTTTATTTCTCCCATAAAAAAATGATGAGTGGGTGTCCCATCTAATTATATGGAAATATATATTGTTGGCAGGGAAATTTGGGTAAGGTTTTATTTTTGAAAACCATTATTCACCCCCTATATTGGGTATCATTCATATATAAATCTTAAATTAAAACTAAAAATAATAAATAAGTTAAATAATATATAAAAACATTATTTAGGTTGATATTATTAAATAATAAAATAAGCCCCTTCATTTATTTTAATGAATATTGAACTTCCCTAAATAAAAGAGATCAGAACATACTTTTTCTTCTAGTTTAATTGAATCTATATTTTAACACTCATGTATGAGTTATAATACATTAACCCCTGAATTAACATTATTTTTTTAATATAAAATAATATTTTATAATCAAAATCATTTAATTCTACCTTCTATAATATCATTCTACAAAAACACAGCAACCCCATTAGATTTATATACTTTAAATCAAGATTGAAAAAATACAACATTCACTTACCCATAATAAACCAAATATTTGGATTATATATTTATTATATATTCGATATTAATTAATTAAAAACTCAAATATATATTCAAATAATTTTAATATCATAGGTGAGTCATCACATGTATATGAAAATAAATGTTTAAAAACATGTTTTCATCCAAACTATATTTGGGGGGAATTGGTTTGTTGATGTATTTTTTTATACAGATTTTTTGAGGTAATAAAAAATGATTTAGAAATATTAATTCATGAAATAATTCTCATTTATATTGAAAACATATATATATAATTTTTATTAACAAAAATTTAGTTGAATTTACTTTACGTACAATATAAATGTTGTGTTTCAATGGTTTCAGACAAACCATGTATTATCCGTAAATATTTTATATAAATATAAATATTGTGAATAAAATTTTGTTATTTAACCATATCAAACTACTTCAAATGTAATTATTACATCAATGAGACTATTCTGAAAAAATTATAATGGTTGGGTAGATTTCATGAGTGTTTGTCGATAATAAATTGTACATCCAAATAATATTATTATAAATGAATAAATTTTCAAAAACTTCATTTTTTTAATATTCATCAATGTTAAAATAAATTATCGAGGATACTATAAATACACTAAATGGTTAAATGAATGTAGATATATCATTCATGGAATCTTTAATTGATTAATAAATTCCAAAAAGAAAAATGGATATGTTTTAAGATTATGCAAGTAAAATATAAATGAAATCCTTAAGAAAACTATAACAACTCATGGTTTTTCAAGTGTAATTTTAATATATATATATATATATATGTAATTATCTGTTTATTTAGTTGTATATGTTTTAGTGTAAATTGATAATTTTATTTATAATTTATATATGTTAGAAGAATTATATATCATTTGAGACCATTGAGTACCAGATAGTGGTGAACAGGTTACATAGTATCTAAGAAAGAGGATTGATAAATAGTATGGACTGATAAATTTATAGTCAATCATTATACCATCTACCTCTCAAGATGTCAAAAGTACCAAATATTACCACTTCCTCAAAGCACACACCCTGCTAGAGTTCCTATCAATATGTATTAATTCCATAAAATGTTCAAATTAGAGAACAAAAAATAAATGTATCTAGTATAATTTTTAAATTTAGTGTAACTACTAGAATGTATTACTTTAGTGTACTCAAAAGAAATTAAACTATGAGAATAGGGCACTAAAAAGATAGTGTCCCCACAAGACATTAAACCATGTGTGTCCCACAAGAATTAAATAGTTAGATTCTGCACTGGACTCTAAACTGTGACTTCCATTATATGAAAAGTATAAGAGGTCCAACTACCATTTTTGGATGAGAATAAGATGATTAACCACCATTATGTGATGGGAATAAAGGGACCGAACTTCCTTATGTGATGATTATAAGATTACTTACATTATGAGAATTTAATGACCCATCCATATGACCCATTCTCCACTATGCGATGAGCATATTATTTCTTGGGGAATGAAAAAAATTATGAATTTTGTTACAAGTATAAGACAACATATGTAATGATCTAAGGATTCCATATTTAATGAGATGAAATTTCCTCTTGTGATGAGCATATAATTCCTTAATTCAAAATCATAAAAATACTTGTTTTATTAGTATATAATAACTTATGTGAAGAAACTAAAATGCCCTATATAGTGAGTATAAGATTCCTTATTTTTTGACAATATGATTCCTTATGTGATAATAATTTTATTCCTTGTGTGACAGGCATTTAATAACTCATGTAAATAGAACATGGTACCATATTTGATGAGAAAAGTATACCTCAGGTGATAATAAAAAGATTACTTATGTGGAGAGCATATAATGAATTCTGTAGTGAGAATATGATTCCTTATGTGCTGAACATGTTATTCTATATGTGATGACCATATGGTGACTTTGTGAAAAGCATAAGATACCCTCATATCTAGACTTGTTAGAGATAAAACAGACTTCTTTCCTGGACCAAACTCATATACCCATGTTTTCATGTGCGTGTAGATCATAAGATATAAATGATGTGAATTAGATATTTTTTGTACAATGGGGGAATAATAATTTATGTTTATTTTTTTAATGAAATCAATTATAGATTATGAATTTAAATTAGGGATGTAATTTTTTTGATATAATTATTATTTATTTTGATATTCATGATAATTACTAATATTTTCTAAATATAGTTACTTCTACTATACATTAATTGATTAAATAGATAACTCATTTTATTGGGCTGAGGAAATAGTGATTATGAATTTATATGAATAAAATTGGATTTTGAGATGAGAATATTTATTCTAAAATGAGTTTTACTTGAGTTTTCATGAAAAAAACACCTCTATGAGTAGGGATTTGCAATTTATTTTCTAATATATGCATTTTTTTAATAAAAATTATTTTATTATTTAAAACATATGTTGATAAAACCCAACAGTTAACAGATAAATGATATAATATTTTACATAATAATCCATGAATGTAAAATGTTTAAAAATTGTAGTTATGATTAAAAAAGGGGAATATAATTAATTATGATAAGTTATTTTCTTATGAATAGTTGATCATGAATTTAGATATCGAAAAGTAAATATAAAATTATTATATTATTGATGGAAACAATTATTTTGAACATAATATAATGTGTTGGAGATTTAATAATTTTATATGAGATGTAAAGGGAATAAAATGATTTTCTGGTTAATAAAAGTGAGTTAATAACATGTGTTTATATTCTAAAATTAAATTCTGTTATTATGAGAATTACTATAATATAATAAAAAATGATTTATATTTTATAAAGGGGTAGGGGATAATGAAAATTAACATTATTTATGATTAATAATTTAATAATAGGTTGTAATTAGTAGTCATTACACATAGAATTATGTTCTAGAAATATTTATTGAATATTCTCTAAATGATGTATTTTAATAATGTTTTATTAAATACTTGATAATAAATGTAATTGCATGAGTTCAATGTTATTTTAATTATTGATTGATATAATGAATTGTTTTTTTGTAATGTGATATGACATGGGGATTTGACCATTTGATGAGGTGATGGTATGATATGAGATATTTTAATATTTTACCTTAATATATGCTTCTCCATTGACCTAAAAATGTACATAAAAAATAATATGATATGAGATAATATTAATTTCAAACTTTTCAATTATAATACCTTGGTAAAGTGAATTTTATAATCTACCTTTATAATAAGTGAGTATTAATCATTAGGTGAGGTAATGATCCATCATATTATAGGGAAATTGTGATCCATTTTTTGGCTATGATACTTGTATAAACCTATTGGATTTTATATTTCCTTGAAAAAAATTGGTTGAAATATTATCATGGTATCATGGTTACCATAATATTCTTTTGATGATGTTTATTGTTGGTTATTAAATATGTTTTTCATTTATTAAATACAAAATAATCATAAAAGAATATTTTAATCTTCAATTGATTCATTGTGTCATGGTGTCTTTATAATAATATTTCCATCAAGCCTCATATTTAACTTTTTTTCATTAAAACTTTTATTCATTGTGATATAGGTAAAGAAAATAGTCTATTATAAGATGATGCTAGGAGATAGTATAATATTAATAATTTCATTATTGGGGGGATTTTTAAATATCTTTTTTTTAGCGGTAAACAAGTGATACAAAAGATTTAAAAATTATAATTAAATGAAACTTCTGTCATAACACCTTGATACTTGTATAATCATGTCCATCTAGTCACATATTGAGCCATAATTTGTCGACCAGCATCATCTCGACAACACCGACGAGGACCTATTAGACTTCATCCCATTGTCGATTCACACCACTGTCAGAAAATACCATCAATGTTACCAAACCTCATCATCACATCCCCAATGTAGACAACATCAGTGGAATCCATTGAAACCAAACACCGTACCTCAAAGATGAAAAATGAACATCAAACATCATATCATCCTAACTCAATCCAATGTTGGAGAAGATACCATAAGGAGAGACACCACTTAGAGGACCAATGACCGATCGAACTTACATCCCAAAACACCTTAAAACCCCACCGAAAATAACCAAATAGGCGATAATAGTGGAATACTTGAGAAATGGTAGATAAAGGATCAATCTGGGACTTAATAGGGAGCTCATCATCGTGGCCACCAAACATTGATGGTCTCCACAACATATAGAAATGAACATCACCAAAACAAAAAACATGTATCATTATCACTTCAACCAAACATGCATTCATAGAGAAAACAAACCAATAAACCTTAATCACCAGATTTTGTAAGAAACCAAAAATAATTACCCATTAACATAATAGAAATTCATCTTAGGCCATGCTAGAACACCATTGACCATTGAACCCCATAAGCAAAAACCTCTATGAAAAATCCTCGCAAGATCTAACCTAGTGTGACGTTAAGGAATGAGGGGTATGTGTAGTTGTTTCAGTGGCTTATAGATTCAATGGAACACCCTTCATTAAGTCCCCCACCTCATTCATGATAATGAAAAGACTTTTGGTAAGAAGGCATCGAGAAAGAAAGGGAAAAAAGGGCCGAAGAGGAGATAAAAAAAATGAGGGGGAGAGGGAGGCACCCGAGAACGGAATCCACCCCTCATGAATTCCACCGAGGGAAACCCTATGGAGGGATAGATAAAGGAGATACTATAATCATGTTGATGATTGATAGATGAGTTTGGATTAACTTGGATGAGATATTTTAATTATTTTATTATAAAATATTACAGTAGTTCTTCAATATTATTCATATAATTAATATATAATAGTTTTTTTATCTAAGAAATTATTTGGAATTTTTGAATTATGAAATATTTTACGGTTGATATTTATATTATTTAACTATAAATTGTTTTTTAGTGTTATAAATTTTATAACATATTATAATGACCCATTTAAGGGTAATTAGTAACTTGAGTGATATATTTTCAACCTTGATGCTGCTAAAAACCCATTAGTGGAAATGAAGAAAACATGAGGACATATACAATATCCACTATATAGATATAGTCACTCTGTGGTTAGATATTATGAAATTATAACAAATCCATTATCTTATATTGATATTATTACATAAATGAAATATTTGAAAAGACACAAGAGGTTACGACATTTTATAAAATAAATATGTGTATGTTATTAGAAAATATAACCGTATTATAATTCCATTAAATTTAAAAATTGTTGATTATAATTAATTATTTTTTACTGTGTGAAATTTAAATTTTACTATACACATGGTTAATAAGGTCGTGTTAATGTAACTTTTTAGAACATATAGACAAGAAATATGAGTAAATTAATTTTAATATAACTAATTGTGATTGATCAAATAAAATGACTTTATTAAATAGTTTAATTATTAATAAATTATTATGATCTACCCTAAATATATTGTTATTAAATAATTAGTTAACTAAAATTGTTGAAATTTATTTAATTATATAGATTTATTGATCTAAATTAATTATTTATTTTATGTATTTGAGAATGAAATTATTATTTCTGTATGCTTAATTACAATATCACTCCTCAGTTTGATTTTTTATTTCATTTTACATTCTTTATAATTGTTTTACTACAGATTAATTGTGATGATCCCCATAAAGAATGGGTGAATCATATGTGACATGTAGAGGAACACCCTGAGGGTGAGTATGAACATGATATACACATGGAGATACCTAAGACTTCATTAAAGGTGAAAATATATTAGTGTTTTCTCATGATACTTCAAAATTTTCAATAAATCCATTTTAGTTTATAACAAGGATGAATCATGTGTGATTAATTATTACATTAAATAATTCCTACTATTTTTAGGGGACATTTTAGACCACATAGTATATATGATTATTTTTAAATATATGAAGATAATTATTTAATATATTTTTGTTCAGGAGATAAAAAATAGAGTTTGGGTGTATTTATGTTCAATGGAGCAGTATCAAATTAATGGTATGTCCTTGTGTATACTAGGATAATTGATGGAATAACCTAGTATATGTATTACATAGAAAATGAATATTTTTTCCAGATAATATATGATTTTAACTCGGTTCAAAGGTAACACTTACATGAGTAAGAGGATAAAGTTATATGACTCAATGTCCCAGAGGCATAAGAAATTTTTTACACATTTGACTCAACAACATGAAAACAATACCTCCCAATCATATTTATAAATGTATGCACCTAGCTCACCACCTGATGTTTTGGATGGAATGTCTTTAATACAATGAGAGTTGTGTGAGGCCTAAACCTAGTCGTGTCTCCTAGTTGTACAACCATTATCCTATGTCTGGTTAATACTTCCTAGTGAATATTACAGAACCACTCTAACATCCTGACATAGCTCTAGTATAGTAAAACCAATATACATTGATGAACCAATGGCCGTGAGGATCAGAAACAAAATAAATGGCCCAAAATTCTAATTTCAAGTTAATATTAACACTAAGAAAGTGCCTTGTAATATTTTCATATATAGTAAACGCCCTCTTATAGTGCTACATTACTTCTACAATATGTTAACATTTTCTTTCATCCAATTTTGAACTCTTGTTTCATACATGATTTTAGGGAGTATTTACAATATCGGAAGTCCCCAAACTACACCTAGAATTCATTTCGGTATTTATTCATTGATAAATTTATTTTGGATACTCCAAATATGTATAGAGATCAAGAATTTATAGTCATTAAATTGGTAGAAATTATTTAAGATAATATTTCTAGATTAACAAAACTACATTGCTTTTAACTAACTTGGTATGGTGATAATTTCCCAAAGGTTCACCATCTTGAGTTTAGTTTCTAAATAGATAATTTTTATCATGGTGATTATTTTTTTTACATACTTTTGTAGAGGTGTTAAATAATTTCTGGATTTTAATGGTGGATTTGTAATTGAAAATGAAGAATTCTATAATCTCTAATGCATCAAGAAGTTTTAAGAAGAGTATGTTTGATTATTATTTCTAATATAATAAGAAGATATAAATCTAAGGAAAGAATTTATATTAGTTATATTTGTTAAAAAATGTACCTCTACAGTGCTTCCGGTGTGGTCATAATGCTAATAATTTATCTATATGTCCGATACCATAATATTTTAAATTTATTTGGGAGTTAGAAAATTAGTGGATAATAATATGATTCTACTTAATTATATAATACATAGGAAGTTATATCATGGTAGGGTGGTAATTATAATTCATTTAGGAGGTATGGGAATAGAGGTGGTAGAAAATTATAGATGCTGAATCATTGGGGTGAAGGGGATCAAAGAGAATTATAAACTCAGGTCTCATTTATAGATCGGGTAAATAGAAGTTGTATGTTATGATTCATGAACTATAGGATATTTTTTAGTGGATATAGACAATAAAATAAATAATTCTAGTTACCATCACAATAGACAGTGAACTATTTAATATTGGTGTGTACCATTCATTGATATTTACCTCCTTTATTGATAATTTATATATAAATTATGAGTAATTTAATTCGATATTTAACTTGGATACACTATTGGGGAACATATAACATCAAAATTAGATATTTCATGTAAGTTCAGTTATTATTATTGGATATGTGAATTTCTTTAGTTTCTATTTTTTTATAGATATCTGCCTTTAATGTGATTAAATGTATAAATTAGATTAGTTTTTAGGAACATAATGACTAAAATCAAGGATTTATAGTTTTCTTTCAATCTATTGATGTGTATTGTTTTTTTATAGTTGAATGGGATTATCATTGCAGTGGATCTTGTATTTGTTTTCGGTAGTTGGGGATGTTTACATCTCAAATATTGAGGATTTTTATTAGTTTAACATAGAGTATTGTTATTCTTTATTTTTCATCAATGGTTGAATAATTTCAAGATGTACTTATAAATGATTTTATAAGACTATAATTGGATAAGAAATTAAATTTTTTGAAGTACAAGTTTCCAGATACAGATCCCATTTTTATCCCTCCTAATTTAATATCTCTATATAAACATTGGAAACAAATTAAATAATTATATGATATTGAGTTAAATGGTTTATTTAGGTAGATTTTATTTCCATGAAGAACTCTATTTAATTTTTAGAAAGTTCTAATGTTGGATTAATATTATGTTTAAATTTTTGGAGGTTGAATAATTTCATCATTATTAACTGATATCTATTTTCATGGATTTATAATTTAATCGATCAATAGAAGATAAAATAATGGTTCCATAAAAATTATCATTAGTTAATATTATATCAAAATATTATGTGGTATGAGGATATATCGAAGATGTTATTTAAGATATGATATGTTTAATTAATGTTTTGGTGATTTCTCGCAAGGTAAATAATATTCCATCCCTCTTTTAGGATTTAAGGAATAAATTCTTCTACAAATATTTAACCTCATTTATATACGTGATAAATGATATTTTATCAATTTATACACTCAAATTACAGGAGTATGAGGTGTATTTAGCTCTATCCATAGAGATTTCAACAACTCATATACATTATGGAAACAAATATTATTATAACATTACTAGATTTGATATGTAATGTTTCATTTACAACATTTTTCTAATCCCAATCATTAATTTGACCACGATAAAGTGTTAGTCATGATGTATTAGGGATTTGAAAATAATCATTTTAAGATTTAGAGTTTCGTAGGGAATTTTTGTTATCATATGTAATTTATTTAAGATTTTATCTATTTAGAATCACTAGTGATTTCATAGACAATGAAATTGGTAATTTTATTGTATGAATACCATTGTGATGTTACTTTTTATAAAGTAAAGGTGGGATTGTATTCATTTATTATTCTTATATTACTCATTTACGATAATGGTTTAATGTTTACTATTATTCATCTAATTTGTTGAATGTATTTTTTCTAATAAAACAGAATAGGGTTTTTGTATATGGTTCTAAATATCTCATTCCACATGAGATTAATTATCATACTAATTAAAAATCCCATAATAATAATATATTTTATTTACTGATTTTTTGAATAAAGATCCATATAATAAATTTCAATAAAACTGAGAGTCCTTGTATCTTTTGGAAATTATATACATATACCATTAACAAAAAATAAAATAAAACATCATTTTTTCAAACACCATAATGTTCTTTTATTCTCTTTTCAACTATTAACACTGCACTAGATAGCATGTGGATTTACATAAGGAAAGGGTGAGAATTAAATCCAAATAAGGAAATATTAAAATAATTGAATGGTGATAAAAAACGAATGTGAGTTAATAGGTATATCATGATAACATAAATAAATAATAATCATATATCCACACATGGAATCATAGAATGATAAAATGAAATCATAAAATCATGGTATCATATAAATTTGGAAACAACATAAAATGTGACATCATAAATATAAGTCAAGGAAATCCACCAATATATCATAAAATAGTATTTATAGTATAACCACATGTGCAACATATAAGGCATCTCCAGATAAAAAAAAGCCCAATGCATTGGCGTGATATCAGGGTGCACCCATCATATGTTTAAATTTACATGTGTTACATTAATTATATAACAAAAGAATGTATTTCATAATTTAAATAACATGATAATGTATTGTGGGTTTCATATATGGAATTCCAAAATCAATTAAGGATATTTAAATCTACATTAATACACTTGAATGAAAATATGGTTTCTTATTCACAACACAATGGTAGGGCATAGAAAATAAAGGGATAATTTTTAAAACCGAAGGGGTGTACATAAAATTTTATGGAAGGGAAAATGACAGAGTACTATATTCTATCATTATTTTGGAATAATTGGGATATTAAATGAATATTTATAAACAAAATACATCGTAATAAAATTAACAGTCCAAAGGATTATTATAAAAAAAGTGATTGAATGGAAAAAATAATGGAGCGAATCCCTCACGTTAGTAAATTTCTATTTAAATCTTTATAGATGATCCATAAGACCATATAAACCCCTTATAAGGGATTGATAGAGGTGAAATGAGGTGAAATTAATAAATCAATATAACAAACCATAATTTTAAAGAATACTTTTCTGTAATTAAATATCATCTGATTAGTTTGTCTTTCACACAACACTGAACAGAGAAAAAAAATCATGTTAACTTAATTAAATTTTAAAATCATATCATTCTATTATAACCACTAAATCAATGTGTATGAATATAACTAAATACTTTACAAAAAAATATAAATAGTATAATAAAGATAATGAAATTTCATTATTGGAGATACACTTTTTATGAATTAATTGTGTTAATCTTAAAATTAAATATTCTTCACCTTTAGAGTTTTTAGTTATGGAAGTAGATTAAATATTTGGATTAATTAGGTCAAAATTATTTACAAATTTTCATTTTATTTTTATATGTAAAAATTATAATACATTGTTTAATGTTATTTATAGGGATAAATGTGAAAATTTTATTTTTTAGTACTCTTTTAATTATTATTGTGTAACTTTTTTATAATAAAAAAATATTAATTTTTTATAATTAGTAACTCTAAAATAATGTTTCACAAAATATATAATTAAATTAATTCACATTTAATTAGTAATAAATTATAAATCATATTAAGAACATATAATGGTTAAAACACTATGTTTCTATCAAAAAGTGTTTCTTTAATATAAAAAGATTTAATTTAAAGTTAATTTTAATTTATTTAGAAAAGTTATTAAATTAAAAGGATATTAAATCTATTTTCATCACACTCAAATTTTTTAATATGGTTTACCTTATATTTTTAATAAAATATAAATTATTTTGTTACAAACTCATTACTATTGTAAAAAATAAAATACTAAAATGTAATAACATATTTTTAAATGACGTGAAAAATCTTTAAAACATGTGTGAGAATATATATTTAATGTTTTAATAAAAATATATCACCACACACTCCAATATATATCACATTGGGAACCATTTACCCATCAATATTGTTATTCATTTTTTTAAAAATAACGTGTGTTCGTAAAAGTTCCCGTTTATTCACCTATAAAAGGGGATACATCCACCCCTTCATGACACAACTATACACTATAATTTATTCTTAAAACTCTAAAAAAATTTCCCCCTATATACAATTATCATGTTGATTACCCTCTATTCATAATAATTTATCAAAATCCCTTCATTTCAATGCATATTTCAATTGAAACTTCAAGGTCACAAAGTTAGTATTACGTAATCCTTATATTATTCTTAGAACTATTTCTCTTCCAAATACACCCTAAACATAGATTTATAATGAAATAAGTGTCATTATTATACATTAGTTTTATTATATTAATCAAATAATCATTATTTATTCCTTCACATCCACTTAGAGAAATTTAAGAACATTGATTGGGTGTTGTGAAGACTACCGACTCCATGAAGTAATATTTTTTCTCCTCATCATGATTTTCATTATTTATCCAAAACACATATAATAAATTTGAATACTTAAAAACATATAAATTTTATTAATATTATTTTATAATGATATTATGAAAAAATAAATAATTTCCTAACCATACTCACCTATCGTATTATGGTATGTTCTTTGGTTGGGTTACTCCAATTAATAACTTGAATAATGTTATAAAACTATACCATGGATAACTATGGGAATTTAAATACTGAAATTATTATAATTAAATAATAAAATTATGGTATTTATATATTAATTTAATTTTTATATTATATATTTAACTTATAATTTAAATATATTCATTGATTTATTAAATTGACGTAATAAGGCGATATAGATTCCATTTTCACACAAGCATAAGGAAAAACTATACAATAAATAAATATATTATGAAAATAAATTGACATTATTAAATTAAATAGTGATTAATCATTTCCCTATTATGGTATTTAGTAAACTTAATTTTATTATTCATAAATTTTGGCGGATTCATAGAATGAATTAGGGCGATGATTATAGTTTCATCGAATAAATTCCTGATCCATTATATCATAGACTTTATTATTGGAATATAATATTCAACATTTATTTATTCTTTCCATTCACATATCATTTTTTCATTTCTTCTATTTCTGTAGGTAAATTACTTCTTAAAATCAACAAAAACTACTTTTATAAACTATTTTCTATAATAAATGTATATTGTTGGTAAGAATAACTTTGATTATTACCAAAGAATCTTCTTATCCATGAAAACCATTTTCTTATAAAAAGTTATTTTTAATGAAAAATGTTTATTTTCTGTTTTTAAATATTAAAAGTTTCCTTTACATATGTCATGAAACAAATGTTTTTCAAAGTTTCTCTAATTTGGTTTTTTTAAATGACTTAAAAGCTTAATAATGGATTTTCATTTCATTATTTTCGACTTTAGACTTATAAGATTTAGTATTTTATTTTCAAGTATATTAAATTTTTAACACTTTTTAATAAGTACTACAAAATTATTCTCTTTCCCTTAATTAATTTTATTAAACTAATTTCAACATCATATTTTATAACAATGGTTAGAAGGTTTTATAAAGACATTTATATTTTCAATTCTATTTTTCCTCTATGGTCTATCTCTTTTGAAGGTATATTTTTATCAACCTATATATTCTTTTATAATTTTATTCATTTTGGGAAATGATATTTATAATATTCAATGACATCTTACATTCATGTTATGTGATGTTTTTGAAAATATTAAGAAACCCATTATTTTTCCATGAGTTCTTTAATAAATGGTTATGATCGAGTTTATATGGTACAAATTTAAATAGATAATTATGATTAATCTCCTATGTCTCCCTCAAATGAATTTTTTAAGTGTATATCTCATGTATTGGGAATGCATTGTCTCAACAATAATCTATATTTTATGATGATTTTGATGTTTACGAATACCATTGTTTGTTTTCTAATGAAGTTTTCTTAAGTGAGTTTTCATGAATTTATTTATGGTTTAAGGTAATTTGACATTATGAGAATTACTCTATAAATATGATTTCAAAAAAATCAGTAAATGAATGTATGGTATTAATCCTACATTATGAAGTGAATTGATATTCTTTTGTACAGTATCAACCCTATGTTACACTGAGAAGTAAAATGTTTGTGTAAGGTATCAACCCTATGTTATGCAGAGAATTTATACACAATACTATGGTATCAACCCTATGCTATGCTAAACATTTTTCATTTGGATAAACATCATTATGTTCGGAGAATCACTAAATGTATTGACCAGTAACCTTACATCAGAATCTAGATTTAATGTCCATACCCTATGTGTAGAAATTCACAATCTATGGTTAACCAATGATATTTTCAGATTTTATACTAAAATGGTAAATATATAGATTATTATACCTATGCTACTTTTGTTCCATTATTTATGTAAATATGGAAGTATGGTTAAGAAACCAACTATTGGTAGGAACCATACACTGTGAAATGGAACCATATCCTACGCATCTCTACCCTACTTTGTATTCTCAATGGTGAAGTTTTTGAAGTTTCATTTTCAATTTGATATTTATGCATTGTTAATCTTAAAATTATATATCGATTGGAGGATCATTTTGAATGTTTCAAAGAACTGTGTTCATTGAAGAAAATCACTCTTATTTCTCTAGTAAGTTATGACTCCCTTGGTTAATTAGAATTTGAATTTCCATGATCAATTTGGCTATTCTATTGGATCTTGAATAAAAAAAATCTATCTATTAAATATATTTCTTCAATGAATCTATTTAAAAATATTTGTTTGTGTAATAATCAATTCACATATGTGATTGCATTATTGAAATTATCTTTTTTAGTGCTTCTGCAGTGAATGATAGATTCTAAAAAAAGCTGTACTTTTGAGATATATAGGTTCAATATTTTACTATTACAATATTACTACAGATATTTAGTTTCTATATTTTTAAATAATTTTTTGCAAGAAGGATCAATTTAGAAATTTTCATTCTTAATGATATTCTTTTCTGAAGAAGAACATTCATCATTTTTTAGTTTCCTGCTGCTGAAACTTTGAAGAATAACCTGAACCATTCAAATCAAAATATTTTGATTTATTTGAGTTTCAACTTCCCGAACTGAGTTGTGGTAGAGTATCATCTTCTCAATCTAGGAATTTGATAATATGTTCTTTATTATATAACTAGATGGCTTCATAATTATTCTTTTTTAATGTGTCAACTTCCTATACTATGTTGGGGATTCAAGGTCTTGTGATAAAAGAACCATTCCAGTGAAATTTACCAACTTTCTAGAGATATTTATTGGTAGAGTGAACTAAGATATCTTTTTGACTTAAACCACTATAAAAATTTGTGTTCCTTATTTCTGTTTATCCACGACATATTTTCTTATAGTAGAAAAACATTGTATATCTACATAAATCATAGTGTCTATCAAAAGCCATAATTGTGGAAGATTTTATAAAAGACACAATTCACCCCCCTCCCCTCTTGTCTTACATTGTAATTCTGACCATATATCATGATATACTCATGAATATTAATAATGAGTTTTTTTCACATAGGCATGAACATAATCAGTTTTCTCAATTTTTAAGGCATCAATATAATTAGTTTTCTCATATAGACTTATGAATTTTTATTTTTATATAAAATATTTTCTTATTGTTATCATTATTATAGATTTTAAATATTTTTATCATGTTATTCTATATTACAGAAATTCATTTCAATTTCAAGATAATTTATTTTTTTTATTTTATGCATTTTTTTTAAATATTTTTCAATCTTATTTTATACTCACATGTGTTATGATTATTGAGATGTATTTTGATATATGATATATATTTTTTTATTCCATAATGATATTTATAGGAGATTATGTTTGTACCAAAGAGTTTATTATTATCATATATGTTCTCGTGATCTTTTAATAAGATATTTATCCCCTCCTCATGTTCTCCTTTGATGTTTCTGATCTGATGGATTTTGATAACTTTTTTTCTTACTAAGCGATTGATCTCTCCCATTTCTTATGTTTCCATTCCCCAAGTTATGAATATGATTATAACATTATGGATTACTATAAAATGTTCTAGATGAGTTCAATTATGTATTAAATTTTACATATATTTTAAAATTATATTTTTATATAGCTATCTCCAAGACATTAAACCTTTATTTCCTTTGGATGTTTGAGCATTTTTTAGATTTATTATCTAAATAATTAAATTAATGTAGTATCTATGTAATGTTTAGATGGGTCCCATCATTTGGTATCATAGTATTGTTTAGTTATTTTGGAGAATAATTTATTTATTTTGGCGATTAGGTTAGATAACTCTAGTGAAAACCCTTAGGATAAGTCTAAGGGATGACACTAATTATATGATCAAATAATTTAACATTGGTAAATTAAATATTGTATCGTATTCAAGGAAATGAAATCCATCTATGGTTACTAAAAGTGGGTGAATTCTCTAGAAAATATGTACTTATTTGTACAAACCCTAAAAGGGGCGTATTTAGTATTAAATCAACATTCATCTGGTGCTTGAACACAGAGGCCTAAATTCCCACCTAGGTTGAAAATATAGTAGGTATATGATTTGGTTAGTTTTTATTCTCTTTATGATTAATTTTTATGGATTTTAATATAAAACTACATCAGCTAGAAAACATACCATGGATAACTTAGATTGAAAACTATATATTCAAAGGTTAACTTTTTCTCATAATTTATAAAATCCCCCTTGAACTTTTATAGATTAATTATATGTACACTCATTAATTCAAGTATGATAATTCCAAATTTTCTATTAGTAATGGTAAACATTAGAACATTAATAAACTGATTTAATAATGGATGTGTTTCATGGGAAAACGACACCACCCATGTGGTTGGAACAAAATTGTTCAATGAGAAATGAGTATTCTATCATTTTTATCATATATGGAATATTTCATAGTTAAATTAGGTTCACCATGTTTTGTTTCATAGGAATGTATGTGTTTTTTAGATGCTCAAAAAATTATTGTGAGGGGGTTGAATGTGATGCACGATTCATCACATCGTGTTCACTGTGATTTCTTTCCACAGAAACTGCCAATGGTTCCCTCATCCATAAATGAGTATGGACCTACTTTCCAAATGTAGGTGGTTAATTGGGGTTTTAGAACCAATGACACTTAGGGATGCATATTTTTCAAGAGGATGGGAGGTCAGGCTCATCCCACCCTTTTAGAGGAATATTGTTGCCTACTCCGAGAATATATTATAGATTTAAGTTATGGTCAAAAATAACTTCCTAATCCTGATACTAGACCAGTTTCCCTAAAAAATGACCAAGTATCGGATCCTTCCATGTGTAAAGGGGGATCAATTAATGAGACCATTTGTAGGTATTTGAGTTGCTTCATCCATTTCCAAATAATGGGTTGATGCTTCTATATTGAGTTCATATAACTAGGGATGTTAGAATTTACTATCATCTAGGGTGGAGCATAATATTTTTGAGGATGGGATTGAACCTTTATGAGGTTTCTTATTTATCCTAATTGTATGAAGAATTAAAACCCACATAGTTCATTAAACCTGTGCAATTTAACATCATGAGGGATGAAAATATATGGAAGAACTTAGCCACCATGTTTTAAGATAAAGGATCGGGGAGGCATCCAATGTATCTTGGTTGTAGAAGGAATTAGATTCATCATATTTTGATAATGCCCTTGGGACATACCCTGAGGTGTATGCCCTTGCATGGGGGATTTCATATCATTTCATTGATTGGGGCTTACACAATAAGGCTTCCATAGCTAGTGGGGACTCAATATACAAAAGATATGAGCTTGGTAATCCCTAATCCCCTGTGAGACATGATCAGTGAGAGAAACAAGGGATACCAAGTAATAAATATGACTACATATAGATGAAATAATTATGCAGTGGGGAATAACATTATATTTTTGATATGGAGCTCCAGCCATAGGAAGTCATCCTATGTATCCTTGTTATGGTAAGAATCAAATTCATCATAGTTTTGTTTGCTTCTAAAACCACTGGTGGATGAGGAATAATGTTAATCCCATGGGATATATTGGGTCCTAATGGATGGAATGTCAGAGACATGGGGGGATTGAACTGAAGATGATTACCAGTTGAGATAAGGTCTTATGAAGGAATCCTATGTATCCTAGTTATGTCGGGAATTAGAGTAATCATACTTTAGTTTTTACTCTATCCACTAGTGGGTGAGGAAGGAAGATAATAACATGGGGGATATTGGTTCCAATGGTTATAATGTTAGAGACATGGTGGGATTGCACAAAAATAGAATCCCATTTTATCTTGATACTTATAAATGAATCATTCTTATCCTGGTTAGAGGAGGGGTCACATTTTCATAGATTATTTTGATTGGGGCTTACACACTATGGTTTCCCTGATATATATACTAGATAAGATTATCGTTTCCCATGACTACTACTTCACATGTCATAGTTGTCTAGTTGACATGTCTCAAGTGTCATTATAACATGCTTAATAATATCTAAACATGTCCTAGTTTCCAAGATGACATGTCCAAATATAATTGCATTATTTAGATTGATTTTTGGTGTGAATAATTTGATCTGGATGGCATGTATGGAAGATACTATTTGATCAAGGGTGACATGTCTGGAGGGATCCATATTATGTGGATGACATTACTGGAGGGTGTCTCATGACCTTTTTTACATGTCCTGATGACATTATTAGACCTGACTCACTTTTCTAGAGAATATCGCAAGACTTATCTACCTTGTCCTAGTTGTCTACTTGACATGTCTAAGGATGTCTAGAAATGTCTGAAGACACCATAATGATCTAGGATAACATATCTGGAGGGTGTCACATGACCTCTCTATGAATTTATAGACATCTCAATGTCAATAAGACAAGTCTGAGGAAAATTCCTTGATCTAGGATGAAATTTCCTAGTGACATCGTGAGACAAAACTGACATTTCCTTGTCATTCCACATAACATGTGCGAAGGTTTTTTAGGTCATCAAATGATTTTACTTGAAAGACCATAGGAATTTTCTATAAAATGGTGGCATTACTAGAGGTCTCCATGAAACATGATTCACATGTCTAACATGCACAACATGATCTAAATAGCATGTCATAAGAGTGTCGCATTATTTGGGTGACATGTCATGGTGTTTTAGAATGATCTTAGTGAGTCATGTAAAGTTCCTGAAGATCGTTGAACATCACTTTTCATAGGTTTAATTTATTTTTTTCTCTCTATTCCATCCTGTATTTCATATGTCTCTCTATTTTTTCATGTTTTATGCCAGTTTTGGATTCACATGAACCAGTCGATATGCGGGACCTACTTCTCATAATCATACTGACAAATGAGAATTCCATAAAATGTACTATAAAGTGATAATGTGACATTCATGTACATGTTATGTGATACTATAGTTCATTCCATGGATTTTACCTAGTGGAATACCTCTATAATCTTATGATAACCACTCCCATAAGTCTGATAATGTGATGTTCTGTGTGATTGATCATTGTTTTATGTTGAGGGGATGGATTTATAGGCCACTCCACGTTAGATATACTCCATATTGTGTGGTGCATAACTTTCTGATTTTTGGTGGACTCAGTGGACTATTTTGTTGTAATGTGCTTCACATGATCTTGATGGGGTTCTTTCATAGCATCACATGAAGATCAATGACCACATGAACACTCACCCATCACTATTTTAATGGACCATGAATGATCAGAAGGATTTTTCCTAACCATGTGTGAATGAAAATGAGGTTTTAAAAAAATTCTAACATTTTTAGGGGTTTTCACGAGATCATGATACATATTGAAATGAGGTTGTGTGATTGAATGTTACTTTTCCAGGTTTTTATATGAGAAAATTGTGGATTTCTATGGTGACATCAATAAATCATGATGAAATGTAAAGGGGTCTCTCAAGATAAATGGTTATAACCCTGGACATATGACCTCTTTTTTTTAAGACCATCATATCCTCACTCAATAAGAAACTTATGGCTCTCCCAATTTTATTTCTTTATTTATTTTACATGTATATGAAATATCATGAAGCCATGTGAGTGTTCTCCAAGATAATCAATCTCTTTTTTGTGATGCATCACATGAAAACTAATGGATCGTGAAGCAATTAATGATAATTTTCAAGAAAATACCCCAATATTTTTATATTTATTCAGATGGGTATCACATGATTGAATGAACTTGTGCAAGACCCTTTTTAAGATCATGGTGACATGACAACATGCTCCTATAAGACAATGTGTTCATGTCTGTGTGGACTCTGTGGGGTATTTTGGATTGTATGTTTAAATCTAATGAAGATCAATGACCTCATAAGGTCTCCTCCATTTGAGAATTTTCTTCCTTTATTTTATTTGTTTCATCCCTTATCCATTAGTTGTACATCAGGGAATTGCACGATCTATAATGGATCTCAAGATGGCGTGTGAGCATCAACATGAATGGCCACTCTACTTTATTGTGAATCCGAAGGGGCACCTAATGATGTAAAATATTTCATGTGGTCAAATAAGGGGGATCTGGAAATCGAAGGTGTATGAGGCCATCACATGATCAGGGGTTATTTTCCAACATGTATCGAGTAAGGGAGAATGGCTAACATCCTATTCTAAAAAAAATCATCATTAACATAAGTTTTTGGGCTTCATGTCCAGATGCCTTTTGGGGCCCCATTTCTAAGGGTTCACATGTCAAGTCCAATGTCCTGCAAGACAATCAATGAGTCACATGATCTTGAGTCCATGTCTAAGGAATATGAATATTTTGACACCCTAGGTTGCATGATGGGATCACGAGACCAAACTTTTGTGATCAAAGGAGATGCATAATCAAGGGTGAAAGGATTATTTTTTTAATTCATTTCATGATTCCATCACATAACCCAAGTTGTAAAGAGGTGTTTCATAGCCAAGGGTTCCCATGATGGCATCACATGACTTTAAAATATTCATGAAATCACATAAATTCTATCATGATATAGAGTCTCATGAAAAAATCACTTCTCATTCCCTCAATACCCATGTGTGGAATATATATTCTCTTTATGTGATAGTATAAAAGGATTCTTGGAGATTCTCTTGAGTGCATGAATATTTCATGCATGTGATGTGAAATTCCTTCTAAATTATATAATTCACTAGTGTGCCTTGAGTGTTATTCGTGCTCAGATTTCATGGTCCATCAAATAAACTATTTAGGTCTTGATCATCAGTCATCAATTTTTTTCACAATACTTCACATAAATGGGTATGTTGTAATTTGAATCTCTTTATGGAGGTACGTAGGACCATAATATGCGCTCAGTTCCTTTTTCACATAACGATGTTTATATATTAATGATAACTTAGTTTTATCTTGTAGAGATGAACCTATCACATTTTCACATCCCCTTCAAATGATATGTCACACATCCTTTCACATGACTTGTATGTGACACCTCATCCATTCACATGACTAGTTATGTGTTTCCTTGGTTTCCTCAAATGAAAACTGACATTTATTTTCACATGATCTTCATCAGGTAAACATTGTGTGGTGTCGAAATTTTGGGGGGTTTTTATGATTTCTGATGCATAGAAAATGATATCACTTTTATCCCAACTGGAAGTGAGCCTCTTGAAATTTTGATCCCCCTATATTTATAGAAAATTAATCACATTACAACTTCTCATCTAAGAAAGGTGATGTGTCCTGTAAACATGATCTTCTTTTAAATAAATTTACTTGGCCAACCTTTGATCTAAAAGTAATGCATTGTCATTTGATACCTTCAAAACACGAATTATTTTGGTATTCATCATGTGATGCAACTTTTTATTTACATGATCACATAACCTAGAAGTGGCTTAGAATTATAGTGTATTCCACTTCAGGGGTTCCATGTGTTCATTGGGGAGTTTCATAACATATTGGTTGTTCTTAAAACTAATTTTTATTTTGAATTTTGTTCGGAAACTATATATGAACCTTCTAATAACCTTGAAAAACTACTTTATGACATGCTCTATTTTTTGTGATTACTATATTATTTCCTTGAATGGAGATTACTATATAATATTCACATGGATATTATCCAAATGTTCATCCATGCATCAGGTAAAGCATGTGAGGTAATTTTCTATTTTCTAGACCGATGAGACCAAACCCCTGGATACCCTGTCGGTTGATGAAGTTGAATCGAAAGGTAATCCCGACCAGGGGGGATGTGTGTTATCCTCTTCCTTCGTTGTGGATAATCTTAGCCTACTTGGGATATTAATATTCTTATAGAATTCATTGTAGACCTGAATATGAAATCATCCATGTATATATGCTTCTACAGTGCCACCTCTTATTCATTAGGATATTGGCCCTAATGTTCTAGCATCTGCCTAGCTAAGGAGTGATTCTTCTCTTTTCTAGTCCTGGTATGTTATGGTATGATGTTTCTTCTTCACATGATAGATATCAAGAGTGGTATATTCTTATAACATCATTTGACAAGGTCATCTCATTATGAGGAGTTTTGGTATGAGAAAACTCTTGCACATGATGATCTTCTAGTGTGCGATATCAAACCTAAGATTATTAGGAAGGCCAAAACCCTAGTAGAATGAGGTTGAATAAGACAACACACGATGTAGTTTATTCATCATGTGATATTCACCTGTTTGAAGAAAATCAACAGTTCTATTTTTTTATTTTATATTATTTAATATAATTTATCTACTTTATAAACACATCATAATATTAATAATCACAACAACAATAATAATAATAATAAAACTCCTTAAAATGTGATAATAAAAACATCATTATCACATGTTACTATGCCTTATGATCTGTAAAATAGTCATCAAATCTCTCCATCCATGTAAAATTTAACGGAACATTTTTAGTGGTTTGAAAAAAATCCCCCTATAATTGGATTCATCTGGAATGAGAATAATATGATTTTAAGGAAAAAATATATCAGTTTTCTAAATATTTTAACAACTGGTGAACTTTGATATTTTCCCAATTAGATTATTTTTCAGGATTATGTCAATGAATTTATTTCAAGTATTATCAAGAGGAGAGTCCTAACCAATAATTCATTAATGAATCCATGATTGGGAGTATCCTTGTCTTGGGGCATGGATATCCTAAATTTAATCATATTATGGTTGATATCGAGAGGATACTATTGAAAAAGAATTCTCAACCGAATCTAAGATAGGGGTGGCCTAGGATTATGAGTGGATGTCTCGATGTTGAAATTTGCATGTATTCCATGATTGAAAAGGTATTGGATGGAAAAGGAATTGTGGCTAGATTCAAGATATGATACATGAAGTACACTATATACGCTATCATATGGGGATTCAAGCTATATATAGTTCCAAGAATTAAGACTCATATATATATATCCATATAAGGCATTAGGAATATAGGGTCATGATGTGCATGAAATTTCATTGATTTGATATCATATGAATCATTAATGATACCTATCCTTTGTATAATACCAAATGAACCCAAATGTCTGGTTTTGAATGCCTAAATATTAATAGGGTTTTCTTAAGAAATTCTCACAAAATACCACCTATAAGAAATTCCACATTGATTTACCTACTCTAGTTTTCTTAAGATTAATTGTTTCACAAGGAAAATTTTGGTAAAATATATATTCTGGAGGGAGAATACTATATATTTTACTAAATTAAGTGGGCTTAGAGATCATAGATTTATTTCTTCTAGGGAAAAAATAATGATCCCTACAAGAATTATATGTTTTTATTTATGGTTCCATGATTTTTTCAGAAGATTCATATTGGGTAAGGATTGATGTGAATTGACATGGATTTTGGTCAGCCAACCCTCTTAGAGGTTTTTGATATGAAATGATTTGTCACTTATCCATTTTTAAGGGCTTAATATTTTATAGATCACACAATGTAAATGTACAGTGAGTAGATGCCTAACATTTTCATAGGATTCCCTTATTGGTTATTCAACTTGACAAGCCTTATGTATATTTATCTCATTCAAGCTGAACCATTGTTGTGTTGTAGTTTAGTATCATTTAGATTGGATATTGTATTGATTTAGCTTATAATATTTTGGATAAAAATCCTATTACTGTAGTTTAGGGTCTATTTTATCATTCCTTATATTGTTATAGTTTAGGGTATTTTTGCTCAGAATCTTTATTGTTGCAATTTAGGGACTTCTAGTACATAATTTCTATTGTTTTAGTTTAGGGTCTTTTAAATCAAACCATATATTTTTGTAGGTGAGGGTGTTCTAGCTCAGACCTTGTTTACAAATATGAAATATGGGGAAACAATCCTTGTATGACTCAAAAATCTATAAGCCATTGAGTTCCACCATGGTGTTTCCAGAGATCATGAGGACGGGAGTTCCTTTCTTGTAACGAGGATATTCCACTGATTGGTTTGTCAAAGCCATAATGTGTTAGTATCATGGTAAATGGAGGTTCCCCCACTCTTTTATATGGGCTATTAAAGAGTTTAGATACAATATGGGTGGATGGAGACAATATAGTGAAGTCTAGTCCACTTGAATAGTTAGAATATGGGTTGAGTAATTCATAACCCAAAATTTTGAGTAAAGGAATATGGAATCGGGAAGACTTGTTGGCAATGACCCATAAAACCCTAAGGTGATAGGTTATTCTTGGGTTTTACCCAGGCTCATGAGGATCATTGTTCCTTTCCTATAAGGAGGGGATGCCCCTAGAAAGGTGGATCATATCCCTTATGTGTTGATAACATAGTTATGGAAAGGTTTCCCCACTCTTTTCCAACAGCCATGAAAGAAGTTAAAGGACTTGACCATCTGGAGGTTGATGTTGAGTATGGGTTGAATGTTATCCAATAAGGTTTATGGAATCCTTGGTAAGTTTATCACTTTATGGGGAGGCACAAATCATACACCATTTGGTTTTTAATTACATGGTGTGGGAAATACAATGGTTTAGGAATGGAGTGTCCCATTCCTCCTTTTAGAAAGGGTATATAACATAGTGACATAATGTCAAGCATGTCGAGTTTGATTGAATATTCTGGTTATGGGGTTTGTATATAATTGTCTAGAGTGCTTAGGTTATGAAGATGATATGATATAATTATATCGGGGATGACCCAATATTCCCTAAGGTGTTGGGTTCCACTATGGTTATGTCACGATCGCAATGATTAGAAATCTATATTTTCAAATCAATGACACAATTGGTTGATAAACATTGGTGAATATTTATGGTCCATTGGCATCCATGAATTTTTAAAAAAAGGGTCTCATAAATCATGAGATCCTTTTTCAAGGGCCATGGAAGGTTTGTGGTGATATAAGGTGCTTATATAATTAACTGTGATATATGAAAAATGAAATATTCAAGCAGTTTTATAGCTCCCAAAAGGTTGTGTAATCAAATAGTGAATGTGTTTTAATGGTGAGGAGATGTGAAAATTTACTATACTAACTTTTTCCTGGACCAAGGGGTCCAACATGCATGGATCATTCTTTGATGGTTCCAAAAATTAGGCCCTATGATCTCGATAACTCATTCATTTGTACCCTAATTTTGTTTCTTAAACTCTATAGATGAAATAATCAGCGAGTAAAGACATGAATTTTACTCAAGCCACCAATTTTGGGTTTTCAACTTGACATGTTTTGTATATTTTTATCTAACTGTTTATGGTTTTTTATTTAGACTATCAATTTATAGAATTTAAGGATGTAAATCTTTGAAGAATGTATAAGCAATTTAAGGCCATGATGCACATTGACCTGATATGTTGGAAATATTACATAATAGTCTAATTAGGATACCTAGGGTAAATTTTATTCCAACATACTTCCGTGTGGGTTGTGTGAGTGGTGTAAATAATGGATTTATGTTCTTGGGGTATGATTAATGATGTTGTACAATCATGTCGAGGATAGACCAGAACACTCATGGGTGATGTGTACCTCTATGGGGAAGTTATACTAACAAGGATCAAAAATCCCTTACTCTAGGGTCAAGACACCTCTAGTTGGTAAGATTCACCCCTTATTCATTGATAGAATGTACAAACAGATAGATATATTTTCCTTTACAGGTTCCAATATAGCTTTACAGAAACTCTTGGAGCTCAACATATGAAAGAAGAACCCCTTCTTTGGTTTAATAGATTTAGGATCTTTTGGTCCTTTCATAAGGAATTACAATGGATGATGGAATAAATATTTTAAAATCTTATAGTGGGGATGTTTTTTTCATGACTTTTTAATGTCTTGTAACCATGACATTTTCCTTGTAGTTTAATGTTATCTGCTAAGGGCATTTCCCTTTCCTTACAGTTTAACATCATGTGGTAGGGATGTTGGAATCAACCTAAATAATTTCCATGATATTTGTAAGGACATTTTTCACTAGTCATGGGAATTTAGAAGTAAGGTGTACCTTTTATCAGTGAATAGGATTATTGGTGGATATCCATATGCTCAATCCCTTCTTTCACAGATTTTTCAAGGTTCCAAGAAAGCTGTAAGTAGATATGGATTTTTATCATCTAAATGATATTTTAGGACTTGATTGTCTTCTAAAAAAGGCATATTCTACTTTTTTTCAAGTAGATTCATACCATGTGTCTAAGAAATTCACTACATTGGTTAGGGTCATATGTAGTTAGGGGTGTGTTTTTTTTCATTTTATATGTTGTGACAGAATCCATAATTAGTGATATAGGATTCACTACATATCACTTCATAATATGAATCATGAATTCTGTAGTTATTTTAAAAAATTCCCCTATGCAGGTCTAACCTATAAACGATGATGGGAGGAATTTTTTTTGTCGCAGTTGGACTCAATAATTGGATATATGGGAATCTCTGTGTATCCTATAGTAATAGGAATTAATCCACACTTAGTTATTTAATGGTATGTTTTCTACATAGGTCTAACCCATATACAGATGGGGGAATTTTTCACATTTAATATTGTAATTGGGACTTCGATTAGAGATCTAGGAAACTCTATTTATCCTATGATGAAAGGAATCAATCCACACATAGTTCTTGAATGGTGAACTCTCTACACTTGTCTGACCCATACACAGAGTGTGGAATTGTTCCCATTGATTGTTGTCGCTTGGCCTGATATTGGAGATCCATGAATAACTACATATCATGTGATTCCATAAATCAATCCACACGTAGTTATTTAATGGTGGTGTGTTGGGAGACCAATTCCAATGATAGTGGTCATCTCAGGATATGTCCCTGGAATTGTACATTTTTATGTCATGCCAGCGACATCAACCATGTATTTTAACATCACGTATTTGGGCCCTCTGGTGTGCCTTTTATGGTGGTTCATCCAAAACCATATTAACCCTATCATGAATTGATATTCCTCATTCCTGTAAATAATCCCAAAACTAAATTCCTATTCTTGGGTGAGTTATGCACCATCTGAGAAACAATGAGTGAAAAAGGACCCCCTAACCACAAGGATGAATCTAGATAAAGGATATGGGTATTTAGTATCATGTGGTGGCTGGGAAAAGATATAGTATCTAGGAATGCTTTTTTATCTCGTTATAAATAGAATCAAGTATGTAAATTTTTTAGAAACTTATGCAGTTCAGTGTCATACAGTGAGGACAACATCTGTGAAATTTAATGTTATACAGTAAAGAAAAAAGGTTCATTGACATTATGGAAGAGGAAAATTATGGTTGGGATCAATGATGGAGGAATATTCATCACTATTTATCCAGTGACGGTAAGAATCAATCCACACATGGCTCTGGGAAATCATGTAGATTAGTTTCATGTGGAGAAGACATCAGTTGTACATTTTTACGTCACGTGGTAAGGATGAAGGTCACCCAACATGGAAAATAATGCTTGGCCATTATCGTGTAGTCTAATGACTTATGATTGGGATGAATATATTGTGGTTGGGCCTAGTATTGAATTTTCGTACATCAGTAAGTATACATTAATTCCATGAATCAACAAAATCATAGTTCTTAGATGAGGAATTTCCTATGTGGATCTGACTCAGACATAGGGACATGGGGAACTTCATTTCCATTTCTCAAAGCTCTAGATCATGTGTCATGAATCATTGGTGCGAAATTTCATCCTATGAAATTCAATTTCAATCAAAGAAGATGTCTTCTATGGATATTAATGTCTTATATTCAAAACATGATATGTTGTACATTTTAACATCTTCCAACAAGGGAATTTTTCATACAACTTAATGTCATAGGGTCAGGACATGAGATGTTATACAATTTAAAATATCACCGCTATTACCTTTTCCATATATTAAAATTTCATGTGGTTATGATAATTTTTTTTAGTTTAACATCATTCAACCAGGATTATGATATTACTTCATGGAATCTATGCAATGTATTCGTTATGTAACCTCACTTCGGTGGGGGTGTAACATGATATTTTACCATCGTGGATATTATGTAATCTATTTTGTGATATAACTTATGTATGATATAATTCCCTTCCCATTTTAGAACCTTTTATGGGGATTTTTTCTTTCTATCATTGGGGTTATGATATCCAATATTTGTTATGCATTAATGAATTAATGAATTAGAACCTTTTTATTTGAGGAATGTGCGGTCTGATTCTAATGTACTTCAAGGTTGTTCGATTTATGAAACCTTTTCTCATCAAGACACTATAATTCATCCATGTAATTTCATGATTTCCTTAAATATAATATTTTTCCACATATAAATATTTGAATCAAGGGAAAATAGACATTTATGGTTAACATTTACTTGGTTTTGTATAATAATGAATACATAGTTTCTTCTATAGAAGTTCACATGGTGGTATGGTCATCACATAAATCATGGAGATTTTTTTCTATATAGGACTTCTTTTCCTTATTCACCATCATCTAGAGTGTGTTTTATAGAGTCTTATTGAAGGCCTCTTTTTTCAAATTTTCCTCTACATGAGTGGAGGATGAGAGATTGGACTCAATGTTGTTCTCTTTGTAAAATTTTGTCAAATTTGTAGAATAGAATTTAGTGTTATTTTAAATCAATATCATGTGAGGGACTACAAACCTAGTGATTATATTGGAATTCAAAAGGAAAATTATATTCTGCACCCTAACTTCCTTGAGTTGTATTACCTTTTCCCATTTATAGAAGAGGTTAGTAGTAATAAGGATGTGATTAAACTGATTGGCTATTGATGGGGGATATGGTCCCATGAAATCAATTCCAATATAAAAAATATCCAACGATATTTAGTAGTATGTAGCTATTTTGTGGGTTGATAGATTATGTCTTCATTAATTTAGCAACAATAAAATTTCCTAGTGAATTCCACACAATCTTGTATCATGGTTATCCAGTAGTAACATAGCTTCTTGATTTAATGGTAGAGCCTAGTCCCAGACTGATGAGCATTGCATGATACTACATGGACTACATCAATGAGTGTCAAAATCACTTTTATTCTATTCATGTGAGGATTATTTCATCGAATCCTCATTTATAGATGTATTTTTCCCATTTAGACCATCCTAGTGGGTAATGATTATTACTCAATGCTAAATATGTTCCCTTACAAATTTTCCCACAGGGGAGTCCCATTTTTGAGATAACAAATTATGGCCTCTATCCAGCTAGGGATGGATATCAGTTTATCATGATCTATGTTGTAGTTCACTTGTTTGACTTAGACCATGTTGCAGATTATGATCGATGAGGCCATTATTTAGTGCGTGATGCAGAAGACTACCTCATCCTGATTCGGGTCGACCAAAACTGTAACTTCATTGGACAATACTTTGAAAAGATCATTCAAGGATCAAGGAAAAAGATGCAATGTGGGATCAGTAGGGAATTATGACATCAGTCCTCTATCATAGCCGATGAGAAGGGAAAACTCATCCTTTTTGATGTTATATTCACCTTTCATCTGCTTTATCACATGATCTGAATCATTTTTGACATTTATGTAGGGTATCAACATTTTTAGGGATATTTCTAAGATAGTGGTGTGGAATTGGTATTCTACATCATTATTCATGCAGCCTTCAAATAGTTATAAAGAGTAGGGAAAATTTTCTTTTTCTGGAGAATCAAATGAAATCCTTATAACAACTCAATTTTGGTTTGGGTTTTCCATTATCATATTTTTAAAACTTTTCTAGGCACCCCCAAAATATATATCCTACATTTTTGGAGTGTCATGAGCCCAGAAAACCTCCTCATATAGAATTTTAGTGTCCACTTGTTTAATTTCTACAGTCTGGTGCACTGTAATTAAATCAACTAGGGCCTTCCCTTTCACAGACTTATGTGACACAAACTAGATAACATATTGTTTTAGAATAAATACCCATCAAACCAAACACTTGATTAGTATAGTATGTACAATTATATACATGAGTTGGTTAATACTACATAAAAGGTGTACTTTGTGGGGATTCAAGTAGTGCCTCAACTTTTTCACTGTAATTATTACTGTGACGCAGTTCTTCTTGGCATCATGATATCTAGTCTAAGTACCAAGCATCATTTGAATAGTGTAGTAGATTATTTTCTCATTCCCTACATCATGTTTTGTGTATGAGTAGAGCACTAATTTATCATTCCATGGTGGCCACATATAATATGATTTCCTTTCAATCCACTGGTAGCATCAAGATTGGTAGGTGTAGTAACTACTATTTGAGACACTAAAATTCTACTTGGTAGTCTTCATCCCATTTATAAGATATTCCATTCATCCTTAGCTTGGTGAGGTCAAGATATTTTCTATCCATGTTTTCTATGAAATTAAGTACGTAGGTGAGGTTCCATTGGATACCCCTTAGTTATTTGATATTTCAAGGGGGTAAAATTTATATTACATAATTTTTCTTCTCAGGTTCATCCTTGATTTAATGGTGGAGAACCACAAATCCAAGTAACTTCCATGATGTTACCCTGAATGTTCATTTCAGAAGATACATCATCAGTCTTTACTACTACAACTGGTTGAAGAGTGTTTCATGTTCTGTAATTTGATCACACCATTGTTGAGATTTAACCACCAGGTCATCAACATAACATTCAAATATTCATCCTAAGAAGTGTTTAAATATATGATGCATGGAGTATTGATAAGAAGTTTCATCATTATTTAATCCAAAGAGAATTATATGATAGAAAAATATCACTTGGGGTGCTCTAAAGGTAGTGTATTTCTTATCTTTAGGGGCCATCATTATCTGATTGTACTCTAAGTACCCATCCTTAAAGGAAAGGGCCTAAAATCTAGTTGTTGCATTGATCAAGAGTTATGTGATCAGTATTGGTAAATTGTTTTTGTAAAATGTTGACTTCGGTCTCTGAAATCGACGTAGAGTCTAATATTTACATTATTTTTCTTAACATGGATACTATTCTTTAGACTTATTGGGTTTTACACATCTTTGATAAAGTTGGAATTCATCAATTTTTACACTTCAGTTTCTACATTATTAGCAAAAAAGGGGTGTATCCTCCTTTCCATATGCTTGAAACAACAACGGTTGTCATGAAATCTAAGATGTTGTGTGGACACCTGTACGTTTAGTCTAATAATTTCAACATAATTCTAAGAAGATACATATTTATTTTTCTTTTGAAATTCAAGATACATATTTTTTTATTTGAGGGGAATTACTTCTCTAATTAATGTAGGTCATATGTCTTCTTCTCTTTATGTATGTACCTGTCAAATCATATTAATGGTGGTGGAGTGGCCTCCCTCAAATGTGGGAGGGAAATTCTTAAGGCCATCCTCTTCATCTTTCACTTCTGAGTTTATTTAAGAAGTTTCAGATGAAGTAGGTAGTTTAAGGGAATTTATATCACTATTGGGGGGACAAATTCAATGAAAAGATACATCATCATCCCTTAATTACAATAATTGTTGAGTTATTTTGAAGAAAAATTTATTTTACACTATCATTGTGGATAAAAAGGGCTTGGACATCTGGGATCAGATATAATGCCTCAATCAAGTTTATGGGTAGCGCATAATCACTATTGATCATACTACATGGATTTAAAGGAGTGTTCCCCAGTCCATTAAGGGATAAAACCTATATATTTTCATCCACTATTGTTTGTATAACTTTCCTTTATATAAACCTACCACATCATATGTGGCTTCACTATACTTGAATGGAGAATTTTTACCATTTAGTATGTAAACTTTTCTATCGAAGGGGTATTTTGAACATTGATGAAAGGTCAAAGGTACATCCACATGGTTATGTAGACAGGGCCTTCCAAGAAAGACATTATATATAGTGTCTTGCTAGAGAACCATGAACTCAAAGTTAGATGTGAGATCTCAAAATTTAGAGTTCATATTGATCATCCCAAAAGGGTTTTCTCACTATTATCATACCCTTTAGTGATCATATTTGTGGGATATTAGTCTCATTCTCTATATCCCAGACATATGAGGGTCTGAATTAGGATAAGGTTGATCCCATAACCATTTTCAACTATATTACTTAATATTTCAACATTATAAAGTCATCCCAAAACATATATGAGTATGATGTGTCACTCTATGACCTCTTCCTGATCATGTTCTGTGAACAAGATTGCGACATGGAATTCTAATTCAATGGTCTCCAATTGTTAAACCTAAAATAAAAAAAAATCTCTCTTGAACTCATGTGGGATCTAGAGGGATTAAACAAGTGCCTCTTTGAGTTATTTTTACTGATGGAGCACATCCAAAATTTAATGCTTTTCTGGGACAATCTCTAACTATTTTAGAATTATTTTTTTTATAATAATCAATTCTTCCAGATGTGAGGATTATCTCATTTATGTGGAATAAGTGTTGTGTAATTTGAGGAAAATGGGACTGTATCTTGTGAATAGGTTGAGGAAGCATCTACTTCCAATGTCATAAGTTATTTCGGCCTTCCCCATTACTTAGGCTATCAGACAAGCTCACGCCTGCTAGGCGGTTGTAAAAGATGACTGGGAGTAAATGAATATTGGGGGGTTCGAAGGCACCTTTATTTCCATGTTGGGATCACTAGAGTTCTTTCCCATTACTCTTAGTTGTATATATATCATGTATTTTATTTGATAGAAATATTGGGTTTAACCACATAGATATTGTCCCCTGTATCCTTGGATCTTGTGCCTTCAGCCTCTGGCTCCCATGTCAGGTACATGGAACTCATACTCAGAGGTATAGTCTTAATCTAATAAGGGGTATTACAACTATATTAAATTAATATAACCAATTATGTGTTCTATTTTTAGTTAGGGTTCCATTTTTTGGGGTCATTCTTATGCTTCAGATGTTGTTGGAAAAAAATCCATAAGAGTTAGATCCTACATCGAAGCTGAATATGAATCTTTCACTTCTCTCTCAACTTGAATCTAACATTTTGTCTCACCATTGGGAGGTGTTTTTGATTTTACCTCTATGGGTGGTTGAATTGATAAGGTTTTATAAAGTTGTTCTATCAGGGTGGCATGATATTGGTCAACTATCTTTCAAGTCATAAAAAATGTTAAACTTTTTCCCATGCCTAGCCAGAACTATTTCCCAATCACTCTCTTCTTCTGACAAGGAAATAGTTATACAGGTAACCTATTATAGGGTGTTCTCTAAAATCACCAGTCTAGAATCGACCATGATTTTGAAGAATTCATTGAAGATGATGCAATCATGGATGTTATGATCCGAACTTCTATGGAAAGGGAAGTAGTAGAAATGATTTGTGAGGTTCACCTAATTGGGATTCATGGGTTGTGGTAGCTTGAGTAGGTTATTTTTCGTGTCTATATTGAAATAACTGAGGAAATTCTATTTTCATAAGGAGAATGTTTTATTCACCGATTCCTCAACTTTTGAGAGACCACGATATCTTTTTTACTTCTAGAAGAGGGTGATTTTGTTGTTTTTGTCACTCGATAGGAGGCTCTTGGTGGTTTCACACATGTATAGGTTCTTGAATGGGAATTTCTACTAGCTTGAGGGTAAAATCAGATGTATTTTCCTTGCCAATCCTTTCCCCCTATACTGAATTAATGAATCAAGAAATAGTTTGGGTCTACTAAATTGAGTCTTCCAAACATTGTTCCATTTCTAAAAACTCATAGAATCCTCTAGGATATTTCATCAGTGTCAAATCTTTCAGCAGCTCATCCAAGAGATTATCAGTACAGAGTTCTAGAAGATGATCCTATGATAGAGGGATACTGAGTGAATTGTTTATATATTTCATTCTTGAATTGAATCTTGATACTCTCTCATTTTTAGGTTTATTGTACATCATCGGGCAAAAAAATTCATTTTCTCAACGTAGAGGTAAAATGGTAAAGGAATTTATAATAAAGGTATTCCTATCCAACAATGGATTATTATGGAAGACTGTTGTACCAAAAAATGGATGAACCTATTAGAGTCTATACAAATCACCCTATCATGGTTACCTCCAGCGAATCTCAAGGGACCATCATAGACTACATTGGGATATGAAGTACATGAGATGCTATTTAGGGTCTCCCACACCATCAAAGGTGGAGAAGGTAGTGTTGTAGAAATTGGAGGGGGAACAGATTCATCCAAACATTCTGGATATCTATTTTTCTAAAACTACACAGGTGCACATATCCTATCCATGAATTCTATTTATGAATCTAGGGACTCAATGGAATTGATAAATTCTAGAGGTACTACATCTGAGCCACCTCCAGTCTATTGGGAATGGGTTGGTCTTTATGAGGTGGCCCCATTTTTGTTTACCACAGATTCTCAATTCATGATAAGATAGAATGATCACCCTGGAAAGGGAGAGGACATCACTGTAATGTTGGGAATTTATGATCATATTTGGTATCCAAATTTATGTACAATGATTGATTAAATCCGAAGTCATTTTGATTCTCCGATGCCACTCTTGCAATTGTAACATCTCTTTGTTGACATATGGAAGGAGTGGTATTTATCTATAACTAAAGATGATACCCATTGGGAATGTTTCCCCTGAGTAGATCCTTAGGGATTTTCTATGATTTTGTATCTCATTCTCATATTGTACCAAAAACATCTCCACAGAATGAATTTCAACTCTTTTTGGTGATGATGGGTATATAGAAACTTCATTCACTTAGTCTTTTCTAGTGTTCCACTATAGATGTGGAAACTCAATATTTAGTAGATCCATGCTTTGGATTCTCCTATAGTTTTAGGTATGTGTAGCCTTATGTTAACGCTCCTTTCCGTCACAGAGTCTAACGACTGAAAAAAAGGAAATACCTTAGTCCAAAGTGATTCATCCTTTGAAGAAACATCAAAAATCGACAAAGGGATGAACAAGGAGAACATTGCCCATAGGTCGCCAAGTTCCCTCATGGTCGCGCAAGTACACTTGCGCGCCGACTAGTGGTCATGCAAGTCTACTTGCGCGACGCCTCATGGTCGTGCAAGTGACTTGCACGACCTAAAGTGATAACCGCCCGGTAACCGCCCATGGTCTTCTCCTGCCTATAAATAGACCCTGTGGGCCCCCCATTCGAGAGTATTTTTTTCCAGAAACACGGATTGAAGCTCCCGACGCCCAAGTCTCTTCTCAAAGCTTCCGGAACACTTATAAGGTAATTTCTTACCTATAACGGAAGATCTAAAGAGAGGGAGGAAGGCCTAAGTGTTGAAACTCATCAACACTTGTGCGCCTGAGTGGCCAGCCCTTAAGGGAACTGGTCACACTTGCGCGCCGCCTTATTCCTTCGATAGAACTTGCACATCCCTATTCTGGGAGAACCTCAAGAGGATTATAAAGGCTTTAAGAAAGAGTCTCTCAAGTATTTTTAATGCTGGTTGAAAATCGCGCAAGTACCCCACATGTCGCGCAAGTATACCAGCGCGACCAATACTTGCGCGCCGCCGCAATACCTGCGCGCCTTCCAAGACTTGCGCGCCCCTTCCTTTTTGGGTTCCTTTTCTTCCCATTTCACCCCTCTTAAGCCATTTCACCTTTCCTATTCAAGATTCAGTCTTCAAGATACTCTTCAAAGCCATTTATGGCATTATTTCTTGATTTGAATTCCTTATCTGAAAGGAATTCGGTGGAATATCTCTCAAAACCTAGTGATTTACACATCTTTATGTCACCAAAGATTTAGAGTTCATTCATTCAACCTCATCCTTTAAGATGAGAGAATCCTTAACCTGGGTCTCCTTTTCCGGAATAATCCCCAGTTATAAGTCCTTTAATCTGGGCATCTTCCTCAGGAGTAAGTCCCAAATTCTTAAAGTTCCCAAATCTGGGCATCCTCCTCAGGAGTAAGCCCCAAACCTTAATTCCTTAACTTGGAAATCCTCCTTAGGAGTAAGCCCCAATCATAATCCTTTAATATGGGCATCCTTCTTAGGAGTAAGCCCCAAGTCCTCTAATTTGGGAATCCTTCTTAGGAGTAAGCCCCGAGTCCCTTAATTTGGGCATCCTTCCTAAGAGTAAGCCCCAATCTCAAATATGGGCATCCTTCTCAGGAGTAAGCCCCAAACCTTAATCCCTAACCTGGGTCTCCTTTTCAGGAATAAGACTCAGTTATAATCTTGGGCTTCGTTTTCAGGAGTAAGCACCAAGTCCCCTAACTTGGGCCTCGTTTTCAGGAATAAGTCCCAGTCATAATTATGGGGATCCTCTTCAGGAGTAAGCCCCAAGTCCCTTAATTTCTCTTAACCAGTCCTAAATTACGTTTGATATGGGATTCCTTCTCAGGAGTAAAACCCAATTATCAATCCTCTCCTAATTTGGGTTTCCTTTTCAGGAATAAGTCCCAAGTTAGAGTATTCAAAATCTCTATGAAGCACATATACCTTTATGGACCCTGTTCTTGGATTTTCTCCCTAAAATTAAATCCTAAACCTTCATCTATCTGGGCAGTCATACATACATAAGCCCCAAACAATTTCTTATGATTGCATCTTTCATGGCACAATTGTCTAATTTTTACCAATACCTCTTGTTTCTCACACCGATCATGACTCACGTGAGCTTAGAGTGTAAAAGTAATTATGACATCCTTCTTTTAGCCATCAATCATAAACGTCATACTCCCTTACTCGAACTACGTGGGTTTTGATTCCTTTTCCAAAACAAAGGATACGTAGGTAGCCCATTTATGGGTTCGATCCCAACTTTGAAATAATCCATGTCCTTCTGAATGACGATAAACTTCAAGTGCCCCACTGAGTGGCTTTAAAACCAGCCTGGTCATCATAATGACCAAGAGACTTTTTATAAATGTTTTGAAGGATACCATTGACTAAGAATCTCTAAATAGATACAGATGATTCTCTATTGATGAAGAACCTCAAATACATATAAAAGATTCTCTAAATTTCTTACATATTTAATCATTGATTGTTAAAACTAAAGGAAATCTCATTTTATACTTGGTAATGTAATAAGGATTCACGAACATAACTTAAATCTATAAAGAGAGTCCCGGAGTAGACAATAATTCCCCTCAAAAAGGTGTGATGAGTCCAACCTCCCATCCTCTCGACCAATGCAAATTCCTAAGCCTCATTAGTCCACAAGATAATGAGCGCCTAACTTTGGAAAGTAGGTCCAAACGGATGTGGAGTCATTGGATGTTTCCGATTCTACGAACAAACCCATTAGAAACCGATTGAAACGTTTGAATCTCCCGTCCAGGAGGTCATCCCCGAATTCCGTGTGAAACAAAAATGGTGAAACCGACGTGAATCCTTAACCAAGTTAAAGTGGTGTTTTACCTATTTGTTAAAGCCCCTATTTAAAAGTTAGTAAGAGGGATAAAAAAATAATCATTGACATATGTGATCATCCAAAGGATGAAGTGGCTGAATTTATCTTGATTACGTCTGTTATATCAAACAGGCACTCTTTTCCAAGATCTTCTGTATTTACATAATGGATGCTCTCAAATTCACATCTGTAAATACTGCTGCTGTAAATACCAATGCTGTTATTCCTACTGGATCGTCATCCACTCTGAGGATGACATCACCTACTCAGCATCTTCAACGCTGGGTATCAAATGCACTGGTTAAGGAGTACTGTCAACACGGTACCATCCCAACTCTGGAGGCTGCCCGACAAGCCCTCCAAGTGAACAACTCACACAGGTCGTCTGGAAAACGACGACCAGTGATCAAGAGGCAGGCGGTGCTGACTACCGTCTCCAACCGTTTCGGGTCGTTATCCCCGGAACGCAATTTCCATTCACTCCCTTACTCTGAGGAAGTGAATGAGCAGGTCCCTCAGGGCCTTAATTCAAAAAGACAGGAGTCCTTCCCGAGGGCTCCCATCAACAATCTCCGCCAGACTCGTGTGGTAGTGCGCCCCCAACATGATGAGGGTACCAACTCCAGGCATTCAGCTCAGGTTCCTCAAACCCAAGCAGGAAAGATGAACCGCCAGAGACGGAATCCAGTTAACAATGGGCAGGTTATCATCCCTGCCATCTCCGGAGAAGTCCACCAACCTAACTTGGTGGCGAACAATGAGCAGGCACACACACCTGTCCGTTTTAATTCCCCTGTCCAGCAGACTCATCTGGCAGCATCAAGCCAATCCCACCAGGCAATTCCGGCAGAGTATTATAGGCAAGAACATACACCTGCTTATGCATCATCAGTTAGTAAGCAGGATCGCCTGACTACATAGGAGTCCACCAACCTAACTTGGTGGCGAACAACGAGCAGGCACACACACCTGTCCGTTTTAATTCCGATGTCCAGCAGAATCGTCTGGCAGCATCACGCCAATCCCGCCAGGCAATTCCGGCGGAGTACTATAGGCAGGAACATACACCTGATTATACATCATCAGTTAGTCAGCAGGCTCATCTGACTACATATGATGGATCTCGTCAACCACGTTTGGCGAAGTGTAATCAGCAGGCACATACACCTGCTAATACTAATCAAGCCTACCAACAGTCTCGTTTGGTAGCGCACGGAGAAGTCAGTCGGAATGCCCCGACGACAAGCAGGAGGCAGACTCAACTCTCTGCCTCCACACTTGAGTACTGTCAGGATTCACTGACAGGAAAAGGAGGACAAGAGCAGGCACATACACCTACTCCAAACCCAGAATGGACGTATATTCCCGTTCCGGCGGCTGAAGTCACCAAACATATTTTTTCAATGGTGAAAGAGCAGAAGCAAATTCTTGCACATATTCTGGATGCTTACCAGGATATCATAACAACTTCAACATCATCTTAGGGAAAGACACATAAATCTATCCCTAGCAGTGGAGTGACACATCAACGATTCACTCCGGAACAGACACAAATATCTATTCCAGTCCAAGAGGGTTATGGGGCATACTCCCCCATATCATACAGACAACCAAGTCAGGAACATACACCTGATTTGAGTGGAGATTTTCAGCCTAACCTGACCATCTTTTCTGATCAGGCACATACACCTGCTCAGAGTAACCACTTTCGTCAACAAGTGGTTTCCAATGCGAGTAAGAAGGCATCTAAGAAAAAGATCCACCCAGCACAGTCAGGAGATCAAAGGCCAATCTGCAACAAGGCCTTGCTCGATGCTGGAGTTCTTGAAGCCCTCAGACATTTATCTGTTGGAATTCAAGATTCTACTCCCTCAGTTCTCGATAACGGGAACATTAATTCCAAAATTCCTCAACAGACACTTTCTCATGAAGGCTTGCTTCGTGACAATTCGGTCAATCTTGAAGTTTCATCTTCAGATGAGAGCCACAGGAACCCTCTGTGTGGTCAGAAGACCAAGGAGCAAGAGATATCATCTTTTGCTGTAACCCATTATGGTGGTCCTCCCCATGATGATGAACTTCGCTGCGAAAGTCCTCTCCACAGTAGTGATTCACATTTCCTGGAAAATACTCCAGTGGACAATGTAGTGCCAAGAAATCCCTATTATCTTGAGGCACTTGAAAATGCGAAACCAGTCATGTCTGATGCTTTATCGCTAACAAGTGAAATACTTTCTCAATCAGAAGATAGCCCAGGGTGTAGGTCATTCTCCGAACCACCCCTAAGTCATGCATATTCTAGTTTGATCAATGATCTCTCTACCAATCTTGTTGAATCCGATGAAGCAACAAGGAAACACCAACTCTGGTCAAAATAGGTAGAATAATCTTCATTTAATGATAAAGAGGAAATGCTGAACATGAGGAAAAAACTGGCGAAAAGTGAGGTACCAGTCATGTTTTGGCCTTTGGCTGACTCCCAGTATGATATTCCAAATATGTTGATGGAAGATGGAGTACATGATATTCGTCTCAACATATGGAAAACTCTTTGTCAATTGAAGAAGAAGGTATTATCTTATGATGAATATGAAAATCATCTTAAGATAATAGAAGGGCTACAATGTCAGATTGATTTGGCATCTCTATCAATCTCCCAGTATCCGATGGCTGAAAAGCAACAGAGAACCCTTCAACGTTCATGCCTTGGCGCACTAAGAAAATTGCGTCAGTTAATTGCCAATGCTCCATCTGGTGTTCATATCAAAGGATGGGGTTTTCACGAAGCACTACATTTCATAGTGCTTTCCAGTCAGCAAAGCCCGCCGAAAATGGTCTCATGCAATGTTATTGCCCATGGCCGGCCACAGTCAATGGGCTTTGTTAATAATCAAAAGCTTGCTAAAAAACAAGCCTCAACTAGTTCCTCTCAAAATCAAGCATATAGAGAACAAGTTGTTGAATTTATCCTACATAAAGCAGAAGAGAATACTGCACAAGCCTCTCGTATGGAGCAAACACGTCATCAAATGATAGAAGTCTCGGAAATCATCCAACGGTCTATTGAACCAGGTGATAAAAGTGGATACAGGCTAATGCATTCAGCTAATTTCCAAACTAAGGTTCGCAAGATCAAGAGATATTTTAAGAAGATCTCAGACATAAAATGTCAAGAGACACCCCATCTTGTCAGACTGGGGACTTCTTTAACCCAACCCTCAGATTCAACAAATGGGATTCGAGGAGTTGAGCGGAAGCAGCAGGAACATCCCCAGTTCACGAGACTGGGGACTCTTTCAAATCATCAATACCCTTCTCAGAGAATATCGGTCTTTTCTAGATTGGGGAAGAAGCCCCAAGAGGAACAAAGAGACAAATTATCAGGAGATTCCCTCCAAATTATAGCTCGTCAAGAAGTTCCTAAAGGATTGAATCAACAAAAGGCAATGTCTCATCAAAGATATGAAAGAAGACAATATCACAGAAATGTTGATAGAAGGGATGATATGCATTATGCATCAATCAATGTCATCAATGCCGTTGTTGCTAATCCACCAGAGGAGACTCACTCAGGGGACTCAGATGAAGAGCGTCCTGCTCAAGAAAATGTACGCACCGATACAAATGAAGAAGGTGTGCGTACACACAGTCAACGGATTACTCAGAACCTAGGTAATCCACTTCCCTCTCTCCAAAAAGTATCCAACAAACGGAGAGGAAATAATCAGGTTACATATCCTTCCTCTGGAGGAGGTCAATCGCTCTCATTAGAGCAAAGGTTTGCACAACAGGAGGAAGAAATGAAAGAATTAAGAAGGTTGAATGCAGAACTACTTCAGAGTAGTCTTCTTCTTAAGAATGCTGAAGTCCGACAGCCAAAGGAATTTGTTGTAACTACTGAGATGGATCAGGAATATCCTCCTTTATCAGTACACCCTCAGAGGTCTAATCCTACGGGTCAAACGCAACAACGGTTGGCAGCACTACCATCAGTTGCAGCACCAACCACCACGTCTGTCCAAGCTCCATTCATTGCACCTACCCAAAACCAAGTTCAACCTGATGTTTCTCAAAAGTTAATAACTACTATTGAGTCATTAACAGCTCGGTTAAAAACTATGGAAGGGAAACGAGAGCAAGTTCAACCAGAAAAGAAAGTTTACCCTGAATGGGTAGATTCAATTTCTCCTCCATCCAGTTTTGGAAACCCTGTTTTTCCTACTTTCAATGGATCAGGCGACCCTGAACAACATTTGACACATTATGTGTCTTGTTGTGATCCTATAATGGGAACTCCAGAATAGCAAGAAGCAGTGAAACTCAGATGCTTCGTGCGAACCTTGCAAGGACCAGCTTTTGTCTGGTATACAAGCTTGCAATCCCGGTCAATCATCGGATGGGAGGATCTTCGCCAAAAATTCCTTCTTCAGTTCATCTCAACTTTTCCAAAAATGACAGTTTTCGATCTTACAAACTGCAAGAAAAGGGAAAATGAAAGAGTCTCTGATTTCATTGCTCGCTAGAAGGGATTAACGTATTCCCTTAGTTTAGCACTCCCTCAGGAAGAGCTGTTGCCAATCTGTGTGGCAAATTTGCGTGACGAATTACGCACGCCATTGATCCCTGTGAAATACACAGGAGGGTTTCGTGACCTTACTTCAATCGCTCAGTAGATTGAATATTCCCATATACAGGCTAAGGTTAAATCTCATGTAATTCCATCAGCTCCAGGAAGGAGAATGGGTAAACCAAAAACTGCTACAGTTATGCTTAAACAAGAACCTGTACCTATTTCTACTTCAAAACCTTCATCTTCTCGAAGATCTCCACCTCCTGAATGCCAACAACAAAGGCCGTTTCGTCCAAATAATCAAAGAGATCAACGACGAAAACAATTTGATGATTTGAAGAGTAAAACATACTCTTTCCGAAGTGAGTAAGTTCCTGGTTACTTCATTTCAGCTCTGGAAAATAATTTGGTTCAATTACCAGTGCCCAAGAGGCCAAACAAGGAAGGAGATGAAGACCGTCCCAATTATTGTCCCTTTCATCAAATGTTAGGGCATCCCATCCAGGAGTGTTTTGTCTTCAAAGACCTCTTGAAAAAGATGGTCGACTTGGGATAAGTCAAGTTGAAAGGTTCTTCGACTCAGGTAGCATGTGTTACTGCTACATTTACAGAGGAGGAAGGTGAATGGCAAGAAGTCAAAAGCAGAAATGCATAGAAGTATGATGATTGGATGGTCAGAAAGACAATCAATCGGACTCATGCCATTTTGCGAACACAATTAAAGAAACCAATTGTGTCTTCTGCCATGAATATTGCGGTAAAACCCTCTTCGTCAGAGGGAAAATCCTCAAAGAAACGGTTTGATTCAAAGAAGAAAAAAGAATCAGAAGAAGATGAGTATGTGTAAAAGCCTAAAATATCTTTGACTCTGGCACACTTTATGCCATCTACTTCAAAACCACGGGCACTGCCCCATCAAACAGCACAGCCTAAACAGGCTAGTCAGGCAGGGTCTTTATTAGACGAAGAGTTAATCTTCGGTTCTGTTAATATGATTCAATTAACAGATCCGTATTCCAGTCGTAATTTCAATTTTGATGAGCCTGGATTCCCTGTATCAAATAAGGGAATCCGAGGAAGTTCCAGAGGTTCAGGATACAGGGGAAGACGTGGATCTTTCTGAAGCCACTACTCCAATTCTACCCCTACTAGCACTGTATATGCAGTAGAAACTCGTGGTAGAGCCCTTCAGTGAGCTCAAAAAGAACAAGCAAGTTCTTCTGCCAATGGCCAACTCAGTTTTGGCACAGTTATTTTGGAAGAATGATTAAAGGTTCCATCTTCTTTATCTCAGCAAGTAAATGGATCTAATCAGTCTAATCTTCCAAAACCAAGGATGTTTCCAACTTCTATCCCAATATAAGATGCATCAGCTTCTAAAGCATCTTCTTCCAAGGTACCTGCTAAACCGCATATTCCTGTTGGGAAACGTAGACCTTTAGATCAAAAGTATGATATATTGAAAAACTTGTCCCAAGTACCCGCCAAGTTATCAATTTTGGATGCTTTGAATATGTAAAAAGATCTTCGGGAAGCATTCATCGAAGCTTTGTCAAGTCCTCATGAGTTTGAAGCTGAAATTGCTGCAGCTGAAGTCTATCACATAGAGAATAATCCTGCAGAATGCCTGTTAGTGATATCTTTTACTGATAAAGATGAAGATGATGTTGTGCATGGGCACATAAAACCTTTGTACTTATCTGTAAAAGTCAATGGTGTAGATATTCGTAGGGCTTTCATTGACAATGGTTCAGGAGTCAACCTCATGCCCATTCGTACACTTCGTCGATTGGGCCTCACGGAATCTGATTTATCTTCTTCTACCATGATGTTACAAGGATATGATAAAAATGAACAAGAAACACTAGGCGAAGTTACACTCAGAACTCAGTTTGGAGATCTTGTATCCAATTCAGATTTCATGATTGTTGATCAAGACTCAGCTTTCAACATCTTGCTTGGAAGACCCTGGCTACATCAGCATGCAACTATTCCTTCATCATACCATCAATGTCTCAAATACTGTTTCAATGGTCAAGTTGGAACATTGTATGGTGATAAAACCCCGTTCAAGACATGTGAGTCTCAATACATTGAGGCAGAATTTTATGACATGAAGGGAAGAGAAAAATCTACAATGAAGGAAATTACCAAAGTTAATGCTCCATATGGTTTGGAGAAGATTCCAATAAATCCATTTACACATGTAAGTACAGATTATGTGTTACCTATCAGTCAAATTGACAAAATAGGCCCAAATCAAAATACTCTTATGGAAAGATCCATAATGTCAATTACGACAATCGATCCATACAACATGGGAGAAATTGGTAACCTACCAAACAGTGATGAAAGCCTAAGTGGTGACGTTTTCATTTCATCTGCTGAAGTCCAACAAGTCTATACTTCGCCAATCAGGCCAGAAGAAGTTATAGCAACATCAGAGGTGAATAATGATGTCGATTCTCAATCCATCATCTCCTCTTTATTTCCCAACGAAGACCCTTTATCATCAATAGGGTCGGAAATGGAAGCTTCTTCTTCAAAATGTGAAAATTTTGACATCTCTTATGATCATGAGAATTTCATTTTGTCATCTACTTTGCAATTAGAAACGAAAGAAATAGAACGTGATGAATAGGAAGAGGAAGATATTAGAGATGCTCCTCCAACATTTGAAGAGGGTATCTCTACCACTGTGGATGAACTCAGAGAAGTAAATCTGGGTACATAGAAAGATCCACGCCCCACTTTAATTAGTGCGGCCATGACCCTTGAAGAGCAAGAGATTTATATTTCTTTCTAAAGAAAAATAAAGATATTTTTGCTTGGAATTATAAAGAAATTCCTGGGCTTGATCCTGATGTTGCTACTCATCATTTGGTTTTACCAAAAGAACATCAAGGATTTAAGCAAGCCGCGAGAAGAACACACCCAACTTATGCTTCCAAAATTGAAGCTGAAGTGGATAAGCTGATCAAAGCTAACTTCATCAGAGAAGTTCAGTATCTCGAGTGGTTGGCTAATATTGTCCCTGTAAAGAAAAAGAACGGACAAATTAGGGTTTTCATTGATTTTAGAGATCTTAATCGGTATTGTCCTAAAGATGATTTCCCAGTTCCGATTACAGAAATCTTAATTGATGCGACGACTGGCTATGAAGTACTTTCTTTCATGGATGGATATTCCAGATATAATCAGATCCGAATGGCCCCAGACGATGAGGAATCTACAGCCTTCAGAGCTCCTCAAGGTGTGTTTTGTTACCGGGTGATGCCCTTTGGCTTAAGGAATGAAAGTGCAACATATCAACGCACCATGCATTGTATCTTCAAACCTTTTTTAGGGAAGTTTGTTGAATGCTATGTGGATGATTTGGTGGTTAAATCCAAACAACATTCTAATAACTTGGCTGATTTGGAAGTCATATTCCATAATATTCGAAAACATAATTTGAAGATGAACCCCTTAAAATGTGCTTTTGGGGTAACCTCAGGAAAAAGTCCTCGGCTTTGTTATACGCCATCGTGGTATTGAAGTCGATCCTGAGAAGACCAAATCAATCCTTGGTATGTCACATCCTCAGAATTTGAAAGAATTAAGAGGACTTCAAGGACACTTAGCCTATATTCGGCGTTTCAACGCCAATTTGGCAGGTAAAAGTTTACCCTTTACCAAATTATTGAAGAAAGGAGTCACTTACCAATGGACTGAAGAATTTCAAGAAGCATTTGATGTTCTCAAGAAATACCTCTTGAGTCCACCAGTACTCATGCCACCTGTTGAAGGAAGACCACTTATCCTCTATGTGACAGCTCTAGAGCGATCATTGGGTGCCTTTATCGCTCAAAAGAATGATGCTGGGAATGAAAATAGCCTCTACTATCTCAGTAGAACTATGCTTGAAGCAGAAACCCGGTATTCAAGTATTGAGAAGTGCTGCCTAGCATTAATCTTTGCAGTCCAGAAACTGAGATACTACTTGAAACATCACGAGGTCCAATTGATATCTCGTAATAATCAGCTCAAATTCATCCTTAGTCGTCCAATGCTTACAGGACGTCTAGCAAGGTGGGCAGTTATTTTGCAGCAGTTTGACATTCAGTATGTATCTCAAAAGGCAATAAAGGGCCAAGCTCTGGTTGATTTCCTGGCTGAACATCCTTCAGTGGAAGACACGTCTTCAGATATTGAACTCCCTGATGAGGAAGTTTTCTCTATTCAAGAGAATCCTCAAACATGGGAAATGTATTTTGATGGTGCTTCCAGAATTCCAACAGGGAAGAAAATGGAAAATCCTAAATTCAAAAAAGTTGGTTTAGGAATGGTACTCATTTCTCCAGATAAGGCATTGTTACCTTATTCCTTTTTATTTTGGGAAGGTGGTACCAATAATGAAGCCGAATACCAAGCTCTTATCACATGCTTGGAGTTAGCGCTTCAAGCACAAGTGAATCACTTAAAAGTGAAAGGTGATTCAGACTTGGTAATCAAACAAGTCAATGGGGATTATGCCATCAGAAAAAAAGAGTTAATCCCTTTGTATGATAAAATCAGAAAGTTAATGGTGGAATTCCCTTCAGAACAGAAATTTTCTTATGTCCCAAGATCACAAAATGCTCAAGCTGATACACTGGCTAATATAGCCACAGCTCTAGCAGATCCAAATCGGGACGAGAAAACCATCAGTATTGCCCACCTTCGTGCAATTTCACCTTATGTTCAATCCAGAATAGAGGAAATTAATGAAATTAGTCCCATTCCTGAACCATATGGTCATACTACAAGATGGATGTCACCTATCAAGGAATACCTTCAAAATGGAACACTTCCACCTGATAGAGCTGAGAAAGAACAAATCCAGCGACGTGTGGTCAATTTTACTCTTTATGATAGCCCAAACCACCTAGAGAAAATTCTCTACAAATGTGGTTTTGATGGAGTTCTCTTCAGATGCATTGATGGTGAAGAGACAATGACTGTCATGAAAGAAGTGCATGTAGGAGTCTGTGGTGCCCACCAGTCTGGACATAGACTGTCTGATCAAATTCAAAGGCTTGGATACTTTTGGCCTTCAATGATACAAGATTGTGTTAATTTCACAAAGAAGTGTCATTCATGACAAGTATATGCCAACTTCATTCATCAACCTCCAGAGTTTCTTCATACAGCTAAATACTCGTGGCCATTTTCCACATGGGGAATGGATGTGGTGGGACCTTACCCTTCAGCTACGACCAAGCAGTTTAAGTATATTCTTACTGCTACTGATTTCTTTTCCAAATGTGCAGAGGTAGTACCTCTTAAAGAAGTCAGTTCTAAATGCATTGTTAGCTTCATCAAGTCTAACATCATTACTAGATTTGGTGTCCCTCATACCATATTGACGGACAACGGCACCAACTTCTGTTCTTCTGAGGTGAAGAAATTGTATCAAGAATACAACATTAAATCCAAACATTCATCTTGGTATCATGCGGCGGCCAATGGCCAAATAGAAGCCTTTAATAAGACTCTTTCAAATATAATGCAAGAGATGGTGGATAAAGATAAGAGGTCATGGCCTGATAAACTCTTTCATGCTTTATGGTCTTATCGGACTACCACCCGCAATGCAACGCGGTCAACTCCATATTCGTTGGTATATGGAACAGAAGCAGTCTTGCCAATTGAAGTTCAATTACCCTCACTCAGAGTAGCCATTTGTGATCAGTTATCTACAGATGAGAAATCCCAAAAGCGATTGAATGAATTAGAACGGTTAGATGAGAAAAGATTGTGCACTTTGCACCACTTGGAAATCTATCAGAATCGAATAGCACGAGCTTTTAACAAAAAAGTTCATCTTCGTTCATTCATTCAGGGAGAATTGGTATTGGTTCTCAGAACACCAATGATACCAGGAAAGAAGCCTCCCAAGCTTGAACCAAAATGGGAAGGACCTTATTCAATACATAAGGTCTACTCCAATGGAGCTTATTCATTAATCTCAATAGATGGAGAACTCATCACGACTCCATCCAATGCTAGATTTCTAAAGAAATATTTTGTATAAACACAAAATATGGTCCCCAGAACCAAGATTCTTACAATTGGTTCACTCTTTTGTCCTCACTGCATGACATTAAACTGCACAGTCCCCTTTTCATCCAACATGACTTTAAACTGTAGAGAAGTCCCTATTTTCGTCTAACATGACGTTAAACTGTAGAAAAGAAGATGTCCCCGCAACATGACACTAAACTGTGCAACACCATTTCGTCCTTGCTATATGATGTTAAACTATACAGCAATGGTCCAGTATGACCTTAAACTGCAACTTCATCCCACATGACGTTAAACTGTGAAAAAGTTCCCTAAACCGTCCAGCATGACCTTAAACTGCATCATCCCTGGTCTATGCATATGACCATAAACTATTTGCAAGTCTCTTATGTCCAGCAAGACGTTAAGCTGTGACGTCCTAACTACATGACGCTAAACTATATAAAAGTCCCTTACGTCCGGAAAGACGTTAAACTATATAATCATCAAAGGTCCTGTATGACCTTAAACTATTCACACTTTTGTCCAACATGACACTAAACTGTAGAAAAAACCCCCAATGCGTCCAACATGACATAAATGGTGTGTTATTTTGTCCTTACTGCATAACATTAAACTGCGCAGTCCCCCTTTCGTCCAACATGACGTTAAACTCTATTGTCCCCATCGTCCTAACTACATGACGCTAAAATGTACAGAAAATTCATGATATGTCCTACATGACATTAAACTGTATTTTTTCCCTGCTACATGACACTAAACTGTGCAGCACCAATAGTCCTAACTGCAAGACTTTAAACTGCATAGTCCCTTGATATGTCCTACATGACATTAAACTATGCATCGTTAAGGTTGTTTTTACCTCTTGTTTCTCACACCGAGTATGACTCACGTGAGCTTAGAGCAAACCTCAACCATAACACTCTCTTTGGGCCGCTAACCATGTATAAGTCCCAACAACATTTTATTATTATTATTATTAGATTGTTGTCCCCAAGAAAAACTTGATCATTAATTCATTATTTAATTGAACTACACGGACTTTGATCCTTTCCCTCCAGGCTGGGTATGTAGGCAACCTCCCAGGGTTCAAGCCCAAAAACAATCTCTTCACATCGGTTCATCACCATCTTATATGATGTTGATTCGTGAAACCGCCCCTAGAATCAATATCATTACATTGATTCACTTTCGTCCTTGTTATATGACGTTAAACTATGCAACACTTTTGTCCGGTACGATAATAAACTACAATACTCTTTGATTTCCTCATTTGAGAGAGAACTATTATTGACATTGATTTTTCAATCATGGTTTTCATTTCAAAAGACTACGTGCATACATGGTAATACCTAAACTTTTTGTCTCAGGTTAAACCATCATTGCACTAAAGTCCCCTTTCACCCTTCACATGTGCGAACCAAATTTGTACCAAGGGTAGTTCTAGAACTACGTGGACTTGATTCCCATCCTTATGAGATACGTAGGAACATTCGAGTGTCCCTCGAATCCAGTCCCAAGTCTTTTGGGCCTAACCCCAAATTTCACTTTCAGTCCCTTGGCTGAAAGGTCCTCATGAAAACACACACTGTGTATTCATTATTATGGTCCGAATTCTATGACCCTAAACTAAGATCTCTCATACTTTCATCCTGCACGACGTTAAACTGCATTTCAAGGACTACGTATGGCTTGATTCTCATTCTTATGAGATACGTAGTGAAGTCCAAAATTTCAAAATTCAGGACCCAGCCACAACATGATTATGGTTATCATTGACCTATGTATCTCTATATACATTGGACAATACCCATCTTTATGTGTTATAATCCTAACCTTAAATATTTTCAGATCTTCATAACCCTTTTCATGACTTCTAGTCACAAAAATGTCAAACTTCTGAGAATTCTTTTTCTTGACTATGCAGCACGTGCCCATAGGTGGCCTTGCATAAACAGTCCACATAACAGACTTTTCAGCCGAAAGATGCTATTTATTTGACCATGAAGCCAATTCCCTTAGGTGGCCATGCATATTTCAACCCCCTAATGGGTTTGTTAAATAATGGAAACTTCATTCTTGGGAAGAATGCCTCTTTTGTCCTTATTTGTCTTAAAACGACAGTATGTAGGGATCCGCAAAAAATAGCCATCCTTAACATATTTGTCCCATATCCTTTTTTTCATGATCTGAAAATATTCAAGTCTATGGTTTATTCTTCTTCCCTACGTTTGGGTCAGACCTTCGTAGGAGTGATATTCATCCAGTTCTTTGATAATCTTGTCTGAAAATATCTTCTCCATATTCAAGTACCTCTTTCCATACAACAAACTCTATACTTTAGAAAATTTGAATCTCCATAAACTTTCACTGGCTTTTAGCACTAGGAATGTAAATTTCTGGGAGTTCTTTTTCCTGACTATGCAACACGTGCCCATAGGTGGCCTTGAATAAACAGTCCACATAACAAGACTTGTTAGCCGAAAGATGCTATTTATTTGACCATGCAGCCAATGCCCTTAGGTGGCCCTGCATATTTCAACCCCCTAACGGGTTTTTGTCAAATAATAGTAACTTCATTCTTGGAAACTACTTCTTATAATGCCTTTTAGCTCTTTTTCATATCATTCCTCAGATTCAAAAAGTTCTTAAGTCATAGATTACATATTTTCCCTCATACTTGAGTATGGTAATATGTTTTCAGATAAATTGTCAAGGAATTGAATCAATTTTTAATCCATTTCGGTCAAAGCTATTTCGACCTTAAACATTAGCCTTTGTATGTCCGACATGCATGACTTTAAACTACCAGATTTCTTGTTTTTATTTTCACCTCAGAGTCAAATCCTCTTTTCTCTTTGGATCCAACTCTGAGGGGGGACTTTTGTTGATGCTCCTTTCCATCACAGAGTCTAACGATTGAAAAAAAGGAAATACCTTAGTCCAAAGTGATTCATCCTTTGAAGAAAAATCAAAAATCGACAAAGGGATGAAGAAGGAGAACATTGCCCATAGGTCGCGCAAGTTCCCTCATGGTCGTGCAAGTACACTTGCGCGCCGCCTAGTGGTCATGCAAGTCTACTTGCACGACGCCTTATGGTCATGCAAGTGACTTGCGTGACCTAAAGTGATAACCGCCCGGTAACCGCCCAGGGTCTTCTCCTGCCTATAAATAGACCCTGTGGGCCCCCCATTCGAGAGGATCTTTTTCCAGAAACTCGGATTGAAGCTCCCGACGCCCAAGTCTCTTATCAAAGCTTTCAGAACACTTATAAGGTAATTTCTTACCTAGAACGGAAGATATAAAGAGAGGGAGGAAGACCTAAGTGTTGAAACTCATCAACACTTGCGCGCCTGAGTGGCCAGCCCTTAAGGGAAATGGTCACACTTGCACGCCGCCTTATTCCTTCAATAGAACTTGCGCGTCCCTTTTCTGGGAGAACCTCAAGAGGATTCTAAAGGCTTTAAGAAAGAGTCTCTCAAGTATTTTTAATGCTGGTTGAAAATCGCGCAAGTACCCCACATGTCGCGCAAGTATACCTGCGCGACCAATACTTACGCGCCGCCGCAATACCTGCGCGCCTTCCAAGACTTGCGCACCCCTTCCTTTTTGGGTGCCGTTTCTGCCCATTTCACCCCTCTTAAGCCATTTCACCTTTCCTATTCAAGATTCAGTCTTCAAGATACTCTTCAAAGCCATTTATGGCATGATTTCTTGATTTGACTTCCTTATCTGAAAGGAATTCGGTGGAATATCTCTCAAAACCTAGTGATTTACACATCTTTATGTCACCAAAGATTGAGAGTTCATTCATTCAACCTCATCCTTTAAGATGAGAGAATCCTTAACCCGGGTCTCCTTTTCAGGAATAATCCCCAGTTATAAGTCCTTTAATCTGGGCATCTTCCTCAGGAGTAAGTCCCAAATTCATAAAGTTCCCAAATCTGGGCATCCTCCTCAGGAGTAAGCCCCAAACCTTAATTCCTTAACTTGGGCATCCTCCTCAGGAGTAAGCCCCAATCATAATCCTTTAATATGGGAATCCTTCTTAGGAGTAAGCCCCAAGTCCTCTAATTTGGGCATCCTTCTTAGGAGTAAGCCCCAAGTCCCTTAATTTGGGCATCCTTCCTAGGAGTAAGCCCCAATCTCAAATATGGGCATCCTTCTCAAGAGTAAGCCCGAAACCTTAATCCCTAACCTGGGTCTCCTTTTCAGGAATAAGACTCAGTAATAATCTTGGGCTTCCTTTTCAGGAGTAAGCCCCAAGTCCCCTAACCTGGGCCTCCTTTTCAGGAATAAGTCCCAGTCATAATTATGGGGATCCTCTTCAGGAGTAAGCCCCAAGTCCCTTAATTTCTCTTAACCAGTCCTAAATTACGTTTGATATGGGATTCCTTCTCAGGAGTAAAACCCAATTATCAATACTCTCCTAATTTGGGTTTCCTTTTCAGGAATAAGTCCCAAGTTAGAGTATTCAAAATCTCTATGAAGCAAATATACCTTTATAGACCCTGTTCTTGGATTTTCTCCCTAAAAGTAAATCCTACACCTTCATCTATCTGGGCAGTCATATATACATAAGCCCCAAACAATTTCTTATCATTGCATATTTCATGGAATAATTTTTTAATTTTTACCAATACCTCTTGTTTCTCACACCGAGCATGAATCACGTGAGCTTAGAGTGTAAAAGTAATTATGACATCCTTCTATGAGCCATCAATCATGAACGTCATACTCCCCTACTCGAACTACGTGGGTTCTGATTCCTTTTCCAAAACAAAGGATACGTAGGTAGCCCATTTATGGGTTCGATCCCAACTTTGAAATAATCCATGTCCTTCTGAATGACGATAAACTTAAAGTGCCCCACTGAGTGGCTTTAAAACCAGCCTGGTCATCATAATGACCAAGAGAATTTTTATAAATGTTTTGAAGGATACCATTGACCAAGAATCTCTAAATAGACACAGATGATTCTCTATTGATGAAGAACCTCGAATACATATAAAAGATTCTCTAAATTTCTTACATATTTAATCATTGATTGTTAAAACTAAAGGAAAGCTCATTTTATACTTGGTAATGTAATAAGGATTCACAAACATAACTTAAATCTATAAAGAGAGTCCCGGAGTAGACAATAATTCCCCTCAAAAAGGTGTGATGAGTCTGACCTCCCATCCTCTCGACCAATGCAAATTCCTAAGCCTCATTAGTCCACAAGTTAATGAGCGCCTACCTTTGGAAAGTAGGTCCAAACAGATGTGGAGTCAATGGATGTTTCCGGTTCTACGAACAAACCCGTTAGAAACCGATTGGAACGTTTGAATCTCCAGTCCAGGAGGTCATCCCCGAATTCCGTGCGAAACACCTTAGTGGGTTTATTATTATACCCCTCTGATGGTATATTTTTTGTATTGTGTCCCTATTTATTTCAATCTTGATCCACATTATCTATTTTTTTGACATTAATGACATTTACAGAGGTGTATCAAGCAATGTTAGTTGTCCCATTACTCTCAATGCAATAAGATAACTCTGCACTACTTCCATTATGTTATTTTCTCCAACCTTTTTCAATTATTTTTGTTTTTGGATTGCGGCCCTTGTGGTGTTTGATTTCATTTTTTGTATGTTCCTCATATACCAACCTATGAATAATGAGCTTTAAGGGGTTTCTAGTCACATTTTTCAAACAGACCCTGCATAGTTGATTTGTTTCTTTCATTAAGGGGAACAGATCAGATGTTGATAATTGATGATTACCTCCTAGACCAAAGAAGACTAATTCATTCTATGGTGATGATGATGATGAAAATTTACCCTTACCAGTGGGATGGGTAATATTGGGGATGCCATTATAATTTTTGGATCTTATTGTTGAGGAATCCATTATTCCTATCAGGGGTTCAATGATTACTAGGACAGGAATTGCGGTATAAATACCCCAATCCCAGTGGGATGGGGTTAACATGGAATCATCGTTGATTTCCCTAGGACCATCTCAAGGGGAGATTAACATAGTTATAGTGATTGAGACAAAAATTTCCCTAGCCTAGTAGTCAAGGCTTTGTTTGTAGCTGTTACTGATATGTTAGGAATCCTCTCAGTGATTGATGATGTGATGGGTTAGTGTGGTGTTAATAATTCCCCTATCTCATTGGGATGGGTTTTATCCTAGATTTCTGTTATGGAAGATACTATTATGACTAGTTTGGTTTGGCTAATTTGTGTTTGTGTATAATATGGTTGCAATGGCTTCCCAAGATTAGAGTCATTTTCAATCTGATTTTTTCTCATTGATTGAAACTTTGAATTTTGTGTCAAAAATGAATTCCCATTGTTTTGAGGGGCCCATTTCAAATATCTATCAGTGGTACTCTTTTTTCATTCAAGATTTATGGGAACCATTTACTTAGAGGCATTCAGTTGTAGTTACCAATTGTCTAGAGCATTTCCTGGTCCCATGATCTCACTGAAGGATATGATATTTCATGACACCATATCTTGGGAGTTCTTCTATTCCAAGGGTGTGGTAAAGTGAAATGATCCCTTCCTTATCCATAAGTGAATATCGATGCCTAAGAGTCTTCAATGATCATTTTTTAATGATTTATCATTCAACGGAAGAAAGTGTGTTGTAGATTTTGGTATTGATTTTATGGTTTTGGGTCCTGGGACATGGAGTTTGAAGTAAGGTGTAACTGAAAATATAGTATCTTAATAGTCTAAATGTGGAATATGAACCTACACTACTGGAAATTCGAGCTATAGCCACGGTTCTAAACCGTGGCTATAGGCCCTCAAACCGTGGCTATAGGTAATAGCCACGGTTTGAGGAACCGTGGCCAAGTTTGGCGTGGCTATAGGCCTAGACCTATAGCCACGGTTCCAAACCGTGGCTTTAACTCTATAGCTACGGTTCAAACCGTGGCTATAGGTTTATAGCCACGGTTAAAACCGTGGCTGTATACCTAATGCCACGGTTTCAACCGTGGCTATACTAAAGGCCGGACAAAATCTATAGCCACGGTTTAAAACCGTGGCATTATGTCTATAGCCACGGTTTAAAACCGCGGCAATACATCAATAGCCACGGTTTTGAACCGTGGCTATAGGGTGTCCAAATTCATAAAACAAAATACCCCCTGGACACACCCTGGACACCCCCATGCCACCCCCGGCCAGTCCCCCCTGCCAGTACCCCCGGACAGCCCCCCGTGCACCCCCGGACAGCCCCCCGTGCACCCCCGGACAGCCCCCCGTGCACCCCCGGACAGCCCCCCCGTGCACCCCTGGACAGCCCCCCCGGCCAGCCCCAGCCAGCCCCCCCGTGCACCCCCGAGCAGCCCCCCGACCAGCCCCGGACAGCCCCCCGTGCACCCCTGGACAGCCCCCCCGGCCAGCCCCAGCCAGCCCCCCGTGCACCCCCGAGCAGCCCCCCGACCAGCCCCGGACAGCCCCCCGTGCACCCCCGGACAGCCCCCAGCCCCCAGCCCCCCCTGCCCCCTGCTTGTCCCCCTGCCAGCTCCCCCCTGCTAGTCCCCCCTGCCCCTGCTAGTCCCCCACTGCCCCCTGCTAGTACCCCCCCCGCCACCCCCCCTTCTTGTCCCCTGGCCAGCCCCCCCTGCCACCCCCCTGCCAGTCCCCCCTGCCCCCTGACACCCCCCCTGCTAGTCCCCCTGCCCCCTGCTAGTCCCCCACTGTCCCCTGTTAGTCCCCCCCCCGCCACCCCCCCGCTTGTCCCCTTGCCAGCCCCCCCAGCCACCCCCTGCTTGTCCCCCTGCAAGCCCCCCCTGCTTGTCCCCCTGCCAGCCCCACCCCTGCTCCTGCCAGCCCCCCCCCTGCCCCCTGCTTGCCCCCCTGCCAGCCCCCCCCCCCTTCCCCCTGCTTGTCCCCCTTCCAGCCCCCCCGGCCACCCCCCTGCCCCCTGCTTGCCCCCTGCCGCCACCCCCCCCCCCCTTCCCCCTGCCAGCCCCCCCGCCCCTGCTTGTCCCCCTGCCAACCCCCCCTGCTGGACACCCCCCTGTCCGTGCACCCCCGGACAGCCCCCCATGCACCCCCGGACAGCCCCCCATGCACCCCCGGACAGCCCCCCGTGCACCCCTTGCCAGCCCCCCCAGCCACCCCCTGCTTGTCCCCCTGCAAGCCCCCCCTGCTTGTCCCCCTGCCAACCCCACCCCTGCTCCTGCCAGCCCCCCCCATGCCCCCTGCTTGCCCCCCCTGCCAGCCCCCCCTTCCCCCTGCTTGTCCCCCTTCCAGCCCCCCCCGGCCACCCCCCTGCCCCCTGCTTGCCCCCTGCCGCCACCCCCCCCTTCCCCCTGCCAGCCCCCCCGCCCTGCTTGTCCCCCTGCCAACCCCCCCTGCTGGACACCCCCCCTATCCGTGCACCCCCGGACAGCCCCCCGTGCACCCCCGGACAACCCCCCATGCACCCCCGGACAGCCCCCCGTGCACCCCTGGACAGCCCCCCCCGGCCAGCCCCGGCCAGCCCCCCGTGCACCCCCGGACAGCCCCGGACAGCCCCCATGTGCACCCCCGGACAGACCCCATGCAGCCCCCATCCCCCCTGCACAGAACCCCGGAAACCCCCTGCCCCCTGCTTGTCCCCCTGCCAGCCCCCCCTGCCCCCTGCTTGTCCCCCTGCCAGCTCCCCCCTGCCCCCTGCTAGTCCCCCACTGCCCCCTGCTAGTCCCCCCCCCCACCCCCCTGCTTGTCCCCTTGCCAGCCCCCCCGGCCCCCCCCCCCCTTCCCCCTGCTAGTCCCCCTGCCCCCTGCTAGTCCCCCACTGCCCCCTGTTAGTCCACCCCCCCGCCACCCCCCTGCTTGTCCCCTTGCCAGCCCCCCTGCCGCCCCCTGCCAGCCCCCCCTGCTTGTCCCCCTGCCAGCCCCCCCTGCTCCTGCCAGCCCCCCCCCCCCTGCCCCCCTGCCAGCCCCCCCCCCTTCCCCCTGCTTGTCACCCTGCCAGCCCCCCCGGCCACCCCCCAGCTTGTCCCCCTGCCAGCCCCCCCTGCCCCTGCCAGCCCCCCCTGCCAGCCCCCCCCTTCCCCCTGCTTGTCCCCCTGCCAGCCCCCCCTGCCCCCTGCTTGTCCCCCTGCCAGCCCCCCCCCCCCCCCCCTGCCCCCCTGCCAGCCCCCCCTTCCCCCTGCTTGTCCCCCTGCCAGCCCCCCCTGCCCCCTGCTTGTCCCCCTGCCAGCCCCCCCTGCCCCCTGCTTGCCCCCTGCCACCCCCCCTTCCCCCTGCCAGCCCCCCCAACCCCTGCTTGTCCCCCTGCCAACCCCCCCTGCTGGACACCCCCCCTGTCCGTGCACCCCCGGACAGCCCCCCGTGCACCCCCGGACAGCCCCCCGTGCACCCCCGGACAGCCCCCCCGGCCAGCCCCGGCCAGCCCCCCGTGCACCCCCGGACAGCCCCACGACCAGCCCCGGACAGCCCCCCGTGCACCCCCGGACAGCCCCCATGTGCACCCCCGGACAGCCCCCCGTGCACCCCCGGACAGCCCCCCCCGTGCACCCCCAGACAGCCCCCCCGTGCACCCCCGGACAGCCCCCATATGCACCCCCGGACAGCCCCCATATGCACCCCCAAACAGCCCCCCGTGCACCCCTGGACAGCCCCCCGGCCAGCCCCGGACAACCCCCTGTGCACCCCCGGACAGCCCCCCGACCAGCCCCGGACAGCCCCCCGTGCACCCCCGGACAGCCCCCATGTGCACCCCCGGACAGACCCCATGCAGCCCCATTCCCCCCGGACAGCCCCCCGTGCACCCCCGGACAGCCCCCATGTGCAACCCCGGACAGCCCCCATGTGCACCCCCGGACAAACCCCATACAGCCCCCTACCCCCCTGCACAGAACCCCGGGCGTTTATCAAGCGCGCGCAACGCTTAAAGAACGCATAATGAGCCCTACCGCGCAGACCACACGTCCGATTGACGCGCCGTCTGCGCGTGCACGTCGCGAATAATAATGGGATTGTTGTCCTGTGATTTCAGGGCAATCCGATGTCGTCCGCTATGAGTTTGACCGCGGCGTGACCGCGGCGTGACCGCGGCGTGACCGCGGCGTGACCGCGGCGTGACCGCGGCGTGTTGGCCCGATCCAGCGACATCCGCGGGGCAGCATCTTCCGACCATGAGCGAAGGGAGCGGGAGGAGACTGGAATGTGGGTGAAAGGGGGCTGGTTGCAGGTGTTGGGGGGATGGTGCGGGCTGATTCGAAGGTGGGGGGGGGGGGGGGGCTGTTGCGGGCTAGAATGCTGGTGGCAGCGGGCTGAAATGAAGGTGGAAGGGGTCGTGCAATGACACGAATGGGCAGAGTGAGAATATCGGATTGATCATCGGATGGAGTACACTGTAATCAGAGGAAAGAATATGCGCTGTGAGAATACAATATGCAATGGAGGATCATCGGATGGTCCAATAAAATTGTACGCTAAGTAGACACCCTATGATCAGACGATTCAGGTATAACATACCCGGTAGTAGAAAAGTTGAAAGAATATGATATGAATCTACATACACAAGAGTTGGAGCACCAAAAAAATGCAACTACTGATGATCATGTGATAATAATACAATCGAGCAGAGTAATAAATACAATAAAGCAGCTAATGTGAAGAAAGAAGCAAATAAGAATAGAACCTTTTCTGCCTCATCTTCCACTTCTTTGGTCACATGGAAGGTGATTGTAAGAGGAGTAAAGATTGTGGGCTGTGAAATTTGAAGGTCATTCAGATGCTTTATGTATGAAGGGATAGGCACGTGTTAAGACCTTTGATAGGTCTGGTCTTCCATGGCTGGTGCATGCTCCAGGCAACAGTGCAAGTCCTCTTACTGATCAGAATTCACAGGGTTCGGTCCCCTGCATCTGCTCAGGGAGTGCCGGATACTGCACATTGAACCTGAAAGTCACAGAGGAAAAATGCACAAAAAACATCACATAATGCAACATTAAGCAAATGTGAAGAAAGAAGCAAATAAGAATAGAACCTTTTACGAGCTTTGCCAACTTGGGCACCCATCCAGAAGTTGAGAAAGATATACAGAACAAGAACTCCCGTGAAATAGAAATACCGAGAGGAGAATGTGGCTGTGGTAGAATAAAAAAATGATCAGCATCATCCAATGTACAGAACTTTGGTGGGTACGATCAATCATAGAACGTCTCATCTGCAATAAGTAAAGATCAACATCATCTAGTGAACAATTGTTATTAGAATTCATTTACAAAAACTGTAACAGCAATGGTATACATTATTTTCATACCATCATTCTCTTCGACATTATAATCAATCATCTTAATCGTCATCAAAATCAATATTCTGCAAGAAAACAATCAGAAACAGAGTTATGATTAGAAATATTTACCAAATTTTATAGCACAGTGCTCACTATCTATAGGTGGTGAAATAGTTATACCTGGCCTGTGAAGTATCTGTAGGATGTTTTATGATATTTTCCAGATCTGTACAGCAGTGCATTTTCTCTATAGAGACATTCATAACCTGCATGGGCTTAGTTTCCTGTATCGATATTGTGGTACCATGTTCAACTGATTTGGGTGCCACAAAAGCAGTATTACAGGGCTTATTTAGTGTCTCGGCGTACCCATAATTGGCAGGATTGCTAATAGTATTAGTGTGAGTTGGGATAGCAGAAACTGGTTCATCATCTTTTATTTTGATTTCATTCTTTAGTCCAAGAGAGGTGTCATTGTTAGCAGGTTGTATTATTGAATCCTTAAGGATAGAAATTGTAGGTTTCATATTACGGAACATCTTAGAAATAGTATTATCACTACTAAAAGAAAGCTGAGACCAATCAGAAAAGGCATTTGTAGTAGTGGAGAACCGTAGTTTAGTAGTCATTCTCATTCCCAATAAGATATGGTAAATATTAATGATATTGATCAAAAAAACAATGTAATTGGATGCATAGAACTCGTCATACATTACCAATCCAAACATACAATTAACATCAAAAGTGAGTCTCAATATCAGTATCATCAAAATCATGATAACCCTCATCCACACCTCCTACAGAAACACCATCACCACCTCTCACACCACCAATATCATCATCGGCATCGACATCTGCATCCGAACCGACACCAGCACCGGGTCCAGCACTAGGTCCGGCTCCGGCTCCAACAGAAGAATCTACATTAGCAGAACGCATCGACATCAAAAAGGCATCAACCGTTGCAGCTGCTTCTGGTGGAAGTGTAGAAGAAAGGGCAGACATAAACTTAATCATATTTGCAGTTATCGCCTGTTCTGATTTTTGACTTGCTTCTTTGATTGCGGCATTCATTTGTTCCACTGTGACAAAACCAGAACCGGTACTCGAAGAAACGTTAGTAGACCAGTATCGAGATGGTACAATCTTCTTCCCAGGCCGACAACGCACTCTACCCTGATGCTCATCTCCTAATACCTGATGTAGATGATCGTTTGGGCCCAAATTGTCAGGTTCTTTTTCTGCCAACGCCTCTAAAGCATTCTGTTGATTGATATATAACATAAATTAAAATGATAAAATAATATAAGGAATTAAATTCATTAAAAATCAAAGAAATTGAAATATACTTACAATCGCCTTCTCGGTGTCGGGATTTGGCACAGTACCATCTTTCTTTTTCCGGCTTGTACAAAACAAAGTTGAGCGAGGAACGCGACCCTCAATATTCAATGACTTTTTCTGGAAAAAAACAAAGAAATAAATCAAAATTGTAAGTTAAAAAAATTACACAAAACAAAGCTAAATATTTTAAATGTTAAATTACCTGCGTCTGCTCATGATCTGGTAATGAAGTGTGTCCGCGAGTATAAATGTGTTTCATTGCACTCTTGTTTTTTTTATTTCTATTTGATTTCTCCTATAAACAAATAATTATATAAACTCATTAACATAAATAAAACAAGTAATTTAAAATCGTTTTCAAATAAATAAATGAATATATATATAAATTTAACAAACACCTTAAACGCTGAACTCTTCCAATAGTTGATCATCTCTTTATATTGTGATATTGGGCAATCTTGAATCACCGGTACTTCTTCAAGCTCTGTACCAACTCTCTTTTTCCACCCAAGATATAAATCATACTTGTAGGCTCGCCACATTTTACCTAAATACATTATCATTGCAGCCTTTGCATTTTGTCCATCGGGAAAATTATATCGAAGCTGCAATGGACATAATATATGTTAAGAAAATTTTATAAATTTATATATATAAAAAAGGTGATTAACATTACTTACCCAAATCTCTGCCCAGGCTTTGTCCTTTATTTCTTGTCCAACTGCCTTCCAACTTATCGGTTGAACCGGAATGATATTGCTGTGTCTAGCAAGTGTTCCCATAAAACTTTTACATTCCGTGCCATTTTTATTAATTATAGCATTGTCCTCATTGTAATCAACTATGATTTGCGTGTTCCGATTCCAAACCTCGCGCATTTTTGTGCGGCCTCGTCGTCTGGTAGAGGCTGTAGCTAATCATGAAACCAAAATAAAAGAGAATAATATATATGAATTTATCATTAATCAGTAACAGTAATGCTTAAACAAATACCAGTAGATGGGGGATCTGCTGACCCCTGAAGTGCTGCGTCTGGAGGGGGGGCAGCCTCCATGGTAGGTGAGATATCTACAGGAGTACTATGTATAGTAGATGCAAAGTGTACTGATGGAGGCAGAAAACCCGATGGATAACCCTGTACAGATGAGGGTGGATATGGATATGGATATGGCGGTGGGATATATGGGGGCACAGTACCCTGTACAGTGGATGGTGGGAATGGAAACTGAGGGATGGGAGTCTGAGAACTACCATCCGATGTGGGAGTGGGAAAAAAGGGATACGGAAAAGGTGGGTATGGATAATATGGAGGTGGCATAATGGGAGGATGGCCTCCTGGTGTCTCAAGCGGCGTAGTAGTAGGCTGACCTGTAGAATCAGTGCCCCCCGCCACAATATCATCCTCAGTGGCATAATCCAAGCGTCTCCTCGACGATGCGGTCTAAAATAACATAGATGATAAAATAAAACGAACGATAACAAGATAAATAATATGAAAGACCATAATATTCAAACATAATTTGTACTTACATTGTTTCCAGGAGGAGACCTACGTTGTTCGTTTCTCAATATTCTTCTACTCCTTCTACTACCATCATAATCAGACATTTTGACCTGAAAATTTAAAATAATATTATCAAATAAATAGAAATAATGCAAAATGTTAAATAATACAATTGTATCATAAAACAATGAGATTCATTTTCATGTGTGATATTTATATTGATAAAATATCAAGACTTTTCTATGTTCAAGATTTACTAGAGAAGTGGTTAAACATAAATTGGTGAGGCTATTAATAGTTTTATATTCGATAATGGTATAAAATATACTAGTTATTTTGATATCATGAATGAAAGTTAAAAAAAACACATACAATATTGCGATAATATAAGGTAAATACTTACAAATGTGTCAACGCTATGTGGGGTCTGTGACAATTTCTGGTTCACAATCTGTTCTAACAATTGCATCATCCGTATCATCAAATGCAACATTCGAATAAATACCAACAGGTTCATCCACAACATCATTGTTATCCATGCCTTCGTCAAAAATATGTCTAGGAATAACATCAACAATAACACCAAATTGTGGTTGTAACGGGTCACTTACATAAAACACCTGTTTAGCTTGTGACGCAAGAATATAAGGTTCATCGGTACGAAGCTGGCGGTTCATATCAATCACTCTAAATCCACAGTTATCAATATGCATTCCTTGTCGTGTCATTGAATCAAACCACTTGCATTTCATCATTGCGACACGACCATGTGCATAGTAATCTAATATAATGATTCTTTCAACAACACCGTAATATGATATATTTTCTGATCGAGGTTGCCTGTCCGATGCACTCGCATAACAATCTGTTGTGGCACTTATCGTGACACCGTCATGCTGTGTTGCCATTGTTTTTGCACAACTATTTATAACAAATTTATATCCATTGACAACCATTGACTTACAATCACGCACCACATCGTTTGGACCAAAGGACAATGCTTTTATTTCATCTGATACTTCAATCATTGGTAGAGTTAAAACCTAAAAGATACCAACATAGAATATTAAACAGAGACATGTGATTATGTTATGAGAAGAAGAAAAAGAAATCTATTACCTTTGACTTTAACCAGGCAGCAAATTCTTTGTTGTGCAACAGTTCCTTCCTCTTAATAGATAGAGAGCGATGTCTCTTTTTTATAATTTCAAAATGTTCTCTACAGATATGCAAGCATTAAAATGTCAGAAGATATAAAGAAATCACACAATGAAAAAAATACATATTTATTAGTTTACTTACTTGATATAATCATCAAGCACACTACAGTTGAATAATACTGTGCGATGTGCCATTTCCCACTCTTCCCTGCTTAAAGTACACAACGAGTACGATCCAGATATCCCCCCTGTTTGGGGCATTGAAGGAAATGCAGGCTCAATGGGATCATATTGCTCATCTTCAGTTCTCATTAGTCGATTAGACCTCGTAGTGACGTTAGCCAAGTACGATGAACAGAAATCCATGCATTCTTGTGCTAAATAGCATTTCACAATACAGCCTTCAGGATGATATTTATTTCTCACATAAGATTTCAATGTAAACATCATTCTTTCGGTAGGATACATCCACCGACTCGAAACAGGACCACCAAAGAGAACTTCCGTGGGAAGATGCACAGTCAAATGTAACATAATTGTGAAAAAAGACGGTGGGAAAATTTTCTCCAAGTCGCAAAGAATAATCGGTGCATCTCTCTGCAATTTCTGAACAGCACTTCTGTTCAATCTTTTGGCACAAAGATCTCGATAAAATTGACATAACTTAATCACCGCAACTCTAACATTATGTGAAAGTAAATGACGAATGGCAATGGGAATCAACTCATGTAACAAGACATGGTAATCATGGGTTTTAAGAGATTTGAGTTTCACATCTTGCGTATTCACCCTTTTCGAAATATTACTTGAATAACCATCCGGAACCTTCAAACTTTCCAAGACCTGAAGAAATTGTTTTTTCTCCACATTTGTCATCAAATAACAGGCAACAGGGACTTTCCACTTTTTTTGACCAATTAACTCAGGATGAAGTCTTGCTCTTATACCCCAATCCATCAAATCACGACGACACCGCAAATCGTCTTTTGTTTTGCCTTTGACATTTAAAATAGTAGCAAGTAACATCTCACAAATGTTTTTCTCGATATGCATTACATCCAAACAATGACGTAATAAATTCGATGACCAATACGGCAACTCAAAGAATATGCTTTTCTTTCTCCAATTGCTGTTGGAATTGGAATTAGCATGCTTTCGCTTTCTGATATTTGATTGACTTTTGCCAAGAACATAATTCAAATCATCAAGTTCTTTAACAATATCAGTCCCTGACATTCGTTGAGGTGTCTCATCTGTCTCGATGGCATTATCGAACTGTCTCCGATTATTCCTGTATGGATGGTCCATTGGTAGAAAACGTCGATGCCCTATGAAGCTGAAAGTTCGTCGAAACTTCATTCTTCGGAAACGTGTATTTTTCATACAAATAGGACAGGATAATTTCCATTTAGTACTCCAACCAGACATCATTCCGTAGGCAGGGAAATCATTTATTGTCCATAATAAAGCTGCACGAAACATAAAGTACTCCTTTCTGAATGCATCATACGCTTGTGCACCAACAATCCAAAGCTCATTTAACTCCTCTATTAATGGCTGCAAGTATATATCAATATCATTTCCAGGATCACTGGGTCCAGATATCAATATACTCAGGATAGTGCACGACTTCTTCATACACATCCATGAAGGAAAGTTATAAATGTGAATGAAAACAGGCCAAGTACTGTGTGCAGTATGCATTTGGCGAAATGGGTTGAAACCATCACAGGATAATCCCAATCTAACATTTCGTGGGTCGGCTGCAAAATCAGGATGTAACCTATCAAATTTCTTCCAAGCCAACCCATCTGCAGGATGCACTATTTCATCGTTATCCTTATTTCTTTCATCTGCATGCCATCTCATATTCATTGCCATTTGTTCTGACATAAAAAATTTTTGAATCCTGGGAATTAAAGGGAAGTGCCACATCACTTTCTGTGGTATGCATGATTGAGATCCATCTTTATTAGTCTTCCACCTTGATGTGCCACACTGTTTGCACTGACTCAAGTTTGCATTCTCCTTCCAGAACAAACAACAGTCTTTGAGACAAGAATGAATCTTACTAGATGAAAATCCAAATTTGTTAACCAACTTTGATGCCATGTAATCATTTTCTGGAATACATGCATCATCAGGCAGTAAATCCTTAATAAATGTAAGGAGATAGTCGACTGCAGTATTACTAAATCCATACATTGTTTTCCCATGATATAATCGCATTAAAAACTCAAGTTTGCTCATTTTTCCACATGCTTGATATACTGGGGTATTTGCATCTTCCATCAACTTTCTAACACTCTCAACGTCATCATCCTGATTAATATATGAGAACTGTGTTCCAGTATTCATTTCCTCTTGCACTGGTCTACATGAGGAGCTAGCTTCAGAAACAAAAGGAAACCGATCAGAAATCAGATTTTTCATACCAATCTTTTCTACTGAATCGATGACATTCAACACTTGAGCTTTTTCTCCATTGTGATACCACACATGATAATTTTTTTGGAAACCACTTTTAGTGATATGGTAACTCACTTCCTCACGAGTTAACCAAGGTCTTCCAACACAATCAAAACACGGGCATCGAATCAATCCGCCATCTGAATCATTATTGAATGCAAAGTCCAAAAAATATTGTAACTCCTTCTGAAATTCATCAGTGATCCGATCAATGTTGTACATCTAGTATCTATCCATTCTGAGGCAGATAAACATACATTAGATAAATAATCTAGAAAATGACTTAACATTGTATGTATCGTTTCATAAGATATTAAGTAATCATCAATAACAAGTTAATAAAAAAATTATAACAAATATATTAAAATTATGGTTTAGGGAATTCATAAATGTTTTAAATTATAAAAATTCACGAATAGTCATACATAAGTTCCAATAATGAGGACTGATTATAGTAAAAAGAGTTTATATGAAATCTAAGAGATAATAATAATCAATTCCCAAAAGTGTTTGGGTTAATTCATAACGAGTTCTGATGTTCTGTATTAAATCTACAAAGATTTATTGAAATTTAGAGACATTTTGAAAATATAACCCATATCTACAAAGATTTGTTGTCATTCTACTAAAATCCTTGGGAATTTCTGGTGTGGTTGAGTTGTTTAGTGATTTTTCTCAGTTTTCTTTTATGCCTTACCCCGCACCCCATTGAGTAGTGGTAGATGACGGAAAATATAAACCATATCTACAAAGATATGTTGTCATTATACTAAAATCCTTGAGAATTTCTAGTGTGGTTGAGTTGTTTAGTGATTTTTCTCAGTTTTCTTTTATGCCTTACCCCGCACCCCATTGAGTAGTGGTAGATGACGAAAAATATAAACCATATCATAAAGAAATTAATAACAGAAATCATCATTATTTATCTTTGAGAAGGAGAGAGACATTTCATAGAAAATAGTTTTCTTCTTGGTTGAAATTGAAGGTGGAAATATTACTATAATAAATTAATTATATCAATATTTAATTATGTTCAATATCCATTTATATTATATGAACTAGAGGTAAATCCATTTTGCTCAAGGACTCCTAAGGATATTATTTTTTTGAAGGTTGGGGACCCACCTTACATCAAGTAAGTGGATGATGGATTGATCATCTTACTCTATTAGAATAGAGTCTCTACCCTCAACCCTACACCTATTATTATTTCCTAAAAGGGCATACCCTTCCAACTTCTTGAATAGATTCAAAAAAGACTCTATATATAGACACAAGTTACAATAATATCCATAGTTGAGGACCCACTCATGATTGAGTTTATGGATGGATATATTCCGGAATTCAATAGCATAATATCTTGAGTCAACCATAAAAGGCTGGTCAGTTGGTTTTTTGTGTTCTAACTCTCACATGAGTTTCCTACACTTGGGATTAATGTGCATGGGTTTAACATAGTGAAAACATGTGACTTTTGTATCCAAGGAACTAGTTTTGGATTTGGGTTCTTTATTACACTTGGAAAGTATGTTCACTACCACCATAATGACATCAAATCCTTGAGATCGGGGTAAACTAGATATAAAATATATATAAATATCCTCCCACACTTATTCCAATATGGATTCCTAAATTCTAGGAATTCAAAATGATGGTACAAACCAGTGGAAAATTCATGTATGGAATACATGGATAGTTCTCATAGAAAAAAAATAAGAATCTGCATAGACAGATTCACATAAAATCTGGGTAAAAAACATGAGAATGCAATTCCAAAACATAGGAATTTACCATGTTCATAAAAAATATAAACCAATAAAGGTTAAATAATTCAAAAATAGATTCTTAAATTCTTGGATTTCCAAATAATTACAATGACACCAGTGAGAAAATCTCAAAATAGTGGAAAATACAAGTAACAAATGTTTGCATAATTCTAATATAAATTGAGTGAACTATAGCCAGATATGTTGAGCCACCATTCTATTTTCTGATGAAGTGTAGTGTTGCTGTTTGGAAAACAACTCCTCTAGATGTTGTAAAATTGATATGCAAATCATCATGGTTCATACTAATCACAAAAAAAAATCATCATTAATTCATGATATAATGACACCATTTATCAAATAATTGTGATACCCTCACCTGGAATGATAAGAACCCTAGAACACCTGACGGAAATCACAAACAGGAGGAGGAGGAGGGGGTTCGAAGAGGTGGATGAACTGTAAGAAAAAAAAAACAAATTACCGAGGAAGACAGCTGCAGATGAGGAAAATGTGTCGGGAGGGAGATGGGGGTGTCGACCTCGGTCGGAAGAGAGCCGTCGGGGAGGAGCCGTCGAGGAGGAGGACGCGGCGAGGAGGGCGCGGTGAGGAGGAGGCGTCGGGGAGGAGGGCGCGGCGAGGAGGAGGGCGCGGCGAGGAGGGCGCGGCGAGGAGGAGGGCGCGGCGAGGAGGAGGGCGCGGTGAGGAGGAGGCGTCGGGGAGGAGGAGGGCGCGGCGAGGAGGAATTGCGAGGGCGGAGGAGGAGACGTGGTCGGGAGGAGGCTTGTGTGCGAATCGGGGGAGGAGGGCTGCGGAGGAGGAGCCCGATAAAAGATAGGAGAAAAAAACGATGAAACAGCTTTATCCACGAAAGAAAAATTTAAGCGTGGCAATATAATGGATATAGCCACGGACCTACAAAACCGTGGCTATAGGTCCGTGGCTATAGCCTGAATTTATAGTAGTGCTATACCTATATATGACCATTTTTGGAGAATTCATGTGGATTTATTTTGTTTTTTCTAAGATGTAGTGACACATTATAAATTTTTGTGCAAGAACATAAGAGTGCACACATTCTATATACATTATATAATAGTATATCTATTCAATTGAAGCAGAGTTATGAGAGCATATTTTTCATCCTTGTTCCATCAGAATATAGTGATGTTTTTTATGAACAGGGCTCGGTATATGTGCTACCCCCATTCTTGATGTAGAAATATTCCCCCAAACATGTACTAAGGGAACAGAAATATGAGCCTGCTCACTGGATACTACCAAAATATGTCGTTGGGATTTGTTAGTAGGAGAAAGTATATGAGGCCAATACCAGTTATCTAAATATTTTTTTTCTTGATGTGTCTACCTTTTTTCCCACGCATGTGAATCATAGCTGGAAAAGTGTTTCATGGTGCACTCAACAGGAAACTAAGGGGAACTGGAGGGATATCCCTAGTGACAACAGTTGACTTGATCCCTCCTTAGTGGCTCCAAAACCAGAAGGGAACCATAGTTGACTCCTTGGTCCACCATCATCAGATACTAAAAGTGGTTATTTTCATGATCTAGAGATAATATTATGATGTGATTGACAGATAAAATGACTTCAACTTTCTTTGTTAATGATTTTTTAATACAATGAGGACTCATCAGTTTCAGAATTTGGAGACACTTGTGTGTATCCTTAAGGGTCAAGATTTTATAATATCGATGTTATTTCCAAACCATTTCATTCTCCACCATATTTTGATGGATCCATGTGGGTGAGATCATTCTTTGAACCACACAGGTTTCAGTTGTAGATGGTGTTCCATAATGGTTGTTGGATAAAGACCTGACTTCAGGCCAGGGTGTTTCTTGTGAGAGCAGTATTTGTTGTCATGAAGAAAAAAATGAACAAGTTCACTGATTATTAGATCATCATAGGAATTATATGTTCTCAATAAAATATTCGTGGGTAAAATAATTATCCTTTCCTATTACTAGTCTATACATTTAGCCAACATGGACTTATCATAGAAAGGATGAACATATTTCTGGAAGACCACGACTATAGAGGATTATCTGGCCATTTTTTCATTTGAAATATTAATGTTAGGTTCACAATTTTAGTATATATAGGATATGAAAATAGGACAGCTAGACGCATGGTAAACCAATCTTTTTTTATTTGAGAGATTCATGTTAGGTTCACCATTTTTTTTCATCGAAAAAAGACACCACCCTTATTGTTGAAAAAATGCATCGATGAGAATTGGGAATCCTATATTTTTATCCTATGAATAAGATATTTTAGTTAACCAAGTTTCTATATTTTCTATTTCATAGTAATTTTGGTGTTTTGAGATTCCCGACGATTGATTCGGAGGGGGTTGAATCTGCTTCACAATTCATCACATTAGGTTCACTATGTTTTTCTTACATAGAAACTCCAAATGGTTCCCCCATCCATAACTATGTATAAAAATGCTTTCAAATGGTCGGTCGTGAATTGAGGTTTCAAACCCAATGACACATAGAGATGCACAATATTCGATAGGATGGTAGGTCAGTCTCAATATAAAATTTTTGGAGGAAATTATTGCCTACTTTGGGACACTATTATATATTTCAGATATTTTCGAGAATCTCTTCCAACTATGGATATGCGCCAGGTTACCCTAACTAAATGACCTAGTATTGAATCCTTCCATGTGTAACGGGTTGTTTATTAATGATTCCATATGTATATGACAAATATTATTCATCTAATTCTCATTAATTGGTAGTTACTTCAATGTTGAAGTTAAATAACTAGACAAGCCAGAATTTTTTATCATCTAGGGAGGTAGTTAATATTCGGATGATGGTATTGATCCTTTTTTAGGAATCTTATGTATCCTACTTATGTTAGAATAACAGCCCATATAGCTTGTTAAATTTTTTCAGTTTAAAATCACGATAAAGGGACATATATGGGGGAAAATGGTAATAAGGTAATGAGCTTGATCCTTCTAAGGGAGTCCAATGTATCCTACTTATGGTAGGAATTAGATTCACCATAGTTTGATCATTCCCATGGACATACCTCAAGGTGGATTGCGTTGTATAGGGATAGTCATATCACGAAATTTACCGGGGCTCACACATTAAGGTTTTCCTAGATGGTGGAGATTCGTGATGCGAATGATATGACCATTGAAAATCCTAAATAAAACATGAGACATGCTCGGTGTGAGAAACAAGGGATATAAAGTGATTACTCTCACTACATATGGATGCATGACTTATGCATTGGGGAAGCCCCTTTGATATTTGATTCGGAGCTCATTCCTTAGGAAGACGTCCTATAAATTCTAGTAATTGTAAGAATAAAAGTCATCATACTTCATTTTTTCTACTCATTCTACTGGTGGATGAGGAATAATGATAAGATCAAGGTATAGATTATGTATAAATGGATATAATGTCAGAGACATTGGGAGATTGCACTAAAGTGGATGTCCATTTAAGATCAGTCCATAGGAAGGTGTTCTATATATCATAGTTTTAATAGTGTTCAATGTTCTTGTAGTTCAGTTGCCTTCTAAATACATTGGTTCATGAGGAAGACAGATAATCTCATTGTGATGATTGGGTCCTAATGGTTGTAATTTCAAATACATAGGTAGAGCTCACCTAAGTGAATTACTATATGAGATCAGGTCTTAAGAAGGTTTTCTACGTATCAATGTTATAGCAGGAATTAGAAAAATCATAAGTCAGTTTGATCAGGGGTTTCACACTAATGTTGATCTGATATATCCATTGTACCGGGTTATCCTATCTCGGGACATCTTCTTCACATGTTGTGATTGTCTTTTTAGACACGTCTGTAGTGTCAGTATGACATGCCTAAGCTTGTCTAGACATTTTATAGTTTCTTAGAGGATATACACAAATACAATCACATAATATAGTTTTACTTGTCCATAGGAGATCACATAGATTTTTTTCATGTTTGGAGTTAATCATGTAATCAAGGAAGACATGCTCGAAGGGTGAAACATGATCTGGTTGACAAGTTAGGAGGGTATACATGACCTGGATGGCATGTACTGGTAACATCATGTGACTTGATTTTATTGATCGGAGGAAATATAAAGACCTATATTCCTTGTCCTAGTGGTCTTATTGACATGTATGAGGATATCTAGACATGTCTGAAGACAATATCATGATCCAGACTGACATGTATGAAGGGTGTATCATGACCTATCTGAGGATTTTTAGAAACGTATTGGTGTCTAGAAGACATGTATGAAGGAAATAACATGATCCATGATGACATGTCCTGGTGAAATCACAATACCTGGATAATGTGACCTGATGCCACCACAAAACATGGGTGACATGTCTGGACGTCATCAAAATAATTGCGTGGCAAGCCCAAATGACTACACCATACTTGGGTGTCGTGCCCGTAGGACACCGTGTGTCCTTTTTAACATGCCTTAGGTACATCTCATGATTCGAATAGTATTTCATGGGAGTTTCAAATGATTGGGGTGACATGTGTTGGTGTTGAAGCATGATCTGGCTGATCCATACAAAGCGCATAAAGATCAAAAAAAATTTCATCACATAAGGCTCCCATGTTTTTTTATCTTTATTCCATCATTTATTATATATGTGCCTCATATTTGCCCAGTGTTAAATAATTTTAGGGTTCATATAAACCATTGATATGTGGGTACCTCCTTTTTATAATCTAACTAATAAACCAGAAGTCCTTCACATGATCTAAAGAGTGATCATAAAAATAACCTATGCATGTCGTGTGATCCTTTAGGTCATTCCCCAGATTTTACCTATCATAATTCATTTACGATCGTGAAACTAGATGCTCGATGAAATATTTCTTTCTCACTAGAGTGTGACTGATATATCTTCTATGACGAGTTTAGGGATTTATAGGCATCACCACCCTAGTTGTACATCACACTGAACAGTTTATATCTCACTGATTTGAGAGAGAGATGGTTGAGGGTTTTTGTATCACACGCTTCACAAGATCTTTTTGTTCAACATTCATGGTGCCTCATGGTGATAAAAAAATGTGGGAACACTCCACTATTTCTATGTTTAATAGACCTAGGTCAATAAAATGTATTTTTCGTAAATATACGGACATTTTATGGAACTTTTATAAGGCCATTACAACATTTATAGGGTTCATTGTGGGATCAGGATGCCTATGGAAAGGCATTCGAGTGATTTAAGATGACTTGTATGGGGTCTTCCGTGAGACAAAGGTGTCTTGTTAGGGGCCTTCAAGTGATTTGGCCGAAATGTTGATGGATCCCATAAAATCAATGGTGGTTTCTTAGGGAATATGACCTATTTATCATGAAGAAAAGTGTATCCTTTCTCCAAATGTTTTTCCACCTTTCCCCTTTTTATTTCCTTCATTTTTTACAAGGATAATAAATATCACACAGTTGTGTGAGTGTTTTATGAGATAGCCACTTTCATTATCGATGATGAGTTTCATGACGAATAATTGTTCTTGTAGTGATCCATGAGAATTATCATGGACATCCCCCTTTATTTTTATATGGAGTTAGGGAAGTATCACATTATCAAGAGAACATGTCCAACACCCTTTTCATGATGTAGTTGACATGAAAACGTGATTTGCGTGATAAGGTGGGAATGTCACCAGGTACATCACATGGTCTTTTGGATTGTATGTGTACGTATCATGAAGATCAATAACTTCAAAAGGTCTCTACCTTTTTCATATTTTTAACTTTTTTTAAAGTATTTTCATCACTTTCACATTAGTTTTCCATTAAGGCATCACAAAATCAGCAATGGATCTCATGACGGTATGTGGTAATTATTTTGGATGGTTTCTCCACTTGTTTGTGTACATGATAGGGTGCTTCATGACGTTCAAAGTATCATGTATCTTCATAAAGGGGATTATGAAATAAATGTCTTATGGGGCCATCACATGATCATGGGGGCTTTTCCAACAAATTTTGGAAAAGGGTACATGGTTGACGTTCTATGCCACAAGAAGTCTTTATTAAACTAAGGTTTTTGGTTTCATGTCAAGACGAATATTGAGGCCACAAGTCTAAGGTTGTTAATGTAAAGGATTATGTCAAGTATGATTAGAGATGATCCACATGATCACGGGTGCATGTACATGGAATATGAAGATACACACACCCTATTTCTCATTAAAGAACCATGAGATCACGCCCTCATGGTCAATGGAGATGAATAATCAAGGGCTCAATGCTTCGTGTTTAAATATTTTTCATGATTGTGTCACATAACCCAATATGAATGAAGGTGTTGGGTAGTCTAGGGTTCCCATTAAGAAATCTTATAACGTTTTGATATTCAATAGATCTTGTAAATGGGGTCAAGATATAGAGTGTCGCATAGGCATCACTTCTCATTCCATAACACCCATGCATAAAATATATAATCTCTTCATATGATAGAATAATGTTCGGCATGAAGAATCTCATGTGTGCATTAATATTTCATTTTTACAACATGGAATTACATTTGATCGATATGATGCACTAGTAGTCCTTGAGTATTATTTATTCTCTTCTTTCATGGGGAATCCAAAAAATCATTTAGGCCTTGATCATTATTCATCAAGTTCATGTTCACATTTCATCACATAATAAAGTATGTAGTAATTTAATCTCCTTCTAGGTAAAATTATGACCATGATATATTCTCGGTTCCATGTATTAATGGATTTATATATATATGTGTGTGATATCATAGTTTTAACTATTCTGGAGTATGAACCCCTCACGATATCACATCCCCTTCACCTGATTTGATAGATAGTGCTTCACATGGATGGTTATGTGTTGCCATGGTTTCTTCATGTGAAGGAAGGCATGCAATATTGTGTGAGATTTTAAACATAATCCTTTTGTGTAATAAACTTTATATAGGCTTGTGATGCACAATTTTTCACAGAAAACAATATAACTTTTCTCTTGATTGGTAGTGACCCTAACCAACATGTGATCTCATTATATTTATAGATGAAGTATCACATTGTATCTACTCTTTTGAGAAATTCCCCATGTCTTGTAAACATGTTAGGTCTTCCAACACACCAAACTACCCAACCTCTGATATAAAAATAATGCATCATCATGAGATACCTTAAAAAAAATGCTTTTTGTATTATCCATGCAATATGCATTTGTATTTTTCATGATTTCATAACCTCATGGATGAAGCTCATTATTTGGTAATTCACTTTGGGAGTTCCATGCATGCTTTACGAATTTTATTCACACACATTATATTATCTAAACTCATAATCACTTTGGATTGTATTCTTTATTGTATATGTTCTTATTGAAAACCTCAACAATCTAATTCATTCCATGCTCTATTTTTGTGATGTCTATATATTCTCCTCGTATGGAGACTACATGATGTTCTTCACATAGAGATTAGCCAGATATTTAGCAAGGAATCTGGCCTTGTGGGTATGGTAATTTTCTAATTCACTGAGATATACGACCAATCCCCAGATTGTTCTCTTAACAGATGAAGGTTAAGCAAAAGGCAATATCAGGTGTCAGGGAATTATGTGTTATCCTCTTCCTTTATAGTGGATGATCTCAGTATGTATGGGATATTCACACTTCTATGTAATTCATAGTATACCTAAACAGGGAATTATCAAAATATATCCACTTCACAAATGTTGTCTCTTATTCATGAGCATATTTTCCCTAATATTCTACAACACACATATCTAAGGAATGGTGTATCTCTACTTGCATGACTGTAATTGTGGAAGAAGATGTTTCTTCTTCACATAATAGATATCAAGCATGGTGTCTTCCTATGATTGCATTTCACATGGTTTTCTAATCATGAGAATTTATGTTTTGAGAATAATCATGTGCTTTAGGATATTATGGTATGTGATATCAATCTCAAACGTAACAGGCTAGCAGAAACATCAGTACTATGAGGTTGAAGAAGACAATGTGTGATGTAGTTTTTCCATCAAATCATATGCACCTATTTGAAGAAAATTAACAACTCCATTTTATTTATTTGAATTTATTTATTATAATTATTAATATTTAAAAACACATAAATATTAATAAAACAAAAAATAATAATAATAACAACAACAACAATAATAATAAGAACACTCCATAAAATGTTCTAATCCATATTCACACCCCAATAATCCTTATCACATGTCACTTTTAACTGTGATAACTAAAACACACATCACATGTGTCCATCTATGGAAATGTTAATGGAATATGGTTAGTGCTGTCAATAGGGTGAAATGGACAATGTGAAGATATTCCCAATGGTCAACCTACTAATATTAGGGCTGGAATAATAAAAACATAGAAATGATCACTCATCTACATCAACCTATGAGTAATAATGAAAGTCAATATTATCTCTTGAACACCCCAAGGAATAAAAAATCACAATTTACTCATTCATGAGGAAACATCAACCATCATATAGTAGGTTTTCAAATCCACTTGTTACTGAGTTGTGGATTAATGTGATGAAAAATTCATTTCTCATTCTCTAGTGCTCATACCGTATAAAGTTCACCTTATTCACCTACCAATAAGAAAGTGACATTGATAAGTGATGGAATATAATTATGAAACAAAGAAAATGAGGAATTAAAATATATGTAATGAAAAGAGTTTAAGAAGATATTTTTTACTATGTATTTTCCTTGGACTATATGCATAAAAATAGATCATGAAGTTTGGGAGTTTAAGAAAAAATAGGATGAATATATTATATATTATTAACTAAATTTTATAATTCTTGTGAGGTATACCTCCATATTCATCAATAATACTGAAATTAATATCTATCTCTTCTTTACTATCATAAATCCTAGTCGTAAAATGGTGTTATCCATAAGAGAATTTTGAATCATCATATAGATTTTTTGATGTTCTCTTAATGTAGAGATAGAAAGTGAAATCGCTCAATATTCTAGGTAAAAGAAATGGATAATTAAGTGTCATAGAAGCTTTGATGATAAGGCCCATGGTTGGATAAATTCCAATTTTCTACATGTAATAATTGTTGTATAAATCACTTGAGAAATTTTATTCATGGTTTAGGGATGTGTTTTATGTGATTTAATTCTATAAACAAGGCCGACATGTGTCAAATTAAGGCTAAGAGACCAATTAACATAAAAAAATAGATGAATTACCAGTATTGATCCACCCAAACTGTCATTATTCAAGTGTAAGTATTTTGGACATTATTAAAATTAATTCAGAAACCCTTGGCCAATGAAAAAAAAAATCCCTAGAAACCTCCCAATCCATGTTAAGAAGGAAGGGCATTTGAAATCCCTATTGTTGAGGAAGATCACAATAAGAAATTGGTGTGGGTTACACATGATCACTTTTCTAGATCCACTAATACCTTATTTAATACTAGTTAATCACATTAATTTATATAACATAAGTTTTATAAGAATGGGGAATCAACACCGTAAGAATTAGATATTTAACAATCTATAATAACTCATGGTGGGAAATAATTGCATATATTATATATAAATCTAAGCCAATTGAGATTTGTGGTTGGATACTTCCTCTAGATCAAATTCTTATTCATTCGGTTGAATTTAACATATTATTGGCTATAGTTTGGATTTCCCTACAGAAAGCACATATCAAGTGTTGGGATAAGGAAATCTCATTTCATAACAGAAATCATCATGTTATAAAGTATCAATATATGGATGATTGTGAACTCCTTATGAATGAAAATTCTTTAGTGTGGGTTATGATACCTAAAAATGATGGAATATTGACTTAAATTATTGAATAGGAAGTCAAAATTGATATCATTACTGTTTTTATGGTAGTATACTAATATATTTCTAGATGAACTTCCAAGTCATCTCCCAGATAATGAGGTTGAGTTTTCTATTGAACTCATACCTTGATCCCTTCTAATCACAAACATTATATATAAAATTTGTCTCATTAAACTATAGGGATTATATAAGTTACTAAAAATGAATATGTTAAGGGTTATATACTCCTTAGTGATTCATCATGGGGTGAACTAGTCCTCTTTATAAAAAGGATGGACTTATAAATTAATATTTTCCTTTATTATCATGCGCTTAATAAAATAATTATTAAGGGAAATTATCATCTTCCCCATATCAATGATATGTTTAATAAACTCATAGGAGGTTGATAATTCTCAGAGATTAGACTTTATTTTGGAAACCGTGAGTTATGATTCAAAAGGAAGGACTTTTCCAAGACATATTTCTATATGTAGTATGGACACTATGAATATATAATGATTTCCTTTAGACTTTTTAATTCTTCTATTATGTTCATAGATCTATTGAATATGGTCTTTAGAGGCTACCTTGATCAATTTGTGGATTTTTTATAGATGATACTCGTATATATTAAAAGATCAAGTAAGAGCATTAATATCATCTATAAATTGTGTTAATGATATTGATAAAGGAGAAATTATTTGCCAAAATTTTCAAATATTCTTCCAATATAAAAAATTATCATTCTTTGGTCATGTAATGAGAAGAAATGTCATATTAGTAGATCGATCAATGATGGATGATGTCATGAAATTACCCGGACTGAACATAGTAAATAAGATCTATATTTTCTCAATATTGCAGGATATTATAAATTCATTATGAGTAATTATTAGAAACTTTAAAATACACTAAAAAAGTTGACATGGAAGGATGTAAATTTACTTTGGATAGAGGAATGTGAATAATGTTTCAAAAAACTAAAAATGTTTTTTTCATTGCTCATGTACTTACATTACCATAAAGTCAGAATTTTTTTGTAATATATAGTGATTCTTGGAAAAAGGATTTTGTTTCATCCTCATGAAGAATGATAAGATAAATGATTATGTATCATGATAATTAAACACTAATAATAAAAAATTTACCAACACATGATTTAGTATTGGATGTAGTAGTCTTTTAATTATATACAAAGTGTAATTTTGTCTATAAAGAAAAGTTTGATATGTATACGGATCACTAGGCCATGAAAGATATATTCACTTATAAGGAGTTAAATATCTTCCAAAGGAGATGGTTGAAATTGATAACATATTGTGACTAATCAATACATTACCACCTAATGATGAAAAATAAGGTGGTTTGTTCTCTGAGAAGAAAGAACATGATACTATATCCCTGATGACTACAAAATAAGACCTAATAATTATATATTTATAGTGGTTGAATCTTGAAGTCCTAAATGGATGAGATAAATCTTGTCTTTCACAACTAACCATCCATCCTTTCATTCCCATGATGATAAAAGAATCCCAAAATGGTGATGTAGAACTACACAAAATGGTAGTCAATATTGTAGATTTTAAATATGAAAAATATGGAGTTATAGTATTTAGAACTAAGATATGTGTCCCATCAAAATTAAAGTTAAATAAGTAAATTTTGGATGGTTCACATAGCTCATCCTTTTCTATTCATCCAAGAATCATGATGATGTATAGAGTTATAAAATAATAATTCTACTAAGATATTATCAAGAGAGAAACTGTAGAATACATATCTCCAAGCATGGTATCCCATAATGTTAAGGACATAAAGAGAAAATCTAAAGGTATGTTGAAACATTACGCATAAAAGTATGAAAATAGGATAACATCACTTTGGTTTTTATTGTAGGACTCTACAAAACACATAAAGGACATAATGATATATTTTTTAGTTTATCACCTTACAAATTTAGTTAATTTTTTTCCATGAATTATTATTTCTCACTTAAATAATTTCCAAGATATATATAAGGTAAGTGGTAAGACATCATGAAGTACCACTCTCCATATTATCTGATCAGGGTCAAAGGTTTACCTCAGGGTTCCTAAGAAGTATTCAAAAAGAAATTAAGATACAGAACTATTTTGGTGCTACATATAATCCCCAGATAAATGGACAGTAAAATAGGACCATCAAAACTCTAGATTATATGATGAGATCTTATTTGATATATTTCCAGGGATTTTTGGATCAACACCTCCCATGGTAATGTTCTAATATAACAACATTTTCCATTATAGAATTCATAGGGAACCATATGAGATCCTTTATAGGAAGAGATGTAGGAATATAACTTGTTAGAATGAAATTGGAGAGAGTAATATTATAATTTCTGACCATGTTTAAGAAATTATATATATATTTTAATTCATCCATTGGCATATTAATGTGGAACAAATTCTATAGAAGATTCATACATATAATCATCAATGAGATCTATAATATCATGTTAGCGATAAAGTGTTCCTTTGAATATCTCCCTAGATGAAGGTGATGATATTTGGGAAGAAAGGGAAGTTAGGAAATAGATGCATTGGTCCCATATAAATCCTTGGTCATTTAGGGGTTCCACATACTACTTGTCACTCCCTCCATTCCCCTATCAATTTCATGATGTGTTTCTCATATTTCTTTTGAAGAATTTAAAAACCATATTCACTTCATTTAATAATCTCGAATGATATATAATTGGAACATGACATTCTATATTAATAACAACTTTTGGATATCATGGATGAAAGAGATAAGTTTCTGAGGGAGAATAAAACCCATCGAGTCAATGTTCTGTGGTGGAATCATAAGTTTCATGAGGCTACATGGAAACATGAGGATGTGATGATAAAAAAGTACCCTCACCTATTATCCTCCCTAAAATAAAACTTTTATGATGAAATTATTTATAAGGTTGTATAATGTGATTACACAAAATTTTAGTAAATACTATTACTTAACTAAATACCATTTGAGGGTTATGTCTTGCAAAAAAAAAGAACTAAAATGAAAATCATGGAACCCTAACAAAATTTTTAAATATTAAAATTATATTAAAATAATTAAATTAGAGAGATTTATTTTAAGTAACCACATTATAAAAAATATATAATGTAATAATAAATTATTTCATTTTATTCTAAGATATCACTTTTTTTAAAATGTTTCTTACATATTATGTATAAAAATATTAAAATTAAATATTTCTCACCTTTGATAATTTTATTTTCTGAAATGAATTCAATATTTAGACTTGGTGGGTCCAAAATATATAAAAAGAATAATTTTACTTTTAGGAGTAAAAATAATACTACAAAGATTAAAATTAATTACAGTAACAATTTTAAAAGTGTTATTTTGAAATATTTATTTTATTAATATTAAGGGTTTTATATATAATTATTTAAATTGAATTATTTTAAATAACGAGTAAAATAATATTTTCATATTCATATATAGTTATACTAACATACATTTAATTGTTAAAAATGGCAAAATAATGTTAAGAGAACATAAATTTTAATACAGTATTTTTAAACTGAAAAGATTTTTCGATATATAAAATTATTTAATTTGAAAGTCAGTTTAATTTTATTTTGAAATTAAATTGGGAAAAATTTAGTTTCAGATCATCCAAAATTTTTAGGGGGTTACCATATATTTTTAATAAAATATAAATTTCTTGGTTAAATTATAGTTACTATGGTAAAAATGAAAATGGTAAGATGTAATAAGTTATTGGAAAATGGTTTAGAACATGTTTTCAACTTGTGTGGACATTTATGGTTAAGGTTTTAACAAATTCACATCACCTAAAACTCCATTATTTTTAATTTGGGAACCATTTACCTCTAAATAGTGTCATTTTATTTTTGAAAAATAAGGGTTGTTCACAAAACATCCCATTTCTCCACTTATAAATGGGGACACTTACCCCCATTAATTACACACCCATATCTTATAATATATTCATAAAAATATGAAATTATTATCCAATAAGATAATTATATCAATTAAATTAACCCCTGAGGAACTTATGTTATCTTAATCCCCTCATTTCCATGTAGTCTGTCAAGAGAAGTTCAATGTCCCAAAGTGAGTATTACGTAATCCTTTCCTTTTTCTTCTTTTTATTTCCCTTCAAACCTTATCATAACCATATTTATATAATGAAACCAGTTTAATTATTATAATTAGTATTTATTATATTAATGTAATAACCATTATTTATTCCCTCCCATTCCACTTATAGAAAACAAAATAATTTTTCTCATGCGTTGGGCGGGCTACCACCTCCACGATGTAACATTTTTTATTTAATATTTAATTTCATTATTTATAAAAAAACTCATAAAAGTAATATTTATAACCTTAAAAAACTTATATCATATCATTATTCTTATTTTTAAAAAATATTATGTTAGAATAAACAATTTATTTCCCTTACTCACCCAACGAATTATGGTATGTTCATGTATACATCAGTCTAACCACCTACCTGAACAATGATATAAAACACTATCATAGATGACTATGGGAACTTAAATAATAACATTATTATAATTTAATAATAAAATAATTATTGGTTTATTTTTTGGGATATGTTTTATAAATTATTTTACTTAGTATTAAAGTATCATCTTCTATCCCTATAATTACCAAAATAAGATGACAGTAATTATATTTTTACAAAAATATAATATGTATATAAATACAATTAGTTTGATAATTCAAAAAGTTAGGCACATGGGCATAATGAATCAGGACCACAATAAGTGTTTCATCAACTCAATTTCTTATTTATTATACCATAGACTTTCTTAAATGAATATAATTTTAAATAATTATTTTATCCTTTAATTCATATATTTTATATGGTATATAATCATTTTATCTTGGTAAATTACTCATCAGTATCAATAATCATTTATTTTTAAAAAATATTAAATAAAATTAAATCTTTTTTAAGAATAACACCCATTCTTATCAATGAATACTTTATTTTATGTACATAATTTTCCAATACAAATAATTTAATTTAACAAAATTAGATTATGTGTTTATTTTATATTAATCATTTTTTAATTTACATCTTTTATAAAATATATGTATTTAAAACAAAATCTAATGTATTTTTGTTTAAAATGCACTAAAATTGTTAATAAAATCATTTCATCTCATTATTTTTCACCCTTGATTTATTATATTTATTTTTTATTCATTTTGAGGATAAAAGTTTTATAGAAATTTATAATAATGTTTTAAAAATATGTCTCTTTCCTATAAAAGAATTATTTTAAAGTAATTTTCACTTCATCTTTTATAATAATTTATTAATGTTTTGGTGAGATATTTTTTATTTTCACTTCTATTTTTCTTCCATGGTATATCTCTCATGAATTGTTTTTTTGATTACCCTCTATATTTTATTATTATATTACTCCTTTTAGAAAATAAAATTTTTGATATCCTGTAATTTTATAAGTTCATGTTATGTGATATTTTTGAAATAATTAAGAAACCCATTTTTTCATGGGTTATTTAATATATGATTATTGAAACCCCCCAAATGAGCATTAGAAAATTAATAAGGGTAGAAATAATTGAATTTGGTTATTAGTTTCCCATGTAAAATAAAACAAAGAAGAAGGTGGAAAAGTCATGCGGACCATGTGATACTTTGTAGGGCTCGTGATCGCTTGACTATCATAAGGTCACCCTAAAGAACCATGAGTAGTGCATAGCCTATAGTGGATCCCAGAGAGCCCCTTTAAATAAGTCTTCCTAACCCTGTGAATGAATGCAAGAAAACTAGTTCTCATGCAATGGTATCCTAATTATTTCCCTCTGGCCATGTGAGTTTTCATTGGAAAGATTCTGAAAAACTATCTGAAAATCCCTTGAGAAGAAAACATACATACGATGGATACCTATTGAAATCATAAGGATCATGTGATGCATCACCAATGGGAAGGATAATTATCCTTGAAAACATCCAAACAAAATTGCATGACCCTAGGTCCTTTTTGGAATAAATAAATGTAAATAAAAGTAGATGATGTGGGAGCCACTCACAGTCACTAAACATCATGTGACATAGCCCTGGTGGTCTGCAAGGCACCACGAGACCCTGGTGACAAGTTCACCTCATCTGGTGAAATACTGTTGGCTTGTCATCCCTATCACACAAGAATACTTTGGTGTGTCTAGGAAGCTTCACGCTCTCCCTTTGGCTCCCTAAGGACAAATAGATGGAATTTTCCTCAAAATTGATGCACATCCCCAAAGTACAATTGTTTTTCATCTAAAGAACCAACCAAAAATTGATTAAATTCCCTTGATATTACTCATGCAAAATTTCATAATCCCGGACCTTCATAAAATAATAAAATGGAATAAAAAGGGGGGAGGTAGGAGATCTCAATGTTATAAAATTCATGAAACAATATATGGATGTCGACGAAATGGTCTCATTAGACTCCTAGACAAGTCAAAATAATCCTGTGAAGGCCCCTTGACAAATAATCCTTTTATCATAGTAGACAAGTCACTCAAGATCATGAGAAGGCCTTCCAAAAGGATTCCGTATCTCACAAAGGCCATTGGACATGTCAATATGACAATATGTAAGTCCTTCGGTGTCCTTGAATTATTCAAAAACTCCTCATTAATTGGAAATAATCCATTAAATGAAGTCTTCAAGGAAGGGACTCACGATCCCTGAAAATCATGACATTCCCCCAGAGTGGTCCATGGCAGAGACTCACAAAGACATGTGCCACCAGAGGCCTTCCCCATATCCATTCCGAATTGATACTCAATATGCCACAAAAACCGATGAACTACTGGGCCATGGGGGATTATAAATTCCCCACCCTAGTTTGAAAAATTCAAATATGGACACTTCGATGGAAGGTTATATTTTTCCTATCCAATCGCATTGACAAAACCATGCACCTGAGCATATTTCTCAGAGTAGTTAATCTCATGACTGCCAAGTCTTCCATTAGGTAATATAGAAAAGAACCCTCAGAGATATCATGCAAAATTCAGAAACACTTTGAGTAATCACTCATAGATCACGTAAAGTACCTCTGGCGGGACACGTGAAGAACATCCCACACACATGTGGGATAATGAAAGACTTAATATAAGATAACACGGAACAAATATATGACACTCATGATACATGGATAGAACAAAGACAAATAAATAGAAGAATTAAGCGAATGAATACATGTTGAACCTTATGTGCATAGTGTTAATTATTCGATACCCATGGTAGCACCAGGGAATGTTGCTCAGATCATGAGACACTCATTTGGTATGTTATTCAGATTATGCGATGTCCCCCGGACATGTTGAATAAAGTCATATGGAGCCCACCAAGCTTGACTCCTAGATCTTGTGAAGCCCTCTAGGCTCTTCATACCTGTCTTGCGGTGCTGTTTAGACATGTCTCCCTACTCATATAAAGTCACCAGTTTCATAAAATTAAGTCTCACGTTGTCACTCAATCATATCAAATGGCTCTCCCGACTCCCTCTAGGTAATCTATCTATATCTCGTGATTTACACCATACATGTCAGCCAGTGCATGTGACACCCCCAGAGATATGTCACATTAACTCTAATGAAACCCTTCATTTGTGTTATATAATCTTCACGATGACACAAGGGGAAGTGACATGGATCACATGACACCCTCTATATAAGTCGTCCAAGTCATGTGATGTTTTCTAGGACAAGACACATGAGCCTTGCGATGTCCTCTAGACAAGTCATCCTTAATCAAGTAACAACACTTGAACATGCCATCTAGGATATAAAAAGTCCTCTGGAAAAGAAAACTGGATCATTTGATTTCCTTTTGACATAAAAGGGTGATTTCCTCTCACATATCAGGTAGACAACCAAGGCATTTCAAGTGGACAATCAACACTCATCAGGTAGACACGTAAACTCAGTCATAAAGGAAACCTCAGAGTGTAAGCCATTATTATGTGAACTATGAAAACTCTAATTCCAGCAATAACTATGATATGTAGGAATGCTTATCAAGGTTGACACCTAATATAAAACACCCCAAGGGGTTTACCAATACATAATTCTCTCATCTATATCCAATGAGATTAAATGTTCTCCATCCCTTATTTCCACACACCAAAAATAGATCTAGCGGGCTTAGGGTATTGAGGTGATCATGTCATTTGCTCCATCAAAATCTAAAAGGGAATAAGAGACCTCAGAGTGTGATCCCCAATCATCAGAATAATATGATATACCCCTCATATAAAGAAAACATCATATTATATGCCCTGATCAACTGAACTATGAGAACTCTAATACCTATAATAACCAGGATATGTAGGACACCTTTATAAGGATTGAGCTAAAATAAAACATCCCTTTCAATGTATTCCCCATACCTCCTACATTTCAACCATCATGTCCAAATCATTCCTATGGGATGATAATTCATCACAATCTTTGAGCGGACTATGAAATTGACTAAACTACGAAAATTCTTATACCTGAAATGATAATGATACGTAGGATGCCTTTAAGAGGCCTGAGATCTATATTAAACATCCTAGGGGTATTTCCGGTACGTATGTCTCTACACCCATATGCCATGAGGTGAATTTCTTATCCCGCTTGTTTCTCACACAGATCATAGCTTACATGGGCTTAGGGTGCCATAATGAACACCACATTAGTATCATGGATCTCCCCTAGTTAGAGAAATATCAGTGTGTAAGCCCCGATAAATGTGATATTATAAACCTACCCCATATGAGGACACCTAACATTTGAATATACCTATGGGTGTGATATAACTATGATGACTCTGATTCCTTCTATAACTAGGATATGTATTTCATCTCCTCTACATGCATGGTCAAATATCTAGAACTGAACTACCCATATATATGTCCTTTTCTTAGGATTTTAAACTACATAGATTCAATGAAATGTGTGGTTTTTGATTCTTATAATAAATAGGATACGTAGTACACCTCATAATGGCTCAATTTCCTCCTCAGATTTTAAACCGCCTCTCTATGTGATATAACAATCTTAAGAATCTGGTTTTATGGATTCGGAATATATAGCACCTACCCATATGGGTAAAGAACATTAGATACATATAGATGGATTCACTAACGATATCCTGTTTCCTTGGTTCACCAATAATACTCCCTATCTTTTGAATATAAATATAATTAACCTATAATCATTTTTCTAGGGTAACCGGTCTAATATAAAGATTAATATGTGATTCATAAACATGTACTAATTATATAAGATAGTCCCTTAGTAGGAAATAAATCCAAAAAAAGGATGTGAGGATCCTGACCTCCCATCCTCTCATCCAATGAGAGTCCCTAAGAGTTATTGGGATTGAAAATTATGATGATCTCATACATTTGGAAAGAAAGTATAAACCTAGAAACTTGTGGGGGAAATAATAGGTGTTTTACGTAAGAGGTACGATTGTAACCCGATATTCAATTTGCACAACACAAAATACCCCCCCTAAGTTAACAATAGATCCAAACCAAACCCACTTCAATGAGGGTTCTTGATCGTGCCTCCAAAACCCAAAGAAACATAAATGGTGAACCATATGTGAATCTATGAAATAACAAACAATGGTTTATAATCTTTCAATCCATTCCATTTTCTATCATATAATAATAGAAATGGAAATCCCAGCCTGAATCTCACAAATAACAGGATGATCGGTTAAACATGCATTAGGGCGCATTGTTTAGTTGTCATACACACACAGATATGTAACACCTGTATGAATATTAAAAATGATCCTATTTTATTGGAGCACCTATAGGTATATACATGCATTCAAATTTCCATTCTTGTTGAATGGATGGATCGAGAAAATTTGAGAATTGCATTAACCATGCATATATGAATGATCACATCATTCCTATGATATATGAAGAGTTAGTAACCATGATTCTTATTGTTAGAATGATTGTAGATATAGATTTCATCAACAGTATCCCAAAAAAAGAAAATGTATTCCTCATCAATAAGTCATTATGATAAATCACCTATGGCATCACCGCCCATTGGTCGTAAGATGATCTCACCTTCTCGATAGCTTCAATGGAGTTTCAAAACCTGATTCTTTGGTAGTACAACTAACATGGTAAAATCCCAACCATGGAAATTTTTTATGAGGATCTACAAACATGGAAGCCGGTGAATCTGCCTCACCCCAAGGAGACTACTACTAATCCCATTTCCCTAGTAACTACAACCAGTATCTTTGGGAGATTATCTCTAGAGTGTGATAACTGTAACCTTCCATATCTGATGAAGGTAGATCATGAATCTAAATATGACTCCCTTTTTGTTCAAGAGCCTCACCTGAGGAATTTTGTCAACCACTACCACTTGCATCATCCAACCGGTATCATCTAGTTGCCTACTGAGGATACCATCTGACACACTACTGCCTCTAACGCCCATGCAATGGTAACAAAGAAGGCTCAACGTAGGAGGAAGGCATGGGATACATAGGATAGGGATCATATACCCACTCCTACTGATGATCCCTGCCAGCATATTCTGACAAGAACAAGAATTCCAGTTCATATCCCTACTCACATGGAACAAGTCTGTTGGAATATTCCCACATTCATGCATGCGGGAGGAAGATATCCCTTCACTCATGCATGATGTCCATCGACATATTCTGATGGAACCATGAGGATAGAAGTGGTATCATATCCTTTCTTCAATAGATGATACCTGCCAACACACAGTGGAGATGGAAAATGTGAAGACATATATCTTTACTCACACTTTTCTAAAATGACAATATTTTATCAACAAATAAGGAATTCCCCAAGGATATTTGGGAATAGTGGTAGATAAAGGGTTAGGCACATACTCCTATATCTACATGAAGAATATCTCAACACTCTGATAACTGTGAAAAAGTTGTTGCACCAAAGCAAGGGTACATTATTGGTCCCATATAGGAGGATTATCAGCATATTCTGATAATGGATGAGGCATTAGAATGGTCTCATATTCCCATTCCAACCTAGGTTCACTAGGTGGGAATGGAACATGCCATATGATAGGCAAAAATGCTTGTTTAAAACGCCCGATGGAATATTTCAGAGGCCCAGGATCAGGCTCATATCCTTATTTCAATCGAGGATCGCCATGTGAGAGGGGAACATACCTTGGGACATGCTCATATTCCTATTGAAGAAGCCTAATGAAATACTCCGAAGGCCCATGATCGGGAATATATCCCTGTTTTGACCGGGGTTAACCAAAAGAGAATGGAAAAAACCTCAGGACTTGTTCATATTCTTGTTAATGAATCTACTTAGCATATACTAGAATATCATAGAATCCATATGCATATTCATTCTCTTGTCGACAAATGACTGCACTAGTGTTATTCCAAGGCAATATAGAAAGAGACTCATTTCTCGTATCCCATTCTGGAGGTCCATTGGAATATTCTAGCAAGGAATGAATATATGGACCAAGATCATATTCATTATCCAACTGGGGATCACAATACGAGAGTAGTGCATGCCTTGTGGAAGGCTTGTATCCCTGCCAAGGGAAAGAATTGACATATTCCAAAGGCTCTGGATCAGGATCACAATCTCATCCGGACTGAGGATCACTAAGTGTGATTAACACATAACTTAGGAAGAGCTCATATTCCTGTCCATATTGATACATCTTATCAGCAACTTCTCAGTAGTGAGATCATATTTCTATAGCATCAGACTATTATGAGCAAGTTATAGTAACCTTCATACAACAAGCTCTTATCCTTACACGATTTCAAAAGGCAGGTAAACATATTTTGACAATGACACATGATAGGAATCATATTTCTAATATACTCAATTATAGTGTCCTTTATGTCATTTGAGACACATTCTCAACACTACAAGGTTCTATCAACTCTTTTATCGAATTGGAAGCAGAATACATTCCACTATGTTGAAAATCCCCATTGTGATATCTCCCATGGAAAAATAAATACTCCTATTTCATTGACACCTCTATGTAGAGAGGTTTACCAAACTTGGACACATTTTTAAAGATAAGTGCTTGAAATATCGGGGTTAACAGTATATAGTTCCTCCATCACCTTCCCACGGCACTCCACTCTTATCATCAGGTGACCCTTAGAGCAATATTTTATGGTTTGATTGGATGGATATGTGTAAGACTAAAGAATAAGAAGATGACATAGAAAAATGGAGAGAGTTATCCTGAAACAACCTACCCATCATGTTTTCCCCTCATTACATCCAGTTATGATATATCTGAAAATATTAAAAGGGAGTGGGTTCCCATTATATGCTAAAATAAGTGACACTCATCAACGACTAAATTCTAGAAAAGATGGTGACTACAATAGAATTCCCCTGCTTTAATGGTTCCTAGACATCAAAAACAGATACAGAGAATAAGAAATAGTATTTCAAACTCTGTCCCTCAATGTAATAGGAATACATTTCTGACATGAAGACTGATATTTTGATCACCTGAAAAACATCCCATGAGGGATGGTTCTCCTCATGGGAATCCATCGCACCCAACTCCCATGCGAGAACAACTACACCATATCATGCAGGCCTCAATAGTTGATGCATTTCAGCGATACAAAAGTGGACATGAATCACCAATCTATGAGAATATCTACCATAGGCTCCATATCTCAAATAATCAATTCTTGAGTGGATTCAGGGAACTTCTACATCTTCTTCAAGGAAACCCCATCCTAGTGGACAGATGAAATTTATATCTTTGTTACCATCACCATGTACATCACCCCCTGAGAGGACCTTAGGGACGTCATAGGTGATCTCATATCAACACCACCACACTGGGATGGGGGAATTTATATCTTCATATCAATCAATGGAATCATAAAGTCCCTGAAAGGAATCATTGAATCCTCTACAATAGGACCAACCAATGACAATTGTATCCCCATATGACCCCAACCCATGGCGGTGGAGGAATTATCTTCGTCATCACCACCATAAAGAGAATCGGTCTTCTCTATGATGGTAAGAAATTATCAATGGTTTAAATTATACTAGCTCCTCCCACCATAAGACAAACCACTAATGGTTGGGGATCGTTCGATAATCATAACCAAAAACTCCATCAAGGTCAAAATTTATAAAAAAAATATTTGAGGAATGTATGGAGAAGGAAATTCGACCCAATCAGGGTATAAAGACAAAACATCCCAATATGTCAAAGGGTTCGAATGACAACCCTGATGAATGTTTTGTAGAATAATCTTGTTTCATCGAACGAAATGGAGAAACCGCCATTTCTATATATTCCTTTGTGAGTATTGTTACTTTAAACATGAAAAACATTGATCATGATGCAAATAAAGAGGGATGAAACATTGAAAATGTACCCTCAGATGAGGGTGATTTGGATGCACCAAATAAGGTACCACGCACCCAGAACTACAGAATTCTCTAAAACCTAGCTCCTCCAAAGACAAAACTTCCACCTCCATAGTGGGACCCTTCCAAATAAAAATCGAAGGGTGCTGATATATCCTAATCACCACCCAGAAGAGTGAAGGTTCCTTCTATGTAGGAACAATTGTTACAATATGATATCGAAATACAAACTCTCCGACAACTCAACAAGGTGATGTTCAAGAACAATATTCCAACTCGCTATTATATTTAGGTAGAGATAAATCTCCCAATCATATAACTAATATGAATGTGAGAGTGGTGTATGAGAATTAAATTGGATAAAGATCTTGGTATCAAGTCCATATATATGTGTATGCCAAAAATGCTCATGACATACCTCTATTGAGGCAACAACCTCTCCCTCATCATGGAAATCATTCTGTCTTTGGATAAATTGATAATCAATGGGAAATGAAAGCAAGACCACCTCATCAGCACCCATCCACTCCATATGGATGGGAGACAGCTCATACTACAACTCTCCTAGGGTTTCTTAATGTCATTGAATCCCTGAATACTTGAATAGAATACATGGAAGGGTGATAGGCACTAGTAAAATCTAAAAAGAATCCATATCCTGAATGGATGGATGAAAATTTTCATCTACAAAATTTTGGGAAGTCCAACCTTCTCTACCATTGATGGTGCAGGAGACCCTAAATAATATCTCAAACACTTTGTATCCCAATGTAGGACAATTATCGGCCCTTGAGATCAATAAGAGGGAAAAAACCTATGGTGTTTTATAAAGACATTGACAATGCCAGTCTTTGTCTGGTACAACAACCTACCGGTAGGATTCACTGTCAGATGGGAAGGCCTTTGTCAATAGTTACTATATCATTTCATCTCTACTCTGAGAAAAACAATGATCATTGACTTGATGAACTACAAAAAAAGATGAGAATGAGAGGGTGTCTGAATTTATTGATAGATGTAATGGTTTAACATATTCCCTCAATATCCCTCTCAAATTAGAGAATATTTTGGGACTCTATGCTAAACATATCCATAATGAGTTAAGGAGACATCTGAACCCTTGAAGTTTCCAGGCGGGTTCAGTGTGTTTGTTGAAATGACACAACATCTTGAGGAAGCCATCAGCAAACCTGATCCGAATCTCGGCGTATTCCAAAAGTATAGGGGAAAAGTTTGAGAAAATAAAAAAATACATAGTTCAAACTCAAACCTATATAAGCACACATCCAACCACATTGGAATGTCCTAAAACACCCATGACCTCTAATCGAGTAGTGAAAACCACCAAATCTCCCTCATCATTAAGAAAAGAGAAATCAGGTTTTCTTGGGATGTGAGGAATGTATGAGAAAATAATACCCCTTCTAAAATGAACAAATCCTTGGTTATTTCTTTATAGTAATAGACAATAAACTTCTCATGCTATCACATTCCAGGAATCCATATGAGGTCAACCTCATAGACTGTTCCCATTACTTCCCTTTCCATGGAAGGTCAGGTCATAATATCTTGAACTTATTTATCTTTAAATATGTCCTTCAAGGTATATTAAATTTTTGACAGGTGGTGTTAGATGACTTCTCAGAGTAAGAGGACTAGATAACCATTGCCCAGTCCAAAGAAGAAGGTGATTGGAAGAAAGTTACGGTGATGTGTGAGTAAAATTTCAACAATTGGATGACTCGAAAAATATTTTATTGAGATCATGAAACCATAAAATCAGTGCTATAAAAAGAAATAATAGCTCCATAACCCAAGAAAGAAACATCCAATATACCTCCCATAGGTGGTAATGACTGTTGTAATCAAGAAGAAACAGAGGTGGATAAGTCATATTCTACTCTATAGAATCCCTAAAAATTGCAGACTTCTTCCATACCACATTCTTAGAATAGCCACCATGCCACCAAACTGAATCCTCATCAGATGAAGAAATCATATTTATTTCTTTCAATATGATACACATGAAAAACCCCCTATGTGATGATGAATATTCCACCAAATATGAATTTCCCACAAATAACAGAGTAACTAGAGGCTATATTCACTAGAACTTAGGATATAGGGGATAACCTAGTCTTGGTCGGACCCAAAATTCTAGTCATGTCCACATAGAGAACATATGTGTAGTTGAAACTCATTGGAAGGTTCTTAAAAATGCACAAAAGAGGTTGGGAGGTTCCCTAGATCCCTCCAGCAGTTGTAAAAACCCAATTTTTTACATGACCACCTAGTGGTGATTTAATTACCTGATCAGTATTGAAATAGGGAAGGTCATCATTACCTGTACCACTATCAGGTGATATTTCCTCAATTATATGCAAGCACTAGTCTCATCCAACTAAAATTTCTCACCTTTTGAATTTCATGACTAGGAGAAACACCATATCAGGAAGTGTAGAGCTTCAGCACATTAATATAACATTCTGAAGAAATTATACATTTTTCCATCCATGCTCTTGATCCTTGATGTGCTTCATATTTTAAAAAAACATTAGGAGGAACTTGTTGAATCCCTCTATTGGCCACATGAATCTGAGACATAAGTCAATACAACTAAGGTCTATCAATTAAATACCATGTCATCAGACTTCCATGTCCCCATATCATTCACTAATAAGAAACAAGATGATGTTATCCCAAGACACATCAGTCCCTTATAAGTTTTTTGAAAACCCAATAATGTTAACATCCAAAGGAGCCTAATTTATAATGATTCTAGGGTCAACCTTATCCTAGTTCAAACCCTCTGACATTTGTGATATGTTGAAGGAGACTTATCTCCCACTAATCTGAGCATTCAAGGGTATGATAAGAATATAAAAAGGCCTCTTGGTAAGATCATGCGTGAAGTTTGGTTCAGATATCTTACATTAGATACTGATTTTATGGTAATATAGTAAGACAATTCTTATAATGTCCTTCTTAGAAGGCCTTATCCCAATAGAAACTTGGAGGTACCTTTATCAATCCAATAGTGTTTGAAGATCATCATATATGAAAAAGTTGGCATATTACATAGTGACAATCCCCCCTTCGATACTTGTGGAACCACATATGATGATGCACATTGCTAAAAGAAGGGAGGAATGTAACTGGCTAATAATGAAGATATATATGTTTCAACCACCAATGTCTTGGGAACCACCCATGTAAGACCCTTGAGTACGCTCTTGAACGACTATATGCTCCCCATAAATCTTATCATGGTCATTGATCTTTTCCTTGAAGCCTAATCCATTTCATTCCCCTTTGACTATTTCAAAAACTATCATCTCTAGTATCTATATTCAATGAATCAAGAAATAGGGGTGACAATGTCTCTTCTCATGGACTATCTCACCATAATAGTGACAGAGAAGACCTCATATTTTCATCTTCATATGAAGATGTGTGCATAGACTTATAGGAGGAAGAATATGAGAAAGATCTTAGGAATTAACCTCCCACATTTGAGGAATGTGTATCCACTCCCATCGATGAACTCAGGAAAATAAATCTGGGAACAGAGGAAGACCTATGTCCCACTCTTATTAGTACCTATGTTCCCCAAAAAATAAAGATATGTATGTCACTTTTTTTAAGAAACAATGATATGTGTTTTCCATAAACTTCACACAAAGGCCTGGATTGAGTCCAGATGTTTCTAAAAACCATATCAGACTACCCAATGATCATAGATTCTCCAATTAGTAATCTAGTAGGATGCACCCCTCTCATTCCACCAATGTAGAGGTGGAGGTTGGAAATTTGATCAATGAAAATGTTGTTCAGGAAGTGAAATACCCAATATGTCTTTCCAGTATCATCCCTGTCAAGAAGAAGAATGGAAAGATTATGGTATTCATTGACATCAGAGACCGTGGTTGAAATTTCCCAAAGAAAATCATCCCATTTTCAATCCTAGAACTATTGATCAATTACAATTATTTATTTTCATCGCTTTCCTTCGTGGATGGGTACTCAGGGTACAATTATATCATGATTTCCCCCAAAGATGAACAAGTCACTGCCTGCAGAGTGCCTCAAGGGATCATTTTCTATCAGTTCATTCCCTTTGGCTTGAATAATTCCTATTTTACATACCAAGGCTCCATGAATCATATCATTAAGCCAATCCTAAGAAATATAGGTGACTGTTATGTCGATGATATATAGTTTTCAAATTATGGTAGTGATGTGATCACTACACATACCTTAAAACAATCATTGACAAGATGTGACAGCATATCCTAAAGTTAAATCTTATAAAATTTTCTTGCAGGGTAACATCATGGAAATTACATGGCTTTGATGTATGCTGCTATGGCATCGAGGATGACCCAGCTAATACTGGTGCTATTTTATCAATTCCAACACCTATATATATCAAATAACTGATAGTGCTCCAAGGGAACGTTACCTACATTAATTATTTCCCAGAAAACCTAGCCAGAAAATCTCTCCCTTTCACTAGGCTAATGAAGAAGGGAATCCCCTATCAATGGAACAATGACTGCCATGAATCCTTCAAACATATCAAGAAATACCTACTGCACCCATCGGTCATGATGAATTTGGTGTAAAGAAGGCCACTCAACTTATATGTGGCGTATATGGAATTATCACAAGGTTCCCTCCACATGGAGAAAAATGATGTGGGGAGTGAAAAAATTCTCAATAACCTCAACCATATGAAGCTAGGTACTGAGATTAGATATTATGATGTCGAGAAAAGATTATGTTCACTCATCTTCATAATGAAACATCAGAGGCATTGCTTTCAGCACCATGAATTCCATATTGTCTCCCTTATTGATCCACTCAAGTATATCTTAGGCCTTCCAATGTTCATAGGGCAACTGTCCTCATGGGAGATCATTCTTTAGAAATATTACATTTAGTTTATATCAAAAAATTAGTGAAATGGAAATCCATGGCTGATTTACCTATAACACATCTTACCCCAGAATATATACAGGAAGACACTGAACCTCCAAATGAGGAGGCCTTCTATGATCATAACACTCTACAGACATGGGAGATATACTTTGATGGAACCTCTCAGAGTCCCATCAGAACAAGTATTAAAAACTTGAAGATAAATTAGGTTGGTATAGGGATTATATTTGTCTCTCTAAATAATGATGTTTTGGCATACTCATTCTCACTATCTGAAGTCTGCACAAATAATGAAACCAAATATCAATCCCTCATCGATGGGTTGGAACTATCCCTATAAATGTTGTAACGCCCCATTACCATTTACCTAGAGTCGTAAATTATTACATAACATTGAAATGATCACAATATATCAAATCCTGAAAGACCGATCAGTTTAGTAGCCCTGTAAATACTAGATACATTCATAAGTTTTTCATTACATTATAAAATGAAAAAAATACAACAAAATAGTCTCCATAGGCCACACTCAAATCCCTTAGACTATCCTTGCAAGTTATTTATAATATAAATCTTCACATCCTAGGAAAAATAAAACATAGAAAGGGGTGATCTAGATGCTCTTTAAGGATAAAAATATTGTGGAAACCTTCATAAATAGGAATAAACATTTAAGGCAATGTAAGACTAAAACAAAAGCCTTTTAAACTTGAACATAAGCATAATATAGAAATGATAAAATCAAATAATACCATTTACATATTCACATGGATATTCTACAAGTTGAATAATTACATGAAATATCCATAGCCACTTTCATAATGATGGAATACAGAATTCCAGACTTCATAACCACATAGTCAAGGCCTTGTGCCAAGACAACAAATAAGATTTTGTCAAGGCCAGGTGCCAAGACATTAGTTTTTCTCATGAGACATACTGATGCATCGAAGAGCTATAGCAGGCTCTACCCATCACTTACTATGTCCAATGCATTCCTCATATAAAAAGGTTTAAACATAACATAAACATTCGTATTAAAACTAGCATAAGAAATGCCAATACTTTATCCATAAAAAATTAATGATGTAAATAATAACACATCCATAGTGAAACATAACAAAAAACCCTCAATACATTATGGAAGTCTTGTATCATAATAAATCAAATTCAAATAAGCTTAAAATCCATCAAAGGATCTTGACATAGATGAAATCAAAAATTTTTAGAAAAATATATCTTTCTATTTTAAAGTCATTTAAAAGCCATTTAATTATAAAAGAAAAAAATTATTTTAAAAATATTCATATATGCTTGTATGGGATGTTTTGACGATGATATAATGATGGAAAATAGCCACACCCACTGTATACGATAAAAACATTCTTACCTTAATTTTGTTGAAAAGGTTATAAAGTACATTTTTTGGAAAATGATGAAAAGATTCATTTAAAAAAAATATATGGTCAAATAAGGGTATAAATGACATTAAACCATAGTATAATAAATATTAAAAATATTTTGAATTACATTTTTATGAAAACACGGATGTGGATGATAAAGAGGTTTCAGTAGATACTTATGTAAAAACAACCTCGGATAATAAAGAGATTGGGAAATAAACCCTTACCTTGAACTTTCCTTAGTCGATGGTTTTTTATCCTCCTATATAATAGTTAAAACATTGTTATTAAATTATACAATAACTATATACATAAATATGATATCATATATGATCTTATAATATTTTTTTAATAATTTTTTAGTAGTATCATCATTTCGGGTGTTAACTGATCTGTTTTCCTTTATATGATTGGTTATGTAAGCCATGTTTATTATGGATAGGATGTATTTGATTCATATACAGAATTATATTATGTTCATAAACATTATTTTTAATCATAAAATAAAAATTATTCTTGAATGATTACTATGGGGAATGAAACTCATCACCTTCGTGGATATATTAATTTGTACGTACGCACGAGCGACAATATCATTCTTTTGATATTAAAATAATATATGATTGGATGATATATCATATATAAAAAATCATTATCATGTTATATTTATTATTTAAATCATCTATACTCATTATTATACCCATCCAGATGATGAAGTATTTGAATAACAAACTACACTACGACATGGAGACGGTAATCTGTATGTATGCACGTTTGGTGAGTTTTTCATTTATAGGATGGATAAAATAATGAATATGGTTGTAACATTTTTATAATAACATCACAGTATATAGAAGGTACTGTAGTCATTATTTTAGAATGGAAAAAACAAGGAAAGAGGAAGTGGAAGAAGAAAATAACTTGAAAGAGGTGATGAAATATTTACCTCTTTTTCGGGTTCTTCCTTTTCATTTGATATAAAGGGCTCCATAGGTTGGCTTTATGAATAATGTAAGGCCTCTAGGATGAAGGGAGGATAGTTGGGAGGATATTATGGCAGGTTTTTGTCGATTCAAAAGGTTCTGGATGTGCGAAATTAAGAGAAGGGTAAGTTCCCTTTTATAAGAAAGGTGATGGTCACTTTTGGAAGAGCTTGAAATATTATGTTAAAATAAAATAATTTTTTGTTTCTAATGGCTCGAAAATAAATTATTTAAAGGATAAGGTGGGGATGGGTCAAAAACCTCTCAAAAAATTGGTTTTAGATAGGTTTAGCTCATCATATTAACATTCTCTTTAAGATTTAACTCCTAGTTAAATAGTTTGACATTTACCATGTCTCTATGTATTTTTATATTATATGGTTAATAAACTTACTATAAACTTCCAAGAGAAACTCAAGTGGTTCATTAAAGACATATATAATATTATATAATCCCTTTGGATGAACCTTAGATTTTTAGGAATAGAATGTCAATTAATAATATAATATTTGTTTTTAAATCTATTTTATGTCAATTTTGACACAATTTGATATTTTTTTAATTCATAACAGCATTATTACTTCGAAAAAAAACTCATTTAATAAACCCTAATTGCCACATTAACATTGAAAATAAGTGTAATTCATTAAAATTTTGAAATTAGATTTACTTAGATATTTATAATATCAAGTATTTTAATCTTTCATTAATAAGGTAACTAAAGCATCATCATTGTGTCAAAAATAAATTTATTTATTTAAGGTCTAAAAATTTTAAAAAAATACCATTATGTAGGAAATATTTTTTTAATTCTAATGAATATTTATTGTCAAATTTATATTATGTATAACCCTATATTAAAAATGGTTTAGTTATTAAACTTTGAATTTAACTCTTTTAACTCTTCTTTAAATAAAATAATAATAAGTATCCTAATATAATCTAAGTGGACCAAAGGGGGTCATATTTTATTCCTAAGGCTGTTTTTTGTCTAATTAAACTTATCCAATAGAATTAGGATATGTGTAAGGGTAATTATAATATCATTTGTACCCTTAATTACCCTATTCACTTTAACCGTAGTAAATAAAAGTAAAACGTTACTATTCACCAAAAATTACTTTCCTCTTATTGAACCACATTTTACTTACTGTTGTCAACTGTGTGTCTAAGAATTTTGAAATTCAACTCACATAAGCAGTAAAATTAATTTTTATGAAAATTTTCAAATGCTCCTTGGAGGTGGGTAAAAGACGGTAAAAAGTTCAATAAAATTATATATATATAATATTATTAAAAAATGACTCCAATGAATTATATTGATCATTTATTGGTATTATGTATCGATTTTGATTTAAAAATAATAATTAATAATTTAATTAAAAATTCATGTTTAAACAATAATGTAGTGATTTCACTATTCATCAAAAATAGAATGTTTTTAGAAAAATACAAAAAATTCACCCTAAGCAAATTTCGATATTTTGAATCCAAAAATGAAGTCCATTATAAAAGTTAAAATTTATAAAATTTCAAAAAGTGGTTATTACTATTAATAATGGCTAGTTTGATTGGTTTTGGTGTGTTTGAACTCAATGTTGTGTACAACACAAGTTGTTGTATTATTCAAAGAGAAATGTACCATGGAATATTGGGGTATTACATTCTCCCCTCCATAAAATATTTTCATCCTAAAAATATCTAGAATATTACTGTATAAAAAGATTCGGGTGGTTCCTCATCATATGTTCCTTGGGTTCCCACGTTTCCTCTTCCATCTTATGGTTTCTCCATAGAACTTTTACCAGACGAGTCATCCGGTTTCTCAAGACTTGTTCTCTGGTATCAAGCATTATGATAGGCTATTCACAATAAGATAGCTCGGGTTCCATTTCTAATTCTTCATAGGTGAGTACATGCATTGGGTCGGGGGTGTATTTTCTAAATAGTGATACATGGAACACAACATGAACTTTGGAGAGACTTTGAGGCATTCCCAAATGATAAGCTACAAGTCTAATTCATTCTAGAATTTTGAAAGGTCCGATGTACCTGGGACTCAATTTAACCTTCTAACTAAAACATATAACTCCCTCCCATGTAGATACCTTAAAGAAAACATGGTATCCTAATTTAAATTCCCAATACTTCTTTAGTTATTGGCATAGCTCTTTTTCCTACATTGGGATGCTTTGATGTGGGTTTGGATAACCTTCACCTTTTCCATTGTTTCCTCAACAAGTTCTGGGCCTACAAGTTTACTTTAACCAACATCATCCGATCAAGTTGGTGTGCCACATCTCTTTCCATATAATGCTTCATATGGTGCCATATGAATACTTGAATGGAAGATATTGTAATAGGAAAATTCTACCAGAGGAAAATATTGATCCCACATACCTTGAATGTCAAGTGAGAAAGATCTCAACATGTCCTCTACGATTTGAATAGTCCATTATGATTATCCCTCGGTTTGAGGGTGGTGGGCAGTGCTCAAAAGAAGTTCATTACATAGGGATTTTTGAAGACTTACCTAGAATCTTGATGTAAAATGGGGATCACTATCAGAAACAATTGATAAGGTTACTCCATGAAGTCATACAACTTCATTACTATAAAGTCTTTCTAGACGATCAAGTGGTAAATCTTATCTTATAGTAAGAAAATTTGCTGACTTGGTGAGATGATCAATAATGATCCATATTTCATCATTCCTTATAGGAGTCTTTGGAAGCCCCATGACAAAGTCCATCGTAATATTATCCCATTTCCATTCAGGTATAGAAGAGGTTTCCTGATTGCTCCAGGATATTGCCTTCTAGATTTCACATGTTTACAAACCATACGTCTTGACACAGAATCATCAATCACCCTCTTCATATTGTCCCACAAAATATGTTCATTCAAAGCTCTATACATCTTGGTGCTACCAGGGTGTATAGAGAAATTGGAGCTACGAGCATCATCTAAAAATTATTTTTTCAGATCAATTTTATCCCGAACACAAAGCCTTTTCCCGAATTTCAAAATCTCATCTTCATATATAAAGTCGATCAATTTCCCATCATTCAAAACATAAACTTTCTTCTGAAATTCCTCATCATCAGTCTCATAAATTTTTAACCTTTCCAGTAAATATGGTTTGGAAACCATTTTAAAATGAATTGATGTTTCACCTTCCATGGCTATTTCTATATCCATCTTTACTAGATCCATGAAAATAGTATCCCTTTCAACTCTCATCTTATTCAGAACTCCATGATCCTTTCTTCTCAAAGCATCTTCCACCTTATTTGCCTTCCCCAGGTGGTAGTGTATTGTGAAATCATAATCATTGAGTATTTGAATCCATCTCCTTTTCCTCATGTTGAGTTCTTTATATGAGAAAATATACTTCAAACTCTGGTGATCGATATATATCTCACATTTTTTCACAATAGAGATAAAGTCTCTATATCTTCAAAGAAAAGATTTTAGATTCTAACTCATGATCAAGAGTACAAGAGTCTCACTCATGAATTTTTAGCTATCATGATTCCTACTTAATAACCCTATCATTCTGCATAAGGACACAACCAAGTCCTTTCTTGGAAGCATCACTATAAATAACAAACTCATCATTCATTGATGGTAGATTCAAGATAGGAGCGTTGAGTAATCTTCTCATCAGTTCTTTGAGAAACTATTCACACACTTTTTTCCAAACAAATTTAACCCCATTATGTGTGAGTTTGGTTAATGGGTTAGCCATCTAGGAAAAATTCTGGAAAAAATGTCGATAATAACCTTGTAAACCAATAAAACTACATGACTCAGTTATACATGTCGGTGCTGGCTATTCATGGATTGCTCTTATCTTTGAAAGATCAACAAATATTCCATCCTTAGAGATAGTATGAAGAAGAAATTAAATCTCCTGAAACTAGAATTCACACTTTCTAAAATTCCTTTATAATTCATTTCTTCTATGAGTCTTCAGAATAATGCGCAAGTGACTTTCATGATCTTTGTATTTTTTGGATTATACTAAGATATCCTCAATAAATACAACTAAAAAATCATCAAGTTATTTTTTGAAAACTCTATTAATTAGATCCATGAATACTGAGGGTGCATTAGTCAATCCAAAATCCATTATTGTAAACTCATAATGCTCGTACCTGGTTCGAAATGCTGTTTTAGGAATGTATTCCTTCTTCACACACAATTGATGATATCCAGATCGAAGGTAGGAATTTTTAAACTTTTGAGCTCCATGAAGTTCGTCGAATAAATCATTAATGCGAGGTAGGGGATACTTTTTCTTTATTTTTATAGAATTGATCTCCCTATAGTCAATGCACAACCTCATAGATCCATCTTTATTTTTAACAAAAAGGATAGGGGATCCCCATGGAGAAACACTAGGGAAAATAGATCCTTTATTACTCAATTCATACGGTTGTTTCCTTAGTTACACTAATTCCATAGTGGCCATTCTATAAGGGGTATTCGATATGGGCCTTGAACAAGGAATTAAATAAATGGAAAACTCAATTTCTTATTCTAGAGGATATCTAGGTAAATCCTCTCGAAACACGCCAAAATATTCATGCACAATAGGTATGTCCTCTATTCGAACATTCTTTTCCTTACCCATAGTTATTTCATTCACTTCTTCCCCAATAATTGTATTTAGTAGTGCTACTGTGGGTGGATCAAAATAAGAATTAGGTGGTGATGGTTCTGCTCTAAAGATAAGGTACTCCTTATCATCATCGAAAATTGTAACCGCCTTCTTCTTACAATAAATTTTCACATCATGGTCTAGAATCCAATTCATACCAAGGATTATATCAAATTCAATCATGGGTATGGCGGTGAGATCAGTAGATAAAGAATATTTATATTCCCTAATGGGATCTGATTCACAAAACTTTGTTGCAATGATACTTCGTTTAGGAATTTTGACTTATAAATCCCTTGTTAAATCAAATTGTAAATATCGAATTTTCTTAGCAAACTAGGAAGATATGAAACAATTCGATGATCTAGACTCAAATAAAGCATTGGCTAAACATGCAGAAACCATTAAATTACCTGCCACCACATCTTTCGAAACTTCAACCTCAGTAGTAGTGATCCCATTAGTTGGCCTTGCTCCCTTGGAATTTTCTGAGGCAAGTTCCCTTGGTGCTTAAGAAATTTATTTTTATACATCCCCTTTTATCTACAGTTGTAGCATTCAACATTGACTGCCTCTCTCTTCCCCTTACAATCACGAGCTTGGTGGCCTTTTTACCACACTTATAATAGACTCCCATTCCATTAAGGAAAGTACCGGGGTGTTTCTTCCCAAATTTACTGTAGGATGGATATTAAACGTTTCCCTTCTTCCACTTATTCTCATTTCTATAGTGTTCAGTAGATCTCATCATCTCTTTATTTCCTTGAAAGTTGAATGACTTAGAGAATTACTTGGCTATCTTAATATAACATTAGACAATATCTTCGTACGACGAGAAGGTATGTGAGACTAATACTCGATAGACAAATGGTTTTAAACCATCATAGAAATGATCAATATTACTTCATGGATTACATATATAATTTGCAGCATGCCTTGCTAACCTTGTAAAGTTAGCCTCAGACTTTCTGACATTCGCATCCTATTTTTGCCTCATAATCTGAAGTTGTCTTTCCATATCTGCTCGATGGTCACGAGGAAATTATTTTTCTAAGAAAAGAACTTTAAACTCCGTATATTCCATATTTGATAATTCATCATCTTCCTTTGTGTTTTGAATCAATGGACACCAATGATCTGCATCTCCTATGAGGCGATAAACTTACATGAAATATTTTTCCCTTTCTCTACTCTCCAAATCATTAAATATTTTCCCTAATAAATTTATCCATTTATCATTTACTAATAGATTTTTAATTCCAATTAATTTTGGTGGTTATTGCCTCATGAAGCGGTCTAACATTGATCCTCCACATTGTGGATCAGGGTGCTACATACAGGTAAGGTTATTATTAATAACCTGAGTGAGTTGTCCCAGTATGGTGATTAGATGATCAGCACGAGTTGCTTCACAAGATACACAAAAATTATCTTGAGTAAGAGGGAAATACCTATTTGGAGTACGTGCATTAATACGATTTTCATTCCTTATACTAGGGTACATTTCTAAAAAATGGCATACACTAGATTAATTTATGAATCAGAATACATAATTCCAATCTTGTAAAACACTTAACATAAATAGAACAGTTTATGGATATAATCCATAATCATTAAAATGTTTTATTTGAGGAAGTATATACTCATAAACCCTTCATAATGATTTATAAATAAAATGAAAATTATCCTAAGAATATCCCCTGAGAGTGTCATAACCATGAGTGAAGCAAGGCCTATTGTTATGCACCACTTCTCGTTCGAGTCTTGATCAAAGTGGGTTTTTCTGGTTTTACCCCTAGGTATATCTGTGCCAGAGCTGCCTCTACCTGCTTGTATCCAGACAGGGATGTATTTCTTGGAAAACTCACAAAATATCTACAATACCAAAATTCTAGTAAGTTCTATATTAATCCTCAAAGTCTATCTTTGGGTAATGTACTCTTATCCGAGTTTTTCTAAATCTAGCTTCTAAGGATTGTACAAAACATCCTCTGATACCAACTATAATGCCCTAAACCCAGTTACCTAGAGTTGGTGAATTATTATATAACATTAGCATGATCACAAGGGATCAAATACCAAAATACCGACCAGTTTAGTAGCCTTGGAAATACTTGATACATTCCTAAGTTTTACATTACATTAAAAAATAACAAAATAACAACAACATAGTCTCTATAGGCCACACTCATATCTCTTAGACTATCCCTACAAGTTAGTCATAATATACTTCTTCACAACCTAGGAAAAATAAAACATAGAAAAGGGTGAGCTTAGATGGTCAGTAAGGATAACAATATAGTGTAAACATTCATAAATAAACATAAACATTTAAGGCAATTTAAGACTAAAACAAAAGCCTTTTAAACATGAACTTCAGCATAATATGGAAAATATAAAATTAAATAATTCCATTTACTTATTAACATGGATATTCTACTAGTCGAATAATCACATGCAATATCTAGACTTCATAACCACATAGTCAAGGCCTTGTGCCAAGACTACAAATAATATTTTGTAAAGGCCTTGTTCCAAGATAGTAGTTTGTCTCATCAGACTTATCGATGCATCGAGGAGCTATAGCAGGCTCCACCTGTAACTTACTAAGTCTAATGCATTACTTATAGGAAAAGGTTTAAATATAACATAAACATTCATATTAAAACTAGCATACGAAATGTAAATACTTTATCCATAAACCATGAATAGTGTAAAAATAACACATCCACAGTCAAACATATCACAAAACCTTCAATACAATATGGAAGTTATGTATCATAATAAATCAACTTCAAATAAGCTTAAAATCTATCAAAGGATATTGACATATATGAAATCAAAACTTTTTTAGAGAAATAACTCTTTCTATTTTGAAATCATTTAGAATTCATATAATTATAAAATAAAACATTTATTTTGAAAATATTATTATAAGATTGTATGGGAGGATTTTACGATGATATAACAGCGAAAAATAGTCACACCTGCCGTATAAGTTAAAAAGCATTCTTACCTTAATTTTTTCAAAATGGTCATAAAGTGCCTTGTTTAGAAAATGACGAAAAGATTCCTTTCAAAACATATATGGTAAAATATGGGTATAAATGACTTTAAATATTAGTATAGTAAATTTAAAAAAACATTTGATTTACATTTTTACGAAAACACAGATGTGGATGATAAGGAGGTCCCAGCAGATACTTACGTAAAAACAATCTCGGATAATAAAGAGATTGAGAAATTAACCCTTACCTTGCACTTTCCTTAGTCGATGGTATGTTAACCACCTGAATAATAGATAAAACATTATTATTAGATTATATAGGAACTATATACATAAATATGATATCATATATGATCTTATAATATTGTTTTGTTAATAATAGTTTAGTAGTGTCATCATTTCGGGTGTTAACTAATTCGTTTTCCATTATATGCTTGGTTACGTAAGTCATGTTAGTTATGGATAGGATGTATTTGATTCATATACATTATTATATTATGTTTATAAACATTATTATTAATCATAAAAATAAAATTATTCTTGAATGATTATGATGAGGAATGAATCTCATCGCGTTCGTGGATACATACGCACGAGTGACAATATCATTCTTTTGATATTAAAATCATATATGATTGAATGATATATCATATATACAGAATCATTATCATGTGATATTTATAATTTACATCATTTATACTCATTATTATACAGATCCAAATGATTATGTTTTTGAATAACAAACTACACCAAGACATGGAGACGGTAATCCATACATGCACACGTATGGTGAATTTGTCATTTATAGGATGGATAAAATAATGAATATGGTCCTACCATTTTTATAATAATATCACAGTATATAAAAGATACTATATTTATTATTTTATAATGGAAAAAATAAAGAAATAGGATGTGGAAGAAGAAAAGAACTTGAAATAGGTAATAAATTATTTACCTCTTCTTCGGGTTCTTCCTTTTGATTTGATAAAAAGGGATCCTTAGGTTGTATTTTGGACTAAAGGAAGGCCTCTAAGATGAAGTTAAGACGGTTGGGAGGATATTTGTGATGGGTTTGGCCACACCAAAAGGATTGGGAGGTGTGAAATTAAGAGAAGGAGAAGTGCCCTTTTATAAGAGAGGTGAGGGTCGTTTTAGGAAAATCTTGAAATATTATTTTATAATAAAATCATTTTCTGTTTATAATGGCTCCAAAATGAATTATTTAAAGGATATGGAGGGTATGGGTCGAAAACTCTAAACCAATAGGTTTTAGATAGGTTTAGGTCACTATATTATCCTTGTGTTTTAGATTTAAATCATAGTTAAATAGTATGACATTTACCATGTCTCTTTGTATTTTTATATTATATGATTAATAAACATACAATAAACTTCAAAGAGAACATCAAATGGTTCATTAATGGCATATATAATATTATTTAAGCCATATGTAAGATCTTTAGATTTTAGGAATAGAATATCAATTAATAATATAATATTTGTTTTAAAAACTCTTTTATGTCAATTTTGACACTATTTGTTATTTTGTTTTTTTAAATTTATAACAACATTATTAATTAGAAAAAAATAATTTAATCAACCCTAACATGTCATATTAACCTAGAAAATTATTTTAATTCATTAAAAGTCTCAAATTATATTTATTTGGATATTTATAATATCAATTATTTTAATCTTTCATTAATTAGGTAATTACTACATCATCATTGTGTCATGAATAAATTTAATTATTTAATTTCTAAAAATTATAAATAAAATACCATTATGTAGGAAATATATTTTTTTTCTAATGAATATTTATAGTCGAATTTATATTAAGTATAACCCTATATTAATTTTTTTTTTGTTATTAAACTTGGAATTTAATTCATTCAACTCTTCTTTAAATAAAATAATAATAAATGTATTAATATATTCCAAGTGGACCAAAGGGGGTAATATTTTATTCCTAAGGTTTTTTTATCGAATTAATCTTATCCAACAGAATTAGGACATTTTAATGGAAATTATAATATCATTTTTACACTTAATTACCCTATTTAATTTTAATAGTGGTAAATAACAGTAAAAAGTTACTATTCATCAAAAAATATTTTCATCTTATTGACCACATTTTACTTAATGATGTCAACCATGACTCTTGGATTTTTGAAATTCAACTCATTGAATCGGTAAAATTATGTTTTATGCAAATTTGCAAATGCTTCTAGAAGGTGGGTAAAAGACAGTAAAAAGTTCAATAAAATATAATATATATAATATTATTACAAAATGACTCCAATGGATTATATTTAACATATATAGGTATTATGTATCTTTTTTTATTGAAATAAAATAATTAATTATTTGATTAAAATATGTGTTTTAAATAATAACACAATGTTTTTCACTATTCATCATAAATTGAATGTTTTCAAAAAAGAAAAAAAATTCACCCTAATCTAATTTTGATATTACGAATCAAAAAATCAAGTCCATTTTGAAAGATAAAATTTATAAAATTTAAAAACGTGGGTATTAATATTCATAATGTCTAGTTAGATGGGTTGTGTTGTGTTTGAACTTGAAGTTGAATATAACACAAGATATTGTATTATTCAAAGTGAAACGTATCGTGGAAACTTTGGGTGTTAAAGATGAACACATCATACATAGATATCAAAGGGGAATAAAAATTGGTGATAAAGAAGATCAATTGTGAATATTCCATGAAGAAATGGAGAACTAGACCCTCTCACTAGCTATGTCAGGGGAGAAATGGTATATTTCCCTTTTGAGCCCACATTACATCATGTTCCCTGGTCTTATAATTCTAGAACCAATGAATTCACCACTACAACCACCATCATGGACAACCCTACTTAGGAGGAAGAATTTTTTTATATCACACATCAAAGAATTGTCTCGTCAATAATCTTATGTGATATGGAAGAAATAAATGAGGCCAGAACTTCCCTAAAGCTTGATTAACCAATGAGAACTCCTATATCAATGGATCCCCTAAATTGTTATCTTCAAAATGGGACTCCATTAACAACTAAGGTGAAAGTGAATTGATAAAGTGACACACAAAAAACTTCACCCTGCATGATGGTCCAAATGATAATAAAACCATCTATAAGCATCGATTTGATGGAATACAATTCAAATTCATAGTAGAAGGATTTATTTCCTCTATCATAGAAGAATTTCAGGCAAGCTCTAATGGCACCATTAAATCTAGGACTGGGATCTCTCACCAGATCATGAGGTTTCAATATTATTGGAAAACCATGATACAAGACTATGTGGAATTTAGAAAGAAATGACATGCATTATAAATTCATGAAAACATCGTCCATCAACCCCTGGAATTTCTACATATAGGTAAATATTTCTAGCCATTTATAGTTTGGTGAATGGATGTTGTGGGGCCATATCCCCCCACAATAGTTAAGCAGTTCAAGTATATATTTAATCACATTGATGTATTTTATAAATGGGATGAGGCAATACCCATCAATGATGTTGGAATGAATAATATCATCAACTTCCAAAAGTCACATATCATCACTATGTTCAGTGTCCCTCAAAACAAATTTATGGACAATGACACAACTTCTATTCTATAGTGTTGAATAAATTTTATAATATGTATAACATCAATCCAAGTCAGTCATGTTTCTATCACACATTGGAAAATGGATAGATAGAGGACTTCAACAATACTCTTTCAAATATATGTCATTAGATGGTGAACAAAGATAAGAATTATTGTCCAAACAAGCTCCTCCATTCTCTACTAGCCAACTATACCACCACATGTACATCCCCATCTAGAATTCCATACTTTATAGTGTATGGAACCGATGAAGTGCTACCCATGAAATCCATATTCATTCACGTCAGGCAACCCATGTCTTTTCACATGATGTTAAACTACATGGTTCCATAATGTTCCCATCTTTCATGTCGGGTGATTCATGTCCTTATCATATGATGTTATACTGTATGGCAGATTTCCTTTCGGTACAACATTATACAACACTTGTTTCCTAGAACTACACACATCTTGATTTTCATTCCTAATGAGATATTTAGGGATTCCTCGATCCTATATCTTGGTCCATCCACCAAATGATACAAAATTCTCATGTCCTTCTCTTCAATATGTCTTCATTCTATGAGAAACCATTTTATTCATTTTTTCTTACACTGAGCATAGCTCACGTTGTCATTGGAGTTTTGGTAAGGGCTTCCCCACACAAACAAGGAACAATAGCTTTCGACGGGATCATATTTTTATTAAATGCAAGACCATAGAATACATATTATGGTTCCTCTCTACATGACGTTAAATTTTATGGTTAGTGTCCCCTACATGACATGAAACTGTACTGTCCTATGTGAATCACCTAAGATTACCACTACAGTTGGTGGTGGTATTCTACCACACCTCCAGCCACTCTATCCTTCTTCACATCGGGAAGACCACATCCTTACTTCAAAAAGTTTAATGGAAAAATTCCTTAAGAATTATTTGTGGCTTGATTCCAGTCATCATAGTATACATAGTGACGCTCAAATATCCAATCTCGGGTCAAACTACAACAATAAATGGAAACAATTCCCACCTCTGTGCATAGGTCAGACTTACACAGTGTGTTTCCACTTTAATAACTATCTATGTCTTGATTCTTATTGCCATGAGATATGTAGTGATGACCAAAATTTGATCCTTGGCCCCACCCACAACAACACCATTTTTTCACGATAGTCCATATTCATCCTTATCAGTTGATGTTAAACTTCATGGTTTTCTAATAACTATTTTTGGCTTGATTTCTATCATCCCAGGATACACAGTGACACCCATATCTCCAATCCTAGGTCCATATATAACAATAAATGGAAACAATTCCCACTTCTATGCATGGGTCAGACCTACGTATAGTTTTTCCATCCAATAACTATGTGAGGCTTGATTCCTATTCTAATTGGATTCATAGATATGTCCATATTTCCAACACTAGTCCCTGTCACAAAAATTAAACATAAATATCCCCCTAATTTGTTATGGGACATACTCGCATAGAAAAAATCATTAGTAACTATGCGTGGCTTGATTCTCTATCACCATGAGATACGTAGTGACACCTATAATTCCATTCATGGGACCAGGTGAAATACCACCATTTCATGTTGATGCATCCACATCCTCACCACATGATGATAAACTACATTGCTCATTATAATTACATATGGTTGGATACTCATTTTCATAGGATACGTACTAATTATCGATCTTATATCTTTCGTCCCAACTAAAATTTCAGTTTATTCACATCAGTTAAGATGTCCTTAAAACATGACATTAAACTATAAGTAAAATGACCCAATCACATGTCATTAAAATAGCACAACAAATACATCCTTATGAATGATGTTAAACTACATTAAAAACAACCCCACTACATGATGATAAACTATTTGGACCATCATCCATTTTTCATTCCATTACAAATTACCAAAAAATACTTACCCCAGTCAACTAGAGTACGTGATACTTTGAATATATTTTAGTCACCTCTATCAATAAACCATACATATTGTCTCTAGAATCTCATGTTTTTGTAAATCATCTATTTCCCTAATAAAGGGTAACAGATTTCAAGGGACTCGTTTATTTAATATTAATGTATGCCTATGGATCATGCATATGAGCCTATAGTCATCAACCAAATTCTTCACTCTGAACAAGGATATTCTGATCCTCATAGTCCCTAATATCAATAACGAAGCAATAAACACCTTAGTGTGTCTATACTAATACTAGTATGACAATCCCATATCATTACTCTTGATTTGAAAATCTCAAACCATTATTTACAAAATTTTCATCTCCTTATAAGAAGTATGACATAGAACTCATGACACAAGGGATCCTAATTAGTCTCTTATGTATCATCCCCAATACAAGTCCATGTGTTTCATGACCTTAAACTGCCACCACTTTTTTCAAAGTTTTAGGAACATAAGACACTAGACTATAATGGTATAAATCACAAGGCCTTATACTTCCCATGAAAGAGACACAAAACTTTTCAAGTTGAAAACCAAAAAAAGGGAGAGTTGAGAAAAAGTAAAGCCTTCTCCCACTAAATAAAAGTTATAAAGATCATAGGGATTGCTTTTTATCGCTAGTGAAAGTCAAGCTATGCTCACTAGAAACCATGGTTTAGGGAGAAGTATGAGTAAGGATTTATCACATCTCCTCACCATGATAATATGTTCGACCAGTGGTGGAAAAACCTTTAGGATGTTTGAACACTTATTTGATATTTCTTTATCCACCAATCACACTTCATTGTTCAAGATGATTCAGACCACTTTAAACCTTCCATGGACCTTGGAAATGATACTTGGCTTTAAGGGATCCTTTTCATGACAATGAATATATTCTTATGTCTCATGCATGTGCGCCTATGGTCTTCAACCAAATGAATAATTCAAAAAAAGGACATTCCGATCCTTGTGGGCCTTGACATCAAAGTGGAATCACTCAATACCTAAATGTGTCTAAACTACTCGCATATGACTATCCCATATCATCCTTTTAATGTGAGAATATTGAAACATGACTTATAATCTTCTTAAATACAATCTGAGCGGGTACAACATCCTTGATGTTATGTCACTGTGTTTTGTGTCATTTATCATGGTCATGATGTGACATTCCGTTACCAATCCTTTTATGTCCCACAACTTTTGATTTGAAACTATAAGGAATAGGGTTCATGGTTCCTAAATTTAAATTTAATTACCTTGGGGTGCAAGAACCCTTCCTAGATAGCCTTCCTCCTTACCCAACATCATCATCCGAATGTTTGAGTCTTTATAAATCATTCATAAACCTCGGAAAGTACTGGAGATAGAATATTTCTTGACCTTGATAACAATGCACAGGGGCCTTTACCCACCAACTAAAGGCATATCCACATTCCCATAAAGGATATTCAATCCTTATGAGCCCTGGAATAGCCATGGAGAAACTTGGAATCTCATAATGTCATAGGAAATAGACATAATTTATTCCCCATATCATATTCATGAACCATGATTTTGAGTTATTGCTTACTTTACCCATACTCCAACTATCTGGGAAGATCTATAATCCTTAGTATTTCACCCTCAAACTAATATGACCTCTATAAATCTTTCCTAGACCCTATAAAATATAATTGAATTCAAGGGATCCTTTTCATGAATATGTATGAATACATATGGATCATGTATATGCACCTATGGTTGTCAATTAAATGCATCAATCTGAAAGGGGACATTCCATTCCATGTGAGCACAAGAAACACATGGCAGAACTCACCGCGTCAGTGTGTTTTGGGTCATTCCTAGTATGTTTGCAGCATACTCCATAATCATCGATCAGGTTCAAGCTAAACGACCTTAAACTAAAGAAATATCAAACCCTAGCTAAATGACCTTAAACTAAAATAATCTCAGATTAAATCTAAAAGACCATAAACTAAAACAATAACTGCTTTGAGATAAAAGACAATAAACCAAATGAATATCAGGTTGGTGCTAAAATACCCTAAACAAAATACAATGTCTGGTTTAAGTGAAAAGACCCTAAAGTAAAGTGATATAAATTCTCTGAAAAAATACCCTAAACTAATGTGATATCTTGTATGAGCTGAAACACCATAAACTAAAGCAATATTATGTCCGAGCTGAAGGAACCTAAACTAATGCGATATCATGTCTGAGCTACAATACCTTAAACTAAATCCATATAATGACCAATCTAAAATACCTTAAACTAAATAAATTAATGTTATGATAAAAAATTCCCTAAAATAAAATAAATATTTGGTATAAGCTAAAAGACCCTAAACTATAGCACAACAATGATTTAATCTGTAAGAGTTTGTATAGACCATCATATGGACCTTGAAAAATCATGCAATTCTCACCAAGCCTATCATCTTCAGAAAAAATTTAGATCACTCTACCTTAAAAATATATATCCTAAAAGATTATCCTTCTTCCAGTCAAGTGATCTCAAGATTACTGGAATACATACATCGATAAAGAATCCTGTGTTGGTGGGAATTCACAAGCACTTCCGAAATGGAATATTTTATGGTTTAAAAATTCAAATCTAGACATTTAGGTTTGCGTTATATTACAAAAAGTATTAGAATCATTGTAGAATCACATAATATCATATAAATTAAAACATTATGCATATCATGAATGAAAGGAAACTCGACAACACATATAAAGTTCATTATATCTCTTCATTGACAAAAAACATGCAATAAGAGGAATCTCCACATACTATGTTTTCTACAATAAACATACGAGCTCAACAAACATTCCAAGTTTATTAGTCAATAATATCATCTCCTCATATGAATCCTTATTATCTATACTTATTTGTTCTTGGAAAGCCATATATTGTCGTAGTTGATGAGAAGACTCGTCTTATTCATTCACGGTCTATTACAATCCCTCCCCATTGGTAGTGACTTCAAGCCATGATTTTTATTCCAAGTCAAGAAGTCCTTGTTTGTTTTGAATAATCATTATAATGTTGGATTTATTGTTGAAATTGGGATAACTCTACTTGTAGATGGTCGATCTCAGACTTCAGACAACCAATTTCATACTAAAAATGGCCAATTTCAGTCTTCTTAACATTAATCATATTCTGATGAGGGTCTAACTCTATTTCACTCTACAAGGATTCCTACATAACCTCATCCCAATTGTTCATCACCAAAGAAGAGGCCCTAGAAGCTTCCCCCCTCAATTAGAGGGCCCTCTTCTACTCTCCTAGAGAGACTACTTCCTTTACCAAGGCGTGAGTGGTAGAATAATCTAATCCCACATAACCATGGGTAGGGAAAATAAATTAAACGTGAACCAGCAGATCCTACAACTCCTCTAAGGGGGGTCTCTAAAATAAAGGTCCAAACCTCCCTCCACACACATCACCTAAAATACTGATAGAATGATGCAGACCATAGAACTTCACCTAAACCCATTTTGGTATGGGGGATGTATGTTTAGACCAAGTTGCTCAGGGAAAGAGTTATACTCATGGTCATTAATGATGAAGGAAGGGGAACAACCTCTGCATTGGTATATCCAGTTGGTGGAACCTCCATGAGAGAATGCACTAATTACCCAAAAACTTCATGGTGAAGACACTACAGTAGAAATGCACAGGGGATCATCTGTTATAGGATGAATAATAAAATATCACCAAGTAATCGGTGAATATGACTTAGGATAGAAACATCCATTTCTAAGTCATGTCACTAGTGAAATCACATACCCAAATACCATAATTAGGCGAGTAAGAAACTCCTTCTTGTGATTATCATCTTCATGTAACTTCTATTTCTAATTCAGAATAGATACTCCATTCACATCCATGAGGACTACAGAAGAAAAATGATAATATTAAACTATATGACACAAACAAAAAAAAGTGTCCAGACTTGAATAAGTATTAAACTTCTTTAAAACTCACTTCCATTGAGGCTAATGTGGTAGCCAAATATATACCTATGTAAGAATCCTCTAGATGTGCCCCCCTTCTTCTATATCAAATGGTATGATCGTTTAAGCATTTGTAGTAGGCAATGGAGATTATTTCACCTGCACCTCATCCACACTCACTTCTTAACAAGTCATTCCCAATAGAAAATGGTCTATTGGAGAAACTGAATGCTCTCTCATATCCTCATAGGAAGACTCGTGATTTTATAAGCATTCCCCCATAGGACCTGAATGTTTTTGAAAAATGATGAATGTGCTACCAGAATGATCCAAGATAAAAGGATAGTGAAATTCCACCCTTAGTGGGGAATTCTGGAGGAGAAGGATCTGACAACACAGATCATTCCATTTTATTCTACATCTTAACTTCTAGGGAAGGCCCTCCAACTATTTCTTTACAAATTGTAATCATTTCCATCATCTGAGCCTACTGACTAGGGGACACTTTATCATTGGTTCCCTGGTCACCACCAAATTTATCTCCCATAATTGTTCCCTAAGGATTATATTCAATCGACGGTTGGGTGGGATGATATTTAGCTACATTACACTATGTAAAAATATATAAAGAAACTTAATATAGTTTTAAAGGTTATATAACACCTTAGTAATCATAGTAAGCCCAATATTACCTCTTCCTTAGCAATGGATTAGCCATTTTCATCCTCTACAATCTGAGGTGTGCATGGTTTGACCAATTGGTGGACCCATGGGTATTAAGACATCTGACCATTGAAGCTTTCCAAACCCATTACAATTTCTTGATGAAAGGACCTATACTCCTTATTATGTTCTTCTAAGTTTATCCCATGAGTTGTATTGATGTATGTGAAACCCTCCAAAAGCACCTATGTGAAATACAATATACCCTAGAGCACATCCTATGCATGCATCACATCCCATATCTTCCACTAATGAGGTGCGATGGGAAAAAATAAAACATTTATAGCCTTTACTTATGTAACTGTACTTGTTATAGCTATGTCAGTAAATGCTTTCTCCTATAGCGGTAGGCTTCATATTTCCTTACGAGGCGCTTTCAAGGCTATTTTCCCCCTAGAAACCAGTTTATTCCCTATACTAGGATTATGCTCCATAGATAGTGGTTGGAAATTATACTTTACCAATGTAGATAGTATATAAATTGGATATGATGGAATCCAAATATCTATATATTCATGAGATAAATAGATCTATATAGTATGTAAAAGAAGGTCTGAAATAGCACTGGTCTCCTCCCTAGTAAGCCAAAATTTGATGAGAAAACATCATACAATTCTCATATAAAACATAACTATAAAATGAATGTAATTTTTGAATATACAAGAACATTTGGTTGAACTGTAATGGTGCATACCACTCACAAATAAGTTCTCTTTCAATACAGGTAGAAAAAAATCCTTCTCAATGTGACAACACATAATCTCGTACATCATGATTGACCTCTTCGATTTCAAGAATGTCTCCTATTAGAATTTTCATTTATATTATAAATTATAAACAATCATAGATGATTATATAATCTCTAAAATCCCTATATTTCAGTGGTATGGGTGTCACCCCACGAATACACTGTATGAATGGTGTGAAGTGAGCGTTGGGAAAATCATGAATATTCATATATCTTTAGCCACCCATGTGAGCCCCTATCTAACCCTATAAGACTTGTAAGGGGACTAAAATACTATAATGGGAATTTTCCTTATAAAAATTATGAATAAGGTGATGGAGTTTCTCAAATATATGGACGGCTAGCACAATACGCTTCCCCTGCCATAGGGGTCACCACTGAGAAAGTGGAAACACTTACTCCACCCTTTTCATTCATAGGAAGTAAGTAACCACTCAGGTATATTGAAAGGAAAAGCACTAGTTGAAAGAATAATTCTATGTTTGGGACAACCTCCCATACCTATTTACAGAAAATCCCTTATACAGCTATGGGCCAACAAACGCCCGATGCACCACACAAATCACTCATATGACATGGCTTTGGCCTTTTTTCTTCTGGATCAGAACCTACATTCTTGATAAAATATTCCACCCATGTTTTGAAAGGGATGTCCACTAAATTATGAACCCCATTTAGAAGGGTCTTCTCAGCTAGATTAATCATATCCCATGTTAGAGGAGATGTCCTCTTTGAATTTTCCCAAGAAGATTTTGGGGAAATGAACTCATCATACATTCCACCTAATATTGGTGCACTAAAAAATTGTTCCATGTCCCAAAGAATGATGCCCTCCTTTCCATGATTAAGGTGTAAATTTTTCGTATCCAACATCAAGAGACTAAATAGTTCCATCATCAGAATCATTTTAAAATAAGTGGACACCTAAGACATCCAAAAGAACACATACATGATAATGTACTTTAATTCTGTAGATAATTCAGAATCCATGTCTGGGACCTAGAAAGTCCAAACCTAGTCCATGCCATAGAAACCTCAGGATCATATTTTCTATTTGGTATTCCACCCAATCATTTGATTGGATGTTTATTTCCACATTATGAGCGATACATATGGACATACTCATCAGGTGTGAAATCAGTCCCATCAAACTCTATGGGCATATATGTCTGCATATTCCAATATTCACGGTCTCCTTAAAAGAAATTGTATCCCCTTAGGGATATTTTCATCCTATAAGTGTGATGGGTCATCTGAATCCCATAAGAGGGTATAAATGGTGACTTCCGTGGAGGAATGGGAGCATAGTCTATAAAAAACCACTGTAAAGAGGCAAAAAAATATAACATGGGATATTCTGATAGCTTTAATCCCAAAAATGATATCAAACTCATTCGTTGTGACCTATTCGAATGTTGTAACCAGGGAATTTCTTTTCTGTAAATGGTGTATGGTTTGTGTTTGTTTTGAATCCTCTCTTGGCTAATCTGGGAGTTTGTAAGGAAATAGATATTATAGTTCAAGAATAAAATAGTTTTGATGGTGGTGTCATTTCCTGTTGTTTTCCAAACAATTGGGGTCTAAAATTCAGAGGATGGATTTCAACATAAAATGTGGTTTTTCTTGAAGGCCTTATCAAAATATAGAAAAGGAACGACATTTGAAAATATGGGCTACACGAGTGGCATTTCACAAGGACATAAAGATTTATGATGATGTACTTCGTGATTATGATGTGCTTCATTATTAGAGATGGAGTTCACTACAATTACGAGATTTGGAGCTTTGCGGTTAGTGATGGAAGGACCAATGATTATGATGAGTGACATGAAGGGTTTTTATGAAATTCTATGTGGTTGCGATGATATTTGGGAACAAATAATTTTTGTGGTGATTTTCGAATGGAGGTGTGCTAAAAATATGTTTTTGAACACTCTATAAATTCCAAAAATACATAGTGGAGCTTCAAGAAGAATAGATCCTATAAACATGAGGTTGACACTCTTCACATGCAATGATGTTTTGAAGGAAAATCTAGAAATTCATTGAGTTCGTGATGAGATTCATTAACTGGTCATTCTCTATGATCATGACAATTGAAAAAAGAACACAATACTTAACTAATGTTAAATTATTTTAGTTAACAGGTACTTTTTTATGTTGGGGTACTTTTTGTTGACTCAGTGAGGTTTTAAATGTATGATTTTTCTATGAAGGCAATTTACTTCATCGATTCATTGTGTTCCACAAAGGCAACTGAGGTTCGTGAAGGCAGTTTGTTCTGTAAAGATAGGGGTGCTTCATGAATGTGTGTTCTTTGAAAATGGGATTCATGAAGAGAATTTTTTAACATTAGGTTTAAGTGTATATGGATTGTAAAGTTTATCAACTCAGGTCTATGGTCCAAGCAGAGTCTTGTGCTAAGTTAGTAAAAAGTACATTAATGAAAATATATTGAAATGAACATCATGTAAATAAACTGATTTGGATTATCTCAGAGAAGTGATGTAGGGGGAGTTAGTAGTAGTGTTTTGAGGGAAGTAGTGAGCTATCTTTAAATTTCTATAAAGGAAGTGTTTTTGGGATAGAGTGACTATGAATGAACTTTTATATTCCATAGATAGTGAATATTGGTGGATTTTGGTATGAACAACATATTGTCGGTGTGTGATCCATAGACTTATCCCTTAGAGTTGAAACAAGTAAAAGAAACTTATCCTCTCTTTGAAAGTGAGTGTTTGATTTTTTGATCTTATCTATCATACAAGTTTAACGGGTTTGTACCAACTTGGGAACAAGATCCATCACTTTAAAAGACAAATTTGACACTTTTATTCACCCTTACCCTCTTAGGGTGTCCTTTGGTACTACCAGTGGTATCAGAGTGAGGTTTATGAGTTTAAATCGGTTCTTTTTTCTGTCATGGAGAAATTAGTTAATGTCAGGGGATCACCCCTCTTTGATGGAATAAATTTCGAGATCTAGAAAAACAAGATGAGATCGCATCTATGATCTCTTGGAATGGAAGTCATTTTTACTACTACACAAGGATTAAAAGTCATTGTTCCAACCAAGTTATCTATGACTGATACGGAAAGAAAAATGATTGAATCAAAATTTAAAGCGTATAATTCCCCCACTATAACTCTCTTAGATCAGATCTATCTGATGGTGATTCGCTGCACCTCAGTAAATTCTATGTGTAAAAAAATAGAAAATATTTTTTAGGGAGACAGTAATGAAAAGGAGGTGGAACTCCATGTATTTTACAACAGGTTTGATGATATGAAGTTTTACCCTCATGAAAATTTATGTTCCTCATTCAATCAAATTACAAGAGTTATAGGACAAATTAGTGTGATTGGAAAATATATCAAAGACATTGGTATTGTAATGAAAATATTGAGAATACATCCACCTCTTTGCATTGAAAAGCTGTCAATTCTTGAGCAAAGGGACCTCTTTAAACATTCATTGGATGATTTGATGAGCATTATGGTGGAATATGAAATGAGGGTCAAGCTAGATAATGTAACGACTAGAGTATGTATGGTAATGGTATTCATATCCATGGAAAAACATGAAATTTCAAGAGATAGTGATGATGAAGATAATGAGTAAAACGAAATTATATCTTTAATTTCCAAGAAAATCAAGAATGGAAATGGTATATTTAATGTTAAATGACCTATGGATTGTTTTCATTGTGGGAGAGTTGGGAACAGAGCCTCTTAGTGCTCAATAAATTTCTATAATGAAGAGATCGAAGATGGAAACATGGAGAAGCCACAAATAATGTTTTTAAAAATGAGAGACTTCAAATTTGGAATGAAATCTTAGAGTAATAGTTTTTTCTAAAAAAATAAGATGATTATAATGAATTCATTCATGAAGAAGAACAAGAATTTAAATCTGGAACCCATGCCTCCGTGCTGGATACTGTTGAAAAATTAGAACCATCAGGAGATAAAGATAAAGATAATCATCTATCCACTGATATTGATTTCAATTTTCAACTTAATAATGCTATTTTTAATCATGAGAATTAATGTAAGGGAGGAAAAAAGTGGACAAAAGTTTGGGAAGAATCATCAAAATATGTTGATCAACTTGAAGATAATGTTGAAAGACTAGAAGAACTAGTGAAAGCTTATTCATCAATCATTGAATGCAGAGAAGATGTAGTGGAACTAAATCTCACAATGGAATAATAGACTAAGGTCATAATTGACCTTACCAAGAGACTTCTGGAGAAGTCCAAAACCATTGAGGTACTTGATGAATAAGTTGTTACTCTTAGGAGTAAACGTGAAAGTGAATCAAATTAGAACTCATCAAAGATGAAAATAAAATTCGGAATATTCCTAGATGATGAGTTTCTAGAGAGTGTTGAGCATGGTTATGATGGAGTTGAAAATATTTTTAATGGTTAAAGACCTACGTGAATGGTAAACATTGGAATCATTTGTGATGTAGAGACATCAAATGATGGAGGTTAAATGAGCCAGAATAAAGGCAAGTTGAAAGCTGGACATGTTGAAAAGTCACCTAAATAGATGAAAAAGAAACCCTCAATTAAAATTGAAAGGAGAACTGAAAACGGTCCAATAGAAACTAGAAATGATAGGCATCAAAGGCAACTTCTCAAGGAATGATACATGAGGAGGAATAGAAATGAAAAAGTATCTCCTCTTATGAAATGTCAAATTTTTTTTGTGTATTTGGCCCATACAATTTCATATTGAGAAAGGGAAAGGAGCTATCTAAATGGGTAATATCTATGATGTCAACAATGTATAAGAAATTACAATCCTACATCTTATATAAGAAATAATTTTTATGGATATTGTTTTCATTATTCAAACATTGGCCTTAAAGATATTTATTACAGGAAGAGGATGGACCTGAACAATACATATTGAACTCAGAGATAAATCAATACTTGTCAACTAGATAATGTTGCTCCCAAAAATACGGTTTTCCCTTTTTAATAAGATCATGTGTATGAATAACCTGATTATATGGATGAGAAAATTGAAAGGTAATAAGTGTCTTATACCCAAACCAATATCTCTTGGAAAGAAAAGAATAAAACAGAAAATTCCAACCATGGGGAAGTTTCTCTCAAAACTAAAAATAGAAATATCACCTAGATCCTTGATAGCATATATTTTTATAACATGACAAGCAATGAGGAATTATTAATTGATGTTATGAAAATGGTTAACATAATGGTATGGTTCAGTAATAATGGTGTGCTAAAGATCAAAGGCAGTAGAGGTACTAAACTTGCTAATTTTGAGCTTAAGAAAACTGAAGTTCTTTACATGGATGGTTTAAATCACAATCTCTGTAGTGTTATTCAACTCTGTGACTCAGGTCTTGTTATGAAATTTAATAAAAAATGGTGTACTATAAGAGGAAATATAGAAAATTCTTTTATGAAAGGATACAAAATAGAAGGGAACATGTATCAAGTTGACCGTAAGGAGAACATTTGCTACATGATTATCGAATAAGAAAAAAAATTGTGGCATCATAGATTAGTGAACATCAATAAGAAAGACACAAAAAATATATCTAAGATGAATATAGTTATGGGTATTCCCAACCTGAAGCGTGAACGTGAAAAGGATTGCGATGCTTTCATTCGAGGGATGTTGTTCTGCATTTCATATCAGCTAAAGAAAAAAAGGGCATCAAATATCCTTAATCCCATCCATACAGACATATGTGGTTTGATAGGTGTTGTTGGGAATCATGAAAAAAGGTAATTCATCCTTTTCATATATGAATACAGTATAATGGAATATGTGATGGTTACACATATGAAATGGAATGTTCTTGATTACAAGAATTTTTTTTCCCAATTTCCGAGAATGATACTGGAAAGAAAATAAATGCTTTGTGATCTAACAATGGTGGGGAATAAACATCCATTGAATTTAAAAATTACCTAGATAATCATGGAATACATTTTTATGTGGCTGTTGTGAGAACCCCTCAGAGAAATAGAGTTATTAAGAATAAGAATCAACAAGTAAACAATGTGGCTAGAACTATGGTAGTTAAGAGTTGTATCCCACGACATTACTGGAAAGAGTTGTTCAAGAATCAATGTATATTAAGAATAAAATAATAATTTATATGGTTGAAACAAAGAAAAAATATGAGTTGTGTCATGGAAGGAATCCCTCTTTGAAGTATATTAATATTTTCAGAAGTAATATTTTTATTAGAAACAATGAATGAAATCAAGGAATGGATGGTGATGCTATAGATGAAGGAATATTCCTCAGATATTCTATGAATATAAAATCCTAAAAATTCTTCAATAAGCATCCTGGAAATATTGTTGAAATAATAAATGTAAGGATCATTGATGATAAAACAACAAATTACTCAAGGAATTCTTATGCAGATGTGATAGAGGATGCGAAATAATTTGATCACAGAGAAGATCCAAATTCAAAAGTAGATGAAGGAGTAAAAAACTATTAGGAGTCACAAAATGATGTTGGCTCTAAAGAATAATCAATAGAGGAAACCATGGTTGGGGAGAATTTGGTTAAACCTTATAGGATAATTTGAAAGAGTATAGATTGATCAATCCAACATCATCAGGGATTGGACTACACCCACACAAATAAAGAGAATTAAGAATAATGCTCATTGTGGATTCATGTCAATTTAGAAACCATCATCATTTGAAGAAGCTGAAAAGGATGAATCATGGGTTAAATCCATGAATAAAAAGACGGATCAGGTTGAAAAGAACAAAACATTGGATCTACTTAAGAGAACCAAAAATCCAAATGTGATTGGTACAAATTGTATTTTCAAGAATAAATTTTATGATCATGGAAATGTGATCATAAATAAGGAACGATTGGTGTGTAAAATATAATCTAATATTTAAGGTGTTGATGTTAAAGAAATATTTTTTCCAGTGGATATACTAGAGTCAATCCGACTTTTACGTGCCATAGAAATTCAAAGTGGATACAAAGTGTATCCAATGGATGTCAAAAACAGTTTCTTAAATGGTTTCTTGAAGATGAAGTTTACATAGAACAACCAGTGTTTTTTCATCATGTGAATAATGAAATGAAGGCCTATAGAGTGAAGAAGGTGATCTTTGGTTTGAAGCAGGAACCATGGGTATGTTACTCTTAGTTGGATTATTATCTAAAAAATATTTAATTTTAAAGAGGAGGAGTGGATCAGAATATCTATGTGAAGAATTTTCAAAAATATTATTTTTGGGTAATGGTGTATATAGATGATGTTATCTTCGGTGGAAGCAGGCATGGATCAATGGATTAATTTCACAATCACATGAAATCATAATTTTAAATGTCTATGATTTGTGAAAATACATATTTATTTGTGCAAGAGGTGATTCATAAGAAGGTTTAGACATTCATTTCTTAGGAAAAGTATGCAAGAGATTTGATGATGAAATTTAATATGCATGACTCCAAAACATGGTCAAGTACAATTGATGTTGGAATAAAACATAGAAAGTATTAGGATGGGACTTATTTGGAACCCAATGTGTACATGAGAATCATTGGAAGCTTCTTATACTTGACATCAACACTACTAGATATTGTATTTTCAGCATTCTAGGAGGCCCTTTTCAATGTAATACAAAGGAAGAACATATGTTGGCATTAAAAACAATCAAGAAAAACATTCAAGGTAAACATAATTATGGGTTATACTTTTTTTCCGAAATATGTAGTGAACAATCATAATTATTGGATTCTAACTGGGTTGGAGTTGTAGTGGATAGAAATTCCAGCAGTGGTGGGGAATTTTATATTAGGAAGAAATGTGTGGGCTGGTTAAGAAAGAAATAGGAAGGCACTTCTCTTATTACTGTCAAAGATGAATATATATCTGCTAAAAATGTGAAAAATCAGTTACATTGGATCAATCAACAATTTACTGAAATTTGTGATGAGGTGAAATAGTCAATGTTGATTTACTATGATAACAAGAGAAAAAGTAATCTTAATAAAAATAATGTTCAACATTTTCATACGAAAAATATTGAAATTCAATATCACTTCATCAAGAAATAAATTTGAACAAGGCGTGATTAAAATGGACCATGTGGGAACTGATGATCAATTGGATGAAATTTTCACAAATCCACTAATAGTGGATATGTTTGAGAAACATTGGTTGAACCTAAATGTTAAAACACCTCCCAATACATGAGGAGTGTATTAAGGTCTCCTCTTCTCAATTGAATTAACTAATTTAAATCTATTTATTGAAGTGACGCATGTTTATGGAAGAGATATGATCCAGGGGGATTATGTTTTGAGCTCTACAATGTAACCATACAGGTATTTTTGTTTATTTCTAATGGGGAATAAATAGTCAAATTCAATGAATAAATGTGAAGAATGAAATTTTTTATTGTTATAGGAATGATAGAGAATATAGAATGTCACAAATGCTACATTAGGGAATAATATTGATATTCAATGGGGAACAAAAAAGAGAATGTGAAGGGACAAACTATTCAGTGTTATGAAGAAATGGTCAGAGATTTCTTTTAAACACAAGAGAAAAAAATTCATGTCTTCCCTTTTATTTTCTACACTGAGCATTGCTCACGTAGACTTAGAGTGATGGATTAGTTGATTCTTGCATATCAGGTTTTGATAGTAGTTCGTGATCAATTGAATTTATCAATATATTACCAATAAACCAAAATGGGGAGATTTTTGGAACCAAAGATAATCTTTTATATAAATGTTTTATGGATTTTGTTTATTTTCAATCCATGCATGGCTAATCTAGGAGTTTTTAAGGAAATGTATTTTACAATTCAAGAATAATGTAGTTTTGAAGGTGGAATCGTTTCGGTGTGTTTACCAAACTTTTAGGGTCCAGAATTTGGAAAAATTATTTCAACATGAGATGCGGTTTTTCTTGAAGGCCTTATGGAAATATGGAAAATGTATGAGTTTCTCAATGATGGGCTATGCGAGTTTCATTTCATGAAGACTTAATTATTTTTCATAGTGTACTTCATGATTATGAAGATATTTGCGATTGGAGATAGAGTTCTATATAAAAAAGTGATTTGGAGCTTCGAGATTGGTGATTGAAGGATCTGTGATTATGAAAGGTGTTGTGATGGGTTTTGATGGATGTCTTTGCAGTTACGATGAGATTTGAAACCAATGAATATTTTTGGTGCTTCTCGAATGGAGGTGTGCTGCGAAGATGCTTTTGGATACTCTGAAAATTCCACAACGAGGTGGTGGAGCTTTGAGAAGAGATGGGCCTATAAATATGAGGACACCTCGGTTCACATGTAATGGAGTTCTAAAAGAAAATCCAAAAATTCTTCGTGTTCACGAAGAGCTTCTCAAACCGAACTTTCTCAGTTATCTTGAGCATCATGAAAACAGTATAAGTCTTAAATGATGTTTAAGGATTTTTTTAAAAGGGTACCTCATGATTATGGGGTATTCCATGTTGACTCTGTGATCCTCAAGAAGGAAGGTTCTTCCATGAAGGAAATTTTCATCATGAAGGTTGTGTGTTCCACGAAGGCAGGAGAGCTTCATGAATTTAGTTTCATCTGTAAAGGTAGGGGTGCTTAACGAAGGTGTGTGATTCGTAAAGGGGATTCATGAAGGGTAGTTTTTAACATTATTTTTAAGTGGATAGGGATATAAATGTGAATTTACTCAGGTCTATGGTGTAAGAAGAGTCTCGTTCTAAGTCATGGAAAAGGCTTTAATGACAATCTATTGAAGCGACCTTTAAGACGATAAATTGAGTTTGAATTCTCTTTGAGTAGTGTGCTTGGGGGAGTTTGTGGAAGTGTTTAAAGGGAAGCAGTGAGTTATCCCTAAAATTCTGTTAAGGTAGGGTTCCATTAACAGACAGATTGTGACTGAAATTTTGTATTCCACATCTAGTGATTATTAGTGGATTTTGGTACGACCAACACACTATCGGTGTATACTCATTGTACGCAGCCCTTTGTGGTGAACCAAGTAAAAGTGTTGTGTCGTATATTTTCATGTGAATATTTGATTGCAAATATAATCCATTATATGTGTTTAACATGGTCCTACCAACCTGGGAACAAGATCCATCACTTTAAAATAGAAAATTGACATCCTGATTCACCCATCCCCTCTCATGGTGTCCCTATTTCCTACACAGAACTATCGAAATAAGGATTTATTCATGGAACCATAATATCATGATGATTTATCACTTCCATTTCATCCTTATTTGAATTATTTTGGGAAGATCTACAATAATTATAAGACATCTGAAAATAATTATGCGGTATAAGACAGATAGATAGAATAAAATATTTTCAAGAGAAATATATAAAATTTCTTGATGCATAATCTGCATCACATGAATCATCCTGGGATTAATGAATCTTTCAAAGGGTTTCCAAATCACCAGACCCCCATAGGTCTTATGGGTTGCATAAATCCCACAAGCCATTGCATAATCACATGAACCCTTCTGAGACTCAGGGTCACATGACATGGACATAGTCCCATGAGTTTCATGATAATAAATCAATCATATAGTCGAGCTAGTGGATCCTGTGAATTCCTCAATACAATCTCAACCATCATGGTCGAAGATAAAATAGTTACCGAAATATGGTTTATAGTTGGATCTAACTCGTACTAGATTAAAGGTGGTCTTGTGAGATAGATCTGGCAATGAAGACTTGCAAACATGGCTCACAATAAGGACTTGTGGAACAGTCTCGCGATATTGGTACTCGATGGAGGAAAAAAAGTAGTGATCTAGGGAAGTTGTAATTAGTGAATTAAGTGGATCTACTAGTATATATGGGTCATTTTTCATAATACCAAGTGTCACCCAAATAGATCAAACATCGCTCAATATACCAATTCAAAACACTTCCAAATTCCTAGGTAAGAATTTACTTTCCTCATAACTAAGCCATTGTCCCTACAGATGTAGTTCCATATGGGGGGAATTTTTTGATGCTTTCATAACGAGAATAGTAAAATTCATAAAGAAATATATACAAGAATATGGGAAATGATTTCCCATGAAAAAGAAAATTAAAGAAGAAGGTCTCTAAGACCCACAGATTGTGTGAGCCTTCAAAAGATTCATGATCATTTGAAAATCATAAGGTCACACAAAATGACTATTTGTAGCTCATATCCTATCGAGGATCCTATAGATCCTACCATGAAAATGATTCCTACTCTGGGTAAGGTGCTCCAAACAACTGGTGGCCAAACAGGGTCATCCGAACGTGTTCCCCCATGGCATATGGTATTTTATTGGAAACCAACTGAAAACCATTCTAAATATACTTTGAAATATAAGGTAAATATATAAACTATAGAGACCTATTTCAATATTAAAAATCACGCAATGCATCACCATTGGGAAGGATAAGTTTCCTGGAAAATATCTAAAAAAACCCACAGGACCCTTGGGCCTTTGTAGAAAAAACAATGGAAAAAAATGGGAGGATGTGGGAGATACTCATGATCATTAATGTCATATGACACACCCCTGGAAGTCTGTAAAGATCCGTAATACCCTAGTGACAAGTCTTCCTCATCTCATGAAAGCTCGCTGGCTTGTCAGAACCATCACATGAAAACCCTCTGGTATGTCCAGGCAACTTCACACTCTCCCTTTGGCTTTCAATGGACAAACGTATGGGATTGTCCTCAAAATGATCACATATCACCATATGACCTTTGTTGGATACATTAAGCATCATTAAAAAATAGAGTAAATGTATTCGACATTACTCATGAAAACTGACATAATCTCTGACCTTTGTAAAATAATCATTGGGAATAAAAAGGGGGAGGTGGGAGCTCTTGCGATTGTAAAAAGACTACAACATGATAAGGATGTCCACAACACAGTATTGCGATAATCCTAGAAAAGTAATCCTAATCCTAAGAAGGCCCCTTGACAAACCATCCTTGTCTCCTTAAATGTCCCAGACAGGTAACTCGATATCACGTGAAGACCTTCGAATAGGCATCATGATCTCATGAAGGCCCTTTGAAATGTCAATGTGATAATATAGATGTCATTTTCAGCTATAAATGATTCAAAATCATCTAATTAATTGGAAATAATCCAATAAATTAATCATTGAAGGTATGGAATCATGGTCGCTTAAAATATGGTGCAGCCCTCAGATCGGTCAATAATAGAGACTCATGAAGACGCATGGTGCCAGGTCCCTTAACCAACTCCATCCTTGATTCACACTAGATATACTACACAAATAGGAGAATAACCATTGTGGAGAGGCCTATAAATTCCCCACCCCAGCATGAAAAATGAACCTATGGACTCTTAAATGCAAGGTTATAGTTTTCACATCCAAGCGGATCAGAAAACCAAAGCACCAGAGAAGATTTCTTGAGGGAGTTGTTCTCACAACCGACAAGTCTTGTGTCATGTAATACACTATAGAACAATTGTATCTATCAAGTGACATGCCTAAATATTTCGGGTGATCACTCATAGATCATGTAAATTACCTCTTTCATTACACACGAGAGGGATCCCGCACACCTATAGGATCATGCAAGAATTAATATATGTTAACACTACATCTAATAACTCATGATACAATTCTAGAAGAACACTAATAAACATGAGACTAAAATGAATGAAAGATATGTTTAATCTTATGCGCTTCAAGTAAACTATCCTAGACATGTGATAGCACAAGGACATGTCTCTAAAATTGTGGAACACTCCTTTGGTATACTATTTGGATCATGTGAAATCCCCCCAGACATGTTGAATCCAATCATATGGAACCTCCAGGCATGCTGGCCAGATCTCATGAATCCCTATGGCCTCACCATCATAGTCTTGTGGTGCTCTTTAGATATGTAACCTAAATCATATAATGGTGCTAGTTTAGAACAATTGTGTCCCTTGGTATCACCTGGGCATGTCAAATGGATCTCAAAATGCCCTCCGGGTACACTAGAAAGGTATTAGGATGCCATCCAGTAATGTTATCCATTTCATGTGAAACAGTCCAAGATAAGTCACATTGACTCTCATGAAACCCTTCATATGTTTCATTCATCTCTCGTGATGACACCATGAAAAGTAAGCTAGATCATACGACACCCTCTAGACAATCCAACCTGGTCATGTGATGGCTTCTAGGGAAAAAAACCTATGTCTTGAGATGTACTCTAGAAAATTCATCCTAGATCATGTGACAACCCTTGTAAATTCCATCCAGGATTTGAAACATCCTCTGTACAATCCATCTAGATAATATTATTTCCTTTTGACATACTAGGAAAATGTTCATTGTCATATCAGGTAGTTAACTAATGCATGTCTAGTGGAAAATCAGTACACATTAGTATTACAAGTAGGCCTGATAATACATGATACCTACGAGTATAATCCCCAATTATGTGAACTATGAGTTCATTTATTATTTCAATAACCATGATTTATAGGATTCCATCTCAAGTTTCAATCCAAATATCAAACACCCCATGGGTCATCCCAGTACAAAATTCCTACATATATATGAAATGGGATTGATCGTTCTCCATCCCTTGTTTCCCACAATGAGCATAGCTCATGTGGGCTTAGGGAATTTCAGTGATCTTGTCATTTTCTCAATTAGCCTCTACAAGGGAATGAGCGACAACATAGTGTAAGCCCTGACTAGTGGCATAATATGATATACTCTGCATATAAGGGAAACATCAGAGTGTCATCCTTAATCAACTGAACTATGAGAACTATGATCCCTGCAACAACCAGGATACATAGGATGACTTCATAGGGTCTATGTTTAAATAAAACATCCATTTAGATGTAATCCCCATATCTTCAGAATTTAAACTATCAGGACCCAATAATTTTAATGGGTAGATTATTATACTTCATCCCCCAACATACTGAAAAATCGACTGACATTTGAAAACATTGATTCCTACAATAATCAGTATATTTAGGGTTCCTCTACAAGGATTGATCTCTATACTAAAAATCCCATGTACATTCCCATTACATAAGTCTCTACACCAATATTCCATGAGGATTATTTCTTATCACCAGTTTTTTATCACACTGATCTAACCTCTTGTGGGATTAGGTTTCCATAATGAACACCTCAGTAGTATCATGGATCTCCAACATCCAAGGAAATCTTAGTGTGTAAGCCCTAAAGAGTTCCATAATATAACCCCCCCATATGAGGGCATCTACCTTGGTAACATACCCAATGGAATGATCGAACTACGATACCTCTAATTACTACCATAACCAGGATACATTGGACATATCCTCAAGACTCGAGCTCACATATCCAGCACCCTAATACCCATACATATGTCTTTTCCGCATGATGTTAAATTTGAAGGGTTCAAGAAACTTCATGGATTTTGATTCTTGCAATAATAAATATTTGTTAGAGGCCTCATAACGTCTCAATATCTTACTTAGAATATAAATATCCTCTAAACATGGAATTATATTCTTGAATCAAATGCTTATACGACTTTAGATTATAAAGAAGCTACCCATCAGTTTTGGAAATGGATAAAGAAACTAAGATACATATAGTTGGATTCACTAACGAGATCCCCTTTCCTTAGTTCACCAATGAGATTCCCTGTCTTTTGTATATAAATAGAATTAACCAATAATAATTTTTTTAGGGTCATCGGTATTATATCATGATTAGGGAGAGATTCACAAACATATCTTAAATATATATGAGAGTCCCAGAGTAGGTTATAATTCCCACCAAAATTGTGTGATGGGCCCGACATCCCATCCTCTTGACCAATGTGAGTCCCCAAGAGTCATTATGCCTTAAAATCTAGATGTCCTCCTGCCTTTGGAATGTAGGTCTATACCTAGATACACATGGGGGGATAATTGGGATTCTCTGTTATGATCAACGACCATAACCCAATGTTCGTTATGCCCAACATAGAATACCACACACAATTAACCATCAGGTTGAACCACACCCACATTAATGAGGGTTATCAACCACACACGCAAAACCTGATGAAACAACGATGATGATTTATTTTAAGTGACACAGATATGTATAGATGATGATGTAAGTGTATTATACTTTAAAATAATAATTTTTTAAGTTTATCTCATGAGATATTAAATCATGGATAGAATGAGTGTGTTCACATAGGATTGTACATAATGATTTGGATCACATTTTCAAGAAATGAAATAATGATTTTTCTCACATTTTCAAGCATGTCTATAATGATTTTGTTCACATAGTCTTTTACATAATGAGTTTTCTAAAAAATAATTTTTTATACATATTTTTGTTCCAGGTTTCTAAGTTGTTTATAAATATATGCAACATTTCCAAGATGCTTCAAATTTTTTTGACAATCCAGATTTTATGTTATGCCTTATTTTTAATATATTTTCACTAATATTCCATGCTCTCTTGTTTTATGATTATTGAGAAGTATTTTGAGGTATTTCATAAGGTTTATGCTTCCTTAGGGATATTTTCATGATCTTATGCTTTTATACCATATTTTATGTTCATAAATAATGTTCTTTTGAACTTTTAATAGGATATTTATTCCCTATTCTTGTTCTCCTTTAGGTTTATGATATGATATTTAATGATAATTTTTCACCTTGTTAATTATCTGAGATCACCACTTTCTTATATTTCAATTACCTATGTTATTAATATGATTATCTAATTTTCGATATCGATATAAGGGTTTATAGGAGTGTGAATATGGAGTAGTTTTTGCAAGGGTTTTAAAATAAGAGGTTTTTGTAACTAATCTCAAAGACAATAAACCTTTCATTCCATGGGTCAAGTGACTATTTTTGAGATGTATTATCTAAATCATAAAATTAATGTATTATTTAACTTATTTTTATATTTGGTTACCTCATTTACAGAATTGGGGTGATGATTAATTAGAGTATGGATGAGTATTTATTGAAAAAGAGATATAATTGTTTGTTAACTTCTCAACATAGGCTTTGGACACATATTCAATAAATAAACAAAATTTGGTGGCCTTCATAAAAAAACCCCCTATTTTTATTCAATAATTCCTCTATGGCATTTATTATATCGCTTTTAGGCTATCATGATTTATATTTATACCATATTTAATTTTTACCCAAAAATTAATTACAGCATACAATTATGAAAAAAACCATTGGTTACTTTCGACCTACTAATTTAAAAAAATATCATTTATTTTCTAAAAATAAGTTTCTAAATATGATAATTTCTCATTTTAAATAAAAATAATTATTTATTGGAAAATAATTTTTTTTACCATACCAACAATATATAAACACAAGCCTTTTACACATATTATTACATGACTTTTAACATAAAAAAGTTAATTACAACCCAAATATCGTGCGTCCAATTGAATTTGGAAGACTATGTTCATAATACTTGAAATTGAGGCTAAAATTAAACATATTTATTTTATTATCCTTAATGAAAACCTAAATACTTTTAGATTCCTACAACTACATGGATAACGTATAAAAAATATTGGAAAATGGATGAGCTAAAAATCCTAATAATGGTATAAAAATGACAAGGAAACATAAATTTGGATTTAAATGTATAACTTTAAATCATAAAACAGAAGGCACATGAGTAATCACATGGTATCCTAACATAATAAACATGGTATAATCCGATCAAGGAATCATAAGAAATGAGGAAGAAATATGTAACATGAAATAAACATGAGTCAAGGATAACTGTATGTAAAATATCACATGGTTGTCAGAGAACCATAATGGAATTGTTTTACGCCCTAATCCCATACATGAGTCTTGTTAATCTCAAAACATTACGCATTTCATAGGATCATTATCTGGATAAAACCATTGTACGAGATATATTGGGCTCACCCACTACTATTTATACACACCCATCATAACATGTTCATGATTTATGTGTACCAAAAAATTCAATCATAAGGAATAACAGAAGAATTACCCATGGAAATAAAATGGATTCCATAATCTGGTCTGATACCATAATCAAAAGAAATTAAATAATAAATGAATTTAAAAAATGAACCTAAGGAATGTATTACTGAATTAAATAAAGGTATATTAATCTAGGTATATATATTAGAGAGATACACACACAATTTAAAATAAATCCATAACATTAATGGTTTTAATTATTGAAGGAAATGTCTTTAAAGATTACATGGAATACTTCTAAATAAATATGAAATATTCAAAATGAAATTAATTCTTTAAAATATAAGAATTTCAATAATATTATTTTTTTGAAATATTCAAGGAAAGTTATAAAGGATTAATCAAAGAGTCTATTGGTCATGAAAACGTGTAATTCCACATGTTTCATATATGTGTATAGAAACATTCCTTTTACATTTTTGTAAAAATTTTATAAAAAATGATCGTTTAGAAAATAAAAAATATATACCATTGAAACTATTTTGTAAAAATTTAATAATGGGTAATAATTTATTTATTAAATATTTTTGCGAATATTAAAAATATTTTTGAAAAACAATATTAGAAAACATGGATATATAAAAAATTGAGTTTTGACCAATGTGATAAATGAAGTCATATTTTCTTAAAAACATTTTCATAATCATTTAAAGTAATAATAATAGGAAATTGGTAAAATTAAGTGAAAATTTAATGAATTTCAAGTGGATAAGAATATGAAAGGTTTTTATTAGACAAATGACAAATACTTTCCTATAATTTAAACTCAATCATCAACAATCTTAGTTAAAATGATAATGAAATATCAACCCTTACTACTTTGGTAAATTTTGAATCATAACTCTCATTAATGATGTAACTGGATTACAACTTAAAATTTCATTAATTGTATAATATTCAGGATATAATATGTAAAGGGTAAGTCTACTCACCATTTAAAATACATTATGTCAATAAAAGAACATGTGTTGCAAAGAAAGATGTTTTAAGATGAAACCCTTACCTTGAGTCCAAACATTTTCATGTATGACTTTTATTTTTTATATAATAAACTTATTACAATTATATTTTACTTAAGGAAATTTTAATTTTTTAATCCATTATACTTTAACCATTCAATTAATTTATTTAAATGACATATTTAATTATAAAATTAGATATTCCATGTGGGGAGTTTTTTAGGATTCTTGGATCATAATTTCAAAACGACATCAGTGTGTTGACTATGGTCAATTTGGTCATAGTTCTGTCATATCCAGAGTAATAATTATGAAATAATTATCATTTTTATTTATTAATAATAATTTTAATATTAAACAAAAATTATGGTTATGAAAAATGATTTATATTACAATCATAGAGACTGTAGGTCATACGTATGCATGTGTAATGTTTCAATTTTCCAATGATCGTGATGGATTGAATTAAATTGTTTCTTTAAATATCAGGAATGATAATTATATAATAAATATCATATTATTTAATTAATTATACTTACATATACTATCGATGTGACATCATAATAAAAAAATGAATCACATCGCTTCATGGGGCGGTAGTCCGTCTTACACATGATCGATGTTTTCATTTTTCAGTGGATGATAAGGTAATAAGGTATATGATATATTAATTATTATAATGATAAAATTTTCAATAATATAATATATAGAAATTAAATCTATCTTCATTAATATACATTAATGTTTTTGATGGAAAATTAATTACATCGGTTCGTGATGTGGTAGTCAGTCGTATACAGGAAAGCTGGTTTCATTACCCATTTGATGGAAGAGGAGATAGATCGATGTTATGAAATAAAAATAAAAATATATAATTATATATAATATAATATTTCTATTATAAATGTATTTTTATTACAACATTTAATGTAAAAAAATAAGAATAATAAATAAGGAGCTCGGTGAAGACGATTACCATCACTTGAATAAACCTACTTTAGATCTCTTATTATGGACCATAAGATTGGAATTTTGGAATATCATAAGCTCTAAAATGTGTCTAAGGGTGTTGGGGAGAGACTGAGTTAGGTTTTTGTTAATTAAAATGGTTTGATAGGTGTGAATAAGTGAGGGGAGGCGGTTCCCTTTTACAATTAAAGAATTGTATCATTTTTGAAATACCCAAAACCTTTTGATAATGGGAAGTCGCTCTCAAGAAAAGTCTATAAAAATTGATAAATAATGGATTATATGGATTATATGGATGATAAAAACATCCTCCATTTAAAAATATACATTTTTTAAACTTGTTACTTCATTTACCTCTTTAGTTTAACCCCTAGTAAAATGGTTTTAACATTAATTGTGGTAACATATATTTATTGTTTTGTCTGTGAATTATGAAAAACAAATTATGTTAAAAATTTTCTATAATATTATTTATGAGGATTAAAGATCATTAGTCAATTTAAAAAAGTTTTATTAATATAATTTAGAGAATTTAATTTAAAATAATACCTGCAAGCGTGACAAAAAGCAGTTTTCTAAAAAAATGAATTTTTCAAATAAAATATGATCTTATATTGACTATATGAATTTAAATAAACATTGTATATTTCTAAATTAAAAATATATAGATATATAATATAAAAAAATCATTTAAATAATTACTTATTAGAGGTCATTTTAATAAAAATTTAGAACGTTCTTCACTTTAAAACAGTTTTTAGATACATTTGTTTTTAAGAATAAAAACATATTTATGCTAACATCCAGAATAAATGTGATTTAAATATAATTAATTATATTACATATAAATATAAAATTATATTAATTTCAAAAAAAATTAATCAAAAATGGTACTTTTATATTACTTAATATATTACAATAAATGATAGTTTTACAAAAAAATATTATTTTTCACTATTTACTAAAAAATCTATATTTTTTTTGAAGAAATTCAAATATTTCACCCTAAGTTGATACTAATATGATGATTTCAAAAATTATTCTAGTTTTATAAAGTAAAATTTCTAAAATATTAAAACTTTAATAATAATATATAATCAAAACAATAAATAAAATAAATTTTTGAAATAAATTCTTTATTAAAAATTAAGTAATTATTTTTTGAAATATTTTTTTTATTAACCATTATTCGGGTACATAGTGAATGTTCCCTTATTGTGAACCAAGTTTAACACTCCTGGGATATATTATTTGGTTAAATCAAATTTTCTTTATGAACCATTATGAAGTATTTGAACATATGATCCACATGAATGACATCAGATAAGAATAATGTGCCATAGATTGAAAATAATTTTTAATTATTTATAAATTATAACACCAAGATATTTTAAAAATAAAAATATATTCGAAATCATATACAACACGCAACACTGAGCCATGACGGACCATGAAATATTATTATCTAATCATTACTATTATAAAAAAGCTTCTACATTGGTGGGTATGAATAATATTAAAAAATCAATGAAATATATAAAAATTTATGTATAGATATAAATATATTTCAAAATTAAAAGTAAATAGATGTTCAATTTTTAATAGCAACATTTTATTTTTAAAAAAAATATTTTCATCAAAATGGATTTTTGTTTCTTTTTTAGAGAAACTATTACAATTAATTTCATGTAATTTTTGAGAAATTATTTTATAAAAATAGAATAATTCTTGAAATAATCATATCAATATTTATTTCAAGTGAATTTTTGGAAATTGTTTTGAAAAGATTGATTATTTACTGAATAATAAAATTTTTTGATTGCTCAAATACTGTAATCTATTTTCATTAAATCAAGTAATTTAAAATTACCATCATATTTTTAAAGTATTTATTAGTGGTATATCCCTTGGGGGGATATTTCATTCATTTTCCTCTAGTTTTTGTGGTTTTTGTGTGTTTAATGTAATTATACCCCAAAGAACCTAATATATATTTTTAAGCATAAAAACATTGTTTTGTGAAAAACCTTTAATAAGTAAACAAATTTTATCTTTTTAATTAATTATAATAAAACCTAATAGAGAAATATTTAAAATAAATATTTTTATTATAAATATTTACATTAAGTGAAACTCATATAATTTTATAACTAGTCATATAGTTAATGTAAGAACATTTTTTTCTTAAAATTTTTTTTCTTGAAAAATTGTTTTCCAACAAGTTTTGTGGGTTTATTTTGAAATTAAAATTTTATAATTACATTAAATAAATTTGATAAAATTTATTTCATATTTTAAATTGTAAAAATAAATACTGTTAATAAATTCAATTGAATTTTATACCTTAATTATTAGTAAAAAATCATTTTCTGTTGTTAAAGTTAAAATAGGGTTTTGCGCAGTACAAGATCATGTGTTAAAACTAATTTTCCAAAAAAAGTAAAATTTTTATTTCATTAATTTATTTCATATTTATAATAATTGGGTTTAAATTAATCTAATAAGGAAACTTTTATTTTTAGGAATAATGGATAAATTGCCGAGGAAAAAACTAGTCACCACGGTGAAAACTAAAATTGTAAAAATGAGTAACTTTGGATGTAAAGGGAATAAAATGTCTAAATTATTATCTTATTTAATGGTGGAGGATTATATTTACAATATTATCCCAAAAATACATTATTTTTCAATTTTTGAAGAATAGTTCTTGATAGTGACTTCCCATTATTGAATAACTTTGGGTATTTACAAAAATGTCAGTCCTCACTTATAAATAAGAACCTCCTCTATTCCGTCCATCACACATAAAAATACATTTTTTAGTCATTTACTACCCCAATTTATTCCTTAATTACTTTACCACTTCCTAGATCCCTTTTTTTTATAAAAAAAATATACTAAGAAGTCTATTGGTGAAAACCTAAAGAGGGTGTCTGAAAATTAGGTAAAATCCTTAACCATGATTTTTAATTTTATTTCTTCTTAAAAATCTATAAAATATTTTTAAAATGTGATAATTTAATAGAATAACTATATAACATATACTACGATATTATTATTATAATGATATTACCTATATTAATCTACTCTTTCATCAAATGGTAAATAAATCGGTCCTTCATGTGAAAGGCGTATTACCGCCTCACGAACTAATGTAATTCATTTTCCATAAGCACTACTCACGGTTGTATATGATAATGGATTTAATTTATATATGTGATATTCATGTAATATTTATCAATCTATAAATGTAATGTATTATATATTTTCTTACCTTATCATTCATAGAGAAATGATAATGCTGTTTGATTATATGTATGGATTACCACCTTTAAGTAGCGATGTGATCCATTTTTCCATATTGCATCCCATAGATATTATATTTAAGTGTATTTAAATAAATAATATGATATTTGTTATATAATTATCATTATTTAAATATAAAATAATAATTTATTTATCATGAGTGTTGAAAAATAAAAACGTTACTCATGTGTATGTATGACATACCGTCTCTAGGACTGTAACATAGTGCATTTTCCTAACCATATTTCATGGTTGGTTTTAAAATTATAATTTATATATTAAAATTATAATTATGTTATGATTATTATTATGGATATGGTGGGACAATTATTTCTTTTACCATATTCAACATACCAAATTCATTTTGGACATATGAACAAAATATGATCAAAATAACTGATGTAAACATATTTTATTAATTAAATAAATAAAACATGGTAACATAAAAAATAAATGGTATAATAATCTTTAAAATTTTTCTTAAGAAAGTAAAAAATAAATAAATGTATTATTCCTGAATATAAAGTACAAATGTGATGAGTCTAACTAAAGGTAAGGGGTTTCTCAACTCAATTTCCAATTCATTTGGTTATACTTCTACTTTGTTATTTATATTAAGCTATGATTATGTATTAGATGAATTATGATTATATCAGGCTGTATTTATAAATTAATTTTTGTGTTTATACACCTGATACACATAATACATTCATTGATTAATTTTCACATTAATGTTTTGATTATTGTAAGGGATTTTGCAACATAGCTACTGGTAGAGCTATCATAGAAATTTCTTGGAATTCCAGGGGGATAGGGTTTCATAGATGACATAGAATTTCCATGATACATTGAGATCAAGTTTATGGTGGGGGGGGGGGACTCACATGACCTATTCTAAAGGTCAGGTCTCTAAGGGAGGGGAAGGTAATCTCTACATAAACTGCGAAGCAGTTTGTAGCTACGGTCAATAGAAATCAAATACATTTTGTCTCTCGTAAAAAAGGAGCCATGAGTTGTATTATCCAAAGTGTATCTACTATTCATATTCTCAACAACTAGGAAACAATTGCTGCTAAGATAAATGTTTTTGAGTTTTCTATCCTTGTATGGTTGTCTTGCATTTGGGATTGTAACCATAGAGGTTGGTTGATCTTAATTTTTTTATTATGGAAGGTTGGGGATTTCATGACTGGAGATGCATTCCAATCATATACTATATTTCATACTATCACTAAATTCATTGATATGAAGGGATGTGTAAGGGGATGTGGCTTGATTTATATTAAACTAGGTATGCTTTGTATCCAAGATTGGGATACTAATTTTAATCCACTTTCTATTATCAATAGATATGAACATGTCTGGGTCCACGTATTTGGGTTGAATTGGATTCTTTGGAACCTAATAATTTTGTTTTATATCACCTTGGAGAATGGATTGCCCATAAAAATGGACAAGTAATATACGGATTGTCAGTTCAGATACTTTTCATGGATCCTTATTGAGGTAGATCTCTCTTTTATAATCACTGAAAACGTTTTTCATTCAACATAGAATAATAACATTGATATCCAAATAAAATATGAAAAGTTTCTTAACTTTTGTATGGATGATAAATGATCTAAAACTTTAAGGATATGTGTTTTATAGATTTTAGATATTCTTACTACTCTATGAATGGGAATATTGCTTATTTATAAAGGAAATAGGCAAGGAAAAAAGGAACATTGACTCATTAGGGAATGAAAATTCTGGAGAAAATGTAAACACTATTTCTAGTTATGAGATGGGTAAACATTGGGATGCGGGCATAGGGGAGGCTTCTTTGGATGTTGGCATGGAAACGCAGGGGATTCACTATATCAAAATTAGGAAGGTGAGGTGGATTATAAACATATTGAACATGCTACTCATAATGATACAAAATGTGTGTTATATGAGGAAACTTATGTTGAGCCATAGACTCTGAGATAGGGATTCATATATTTGGTTTCATTTAATTTATAATTACATGAGACATATAATTGTGTTCTCAACCAACATGATGTTTAATAAAAAAATTATTTTCATTTAGAGATCTAATATTTATTCAATTCTTTAAGAACATATGATAAATGGGGTAATGTCTCTAATGATCAATGGGTGAATGATAGCACTCTCATCAAGGCTTCAAGAAGTGGTGACCATTCCTTGTTTAATGATGTTATCATAAATGGTAAGAAAAAGGTGGTTGACAGTGATGGTTGCACTCCTTCCCCTTCGAATAGAAGGACACAGAAGGAATACTCCGACCTTCCAAAGACCTTGTCTAATAGATCATCTTATAAAGTGTTAAAAGGGATCAAAAAAAGATTCTTAATATTTTATAGCTTGGTAATTCTCAGTCTGAGTAGGAAGATGCTAATGGTTTTGACTATGAAAATGATTTATAATATTATGATCCCTAACTCATCTATTTACTAGATGAGGGAAATTACCTTTGTTTGACCCTACCCACTTCCTTGTGAACTTTTATTTCATATTTAATAAATTTTTAGAAGCTTTTTCTTCTAGTTGGACCTTTTTTGTATAGGATTTTGTCTCAATTTACCTTCATTGAGTTATATTTTAATTTTATTCACAAAATTTGTTTTATATGGTGTATATTGTAACACTTGTAAATATTATATCATGAATCATAAATAATTCATGGTATTTTATGTTACAATTCATTCTAATTCCTCTAATAAGATTTGATTATAATGATATTGTTAGTGCCAAGGTGTGTAGTGGAATCCAGTGGGTTGAGGATTTAAAAATTATCATTCCCGAAGTAATGAATCTTTGTCATCTCTATCAATTCGGTCCTCGGTATAGGTCCAAGTATCTCCCACAAATTATCAAACCACAAAAATTAAATCCAAAAGTTTCCTCATTAGAATCTAAGAACACTTGAAAGAAGCTAATCATCAGTGACCATTTTTTAAAGGATATGTGCGCAGACCCCTCTATATCATCCACACATCCTTCAAAAATCTATGGGAATGTAATTATTTGGAAATAAGATACTATCATGGAAGTTTGATGGTGTATTGGATATCATGATTACCACCTAGACTTCGATCCAATGATCTGTGAAGATATTATTATATTTGTTTTCTTGAACAATATCTTTCTATATATAGGATATGAGAAGAGAGATAAGATATCAATTTCATTTCATTGATTATTCTATAGAATAGAGCTCCTCCCCTACTTAAATAGTGTAATTTCATTATACTTGGAAAGAGTTCCCCATCCCTTGGGAACAAAGTGCACACTTAATAAGTAGTAAATGACACATTATAATGAACTAATTGCATCATAATTTCATTTATATTTTATCATGTACTTTTAATTTATAATAAATATATTATGTTATAAACCCGGGTCACTAACTCAACTCATAATCCAAGAAATATTTAAGTAAACTTAAATTTAAAATAATATTCATTCATATAATATTTTCCATGTATTCGCATAATAACTTTTGAATACTTTAAAAAATTCAAATTCCAACCAATTATTCTATAAAAAAATAATAATGAGTTTATTTCTTTTATGGGGAACAATAATACTTGAGAAGCTCTCATAATTTTTTGTGGGACCCATCATGTTATATAAAATTCATTAGTATAATAGGTTAGACTCTTGATTACACTTTTTTTTGTGACTGACTAGAATAATATCATAATAGAACTGAATATTATTCATATACCAAGAGCAGCATCTAGAAACCCATCAATGCCCCTAAAAGAATAGGGAAATTTTTTTGCATGGAAAAAATTTCCTATAAACATGCACTATGTAATATAATCTCTTTTTATCGTGATATCTCATAAAGAAGGATGAAAATGTTGTTTTATCATCCATTATTTCTTTATTATTTTTATATCTGACAATAAAGACATACCATTGATTACATTGGACACTAATTTATGAAAGTATTACAATCCAAATCAAATTATCCTAAGATATAACTTCCTCAACTAACAATCTAAAAATTATATCTTGACCATTAAATTCATGACATACCACTAAACATGTACCCAACATAAGCTACCTCACAATGAATTTAATATCGTGGTTTTTTCTGGCATCAAAGGATGTGATCTAATGGTACACATGGATAAGGATATCAAGTCATGATACTAATACACATGTTTCTAGACAGAAACAACCAATGACACTTGAAGCATGTGGTGTTCCTACTAGAGGGTATGTCCTCATGATCTCAGTGATTAGAGATCACCAAGTAAAAATGTCATGATAAGATGTCTCAATGCCTATGAGCCCCCTACACCTGATATTAAAACATCAATTATATCCAGTTAATATGATGTATCTAAATCATATGATATATTCTTAATATTAATTTCATATTATCTGGAATATTTCATTAAATCCTAGGAACTTATATAACCTTTTGATATAATAAATAATCTATAAACTATACCATATACGTAATGGATTCATAAATGTCAACACTATAATGGTAAGATAATATCATATATAACTCACTATAAACATGAAATGTTAATCAAAATATATTGTTTTAGTAGGTTCTAGGGAACCCAATATTAACAAAATCCCTCTTGTACAAGATCCAACTTTCTAATGAACCTTGTTTTCTCTTACATGAAAACATATTTTTTTCTACTAAGTCATTGATTTAGTCATGGGACATCCACATCTCCACTATGTGGTTATTATTCTATCTACAACATTGCCTCCATGAGTATTAATTCTCAAGGGATGATATCCCTAGGTATATCCCTTTTTTCCACTATCATAAAATGAAATCTTGGATATTAGAATTATGATAATTTCTATTTTGATAATCCTTATGTACAAGGTTTAATTCCAAGAACTAGAACAAATATTTTCATCTTATACACTACTTATTTATATTCCATAGAAACCGTAATGAACTCATTATTTATAGATATGGTTACCACTATATTAAATGATCTTCTACTACTCATTACTATAGATTTACTATGATATTAAACCATATCAATCAAAAGGAATACTAATTTGTATCCTCTTATAACAAGTATCACTTCATCTCCACATACAAGGTATGTAACTTTTGTACAAACTAATGTAAAATTAGATAGTTCTAACTACTTTATTTATAGTTCTATTGGATATAATTTATATTTTGTTATTATAAATTTTATATTTCCAATATCAAATTTAGTACATATCAAGGAATATGTGATTGATCCATCATAAAAGTGTATGCAATTATACTTATAGAAACAATCTCCCCCTATTCCCATGCATATATTCTTAGATTTCTTTATTCAATGTGACATTAGTAACAAATATCTATTTAATTGTTACAATTTTTACTTTTTGATACCATGTTTATATATATAACTTGACACAGACTAAAAAACCCTTGCGTCTACCTCAACAGATCATATCCTTAGAACTTAGGTTTCTATATTAAGTCAATCTCTAATTTTTTTTATCATTATGTTCTTAACTAACGACAAGACCAGTAGTAATTTCATATGATTAAACTGTTTAAAACACATTGAAAAAATTAATTTTGAATGAATATTATATGATCTGGTTACTAAAATCATAAACTGGATTTTGGTAACTAGCACCCCTTATTATCATTTTATGTAGTTACGATCCCTTTCTAGTTTTTTTTGTATAGACACCTTCCATGATTGGGGGTATTGACATCCAATGCTCAATAAAATGTTTATATAAATTAGCTATAACAAGTAAAATTAAAATTGTTTTCGGCATAATTGATTAGTGTTAACAATCGAGCCTTATTGCTACCATGATTATACTATCCATGTATAGCCTCACTTTTTTACCCACTGCAATATTCAAAATAATAATCTTATTCATTTTAATATATGGAATCCATTATTGAATTTTAATTAATCTTCTCAATTTTTTCAAATTTTCATATACTGGAGACATGTAAGATTCATTATTATCAATGAATAATGTATCACCAGTCGGGGTGTATATAAAACCATTAGAATGTATTTATTCATACATAGTACACGTCTCTAAAATACTCATTATTCACACACTATTTTCGAATTTGTTCCAATGTCAACTAATTATACATTGATAGAATTGAGAAAACCCAGGTCAAAATTTCTACCACTCTCTCAAATAGAGATATTCACCATTTTATAGAAATATATTCTATAACATGACTATATATTTTATTTATTATGTATTTCTGTAGTATCCTCAAAAATGTTTTGGGTAACTACTTTAGATGCACATTGATTTTATCTTTAGGAATGTTTGTTTATATCCTAATAAACTCACTGCATATAAACACTTGTTCTTATGACATAATGGATTTGTATCAGACTATAAATGATATGATATCCATTTATCAAGATAGTTGACAAATAATTATGGGATAATTCCTCTATTTGCATAGCATGTCTATGAAAATAATTTCAGTCACTAGAATGTATTTATGTCTTAATATTTTTGTTCCTTTACTAACATCAAGACTTTAATATGTATAAGGATATTTTCCTCTAGGAATTACTCCATGTTAAATTTTCGTGATCAATATTTGTATGTAATACTCATCATCGATCCTTCCTATTAGAGTCATATCTTTATGAGGATAAGGTATTGCAAGTTTATGAATTACTCAATGATACATTATAATAATCGATGAATGATTAGTCAATAAATTTATTAGCACCCCATCCCAAAGAATGTTTTAGTTTATGATCTTTCATATATCATATTTCACTTTAAAATTCTATAAAAAACTAAAATGAATCTTATGAAGTATATTTACCACTATCATATCCTTTGAATTTCTCATTCTCTATAGATGAACTAATTCTGAATGATCCATTACATAAATATATTTATAAGTGATTCTCTATCCAACACTACGTATATAAGTGTGTTGATAATACCTAAGGCCTTTAACTCAAAAAATTATAAAACAATACTATTTATATACATACATAACTACTTAGTTTTTCTTGAAAAATTATTATCTCACCACAATAGGGTATATATGTTTTAATTATATAATCATGATTAATTTCTTATTATTCTTATATCACTAAACTATTTATGGATTATGACAAATAGAAAATAAAATTTCTTCCTAAACTAGAATAATGTCCCCTAATTTACAATTATCATAGTAGACAAATGTTTTCATTATACTCAATAAAATTTCAACTAAAATAATTTAATTGGGAATTATAAGTTGTGTTCTTTTCACCAATTACTTGGGAATCAACCCTTCTCATCTTCTTGGAGAATATATCTTATTTCTTGAAACATTTATAAACTTAATTTGTTACTTTATTTAAATACACATATGTGATATGTATATTTTATTCAATAAAAAATAAGTATAAGAGAAACATGACTTAAAATTGATGAATATACCTAAAGAAGATGTAATTACATTATTCTTTAATTTAGTTCAAAAATTAAACATTCATTCAGTTATTTCAAGATATACAATAAATAAACTCTTGAATGATGACAAATCCACTTTTATTTGAATGATGTTGTGAATGTTCCTTAGTCATCACACTTAACATTATCCTTTTCACCTTTTCTTTTAAAATTTTCACCATAGGAACTAATAATTTCTTGAAGTCCTTATTTAATTAGTGAACCATACCAAAAAGGTAATGATGTTTTTTATCCATACTATTCTTTTTTGTAATATTACATGAAACTAGAAAAAATGTTTGATGAAAATATTAGAAAGGGGTGTATTGAAATATTTTCTCCATAATTCAATTTAAATATATAATTATAATTATCACTCTATTCATATCTTACTTCACATTCTCCACATAATCATCTAAGATGTTAGAAAATATGTACAATAATCAATGTCCTGATATGGTATCCCCAACTCACATTATACTTTGATGATAACATTATGATAGAACAAGCATACACGTCATAGATGAGTCTCTTATAAATATGTTTTTGAACGTTTCTTCTTAAGATTGATCAATAAGTTTTGGGGACACAGGATTCTTGAATTTTTGATATTGTAGTATTTTTCATAAGTTCCAATATTACTATTGGAAACTCATTCAAGTTTTGATATGTTCTTTGTCCAATATTTATCACAATGTTACTGTAGTATTATATTCCATTTTCTTGAAAAATAAAATCTACCAAATTTGTACATTTATCTTGATTACATATTATGCATTACAAATTAATTTAATCTTCAAATATTTCTAACTATTTTATTGAACTATAGTAACCATCAGTATTAGATTTTTAATGTTATGTCACTAAAGAATTCTAGCGGTATGGATCCATGAAACCTCCACTTATAGTTTACATGTTTTAGTTACGCCACTACTTGGATATTTCCAAGGTAGGCACTAGTGTAACCAGCCACATTAACTCTGGTATCCTGGATATATTGATTAAGATCCAAGCTTATAGAATAGTAAAAATTATTTACTCAACTATTCCTTATAAATTTAAAATAATCTACCTTTGGATACTCTTTTGTATCCAACATCTATTAAGTTAAATCATCACTCTCATGAGAACACCAGGATTATAATAGGATCCATTAACATTGGATGAAAAGAAAAACTTACTTTTATTCTTGTTCAAATTGAAATGATGGAAGGTGTTCCTCACATAATGTTTCTTTTGAGGGGTTTCTTGAATTTTATGATGAATTTAATCCACTTCTAATAAATATGGTTATACCAAGTTATTGCACCCAAAACTAAACATATGTTAATAAAAATCATTAATCATGTCTTTATAAATTTTTATATATTTTATTTTACTTTTTTCCCAAAAATATGAAATTTTTTAAAATAATAAACAATGAATAAAGGATATAACAAACCTGACTAATCATGAGAATGAAATATATTTTAATCCATTTAATCTTAATAGATTAACCAAAACCTAAGGGTATCATACATGAGTCAGTTCGTTACTCATGATGCACCTCACCCCCAATCTATTGTCTTCACTTCTCATCTGGTACATCGCCTCATCTTGGCATGGTTTATGTCATACATCATCATCATCAACAGTAAAAATGTATTCATACACCAGTGATTGGGTCTCAGTATGGGAAAACTAAAAATAAAAACACTAATGGACGTGCATGCTCTTATACATATTTAAATACAGTCCGACGGTGTGTAAAAAATTAATAAATAACTAATTAAATATTACAATCATCACATATCATTTTAATAAATAATTAAATAAAATAAAAATACATGGTCGGTCACATCTAAAGGCCACTCAATGGAAAAAAATAAAACAATGATAAAAATAAATGCCAAAATTTAATGTTCGAGGGTATTTAATAAATTAAATTATTTTAAAAAAAAAATTAAATAATTTAATCATATTTGGTCCGATTATAAATGTAATCTTTATTAAAAAATTATATTAATTAAATAATTTAATTTTAGAAAAAAATAATTTAATTTTTTGGAATATTAAAATTATTGTTTTTAATTCATGAAACTAGTAAATTAAAGTTGGATATTTAAAATATTCTCTCAAGCCCTAAAATCTTATATAGTTCGTTATAGGCCAGGCCAAACCTAAATAGACCAATTCCAGGCCAGATGGACCACATGTAGGGATTTTTTGGGCTAGACTGACCTTCCATGACCTATTCCAGGTGGATTAGACCCACTCAAGCCTATTTTAGGGTGGATCGAGTTGAATATGAGCCAAAAAGGAAAATCATGGTGCTCCAAAACCCCAATAGGGCAGGGGAACCATGATTATGGGGTTTTTTTCATACAAAAAGGTGATCCACAAGGGTTTTGACTAGAGGATATCTCACATATTAGGCTAATGGGTTCCTGTCCATGGGTTATCAGCCGTGGAAGCACAAAAATTTAACTTGGCGATGGGTAGGCAAGGAGCGCCACATGATGCATGAACAAGCGATGACAGAATTTCATCCAAGTGATGATGATAGTGGATGTTGTGTTAGTAGAGGTGTCGAGTTGTGATGCTCGGTAGGGGCATGTGAAAACAGAAAGGAAGCTGGACAGAGGAGTTTATGGTGGTGGTGGGACCATGATGTAGTGGCTCATGAGGGTGGTGTTGTGGAAACCCATGCTATAAGAGGAGGTGTGTTAGAGCTTAAAAAGGCTTATAGTTTGTTTTTCTTTAGTTTTTTTATTAACTAAAATAACAATTTTTAAAAAATGATAAAGTAGTGTCCCCCCACTATGTTTTAACATTATTTTTATGCTTTTGACCTCCCTAATCATGCAACCCCAGAATGTTCCAAAAATTTCTTTTTAGTTTTATTCCAATTTTTCAAAAACTATATGCTAAGCTATTTGAAATAATATTTTTAAATTTTAATGAATTTAATAGACATGTTTAATGAAACTTCTCATCAGTTATATAGTTCTTGCATCTGGTGTCTGGTCAGAACCTGGCTGGACAACAGATGAGTTCCAAAAAATATTACCACCATGGGAAATATGTAAAATAATAATTGTAAAACCATATATGTTAATTTTAATACCTAAAAAATTGAAATCCTCCCAAACAAAATTATTCTGGATGACTGTAACATGGTCATCCAATATTCGATCAATGAATAGTCTATTCCATTGGGACAAAATTTAACCCCTCTAATTAATTTTTATATAGATTAATTTTTTATTAGATAATAAAACTCATATGATCCCTCTGATATAAATTTCCAATGTTGGGTTTCATAGTGGGACCTAGTGGGCTGGGTAATTAATTTTTTATACACTGAAGTGATGAAAAGATTCCACCTCTAGTAATCTGAGCCCTAGTATAGGTTTCTGGATCTCATGTGCATTATCATTTTACAAAAATTAAACCAAATAGTTACCACATTTGAATCAAAACTATTTTAAAATTATCTTTTCATAAGTGACTGTTGATCGATGGATTTGAGATCTAACCCCTCTATATCATCCACACATTCTTCAACAATATGCAGTAACACCGTCTATTGGAAACTGGGTGCTTGCACGGAGGTCCGACCATGCCTTAGATGTCCCAATGATCAACTCAACTCTGTTCTAATGATCCGAGAAGATGTTCTTTCATTTTTTTCTAAAACGAGATCTTCCTATATACAGGGCACATGATGATATAGAGTCAATAAATATCTTCGGAATGAATAGTCTGTGGAATAGATCTCCTCCAATTCTTGTATAGTGGAGCCCATAAAGGGTTCCCTAACCCTTGGAAACAAAAAAAACCTCTAAATAAATAGTAAATGACACATTATGAAAAACTAAATATGTCATAATGTATTTTATTTTTTATCAAATACTTTTAATATATAATAAATATATTACATGATATACTTAATCTATTAACTCGACTCATAATTCTCGCAATATTAAAAAAACATCAATATGGAAATAATATTTATTCTTACAATATTTTACATGTATTCACAAAACACCTCGTGAATACTTTTTACAAATAAATTTAACCTGATTATTCTACACTTGAATATTAATGAAATTATTTTTTACTCGGTGATTAGTAATACATGGAAAATCTCAGACCTTGTGGTGGGTCCCAAAATGTTCTATATACATATTCAACTAAATAGGGTATACTTTTAATATGTTATTATGTGTGAACCTCTTGGTCCTTATCACGATAGTAGGGATTACTATTCAAAGACAATGAATGGAGTCTAAAAACCCACCAAGACCCAAAAAGATATATGGAAAATTCATAGAAATTATAACCTTTCCTATGAACATGCATAGTGTAATATCATTAAATTGTATCACGCTATCTAATAAATATGGATCCACAACTCATTTCATCATCCATTTTTTCTTTATTAATTGATGTTATGACCAAAAAACCTTACATTAAACTACCTTAGACAAGGATTTATGAAGTTACTATCATACTTATCAACAAGGTCAATGATATCACTTCATCAACTAAGAAGTGGAAAACTATATCTTGACAATTAAACCCATTCCATACCTCCAAATACTCACCCAACATAAGAAACCCTTCTAAAAATTCAATTTTATGGTTTTTTCTTACATCAAAGTATGAAACCAAATGGTACATATTGATAATGATCCCATGTTAGGATAAAAATACATATTTTCATAAATAGGAACAACCAATGACCCCTGGAATATTTTTTCATCCTATTTGGGGGTATTTCATCATGATCTCACCTACTAGACGTCACCAAGTGAGAAATTCATGAAATAAATATCAATACTTATGATCCACCATCTCATGATAGTCAAAAATTAATTGTTTCCAATCAATATGATTTATCTAGGACATAAGAGATATTGTTAAGATCAATCCCATAGTATATCAAGGTTATAAATATTGCATGGGAACTATTATATCCTTTTTACATTACAAATAAAATATGGGAACTACAATTTACATAGTGGAGGTATAAAATTCAACTATATAGTGGTAATAGTATATCTAATATAACACATTGTATATATTAAATGGTAATCAATAAGGGTAATTCATGTTGGGTCTATAGAACCCATAATAAAAATTGTTACAAAAGTGGTAAATTCCTTCCATAATAATCGCATTTAATTTCATGATTTTTTATGATCAAGGTTCCTTTAGGTGAAATAATATAATTTTTTTTTTGAAAGCCACATCTCTATTATTTTACTCTTTTTATAAATGTGGTTTGAATTTTTTGATTCCATTCCCTCTCTTCTTGAATAAAGAGACATTAAGAAAGTTTTTAGTGAGTAATACTAATATTTTATATTCTTTGTGATCTGAAATATTTACCTTCCAAATATATATTTACATTTGAAATCATTTAAACAATATTTTTACTATTATACTATTATTTATTATAGGAAATTTTACCCATGGTTTACTTTTCTTAAAAAATGTGTTAAAATGAATCTTTCTTTTATTTTTCAAGCATGGTACTTTTTGACATTTTTACACATATGTGAAAGGGAAGTTTTATTTTAACTTACTGAACCTCAATAGAATTCCCTATCATTATGACTGATCAATTATTTGAAGATTCCTTTACAAGTTCATGTGTTTCTTTTCCATGAAAACATTTTCTATAATATTTTGAAAATTTATAGATTTTAAAGAAGCTTTTTCAAAGTGAGAAGGGTATTTTTTTCAAAAAATATTCCATGTGATATTTTAAAGTCATTTTCAACAATGATGAAAACCTTTGATATGATAGAATCCTTCAAGATTATATATATATATCTTATATATATATAAATCATTTTCCCTTACATTGATGGGTTAATACATACCTTAAGTTCATTTATAAAATACATTCTCTAGGAAATCTCATTTTATTATGACATAAGGAATGATTATATATACCATTTAATTCATTGGGTAATTCTTATGTATATACCTTATGATTGATTTCATTTTTGTGGAGTAGAATAGAAATTAAATGTTATGATGGGTGTTACCAAATAACACTCCAATGAAATTGTAATGTTTTTGGTCTCATGAGGTGTTATATACAGGATTAAAGAGTAAACATAGTTAATTATGGGACTTTTTCCACTATGTGATGTTTTCAAAGTAATTAGCCTTGAATCATGTTTATATAGTGTCTAATGTTTCTGCCACATTTTCTATATCATTGTCACATTATGATACCATGTTATTTATATTATGATACCATGTTATTACTAATGAGTCTTCTCTTTTATGATATCATGTTATACCTTTGTCTCACTCATCATGTTTCCTTATCATATTTATCCTCTTACAATGATTTTTATCTCCGCTCTTTCTTTTATTTATTCCCATTCTTATCCAATGCAGTTTTAAGAGGCCAATGAGATTTATGATCTCACTAAGGAGAATAAAAATAAAGATGTTATATTTTAGTTTCCTTTTTTGTTCTATGTACCTTTTCTTCCAAATACATGGGGTCTCATTATCTTTAAGTTTTATATAATAGATTTTTATGTTAAAATTTATGAAATGATATGTATAAAAGGTTTAGGTCGTAATAAACATTGTATAAAAGATTTTCCATGATCATGTGGTCTCTCTCTAGGATTGTTTTTTCTCATAAGGTTCTTTTTGTCTTTAGTTAATGACAGTAAATTGAAAGAAACATATTAATGTTAAATATTATGTAAAATAAAATAATTTTCTCCCCAAGAAACCAAATGTTATGGGAGTTGAAATGAAATTTTTTTTGTTATGTTTATGTGAATTTCTCAAGATATGAATAATTATTATCATCCAAATAGTAAAAAGAGGGAAAAACATTCTTCTGAATACTTCATAAGGAAACATCCACCTTCTTTTAGTAGATCTGTTGATCCCTTAGTTTCTAAAAAATTGGTCAGCACCATTGAACATTGATTTTTCATTATTCATTCCTTGGAACATTTTTTTTCATTTTTATCATTTATAAGGTGAAGTATATTAATGTTGGACCCTTATCATGGTCATAGAGAAATATAAAGATATTGAATTTTTGGTTTGGGGTGTGTTTAGGGGATTATTTTTAAAAATGTGATTTCCCTATATTCTTCATACAAAAATGGTGAAGTAATTACTTGAGGGAATGAATAATGATTATGATGAATCCATTTGTACTCATGAGTAAAAATTTTCAAGACTTGTGAGGTATTATTCTAGTATTATTATCCTGCCTAGAAGTATAATTGATCAATTCATTTGGGGCTCAAAAAAAGTCTATGAAGGGATTTGGCCATAAGGGACATGATTAGTTATTAATAAATTATTCAATGTGTTTTTAAGGTGGAAATTTATATTATAGTTGGTCATCAATATCATTGTTTTAATAAAAATATAAAATTTCAATTAAAATAAAATTACATTTAAAAAAATCTTGAAGATAATAAGATGATATTTTATTTATGTTCTTTGTTTGGATGGAAATATAGAGGAAATAGTATTGAGGTAATTATTAAATGATTGAAGTGTGGAAAGGATGGTCATTGGGAAGTTGAATTTCTATGTGATGGGATGAATAAGCTAGCTAATAAGGGAGAGAAATCACCACAAAGTGCACCACCCACACAATAGTATTTCAACTAAAAAAGTATGATAATTATACTAACTAGTGCTAAAATATGAAGGTTACTGATGATGATTAAAGAAAATAACCATTGAATCCCATAGATAATTGGAAATGTGTTGGGATTACTATTATCAATATGGGGTATAATGATAAAGTGTTGAATGGTATACTTACCGTCCACTATAGAACTGCTAATATCTTATTTGTTTTTTTATCAACCCTGTCTTATATATCAAAATAATTTTCTATGGGTATCATAATACCACTGCAAATATTAGATGGTTAATTAGTAGTTAAAACTCATAATCATACAATGATCGCATCTCATTTATATTATTTTTATAAAATTAAAATTATTGGTAATGTAATTCCTTTAAATATTATTTGTCTCCCTTTAGTGGAATTTGATGTTATTTTTATAGTGATCATATCCTTTTACATATGTCATTACATGATTTTATGCATAATTATACATCATATTACAATCCAAGTAACGTAAAGTATGTTGTCTTGGAAGAATATGTTTATAAAACTGAAAACATGTTACTAAATAAAAAATTTCATTATTTAGTATTGAAATTGTGCTCCTAACTTCCATTGTGCTCAAAAATCTTCATAGGTTACCCTGGGGAACACATGAACAATGGTATGAGCTAAATATCCCATTAATGAAATAACCATAAGAACAAAGCACTAGCATGTGGGATAGAAGGCATGACATGATGTTATAAAAAGGCATGTGGCATATAGAATCATAGAATATAAAAATAGAATCATATAAACATGGATTCATAGTAATTTGGTAGAAAAATAAAAAAAATATGTTTATCATGAGTCAAGGCTAACCTCCAAGACTATTTCACATGGTATCACAAGCCAAGGCTAACTGCCAAGACTGTTGCACATGGTAGCACAAGCCAAGGCTAACTGGAAAGATAGTCACACATAACCTCTCATGATACTCAACATTAATCAATGAGTTGAAGCGATATCTGGGTGAACCCACATTAACTTTCATGAATATTTTTTTCACATAAATAATCATACATAATCAATAAACAAAAGGGTTACCCACCGAAATAACTGGGTACCACAATGATGTCGTAAAGCATAACAAATGGTCTTACCATAAAAGTGTCAATGAAAGAAATTAACTAAAATATAAATATACATTTATAATGTAAAATATCCATGTATCGTGGTATGTTATGTCAATTAGAATTTAACACATGTAAGAAAATTATTTAATAATTTTGCATTAAAATATTTTGGGGTGGTTTATGGAAAAAACTATAGAGAATTTGAAATAGGAAATGGGAAAATCCGTTATATAAAACCAGTAGTGAGACAAAAAGGTTTTCATAATAAAATGGATTATTTTATAAAAAAAATTTTGGTTTAAAAACAACGATATAATGTACTTGAAATTGGGTAAGAATTCGGGAAGCTCCCTCAAAATAGGTTTTCTTATCGGGATGTATTGAAGAGGGGATCCTTGAATAACATGTAAGTCACCAAAAGATAATGTTGAAAGGGTATTGATAAATGAGTTTGATAAATAAAAAAATTATTTATTATATGAACATAAAAAGATAATAAAAATTCATTTTTGTAAAATAAAAATAAGGCAACCCGAAAGAGCAAAGGAGGTTTGGGTAGAATCCCTTTCGGATTATCGGTATGGTATCAGGTGTACTTAAGAGGGGTTAATGAGAGAGAAATGTGTTTATAATAACTTATACATAATGAGGGAATTATGGGGGAGGTGAAAAAACATACCTCATCATTAGGTATTACACATAAAAGACCATAACATAGAAGTTATTCTTGAGTAACTGTAAAATATAGGGGATCCCTTACCTTAAGTCTGATAGTGTTATCCACTTGATATTAATGACCTAAACAATCAAATTATGTTCATTAATTAATAACTACATAACCTATTATAAATTTAAATGATTTATTAAAAAAAATTCAGTTCACTCATGACCTTTTTTATGGGTTAAGTGGTTCAATTTCATTGTTTGGGTCCGTTTGTTTTTGTGATTTTTACCATCAGTTTACTTATTTTCAAGAGTGAATAAACATTTAAAATGGAGATGGTTGTCTAGAATTGGAGTTACATTATATTATTTAACATAAAAAGTTAACAAGGTTGTAAATTTCATTTGTTTACTTGGAGTGAATATTAATCATTATATAAAACATTATTGATAACCTTTTGTGTTAATTGAAGGTTTTTGGCCACAATGAACATGTTTTGTTTTATAAAACAAAACCATGTGTACAAAAAGATTACAGAACTACAGATGAGACATAATACATATATTATAGTCTGGTGAAACCATAAAAATTGTTTCATTACCAGAATTTAAGATAGTAACGAAAATTGAAAACCCATTGTCCTTGAATGTGGTAAATTAACCGATATTTTATGGTGTCTTTACTACTAAAATAAAAAACAGTAAATTAGATGATAATAACATATTCCATTATCATAAAAACAATACAGTACATTTAAGGTATTTTATTTTTGATAACATTTGGATGAGGAGATTTAAGGATAGAAAATAAAACAAATGAACTTGAAAATAATGTAAAAGAATTGAAAAGAGGAATTTACCTCTTGAATCAATCTTCTTTGAGAGCCTCCTAAGGGGATAGGATATGGTATTTTGAAGAGACTAAGGGATGTTTTATGTGATTGAAGATCTTAGGGATATATTTGGTAGAAATTTTGGAAGGAAAAGGTATTGATAGGTGTGAAGGGAAGAGGGGAGTGTGGGTGGTTTTATAGTGGGGAGGAGGAGGGTTTTCTTAATATTTTAATAATTAGTTTATTATTTTTCCATAAGAAAATAAATATTCATGATTCCATGAATAAGAATAGTAATAAGTTCATTTTAGTTTTAAACAATTGGTATTAAATCATCATAACATCATCCATGACTCTATAAATCATGTATTTAGCTTAATTTGCAAAGTATTGTATTTTACTATTCATTAAAAATTCAAGTATTTTAGAAAAATCCCAAAAATTCACTAGATCCATTTCCTTACGTGGAGAATCAAAAAATTAACTCCATTTTCCGAAAATGATTTTATTAATGTAAATAATTTTATTTTTAATTAAAATCATAATTTATTTGAAAAATACATATTTTAAAACTATAATTGTTTTATAATGTTTTTAAAAATTACATAAGGTATTATAAAATTATCTTAAAACTAGAAAACTTGAAATTAATAATTTATGAACACTTTTTTACAAAAATACATTTTATTTTAAATTAATTAAATTATTTTCATTAATTATTTATGACTTACAAAAATACCAATACTTTTACAATGGTTATATTATCACTTATAAGATGCTTAGTTTTTATTTATACACTCATATGTAAGGTTACGATTCATTTGGATAATTTAAAATTTGTAAGGGTCATATTACGATTTATGAGGGTAGGCTACTATTCATAAGGGTAGGTTTCTATTCACTAAAAATTATGTTTGTCATATTGGACTTAAAACATCGTATTGATTATAACCATGTATGTCAGATTTTTGAAATTGAAATCACAGAATTTTAAAATTAAGTTTAAAGGTCACATAGTACTTAGTATTTCATTGTGTTGTGATTTTATTTAATTATATGACATAATTATAATAAGGTAATTCCATTGATAAACATTAGGTTGTTACAATTTTGGGAATAGATTAGCATTCTTTATATAAATCCCATATAAATTAAAAAGTAAGACAAGTAACATTTCATATTCTGAACCAACTTATTATTGACTATTGGTGTATAATAAACAGAAACGTCCAAAAGATATTAAATCCATTTCGTGGGTATTCATTCTTATTTAAAATGGGTGTTTATAATTGATTTTTTGGGAGAAACCAATCTTCCCTTATATGCCTATTTTATTGAAAATTTTCGATTTCTTTTTAGAATAATTTCATTATATTACATTGGATCCTAAATTTGAGTTTTCAATAGTACTCATACCTGGTGAAACACCTATTTCAATGAATTAATTGGTAATGAACCCAATTGAGTTATAGGAATTAAAAAATTAACTCTAGGAGAATCTTGATACATGATTTATTTGGACATGTTTCCCACTATGGGGTACACCTATTCTTTTTGTTTATAAGAAAGATGGATCAATTTGACTCTGCATTGAATATCGGGAACAATATAAGATCACAATAAAGAGATCCTCTTCCTCATATTGATGATATTTTTGATCAATTACGAGGTGATAAATATTATTACAATACGTTTCTTAGATTTGGATACTAAAAATAGAGGTTCAAAGGACAATACATTCCTAAGATAGCATTTTATACAAGGTATGGAGACTATAATTTTATAGTGATTCCATTTTGTATTACTAATTCCCCTGTTATAATAATGAATTTAATAAATAGAGTCTTTAGATATAACCTTGATCATTTTGCGGTAACATTTATAGAATATATTATTTTATATACAAAGATTGATGAAGATCCTGAATATCTCTGGAGGATTGTATTGAAGACCCTAATGAAAGTGAAGTTGTCTTAAAATTTTAATAGGTGTGAATTTTTACTGCATAAATTTTCATTTTTTGGTCAGATAATCTAAAGTGGGGTAATATTGATGGATCCATCAATGATAAAATTTAATGAATTTTTTCTCAAATAAAACACTCTTACTAAGATCCATAGTTTTCTTACTTTGGATTCATATTATGAATTATTTATTGAGAATTTCTCATGGATTTATAATCCACTTGTTACGTTAACTCAAAAGGGAACCATCTTCATTTGTTTAGCTAAATGTCTGGATAATTTCCAAGAATTGAAGAGGAGGTTAGTCCGTTCACCAATGATTACACTTTCATATAGTGGATAAGGGTTTGTAATCTTTAGTAATGCATTAAAGAAGGTACATAGATGTTTCCTTATACAGAATGATATATTTATAGATTATGCCTCATGAAAATTATATGATCATGATAAAAATTACCCAACTCATGATTTGGAGTTAACTATGATATTTTTAGCATTAAATACATGGAGTAATTATCTTTATATACAAATGTGTGAAATATATACCTATCATAAAAGAATAAAGTATATATTCACTCATAAAAAGTTTAATATGCACCATATAAGATGAATGGAGTTAAAAATATTATGACTTCTCAAAACATTACCACCTGGGGAAAGAGAAAATGGTTGCATATTCTCTATGTCAAAATACTCATGCTAGTTTATTAAAGACGAGTATAAAAAAAGATCCAATATTTTTCATTTTAATTTGACGGGCCACGAAATCTTTAAAAAAGTGGATAAATATTATCTTACATAAATGAGTATTCCAACACATATTCATGTAAAGATTAAAGAGGCACAAAAGGAGGATGTTGAGCAATAAAATAAAGTGAGAAATTGTCTTAATTTCGGTCACCCCCCGATCTCGCTGATGTGTGACTTGCGCGCGAGTTATAAAACTGTGGAAATAATTCATCTTAACCCCTTTATGCGATCAGTTCTGGGTGGCATGGTTCGAGCACGGTTCTCCCAACCGCGCGCACATCGACACATGAGTCATGAAGTAGAGAGATGTTTAAAATAAATAAAATATTTTTTTATTAGGGTTGTTAAATTGTTATTATTATTATTTGTATTATTATTATTATTTTCATTATTATTATTATTATTATTATTATTTTTAATGTTAATAAATTTTATAAATATTATCCTTATTGTTGATATTTTTATTATTATTATTTGAATCATTATTATTATTATAATTCTTGTTTTATTATTATTATTATTAATATTATTAATATTACTGACTATATTTTTTATTAATGTAATTGAATGAAAAAAATATATACTAACCTAAACCCTAATACCCGGCCAGCTCCCCCTTTCCCCCCCTTCCTGGTCGCGGCCGCACCCCCCCTTTCCCTTTCTTGCTCTCAGCCGCCACTCCCTATGCCGCATCTAGTGCTCGCCGCTCCCTCCACCTGGCTTAGCCGCCATGCCCGGAGCTCCCTCCGCCTCACCCAGATGCCGCCCCACAGTGCAGCCCCTCTCCTCCAGCGTAGCCGCCCCGCATGACCCCCTCTTCTTCCCGTCGTCGTAGCCAGCACCCCCCCTGTCGGCTTCTCATCGTCGCCCGCCTGCTTCCCTCCCTCGCCGCGCTGAGGCCTTCGCGTTACCTCTTGAAGCACTGCCTCCTTCGCCAGCCGCGATTCGGAACCCAGCGAAAATCCTACCCCCTTCCGCTTTCATATCGCCCCAACCCTCCTCCGACAGCTTTGAACCCAGGCATCACCCCCACCTTGTGCGACTCTGCTGCCTTCTCCCTTTCCGTATGGGTATGGGTTACCTTCCTCTCATCTTGGGTTTTAGTGTTCTAGTTGGTTGGATATTAGTCATAGGATGACTTTAGGTTGATTTTGTCTTTGTTTTGAATGGAACTTGATTCCATAGGGATTTCTTGAGGTGCATTTGGCGTACAACTGAAATTCGCACCAAAACATGGGGTTCTCTTCATGTGAAGTAAGTTTTTCTGTGCCCTACCACCACTAGATGAATTTAGTATGCTTAACTGAATTTATTAATGCATTGCTTGACTTGTTTTTGTGGAGCTAAGGGGGGTTTTGTTTTGAAAAGGTTGGTATGTTTTTGTTAATTCGTTTGTTTAGGGAATGGTTGGAGTGTTTTGGTGTTGTTTTGGTGGAACATTTTCAAAATGGGTTTAGGGCGCATTTGGATGGTGCGAACTATTTTTTCAGGGGTATTAGGAGGTGTATGTGTTAAAAAGTGGTTTCTCAATGAGAAGAAAATCTCTTTGGATGTTTCAACTTTGGTTTTCAATTGTGTAGATTTTTATTTATATTGTATTAGTTATGTGAATTATATCTTGAAAAGGTGACGATGGATGATTTATTTTCAAGAACCTTGTTTATGTGAAATGGGGCGTGTTTTAATATACAACCCTCTTTGTGTCACTTGGTGGTGTTTCATTGTGTCGGCCCTTGTTTTGATATTTGATAGTGTTTTCTATTTTGGGAAGTTTGATTATTTATTTTATAGCGTTTTAAGAAATAATGTAAATGGTGCGATGCAGGTTTTGAAACCACTATGAGGGGTTTTTGCGTTGTTTTTTCTAAGTCAGTGGATATGGGTTTGCAGTTGTTTTGCGTTTGTCATAGTGTATTGGAGAGTAAAACCTGAATTACTGCAGTCTTCAGTAGGTTGCACGTTCTTGTGCGCGAGTGTGATACATGCCGCATCGTCGTCCTAACTGAGCAGCGAGCCGAGGTAGGTCCCCTATTGCACATAACTTTAGATTTAGAATTTATTAATTGCTTGATGTTTTATTAATTTTAATAAATTGGAAATAATATAACATAATTAATTTTTATACAATTATTTGGTGCGAAAAGAGCCGTTTATTTTATACTGAATACTTGAAACATTTTCTTGATAAGGGAACACCCACTATTGAAAGAATTCCCGTATGGCTTTTAAACCTAATTCACAGAATTTCAAATGTACTTCTAGTTTTAATGATATATTATTTATTTTGAAGAAGGGTTTTGAGTTTTCTCGAGAAATGATGTTTTTCTTTAAAATTGGTGAAGGCTTGTTTGGCACTTTAATAAAATAAATTATTTTGGAAAACCCACTCAGGGGTGATATTTGGTGTGTGTTGATTGCATGAGATGTGTGTGATATTTGTGCATTGTGACTGATTGATTTACATTGTAGACACACCCCTTTTTATTGTATGTGTTGACATGGGAACCTGGCATATTGAGTGAATTTTTTGAGAACAATTACTGCACTAGTTTAGAATACGCACTGGCTAGTGGCCCCATAGCAGGGGAATACTAAGTTATTGTTGCTATAGGGATTGGGCCCCTCAGTTAGGCCATGTAGGGATATGCCGGGCATTAGGGCGTTATGACTTCATCGAGTTAGAGCATTCTTTCTGGATGAGTCACATGTATAGTGCATTCTGGATTGTTCACGATATCCTAGGTTTGGCCCATGTTGTGTTTATTTGTGTGTGGCGCACGATTGAGAAGTCTAGTTCGGTTGCAGGCTCGTGTGTGCAATTTTTCCCATTGCCCATGGCCTGTGTTGTGTGTTATGTGTAGTTTTCCGTTTTGGCTAATAACTAAAGTTTGGATTTTTAATTATTCAAAAAAATGTTTTAATAAAATGCAATGCACCTGTTCCATTCAAAAATTAAAAATTGATATTAAATTATAAAGGGAAATGGACTGATACTTGTTTTAGAAATGAAAGTGTTTGTGTGTGAAAAAAAATATCTTGTATATTTAATTCAAACATGGAATGAATAAATTTATTTATTTAATGGTAGTGAATTGGGAATAGTTTGGTGGGCACGCCTAATAAGTTTTAATACTCACGACTATAGTGTTTTCTTGTTTTTAGTTCTGTTGCAGGTTCCAGCTTCAGTTGTTCGCCTTGAGAAACATTGGTTGTGGTATTGGAGAGTGACCCATGGGGTCACATGGAGTTTTGGTCATGTTCAGGTTTGTAGCATTGTTGGTTGTTCTTTATTTATCTTCTTTTGTTATATTTATCTTCCACTACTTTGTTTTATTTTAGGCCAAATCGTTCCAACCTGGTAAATTTTGATGCGTGGCACTAGTTGTTAGCCCATGGGGATCGAGAACACCCATCGGGCCATGTCGCGGGTCGGCTCGGGTGGCCAGTTCAGGGTCGACCTGGGTTGGTTCATGCCAAAATGGTATCAGAGGAGGCCCTTGTTATTTGGAGTGTCTGGTAGATGGAGATTAGGTGTGCCGGGACTCGAGAGGTAGGTGTGGGAAGGATGTCATGAACCCTTTCTCGTTCGGCACCTCAAGTCGCTAGGGATAGTCCGAGAATTGAGTTCTTGTCTCGTTCTGATTTTTTTTTGGATTGAGGGATGACAACAGAGGAAAACCGATGTGGCACTGTGATTTTACATGGAGTAGTGACCCAGGTGGAGTTAGCGTACATGGTTTAAGTTCTTCCTATTCATTGACACTTACTTGGGGCATGGCCCACTACCATATCTCCATGTTAAGTGTGACCGCTATTCCCTCACTTTAGTGGTTTGATGCAAGTTGAGTGTCGTTTTCATTCTGTTTGGTGTAAGTGCGTTTTTTTGGAAATGAAAAAGGGTTTTTGAAAATGGGAATGTTTTATTTTAAATGACTTTAAATTTATGAAATGAGTTTTAAAACTGAAAGCTTTTGGTTTGGAAAACCAGTGGTTTCTTGCAAGTTGGTCGAGAATGGTTTGGGGTGAAACCTCAGGTACTCATTATGAATGATTGAACATGTGAGAGGATACGTGGAAAGGGCGTGTTGGTGCGTATGAATGAAAGTGGATGAATACATGTGCAACAGCTCAAGGGATCACCTAGGTGTGTTTGAAATTAAAGGCATGACCTTGTTTTCTAAATTGGCTTTTAAAGAGGAAAATGGTTCTGGAAAGTGATTTTGGTTTGAAAAGTGGATTTGGTATTTGGAAAGTGGTCTTGAAAGAAAGTGGTTTTGAAAAAAAAGTGGTGTTGGAATCTAAAATGGAACGGGAATTTTGGATGGGGAATTTTACGTTGTGTTTATGGTTGTTTGTTTTTTTTTGAGTTGGTTGTTTTTGGATGAAGGTGCTTTCTTTGAAGTTTCATTGAATGATATCAGTTTCAGATTGGTGTTTCATATGTTGTTTAGAAATGCAGCCCAGAAAGGTCCCCAGAGTTTTGATGAGTCATGCCCAGTTTTTGGTCTTTCTCGGACATTTATTATACTTCATGGTGATTGGAGTCTATTAGATAAAGTGGAGTGGCTTGAAGAGGTTGAGCGTATCTTCAGGGTATTAGGAACTCCCAATGTTGTCAGAGTGTGTGCTATTTTGGGTATGTTCGAAGGTCCATCCCTGGACGAGTAGGAGCTGTTCACCCCTCTATTACTGCAAGTTGGGATGATGTGGTATGTAATTAAAGCCGTCTTCGTTCAATGGTTTATACTTGTGGAGGTGAAGACGAAGAAAATGGAAGAGGTCACGCGTATTTAACAAGAACAACGGACGGAGAAAGAGTATGTTGACCATTTCAAGGATCTTGTGTCTCTTTTTCTAGGGGTAGTGTCGCAGAACTGGATGAAGACTTCTCCCTTCATCTGGGGTCTTCGTCCAGAGATCAAGGAACAAGTCCTCTCCTTTTGGGAGCTCCACTTATGAGAAGTTGGTTCATGAGGTGTTCTCAGCAGAGTAGGTTTCTGGAGTGCAAATGGTTGACAATCCACTGTATCCAGTTGCTCGTGACGTTCCCCCATATGATGAGCAGTGTGTGTCATGTAATTTTGTTTCTAAAGAGTTCTTTGCAGTGGCTAAAACTTCCAGTTTGTCGGACCGTCTAATGGTGTACCTTCATTATGGACAGTTTGGGCATATGAGCCATCATATCACACCTCTCCTAAGACGTTCCATCATTGCAGGTGTCTGGATCATCTAGAGAATCTTTACAGAAAACATCGCCTAAGGAAGACACTGTGACCAGAAGATTCCAGTGCCTGACTATGATGCAGGAGATGCTTCAACCATCAGATCCCCAACCATAGGTCTAGGGGTGAAGCTCGCGTGCAGTCAGGAGTTGTCGGGGTGTGAAGCCTTAGTTCAAGTTTTGGTGATCCGTGTTTCCAACGAAACATTTAAAGTCCTTCCATTCTCGTTCTTCCACTGTTAATGTTTTGACTTTGTTTTAGGTTCATTGTTTTGTCGTGAAGTTGGGATGGACGTGTTCATTGTAATCCAAACAGTCTGGTTTGTCTGAATAATGATTCTTGGAATCGTACGTTTTTCATTAAAAGTGAGTTTGAGCCTTGTATGGGATAATCTTGGTTTAGCAGGGTTCATTTGGAGATATAAGTGCCTGCAGAGGAGTCTATGTTTGCGGTTATTCTCGGGATTACTTCTTGGGTTAAGTTCTGCTCAATGATTTTTCTCTAGTGTTCGGGCTTTCATATGTCTGAGTCGAGAGTTCCAAGTTTCAGCAGAGGTGTTGCTTTGCTCATCCTATAGAGGCTAGTCTGGGTCGGTTGGGAGTTCTCATGTCACCCCCCTCCTGGGGTGGTACGTTTGGGTGTTGAATTTCTGCACTAGCCAAGTCCTTGTGGTGGGGAGAACCCTCTCGTGTTCTCCTACTCTCTTGTGTTGTGGTTTCTTCCGGTTTTAATCAGGCATGTATTCTTGTTTTGTCTATCGTTTGACTGGGTGACATTCTTGGGGCAGAAAGTGACTATGGTGGGGAGAATTTTCACACCCCGATCTCACTGATACGTGACTTGTGCGTGAGTTATAAAACTGCACGACACTCACGAATCTTAACCGCTTTATGCGATTAGTGCTAGGTGTCATGCTTCAAGCATGGTTTTCCCAACCGCGCGCACGACGGCACGTGAGTCATGCAGTTTAGCGATGTTTAAAATAAATAAAATATTTTCTTATTAGGGTTGTTAAATTATTATTATTATTTTTTTATTTTTATTTTTATTTTCATTATTATTATTTTTATTTTTATTGTTAATAAATTTTATTAATATTATCTTTATTATTGATATTATTATTAATATTATTATTTTTATCATTATTATTATTATAATTCTAGTTTTATTATTATTATTATTAATATTATTAATATTACTAACTCTATTTTTTATTAATGTAATTGAATGAAAAACAAATATACTAACCTAAACCCTAATACCCTGCTAGCCCCCCTGTTCCCCCCTTCCTGGTCGTGGCTGCCCCCCTCCCTTTCTTGCGCTTAGCTGCCGCTCCCTATGCCACCTCCGGTGCTCGCTGCTACCTCCGCCTCTCCCAACGGCCGCGCCCGGTGCTCCCTCCGCCTCACCTAGCCCCCCCACCCCATGCGGCCCCCTCTCCTCCGGTATAGCCACCCCGCGCGACCCCCTCTTCTTCCCATCATCACCGCCCGCACCCCCCCTGCCGGCTTCCCATCGTCGCCTGCCTGCTTCCCTCCCTCACCGCGTCGAGGCCCTCACCTCACCTCCTGAAGCCCCACCTCCTTCGCCTTCTGCGATTCGGCACCCAGCGACCAGCTGACCCCCTTCTGCTTCCATATCACCCCAACCCTCCTCCGACAGCTTTGAACCCGGCCATCGCTTCCTCCTTGTGCGACCCGACTTCCTTTGCCCTTTCCGTATGGGTAAGGGTTTCCCTCCTCTTATCTTGGGGTTTAGTGTTCCAGTTGGTTAGATATTAGTTTTATGATGACTTCATGTTGATTTTGTCTCTTGTTTTGAAAGGAACTTGATTCATTAGGGATTGCTTGGGGTTCATTTGGTGCACAATTAAAATTCGCACCAAAACATGGGTTTCTCTTCATGAGAAGTAAGTTGTTCCATGCCATACCACCACTAGATGAATTTATTATGATTAATTGAATTCATTAATGCGTTCCTTGACTTGTTTTTGTGGAGTGAAGGGTGTTTTTGTTTTGAAATGGTTGGTTTGTTTTTGTTAATGTGTTTGTTTTGGGAATGGTTGGCTTGTTTTGGTGTTGTTTTGGTGCAACATTTTCAAAATGGGTTTAGGGCGCATTTGGATGGTGTGAACTATGTTTTCAGGGGTATTAAGAGGTTTATGTGTTAAAAAGTGGGTTTTCAATGAGTAAAAATATTTTTGGATGTTTCGACTTTGGTTTTCAACTGTGTAGAATTTTAATAGATTGTATTAGTTATGTGAATTATATCTTGAAAAGGTGACAATGGAAGGTTTATTTTCAAGAACCATGTTTACGTGAAATGGGCGTGTTATAATATAAAACCCTCTTTATGTCACTTGGTGGTGTTTCATTGTGTCGACCCTTGTTATTTTATTTGATAGTGTTTTCTATTTTGGGATGTTTGATTATTTATTTAAGAGCGTTTTATGAAATAATGTAAATGGTGCAAAGTATGTTTTGAAACCACTACGAGAGGTTTTTGCATTGTTTTTTCTAAGTCATTGGATATGGGTTTTCAGTTGTTTTACGTTTGTCACAGTGCATTGGCGAGTAAAACCTACATTACTATAGTCTTCAGTAGGTTGCAAATTCTTGTGAGCGAGTGTGAGACGTGCCACATCATCGTCGTAATCGAGTAGCGAGCCGAGTTAGGTCCCCCACTGCACTTACCTTTAGATTTAAAATTTATTAATTTTTTGATGTTTTATTAATTTTAATAAATTGGAAATAATATAACATAATTAATTTTTGTACGATTATTTGGTGCGAAAAGAGCCGTTTTTTTATACTGAACACTTGAAACGTTTTCCTGATGAGCGGACACCCAGTATTGAAAGAATGCTTGTTTTGCCTTTAAAAATAATTCACAGAATTTCAAATGTACTTCTAGTTTTAAAGATATATGATTTCTTCTGATGACTGGTTTTGGGTTTTCTCGAGAAATGATGTTTTACTTTAAAATTGGCGAAGTCCCGTTTGTCACTTTAATAAAATAAATTATTTTGAAAAACCCACTCAAGGGTGATATTTGGTGTGCGTTGATTGCATGAGATGTGTGTGATATTTGTGCATCGTGACTGATTGATTTACATTTTGGATGCACCCCTTTTTATTGTACGTGTTGACAGTGGGACCTGTCATATTGAGTGAATTTTCTGATAACGATTGTTGCACTAGTTTAGAATACGCACTGGCTAGTGGCCCCATAGCAAGAGAATACTTGGTTATTGCTACTATGGGGATTGGGCCCCTCGGTTAGGCCATGTTGGGCTATGTCGGGCGTTAGGGCGTTATGATTTCATCGAGTTAGAGCACGCTTTCAAGATGAGTCACATGTATAGTACGTTCTGTATTGTTCACGATCTCCTAGGTTGTTTATTTGTGTGTGGCGCACGATTGAGAAGTCTAGTTTGGTTGTTGGATCCTATGTTCCATTTTTCCTATTTCCCTTGGCGTGTTTTGTGTGTTATGTGTAGTTTTCCTTTTTTGCTAATAACTAAAGTTTGGATTTCTAATTATTCACAAAAATGTTTTAATAAAATGAAATGCACCTATTCCTTTCAAAAATTAAAAATTGATTTTAAATTATAAAGGTAAATGGGCTGATACTTGTTTTAGAAATGAAAGTGTGTGTGTGTGAAAACCAATATCTTGTATATTTAGTTTAAACTTAGAATTAATAAATTTCTTTATTTAAAGGTAGTGCATTGGGAATAGTTTGTTGGGAATGCCTACTGAGTTTTAATACTCACGCCTATAGTGTTTTCTTGTTTTTAGTTCTGTTGAAGGTTCCAGCTTTAGTTGTTTGCCTTGAGCAACTTTGGTTGTGGTATTGGAGAGTGACCCACGGGGTCACATGGAGTTTTGATCGTGGTCAGGTTTGTAGTGTTGTTGGTTGTTCTTTATTTATCTGATTTTGTTCTATTTATCTTCCGCTTCTTTTTTTTTCTTTTGGGAAAAATAGTTCCCACCTATTAAATTTTGATGCCCGACACTAGTTGCCAGCCTGTAGAGATTGGGAATGCCCCTCGGGCCATGTCGAGGGCCAGCTCGGGTGACCAGTTCAAGGTCGACCCGGGTTGGTTCATGAAAATTTGAACCATTATTATGATATAGAAATAATGTTTAGGAACAAATTATGTGTCCCATAAATACTAAACTTGATGATAGAGTTGTTAGGTGAATCTCACTGGTCACCATTCTCTGTTAAACATTGAAGTATGAATATGTATAGAGATCTAAAAGGGTACTTATTATGGGAAAACATGAAATGAAATATTGCAGAGTGTGTATCCTAGGTCTTGGTATGCCATCAAGTGAAGGTTGAGAGATTTAATTATAATAGGATATTAAAACCAATATTCATACCATAATTGAAATGGGAAAACATCACCGTGGAGTTTATCATCAAACTCCCCAAAACATTTAAAGGGTATAGTATCATTTGGGTTGTAGTTGATCACCTTATGAATTTATATAACTTTATATTTATCTGAGAATATTTCTATCCTGATAAACCTTATAGAATATACATTAATTAAGTGGTAATGTTTCATGGAGTTGCACAATCAATTGTATCTAATTGGGATCAGAGGTTTACCTCGATGCTCTCATTAAATATTTAGTAATCTCTATATTTTGAGTTTTTTTAGTTCTACTTATCATCCTTAAATAGGTTGTCAGTCTAATATATCCATTAAAAACCTAGAGGATATTCTAAGTGCTTATTCTATGGATTTTAAAGGTGGATGAGATCAACACCTTTCTCTAGTTGGGTTTTCTTACAAAAAATAGCTTTCTCTCAAGAATTATTGTGGTAATTTATGAACCCCTCTATGGAAAAAAGTATAAAAATCTAATTTTAGTTGATGAAGTTGTATAAATAAATATATTTGTACCTTATATAGCTTAGGAAATGTAATAAAATTTTAGATCCATTTAGTGGAACATTAAGGCAGCTCAAATTCGATAGAAATATTGTACTGACAATTATCAATGGAAGATGGAATTAAAAATTGGTGATAAGGTATTTCGGTAAATTTACTTAGGTAATAAAGTTATGAGGTTCATAATGAAGTTAAAGTTTATCACAATTTATATACTCTCCATTGATATTATTGATTGAGTATGGATAATAGCTTATCGCTTGGCACTTCCCCCAAATCTCTCTCAAGTTCACAATGTATTTCATTTATCTCTCTAATGGAAGTACATAGATAATCCTTTGCATGTAATAAATATATAAATTTTAATACTGGATTATTATCTTTCCAATTAATAAGAAATGGTATAAATATTTTATCATAGAGATAAAGTGATACAGAACAAGACCACACATTCGGTTAAACTATATTGAAGGAATTATAAATATTAAAACCCTAATTGGGAACCTGGGGATGTTATAAAATGGAGATATCCTCCTTTTTAATATTTGAGTTATAGAATTTAGTGGAATAGATTCATTTTAAGTTTGTTTTAATGTAAAATTATGTTATTTTATGATATATATCTCTTAAAATAAATTTGATTTATTTGATGGATTGTGATAAATGCCAACACTGGTCTAAAAGAATAATAATATAGAATTTCATTATAACCTATATGTTAAATTTTTTATATGAATAGGGAATTTTTTTTTAAAATTATGTATAAAAGTTTTTTATAAATGAAATATTTTTATAATTAATTACTCAATTTTTAGTAAAATCTTATATGCTTAAAAATGCAATTTTCTTCAAAAAAGGTTTTTATATCTCTTTTGTGAGAAAAATAATATTACTAATTTTTTCAACATGAAGAATGTTTATGTGATAAAATTAACTTTTTTATAAAATATTCATTCCAAAATTATCTTAGGGGGAATTTTATATAGTTTATTGAAGATACTCATTTTTCATTTAATAATGAAAAATAATTTTTTTTATTTAAAACAGACTTCTTTTTTAGAGAATTTCAAAAGATTCATTTTTTATAAAATAATTTACAAATGAAATTATTTCATTTATATTATTAATATTACAATTATTTTCATTTGAATCAATTTTATGTTGTATTTTGGTATAAAAAAATTTATACTTAATAAAACATATTTTCTAGAAAACCGCTTTTTGACATGTTTTACAAGTTTAATTTTAAATTATATTCATAGATTTATATTAATTGAATTTTATATATTTTATTCCATATTTTTAATCATCTTAATTAATATTATATAATAATATAAAATTTATTTTTTTATAATGAATATTAAAAATAGTGAAAATTCCAGACCAAGGTTATGGTTAAAATGGGATTACTGATGGTTAAACGAAGAGATAAGGGTATTATTTACAATTAAACATGTCTAAATCATATTTTTTAGATATATTTAAATATAATCCTATAAAAGTTTCTAATATATGTATATTTGGACCCATTTTTCTTGAGTATGACATTATTATATTTTTATTAATATTTAAGAAATTCCAACTGTGTCCTCTCCCACACTTATAAAACGATACCCATTATTTCACTTAATTAAACCACTTTGAACCATCCATTTATACCATCACTATATATATTATCTTATAAACTTCACTATCCATGAATTAGAAGTTATTTTCATTCCAAAATACCATTATAAGTGTCCTTCAGAAGAGATCTAAAAGTGTCATACCGAAGAAGATATAGTTATCATACTAGACCAATTTCAATTTATTTCTCCTTATATATCCTATATATCTGTGGTATTAATCATAAAATAATACATTAATTATCCTAAATATAAATAAATGTTATTTTTATTATTTTAAAACCTTTATTCGCCGTATTTTCAATGATATGTAAAGTGAAAGTATCGCTCGTGTGTGTATGTGGACTACCACCTCCACATATTAATTTACCACCACCATCATGCATGGATGATTGTTATTATGGGGTTAAAGTTTATATATGACATTAATCACATAATTATTTATATAAAATCATAATATCATGTCTACCTTCTTACCTTCTAATCCATTGAAAAAAAATAATGTATCTTGTGCGTATAATATCGGCAGTATGATTTGTTTTTCATTTCTATTTTACTTGTATGTTAATAATGATAGATTTAATATATATATATATATATATGATATAATTATGGTTCTTTAATGAATAAATATTATTTATCTTTCTTTCTTTCTTTTCCTTATAAAATGTAATGCAACACTAATGTCTGTGAATTACATATTGACTCTATTAATGGTGTAAATCATTTATTTTTCTCTACATTTTATAGATGAATCAAAATATATACATATATAATTAATATACATTATATTTTTATAATTATTAAAATTATGGTTATTGTGGAACCATGATCAATGTTCATGGATCGGAACAACCGAACTGGTACTTTAATTAAAAATAAAATAGTTAAAACCCGTAAACAACAATTTTAAAAAGGAATTAATAATAAATGGGTGGTAAAATGTTATAGGTGGATAATAAATGATTTTATAAGTATATAAATTATTATTTTATATGATTATAATAAATATGAATTTATTATATCGATGGTTAGATTTATTTTGAAGCAAGATGAACTTGAGGTAAAGGTTTTATGTTACAATATCTTTGTGTATTGGGATTGTTTGTGACTAATATTAAGATGATGAAATTTCTTGATCTACCTATCAATAATATGATGAATATTACTATAATATGTTTATTCATTCAATTTTCAAGTAATAATTCAATTTTCCAACTTTATTTTATAAAATTACAGGATAAGTATTTTTCATAAAAATAGACTTTATTTCTACTTTGGTTGAGAACCTTTTCATTCATGTCCCTATTTTCTTTATAAACATTCATTAATGTTTTTAATGTTATAATATGATTTTTTTAAATAAATTTTTCTCATTGTTTAATTTTTTCAAAAAAAATTAAAATATATTCTTATCATTTTCTAAATGAGGTACTCTAGAATTTTTACTGAAAATGTCAATGAAATATTTATTCTAACATCCACAGTCTAAATAGAATTTCCCAAAAACATGAACATTAAAATATTTGATGATTACTTTAAAATTTTCAAAGTGTATTTTAAATAAAATCTATTCCTTAGTTTTTACGAAACTTCAAGGTTTAAAATAATTGATTTAAAAATGAAAAGGGTATTTTCCTCATTACGTATTCTAGATAATTTTTAATGAATTTTTTATTTATTATAACATCCTTTTATGTTAAATATTTATCACCAGGAATATCATCCAGGGATACCATACTAATTTTTTCATTAAATGTTTTATGACTATTATTATCAGATTTTTTTTGTAACCCTTCTATTTTTCTATAAGTTATACTGTGATAAATTATTGAAATGTTTATGAAAATTGTCTATTTTCAATGAATTATGATATATAATGAATGTTTTGTGATCTTGTGGAATGAAAATGAATGGATTATGATTATTTTATGGTAGGGAAAATGATTATATTTCCCACCGATTAATTGATTAAGGATTAATATATCATGGGAAAAATAACAATGGATTGTGGAGTGAACTCAGTTAAGTAAGGGACTTTGTCTACTATGATATACTTGGGAATAAACATTAAATAAGTATATGATAGAATGGGGAGTGAACTCATTCCAATATGATAGTATTTTAATTGGTCCTTTCCTAAATAAATGATTTCTTATGATTATTTTCATTCCAAATAATTATATATTTTTCCAATGTTAGCCTATTATGGCTCATGTTCTTTGATTAATTTAGAATTTTTATCTTATGAACTATTACGATTTATTCCATGATTAAATTTTATGATCTGTTATATTATGGGTGTGGTTACTAAATATTAATCTCATATACTTATACCCTTATTCTACTATTGTTATTAAGTGATCATGGATATCTTTATTGTTTACCCTTATTGAGTATCTGAGCCCCATTCTTATCTTTACTTTACTAGGGTTATGAAGAAATGATCTAGGTAGGGTACACATAAGTATATTAATTGTTTGGAATATATTTATGGGAGATATTGAGGATAATTAATGAAATTAAATTATTATGTATTTAGTTTCCATAGACACTAAACCATTTCGATTTTTGAATGGATTGTAATCTTATGTAATGAATTATCATTTATTAACATGTTATATCTATAAAGGGGAAAGGGTTTATATGTTCTATGAGACCCTTCAGATTTAAAAATATCTATTTTGACATTGAGGGTGCATCGAATAATTTCTTTATTACTTCAAAAGTGTCAAAAAACCAATTGATTTCATAGACTCGGATTTAACCCACTAAATAAGAGATCAAATTTACATTCATGACCGATGATAAAGTTGAAAGCATATCATGCATGCCTTGTAAAGTTTTCTATATATGGAATGATTGATTCATTATCATTTTATTAAAGACCATTGAATTTCCTCTATATTTTGAGATAGTGAGTGTGAGTAAAATATTTATTGAAGAATATTTTCTTGATTTCATCTCAATCCATATTCTAAACATCATCCATGGGTTTTGTATGCTAGATCAACAATTTCCATTGATCAGATTACCCTTATAAGTGATAAATGGATATTGATACCTTATCTTATTAAAAACATTGTTGGTTAAGGAATATTTTCTCAGTAGAGTTAATAAAATGTTTTGTGATTATGCGATCTAAAGGTCCATTAAAATTGAAATTCCTTCTCAACATAAGGGTATTGACCACAACATGATATTTTTGAGGATATGTGGGTGTTTCACTTGATTCCAGATATTCTAAAAAACAGAATCATTTTAGAAATCACTACCATGAAGTTCTCAACTCATTATTCTATTAGGATAGGAAACTCATTTGGAAAATCATCAAATTTCCCATCACACTTGTTATTGATACAGTTCTTCCTATATCCATCCATTAACTATAATATAGGAAAATTTTGGATGGATGTTTTGAAACTATTAATTATATAAAAGAGTAACTACTAATATAAAAGGGATAACTCATAAATGAAGTATTCACCATAACATGTTAATTTCTAGGATTTAAACTAGGTTATACATGGTCTATTTACTATCAATAAATTTTAAAAACAATTCCTCCTTTTTCATTCATAATGGTTTATAAAAAGAATTTGACTAACTAAATCATTTTCCCTGAGTGTGTCTTTCTTGGTGTACCATATTGGGATTAATTTTCTTGCACTAATTATATGTTAAGTCAATACCCAATGATCCCTTTTAGGGTTATTATCACTTGGTATATCATTTCAATAGCCATATCCAAATTCTAATATTCAAACAATGGAAAATGTTATTTAAAAATCACAAATGCTATACTAAAAAAATATTTTTTGGTTTTTTACAATATTTATATTTATCCTTAAGGTTTTTAATATGGTTTTCTCATTATAATCCCCAAAAATAACTATCCATTCATTGATACCAAATAAAACAACTCATATTTTTTATACATTTTATTTTATGATTATTAAAATAATAATACATACGATAAATTCCCACCCAGGTGGCCTAATTTATTTTATAAATTTGATACATAAAACATTAACATAAAATAAAGTACAATATCATTATTTAACGATCTATAATGTGCTCATAATTTCCATTTAACTCTTCATATTTCACAATATAACTTGAGGACATACATAAGGAATGAATGAGATATAAAGCCTTGTAAGGGAATAATCAATGCATAGAAGCATGATAAGTAATTCATGTGATTCAGTAGGAATATCAATAAAAAAATGAGATAAGATTCTTATATTCTCACATGGAAGCATGCCATGAGAAAAGGACATCATAAAATATTGGTATTTTTAGGAATGTGGAAAAAATATAAATTGTGACATCATAAGAAAAGGTAGAGTCTAAAATCCATGAAATAATAACATGGTGAGCTTAGAGTAACCATTCATGCACCATACATGGTATCTCCCTGGATAAAAACATCACCCAATGCATTGAATCAGTATTAGGGTGCACCCTTCATATGAACAATTTTACGTTTCCCACGTTGATTATATAACAAAAGAATGTATTTCATTATTTATGTCCTATGATTAAATAATGTGTGATTAATAAATGGATGTACCCAATAAATGATGGATAGTTATATCTGGTTTAATATCCTTAAATAAAAATCGTTTTGGTTCCTCATAAAATAAATTTAAGTAATAGAAAATTAATGGATTGTTTCAACAACATAAAGAGTCTACATAAAATTTGGTGGAATGGATTAGTGAGAGGGTAAGGTAGTATTTAATTATTTGTTAAACATTTGGATAGTAAAGGACTGTGAAAATACACAAGAAAATATAATAAATTTAGAATCAAAAAACTTATTAAAAACTTTGTTATAATGTAGAAGAGCATAGAGAGAATACCTTACCTTAAGATATTACTTCTTAGGGATTTGGAGGAGTTCACTAAAACCATAGAAACTAATTAGGTGTACTCTAGATTGGTAAAATGAAAGTAAATTCATGATAAATTGAATTTTAGTGAAAAATATTTGGATAATGGGATGGTATTTAAAGAAAAAGTCAGGGAATCATTTATTTATTTCTAAACTTAGGCCTTATAAAACAAGTTAATAAAAAAATCATTTTCATTCTAATGGTTTTTTCCAATGTTATTTTCCCAGGAGGTGTGTTTTTTAATATTTCATTAGTTTAACAAAATACGTCCCTAAAAATAAAATGTATTATGTTAAAGTGATTCATCTTCACAAATATTTTTTTTAAATTCAAAAAATATGTTATAGGTTTTGGACGATTCTATATAGGTTTCTAAAATTATTTTTATTACATTTAAAACATAAGTTTTTAAATCAAAAACCCAGATATTAGTTGTTTATTCATATACGGTATTTATTATATAATATTTTTTTCTATTATAACGACATAGTACCCATCATATATTTATAACATATTTCATTTTACCAAAAAAGATTTCTGTAGAAACAAATTGTGAAAAAATCACAATTTGATAATATTGACATGATTATTCAAAAAATGAAATTAGTTTTGTAAAAATAGTTTTATAGATATGATAATTCCCTATTTAATGTAAAAATACTCACTTTATGAAAGATTCTGGTTTTTATATCCCCAGAAACTTTCTCCCCCCATATAAAATTAACATGGGACTTTATTAAATTATATTACCATTTATATTTAAATAAATAATGTATAATACTATTTAATATAAATAACTTTTATTTAAAATTATTTAATATATTGTGAAAGAGTGTTTTAATTGAGATAAATATATTTTATAACAATAAATTTATGGTTATTTATATCATAATCTAATTTTTATCAAATTTATTTTATAATCAATTGTATAAAACATAATAATGAAAAAGGGATCAATATAAACGACACGTTATCTCTAAAAATAAAAATTACATATTCATACTACTAAGTTCTAGATATATAAGGCCTTATTTCTCTAATATATTCCCTAAGGGTATGGTATGTAATAGTATTACATTTTTGGGGGGTTTAGTGATCATAGTTTTGGTGGTGATCTCTATAAGTTTAAAATCCTCCCATAAATGGTTTTATTTGAATTTAAATTGATGAATCTTGGTTTTTTATTGGTCAAGAGTGAAGCCTAGTGATTTTATATATCTTAGAAGATTTGATAAATGAGATTCATAAGGTATGCTTCTATTTTTCTAGGCCACCACTTCTTCCTTCCTTATCAATTATATTTTATTATAAATTATACTATTTACTGATCTTAATCATCATTTTATACTAGATATAGTACCAATGGTCATGATTCTTGGGGATTTTTATTTCTAAAGTTCATATTATGTATATATTTTATAATGGTCCAAAATATTAATGAAATATAGTGTATGAGTTTTATATAAAAACCTTATTTAATAAGACATATATGTATTTAGAATGAAATTTTATATATAAAATCTTTGTCTATCGCACTCATCATATTGAGTACGAAGATATGGTAAATTAACTCAAGATTTTTTTATAATATATTTTCATTTATAGGATTATTTTATAGTAGGACTATTCAAACATGAAGTATAATTTCTGATTATATGTTATTAATCTCAAGAATATGATTTTTTTTAATATCTCATGACTTTTGAATTTTAGATTATATATATTCCTAGGAAGTGAAATATCATTGTTGAAATTTTAAAAGGGATGTCTAAAATTGAGGTTGTTCAAAGGACGAGTAAAACCCCATGTTTGGTTTCCCCAAAGTACACCTATATGTGTATGATGATTATGTTTATATAGTTTTAGTAACATTAAAAATAATTTAATCATTTATAAATATATTTAATATATCTCAGTGTTAATATTATGAGGGATAGATTTTTTAAAAATATATATTTTGTAGGATAATATACTTGGGAGGAGTCAAGATTCTAATTTTATTCATTATTGGCATGGAAGGCTTATGGTTTCATAAAGTTTAATAGAATAAGTTATGTGACCTTTTAATATTTCACACTGGATAGATCATCAATTATTGACTAATATATGATACTTTGTATAATGAATATTGTATTGGATATAAATAAAGAGTTATATAAATGGATTTTTGTTATGGTTCCTTAGATTTTAGTAGCTAATAATCGATTATAAGAGGAAATTGGGTATTTGTGAGTCATTTAATTTTTTTGTATATATATTTTAATATTTCCCAACATTTTTGTGTAATGTATTCCATGATTGATAGGAGGAAGGTATTAAGTCTAGATAGTAGTTATTCTACTAAAAAAACTACTCAATTATCAAATAGAAATACTTATATGGTTGATGATCTAGGTAAACATTTTTCTAGTGAATCATTAGGCTTCATGAGTGACCCACCATTAGGCATCATCATATATCAAGGTTGGTTGTAAAAACTCCAAATACAGTAACCCAGAGTCATTGGTTACTAAATTACATTGGTAAGGATATAAGTCATCTAATACTAAATGATTGAACATTTTAGAAGAATTTAAGAACCATATGCACATGTGATTCCGATTTTTTACATTGAAAATAATGCATAAAAATTATTAACTGAGAATATTAATCATCATTAAAATCATTCAATGAATTTATATTTATATACATGGGAAATAAAAATAAGTATGAGATAAAATGATCAGTGATGTTTTTGTATAATGGATGCTATCATGTGTAAATAATCCATAATCAATATGGAAAGGTAAATAACTAAAAAGTCCATTTAATCAATAACTTGAGGATGAAATTAATCCATAAATATTATCAAAAAAATTATATCATGGATAATAATATATAGAATCTCAAATAAGGAAATGAATATTATTTTGGGTCATGATCTAATAAATCATGATATATATACCATTGAAGAGTTGTTTTGATATAGTTTAATTGATGGGAAGGGATACACTAGAAACTATTTAATTTGGACAACTGATTTGTCTCATGAGACTTATCTATGCATCAAGGGGTTATCTATAACTAGGACCCACCCATAACTAAATTTTCAATGAATTCCTCATAAATTGAATGATCAATTCAGTTCATAAACAATATACCTTATCAATAAATATCTGTATTGATTAATGAATAATGATTCCCCAAAACATTCCCCAATCAATCAAATAAAATTCATTGTAAAAAATTAGATATATAAATAGTCTATTGATTAGGAAGTATGCATATCCATGATAAAAATAATATGGGTATTTAATATATGTGTAAAGTCTAATTATCACAAGAGATTTAATTTTTCAAAAAAAAATTAACCAAAAAATTAATAGAAGATATGAGATGACCATCAGTTCATCGGAAATGAAGGTTTTGTATTAAAATCATGTAGTTCTGTAAAATAAAAAAATGAAATTGAAATGTTAAAATAATATTTCATTAAATATTTTATTTTTAAAATCATTCAAATTATTTATTAGAATCAAAATATTTTAAAATTTTTACAGTGGTAAGGTAGTCTATTAACATTATATACATTAAAAAATCCTTCAGAATTTTTTTAAATAAATTTAAAAATGATCTTTTCAAAAAAATTATAATGATTCCATTAATATCTTTTAAAAATTTAAGGATAACATAAAATCTATTTAATATATATTTTTTAATAAAAAGTACTTTTTAATAAAAATTGAAAAATTATTGGCAAGGAAGAAAAATATATCTTATTAAAATACAAATAAAATCTATTTATATTTTTAACATTTATTTACTTGAATCAAGTTACAAAGGGAGGGAAATTTGGAATAAAATGTGAAAACTTCTTAAATATCTATAGGATATGATGATAGATGTATTATATGAGGAATATATTATAATATTTATATACAAAAAATAAAACCAATCCCAAAAAAGCGATTATAAAATAAATCCTTACATATTTAGTAAATTTTTAATTATAACCCCTTGAAAGAATAGAAATCAATTGAAATATCAATCACCATGAATAAATAGTTATTGATGTTGAATATATCAAATGGGTAGTATATATACCATATAAAATTAATTAGGTTCAAAATATCATATATATCTCAATGGAATGGAAATTGATAGAAAATATTTTATCTCATGCAGCACTTTAGTTTATCTTTCATTATACTCGTTATAATGGTTTTGAAGATGTTATTAATTTATAATAGACCTATATGCATATTTATAAAAGTGTATATGATCTTATAACATCTTATCGCTCATTTGTTAATAATATTTCATTATTACCATTGTTTCGGGGGTTAACAGCTTCATTATCACATGCATGTTTTGTTACAAAAGTTGTTGTTTTTATGAATAGAATATATTTTCTTAATATCTAGAATTAAATTAATGTATTATATATAATATTTATTAATTTAAAACATTTTCTTAATCCTTATTCAAATTTTTATATGGAAAATGAATCACATCGGTGCGTGGACTCGGATGGTTCTACGTACACCAAAGTGATGTAATCATTTACTTAATGTGTTAAAGGGTAAGAAAGTTGATTATATATTAATATTAAAAAATCAATATTTTTCATAATTATCATATGTATTAATTATTTCCCTTATTTTACCTTTCTATATGATTTGGGTCTAGAAAACAAAATTATATTGGTTCATGAGGTAGTAGTTCATTGCACACACAAGCGATGGTTTTGATTCTAATTTGATGGAAAAGGAGATGGATAAATATTGTTCCATAAAAATAAAAACAAATCATAATATGAGAGATACTTTTTTATAAAATTATAATTATTAATGCATAATTAAAGGTAGTAATGGAAGGAGTAAAATGAAAGATCTTGGTGAAGATAATTACCTTCTCCTAAACAAATATCATTTAGATATCTTCTTAAGGACCCTTGGGTTAATCTTTTTGGAAGTGTAGAAACTCTAGAACATGTATATTGATGTTAAGGTAAGATTTTGGAAAGTTATTGTTAGGAAACATGGCTCAATTTGTGTGAAGAAGTTGGAGGAGGAGGTTACCTTTTATAACTGAGGTTAGTGGAAACCATAAAATTTTTCAATGTTTAAAAAAAATGTCAGGTATGTTTCAAGTAAAAATGGATAAAAATTCCTCATATTGAAAGGTGATAAATTTATTATTTAATTAAAACCAAAATATGGGGTTTTAAAATGTTTTTAGGTCATTTTAACACTTTATTTTTTAGGTTAACCCGTCGATAAACTCATTCTAACCTTAATCGTGGTGATTTTTTTTTATTGTTTTCCTATTCATTATGAACAAAACTAAAAGTTTCATCATTATAAAATTTTTAAATTATGGTTACAAATATCAAATTTATTATATAAAATCCAATTCATATCAGTGTTATAATTAAATTTAAAACTCAACCTGTAAAATTTGTTGAAAAAATAGTTTTTCAAAAAATGCATTTTTCAAGCATAAGATGATGTTAAATAGACTATATTACTAGTAATAATAATTATAATTATTTAACTTAATATATATAGATACATAATATATAAATTTAATTTAAATCACTCATCATTAAATATTATTTTATTTAATTAAAATTGAATACATTATGCATTTAAAATACTTTTTTGAAAAATATCTCTTTTACCTCCAAATGATCTAATATTTATTTATATCAAATTGAAATTAAATACATGGTTAATTATAAATATTTAACACATTATTAATAATAATAGTATGAATATTTAAATAATACATTTTTTATTATTCATAAAATCTTATCTATAAGGTATATTTTTATAAATTCATTATAGGCTTATTTTTATCGAGTGAGTTCAAAATCGATATTCATCATATAAAATTAGAATTATTGTGAAATGGAATATTAAAATGTGCATTGTATTATATTTTATAATTTTAACTTAATATAATTTAATCTTATTCATTTCTTTATTCAGTCATACAAAAATTAAATCCTAAAAAATTCATGGATATTACTTTTTAAGCAAATGAGTTCAGTTTTTCTTCATTACATCCTATAATTCCCACATTGCATAATCCATTTTATTATTTATGTAGAGTAATTTTACCAAATAACAAATATGATTCCTTAAGAATTTCTATCAAGTTTTATGAATCTAGATAGCTTCTTCACAGTAAGAAAGATCATGTTCCAATTATATTTATTCAGAGGTGAGAACATGTGTTGGGACCGGCATGTACTTCCTTAATAATAATATATATAAAATACATAATGAACTTTAGAATTTCTTGGTATAATTACCAACTGGTAATACATATATCTAATTTTGTTTATAATTTAAAAAATTTTCTTGTACCAGGGGATTTGTTTCCCTTTATTACAGAACCTTATAACACCCTTCCTTGAAGATAATTTTAAGAAAATGTGATATCCCTCTTAGAATTACAAATATTTTCTTTAATTGTCTTCATAACTCATCTACATACATTGAGATATTTAATATGAGTCTAAATATTATTTATATTTTTCATTTCCCACCCACAATGTTTTGGGCCTATACATTTCCTTTCACTAAATTAATCCCAACAATTTGGTGTACATAATCTCTTGCCATATAATTCTTCAAATGGTGGCATTTGAATACATGAATTGAAAAACAATTATTGGAAAAATCTATGAAAGGTAAATTCTGATCCCACATACCATTAAATTACATTGATCATGACCTCAAATTTTTTTCTAATTTTTGAATAGTCCTTTAATACATTCCATAAATCTAAAGATGATAAGTGTTTCTCAAATGAAGCTCTGTATCAAGATACTTATGAATAATTGTTTATAATTTTGATATAAATAGGGGATCATGATCTAATCTTATTGAAGTATGTGCAGAATGAAGTCTCACAACTTCATTAATATTGATTAATGCAAGTATCTCAATGGGTAAATATTCTCTTATAGTGGGGAAATGTGTGGATTTTTTTGGAGATAAAAAATAACCCATATTGCATCATTATTTCTAGGATTCATTGATAATATAATGAAAAAAACCCATAGTAATGTTATCCCATTTAAACATAGGAATAGTTAAAGGTTTCATGAATCATCCAGGATGTTGTCTTCTAACCATTACCTATTGGAAAATCAAGAATAATTATAAATAATCAACAATTTTCCCCTTCATATTATCCCACCAAAAATATTACTTCAACTCCCTATATATATTAATTGAACTAAAGTGTATAGAGAAATTCAAGCTTTTAGAATCATCCAATAATTCTATTTTGATCTTATGTATAAATGGAAGACATAACCTATTCCCAAATTTAAAAATTATATATTCATATTTAAAGTCTTCCAATTTTCCATCATTTACAACATTAATTTTCTTTTGAAACTCCCCATCATCAGGTAGAGAACTTTTAATAATTTTGAATAAATATGTTTTTGTATTCATTTTAAAAGGGTTTATGTTTCCCCTTCCATAATAAATATCATATCCACATTTAATATATCTAGGAAAATAGGATCCCTATAAATCCTCATTTAGTTATAACTCCATGATATTCATAATAAGTGCATATTCTACCATATTTTCCATCCCTGTGTGGTAGTGTATTATGAAATCATAATCCAAGAGTAGTTAGAGCCATATTGTTTTCTTTTATAGATATCTTTCTTTGAAAAGATTTATTTTAGGATCTTATAGTTTTTGTATATATCACATATTTTTCTATAAAGAAAATGTCTTAATATATTCAAAGAAAATATTGTAGTTTCTAACTCTATATTAGGAGTTGTATTTTTTCCTTCATGTGTATCTAACTAACTTGATGTATATTTAATAACATTATCATTATGCATAAGGGAATAACTATTTCTCTAATTTGATGCATCATTATATACAAAAAATATACCATTTCCTGATGGTAAAATCAAAATCATAGAATTAGCCAATATCATCTTCAATTATAAAAATCATTATTCTTATTCCATTGTTTATAAAATATTAACGACTTTACATGTAAAATTGGTTAATGGGTTATCAAATTGTGAATTTTTTTAAAACAATAAATGATATTAACTGATGAAATCCAACAAACAATATACCTCATTTATGCTCAATGGTGTATGCCATTATTTAACTCCATTTTCCTTCATAATATCAGCTGAGATTCCATCCATAGATACAATATGGGGAGGAATAGAAATTTTATAAAGCTATAATTTAGACTTGAAAAATTTCCCATATATCTCTTTTCTTATAAGAGTCTTAAGAATGTTCCATAAGTGATTCACATGGACCACCTAGATTTTAGAATAAACTAAGATATAATTTAGAAATAATATAAGAAATAATCAATATATTCCTTAAATACTCTGTTCATTAGATTCATAAAATAATGTTGAATTATAAATTGAAGTGGAATTACTGTAAATTCATAATTTCCTTTTCTCATTAAAAATGTTTTCTTCATAATATATTCCTTTTTTAGTCACATTTTCTGACAACCAGAATAGAGGTCAATCTTTGAATAATATTTGCATCTATAAATTTGATCAAATATATAATCAATGTGAGTCAAATGATACTTCTAATTTATTATAATAGAATTTATTTCCCTATAATTATTTTAAATCGTCATGGATCCATATTTCTTCTTAAATAAAATAACAGGGGCTCCCCAAGGTGGAACACTAGGGAATATAAACCCATTATTACTCAAATATTCTAGTTGTTTCTATAATTACACTGATTACATAGGGGTTGTTACATTGGTATTATTAGATATAGGTCATTCATGAAGGATTAAATCAATAGAATGGTTAACCTCATAGTCTAGTGGATGTTCAAGTAAGTCCTCAGCTAATGCATCAACATATTCATGTACAATAGGTACATCATTAATTTTAGGATTACCTTTTCCATATATAGGTTGTGTCTTCTCTTCTTCCTCAAGAATATAATTTATAGGATCTATTTGAGTAGATCTATACATGACTCATATGTTGAAGTCTCCCCTCTGAAGATAATAAATTCCACATCTACATCATGAATCATAATTTCATTCTCTTTAAAATAACTTTTTACATCATATTTTGAAATCTAGTAAATTCCAAGTGTTATATTAATGTAAAACATAGGTATAATAATAAAGTCTACAAGTAGGTACATTTAAATTTGGTAATAGGAACTTCCTAACACAAACTTGTTTCTATGAGATATCAACTATATATTTTTACTAAAAACTCCCTTTATATGGTACTAGAGAAATATGAAATTTTCCTAGAAAACATAGAAGATATAAAAGATTAGAAGGATAAAAAGTCAAATAAATAATTATATAAATTTTAAGCTATTATTAATGTACTTTCAATCATATCATTCGGAACTCCACAATCGGTTGTAGTGATCTCATAAGCTTAACCTTCTCCCCTTAGCATTTTTTGTGGTAAGTTCCCTTGAAACATAAGATATTAGTTTCAATAAGTCCCCATTTATTTATATTTTAAGAACTAAATAGTAGTGGTGTGCTTAATTCCCTTAAATTTGTTTTCTAGATGACTATTATCTCTATAATTGAAACAATATCCCATGCCCTTTAAGTGTTCTCTAGGACTTTTATTTCCAAATTTCTCACATTATGGAAATTTCTTCTTCTTCTTCTTCTTCATTGACAAATTCTATTATTCTTATTGTTTATCCATCCTATTGTTCTCTTAATTAACATTAAATATATAATATCAGGTAACTTCAATATTTTGATGGAGCATAATACTATTTCATCATATGATGATATTGTTTGAGAAACCTTCTCCCTTCAGATATATTGCTAGTTCCATTCAAAGTGATGGTCAATATTTCCTTCCATATTAAGTATGTAATCTATTGAATACATAGATATACTTGTAAAGGTAGCATCATAATACATGAAACATTCTTATTACCTTTGATTTATACTAAGTAACTTTCTCTTAATTTCAATTTATTCCTCATAGGGGAAATATTTTTCAAATAATGTTACTTTAAAAGATCTTTTTTCCATGTGTTCTATTTATTCTTCCAATTTAGTATTATGGATCAATGGACAAAATTGATCAGTAGTGAGTTTGAGACAATATACATCAAATATAATTTTTATTCTTTCATCACAACCCAAGGACAAAAATATATATTCAATGGAATTGATCCATTGGTCAGTTAACTCTAGATTAGTAGTTCCACTAGATGATATGGGGTGTTTTTAGATAAAATGATATAATATAGGTTTATCATGTCATGTAAAATCATGTTACTCCACATGTAAAAAGTTATTAGTCATAACATTGGTCAGAATTCTGAATATAGCCACAATCTTCTTATCCCCAAGAAAAATTTTCTTAGCTTTCTCATTATGTAAATTTATACATTGGCCATGAATAATGATACCATTATATATTATATTAATAAGTTCTATAAAATGGAATATAAAAATTTATTTCATAACATCATAAATTTTAAAACATAATATATTATTCCAAATATGGTGTTTCATATAATATATATTAAAATTTTATGCATTGAAAATATAAGAATAATTAACATGTATTCTTCGAGGATATCATTAAATCATAAGAATGATTATAAATATTTCATAATGGTTTATAGAGAAAATGTGAATTAACCAAATAATATCCCCATGAGTGTCAAACTAGGTTTTTAGTAAGGGAACACTCACTGTAGACCAAAATGATGGTTGAAATATACTCGACCAACTCTTTTTGAGGTTATTACCCATAGATGCATCTCTTCCAAGTTGAAATCCCCTTATAGTATCGAGTTAATGATGTATTTATAAGATAATTCACATAATATCTACCTTACCATAAAAATTTGTGATATTATTCCATAATTATACATATCATCAAATTTTATAATAGGGTTATGTCCTTTAATCTCTATAAAAATCCATATCATTCATACACTTTATTTCTTGATTTATTTCATAAAAATACACTTAATTAAACCCTATAAGATCATAAAGTTTATTTTATTTGGGAAATTAGGCACATATAAAAACATGAAATATAAATATAAATATATAAATTAAAACTTGGTAACATTCCCTTAAATTCATGTGATCCTCTGGAACAAAATGAGATAATCTTGGGTAGTATATAAGAAAGGGGTGAGTTGTACAATCTATTAAGGGACTAATAAAAACATAACGTAGAGAAATTAATACATGTGAGTCAATATGAGTATCAAGATAATATATTGGAGAGACAATAATAATCTTGAACATGAAATCATGATATAGGTTGATAACATAAAGAAGATTTGGGAATATAGAAACAACCAAAGACATGAAATCATAAACATAAGTCCGGAAAACCACCTAGAAAGCATAACATAGTGTTCTTAGGATTAATTATAGTTTAACATATACGGTATCAAATGATATAGGGACATTAAACAATGCATTGGAGGGTTATATAATTTCATGCCAACCCATCGGATTCATATCATGCATATTCATAACTGTGCCACATAGATCATAAAATATAAGAACATATTTCATCAATTTTAACACTAATATTATAGTCTATTGATTATATACATATAATTACTAAATCAATTATTTATAGGTTCATCTAGGTTAATACCCTTGAGTTAAAATGGGGATGGTTATTCATAATAGAAATGTTCAACATGGAAAATCACAGGATAAGTTCGGCAGCATAATGAGGGTATAAAAAGATTCATAGAAGAGTTTAAGGGGAGTGAAAGGGGTATATCACAACCTATTAATAATAATGAAGTTAATATTTATCTATATAAATATACCCCTACATGGAAAATTGGAAATCAAAAGGCTTAATATAAACAAATTTCTCAGACAAAGTGGAGAAGGAGAGGATCCCTTACCTTGATAGGGAATTTCTAAAAGCTTTGGTAGGACTGACTGAAAGTTAACATTTTTATTTCCTTTGGGAGATCACCATACACAGAAAAGGAAAAGCATCACGGAGGTCTAAAGTAATGCAACCCCAATGAATCATTGACAACAAACTTCATCCCCTCACGAGGAAATTATCCAAAATTAAAAAAGGAAACTCTACCGCTATTAGATGTATCCATTGACGCCAGAAAATCCGCTACTGTGTTTCCATCACTACATGTATGTGATATCACCGCGTAAGACCCCATTAGCACTTTGCATCTCCTGACAGCATAAACAATACTCCAAGGAATTCTTCCCATGTCCATCAGTGCTCGATACAGAAGAAGGGAATCAGTCTCCACCGACGAAACAAAAAGCTTCCTACTGGAGCACATGTCCAGACCCTTGGCCAAAGCCAGGGCCTCCGCCTAAAGTGAGTCGCCCTCCCCAAACAAAGCAGTGAAAGCCACCCACAATGACCCAGATTTATCTCTCATGACACCGCCCCCATGCATCTCCCCGCCACGCAGCGACCCGTCCGAGTTTAACATTAGCCCTTTATTCGGAGGGCTCCACCGAATCCATCGACCCTACCCTACACCACTCGACTGATGTTCTGTCGATAGAGGCAGTACCAGAGCACTTACTGAAGGAGCCGAGTGATAGTCAGGATATTCCCGAAGCATATCCCTAACATTTTTTTTTCATTTTGAGTAGAATGCAGGTCAAGGATCCCGAAGTGTTTTTATGCCTACCATCATTCCGAGCCTTGCAGATTGTCCAACACCCAGCACTTAGGATGATCGATCTGGCCTTTCTCTTTGCACCTTGGTTTCCAGCTCCGCTAAACCACGCATGCAAAAAATTGTCAGGAGATCCGTCATAATCATTCGAACCGAAGAAGGCCCAATAAGTATGCCAAATACCTATGGCCCATTCGCTATCATAGAAAAGATTCCCAACTGATTCTCGGTTGAAATCCCGGCAGAACCAACACCTTGAGGCCATGTTCACACCCATTCTATGCTAGTTATCATCTATAGGCAAGGCCCTGTTCCGCACAAGCCACACCAGAAAGTTAAATCTCAAAGGGATATCTTTTCACCACAAGGAATCCCCTATGGATCTAGAGTCCCAACGCTCCTTGTAACAAGATCAAAATCCTTGATGGAGAAGGCACCCGATGAAGAGCCCGTGAAAACCAGCCGGTCATCCTCATCTTTAACAACAATAGAATTTAAAATTTCCAATTGACTGGAATCAAGAATGGTTTGTAAGAACCTTGGGTGAGTACTCGCCTCTTTAAAATATAAATCTGGGGTAGGTCACCCCGGGAACTACAGCCTGCCCACCCCCCAGTTCTACCTCCAAATGTTGATATTCCCCCTAACCACAATCCATCGGGAGTTAGGCTGAATAATTTCCAGATATGGGAGAGTCAGGTTCCATATCCTCGATGATTGGCTTCTTTGAATATTCAAATTCCGACCATAAACATCCTGCATGATTCTGCCCCATAAAGATCGGCCTTCCATTGCCTCCCAAGCTAACTTAACATGGAGCCCTTGCATGGTATTTGATACACTTCTCATATTGATACCCCCTTCAGATAGCTGTTTTGGTAACCATTTCCCCGAAGCCCAATGATTCCTACCATCCATCTGACCATCCCAAATAAATGCCACCATAATCCTTTCCAACTAGGAAATTACACTTTTTGGGACCTTTAGAGTAGAAAAAATATGCATAGTGATGGAAACAAGAACACTGTTGACTAGAGTGATGTGGCCTCCAAAATCGAGAAATCTGTTCTTCCGGTTGTAGATACGCCCTGTAATTTTGCTTATAAGATTGTCAAAGTGATGCACCCTCAGGGAAGAGGGACTAATCGGAGATCCAAGGTATTCCAAGGGAAAAGATCCCCTTCCCATGCTCAAGATGGCTCTCAATAACCTCTACCTCCTCAAAGGGATCCCCCTTAATGTAAAGAAGAGACTTTTTTTCTTGTTCACCAACTGCCCACTCCACTTGCAATATTCCTTTAAAATCTCGTTAAGGCCCCTCACTGATCTTTTACTTTCATTGATAAAATTTATGGTGTCATCTGCGAACATCAGGTGAGAAATTCCCCTAGAGGAATACCTATTGTGATAAGGAATGATTTTACCTTTAGAGTATCATTTTTCTCAAAGTGTTTTTAAGTAAGAGGATTTGGAAGTTCGGTGGTTATTTTTTAAATAATAGAGAAGAATTATTTATAAATTTCTAAACTTATGTTTCAGACTCTATATAATGAATTAATCTAAACCAAAAATAATAACATGGTTTTTGAATATATTTTATACCATATATGAGTGGAATTAATTATTTTATAATTATATGAACAAAATTTCTCATTATAATACCCTTGGTGATATTGAAGTGATTTTTCTTTATAATGATTTAGTTTTAAAAAAATTAAAATATTATACAGCTTTTGAAGGATTTATTAAGGGTTTAAAAAAAATATTTAAATAAATTTTAAAACACGTTATATTAAATTTTAGAAATAATTTTTTTCATGGATTCTATTTATATCATTTATTACACATCTCTTGGGATTTTATAATGTCATAATATATACCGTACAATTGCATGGTATTTAATTTTTACCCAAAAATTCGGCTGTCTTGAAAAATTATGAAAAATATAGCATTTTATAATTTTAAAGTTATTATTGCAGAAATAACTATTATTTTATCAAGATTATAATCTGTATAATATAATTTAAACTTTAAATATAAATTTATTTTTAAAAAAAATATTAGTTTCTTAACAACAACTATTTTTGGACCCTTATAAAAATTACATTTGACTTTATAAAATTAAATTATCATTTATATTAAATAAATATTATTTAATAATAATATTTCATTAAAAAATTATTTATTTCAAAAACTATTAAATCCATCAAAAATAGTGTCTTCATTGAAACTATATATTTCCCAAAAATACAGTTTTTGTTTCATCGTATCAAAATCTAATTACTATTAAACTTTATTAATTAACCATTATAAAGTAATAAAATATAAATATAATCATTATTTTATAAAATTATTCATATCCATACTATTAGGTTCTAGTTACATTGCCCTTTATTACATCAGTGAATTCCCTATGGGTAAGTTGTGCCAGGGTAATATTTTCTTAGGGTGGTTCAGTGAATATGGATTGGGTAGTGATATCGGTGAGATTGAACTTATCCCATAAATTATTTCATTTAATATTTAGTTATTGAATATTAACTTGATCTTGGTTAAGGGAAAAGGTAGTGATGTTTTCTCTCTTATAATCTCGATAAATGGGATTCATATGGTTTGTTACTACTAATCGAGGCCATTGGTTACTTGGTCAATGTCAATTAGATTTATCATTGACATATACATATTATAATCACAAAATAACTATATAAATATTATACTATAAATTATTATGATGTTTATAGATCTTTTAAGTCTGATATGATATGACTTATAATGGTATAAAAACAATAGTTCATGTGTTTCAATAATTTCATTTCTTAATAATTTATTTACTCATTTAAAAAGGTAATCCCATTTATATTTGTTTTTGTAGTTACATTATTACCCCTTAAGAAAATTTAAAATCATAATTCCATTTGTACACTAAAATAGATAGGGAAAATTTTGTTTCATCACCTTTTATAGTTTCAAATTCGCATCCCCAAACTTATGGTTCTTCTATAGAACTTGACTAGGTGAGTAGTCTTGTTTCATAGAACCATGTCTCTATGACATAAAATATTCACAAACTTCACCTCGTATGAATGTTCATTATCTAATGGTTTCACCTCTAGATTTATTACATGTGAGGGGTCAAGTATATACTTCGGATAAATGGGATTCAAAGTTCATGATCCTATTAGTTAAGGCCATCATTTCTCCCTTATTAATCAATTATCTTTTCTCATTTCCATTTATATGCAATATTTATAATGGAAACATTATTATCAGTGGTCATATTGACTAGTGGTTAGGTAAATGTCATATCCTAATGGCCACTTTTACCTTTATACCCTAAATATTCTCCACTATTCTGATACCTAAACATTTACTACTTCTCTTATAAATGTTTTACACTTCCATTAATAATGTGTATCATATTGAAAACGCTTCTATTTTTTTATATAAATTAATATCTTTATAAGATAATTTAAGCCTATAAAGTCTACATTATTGTGTGCATTTTTCTTTTTCATTTATACCCCGATATTATTTATAATTATTATTTTCAATGTTAATTAATAATATTATTTTTAAGTTTATAAGTCATTATATGTGATTATATGTTTAAAAAATAATAACATAGTCATTATGAAGCATTAGTTTTTTCATTAATAAAAAAATAAATTTTTAGTTTCCTATATTCTCTACACTTATGAAATTTCACCCTAGAAATTTGTGTCCATATTAAAAATAAATAGAGGAATTTCTCATTCATCATTTCTTTGGTCTCCCATGTTTGTTCTTAGAAGTTATAATTTCTACAAAAATATGTTCATAAGTCTAGTTTACTTGTTCTTAAATAATTTTCCCCTTTCATCAGGAAACAATATCATTTTTATATATATGATAGGTTAGGTTCCAATTCAATACCAGTTTTTTCTAATATATGTGTTGGGTCTGAAAAAAAGAATCTTAACATTAACATATATAACATTTCCTAAAAATTGGAATGATTTTGAGGTAGTGATAATCGATAGGAAATATCTCTAAAATACTCTAGAAACTCAAATAGTCAAATTTACCTTAGACATGGTTTCTCATTCTTTCTAATTCTCATAACCCCTTTCTATTGTGGTATTTTTAGTTATACAAGATCAATGACATGGAACTCTTAATCCTTATTTAAATTTTTTATAACACTTTTTTCAAGTATGATTAGCTTTGAAATGTTGTTGGATGATTTTATATTACATGTTGTGTCTTTCATGGTGTTTGGTCCTAATAGTTTCCCTTCTTCAACTTCATTGCACTATATTGGAGTTCTACAGCCCTTCCCATAGATTATTTCAAAAGGATGTATTTGAAGACTCAAGTGAAAACTATTATTATAGGGTAATTTGACAAGTGGATGATTTTGGGCCCAACTCCCATGAAAATATATTGATCTATCCCATGACACATTTACAAATTATTGAATATTCCACTCAAACTATTCATTATTTTGAGGATGATATGTAGTTATAAGATTTAATTTAACATTCATAGCCTTATGAAGGCGCCTCCTAAATGTAGAAGTAAATAATGGATCATTATCTGAAATAATAGACAGGGTTAACCCATAATGTCTCACCACTTCTTGAATATATAGTCAAGAGAGTGACTAATGTGATATGTCTTATGATATTGAGATAAAATGGGTATTCATTTTAATATGTCAACGATTTCCCATTTTTCATTATCTCTAATGGATTTATTATAAAAGGATAATAAATAACGTAATAATGTTATCCGAATTCCATATAGGTTTTGGTAGGGGTTTCTCCGCTCCTTTGGGTATTTATCACTTCTCCTTCATTTGATGGCATTTCAAACCTCATATATTATAAGTTGAATTCTTCTTTTTCATTTTATAGCACCAATAGTGACCTTATAAATATATATAAACTTTTTCATCTTCTAGGATTTATAGATAATTCAAATATATGGGATTAATCCATAAATTATTTCATTAAATTTGTAATATATAAGATATATAGCCATGTATCAAACCTCAATACTCCCTATTAGTCAACATTAAACTATGTATACTTCCCATTTTTTAAAAATTCTATATTATTTCAAAATTTATATTCCTATCATTGTGATTTCTTGATCTTATATAATAATTATTTTTGGGATACCATTTAGGATAGGATTAATGATTCCCCTTTTCTTATGACATCCATAACCATTATTACAAGTCTTTATTCAATTGATATCCTTTAATCCTCATCAGTTAATAAACTCTAGGGCCATTACTAATATGCACATCAATGAATTGATTTTCTTTTTTAGGGTGATAATGAATAAAATAACCACAATCATTAAGAATCATTCTTCTGTTTGAATATATACGTTAGAATCTTCTATTAAATGTATTGATCACATATTTTTCTAAGAATATGGTTTCTTCTTGTCTTTAATGCAATGATAACTATAGATAACTCCATGTCATGGGTAGGATAATTCTATTCATGAGTATTTAACACTAAATATGTATAGAAAAAAAACATTCATTTTTCATGTGTACACATACATCCCCATTCACAGATGTGTCACTATAAATAGAAAATTATTCTTCATTAGAGTGTAAAGTTATCACTTTCACACTAACCAACCAGGAAACTATCCTTAATCTCATTCTATATAAAATTAAATCCATTCTAAATAATCTTTGTTAGTAGATCAAGATTACATGGAATGTTTTTCACAAACTGATATAGTATCTAACTTGAATAAGGAAAACACAATTCATGGTTATTATTGTAGTTCGAGGATACTTATAGCGACCCAAGCCTTTTATATAAAACATTTCATAAATTTAAGCATAATTTATCATCAGAGTTCAAGCCAAGGATCGTTAAGTGTAGTGTCTTGGACAACTAGGTACAAATAACATAAAACATGGGGCTAAAAAAATATTCTTTATTTAATCTCCATAATGAGCTCCTAACTTCCTTTGAGACCTTACAACTGTAGAGGGTACCCTGGGGAACACATGAACAGAGGGATGAGCTAAAAATGACCAGTAAGGGAATGATCATAAGGATACATCTCAATCACATGAGTTAAGAGGCATGGTATAATGATATCCAAAGCATGAAACTTATGAAATCATTTAATATAAGCATGGGATCATATAAACATAGAATCATATAGATGTGGTAGAATCATAAATCATATCTTTAGTACGGTTCAAGGCTAACCGCCAATCCCATTTCACATCACATCTCATGAGACATACCCTTACCCAATGCATTGGAGTTCTATCTAGGCGCACCCATCTGAACATTTTCATGGATATTCTTGCCACATAAATAATCTTTCCACACAAATAATCATACGTAATCAACTATAAATAAATATAAGGTTACCCATGCAAATAATTGGGTACCATAATCATGACATAAAACATATCCAATGGGTGTATCATGAAAGTGTCTATGAAAATAATGGATTAGAACATACATGGAAATTTCTAGGGTAATATATGCATATAACATGGTAAGTGGTGTAAAATATAATTGAAAACATATAAAAATGTATTTTAGAAACATTAGCATTAAAACATATTTTGTGCGGTTTAAGGAAAACACTCAAGAGATTTTTAAATAGAAAAAAGGACATTCTTTTATATAAAACCAGAATTTAACCGAGAGGGTTTTCATAATAAAAATAATTATTTTATAAATACAATGGTGTTTTAGAACATAGGATATAGTGAACTTGAAATTTGGGTAAAAATTTGGAAAGTCCCCTTAAAATATGATGGCTTATAGGAAAGTTCTAAGGAGGGAATCATTCAAAATCATGTACATCTCTAAAATAATGTGATGAAAGGGTCTTGATATAATAATCTTGTACAGCTAACAAGAAGTCATAATATTCACATAGATATATAAGATGACACCATTTTTAAAGAAAGATAAGGAAACCCGAAAGAACAAAGATGGTTCGGGTAGAATTTGTTACGATTTTATCGGCACAGTAACGGGTGTGAACAAGAGGGATTGATGAGAGAGAAATGGGGTTTCTCATCACTTATAAATATAGAAGGAAGTATGGGGGATTTTATTAAACATACACCATACTTTTCTAGTACACATATAAAGTCATAGTATAGAGGACAATCTTGATTAAGAGAGAAAAGGAGAGGATCCCGTACCTTAAGTTAATTGTTGTTCTCAACATGATATTAATGACCTGAATAGAAAAATTAGGTTTATTAATCAATAGGTACAGAACCTTATATATATGTAAAATATTTATCATATCCTTTTTAACTTCATTTATACCCATTTTTATTGATTATAAGGTTAAATTTCATAGTTTGGGTCCCATTTGTTTCCTTGGTTTTAGTGATCAGTTCACTTGTATTTAGGTTCGGATAAAAAGTAAGATGAATGTGGTAGTCCAGAATTGATGTTATATATCGTTGGTGAAAATAAATAAGGCTACATGATTTCAAAATTCATTTCGTTAAATTGGATTGAAATAGAACCATGGCATAATACATTAATCATAAATGCTTGAATTAATTTTAGCGATTTTACCCATAATTCACTTGTTTTGAATTATTATTTGATATCATGAGTGTATAAGGATTCTAAAACCATAAATAGGATATATATAAAATATATAATAATCTGGTTCAACCATAACACAAATGGTTTAATGACCATAATGAATGATAACAATAGAAATTGATAACACCGTTGTCCTTGAATGTGCTAAATTAGCACATCTCAAACGGTACTTTCATTTCTTTCAAATAAAAGGAGGAGAAAGGGAGAAGATAATGAAATATACTACTAGCCTGAAAACATTCCAGTACATGTATGATACTGGATTTATCATACTACTATGTTGAAGGGAGGCGACGAATGAAAATAAAAAAGAAAGGAACTTAAAAGAAAAGAAGAAATTTGGAAAGAGGAATTTACCTCTTGAGACTTCCTCCTTTGAGAACCTATTAAGGGGAGAGGTTTTGGTATTTTGAGGAGTCTGAGAGCTTTTGGACGTGTGTGAAGACCTTGGGGAGAGGTTGGGGAAGAATTTATAGAACTCTTGAATCTTGAGAGGAGTGGAGAGAAGAGGGAGTGAATGGGGAGATTTTATAGTGGAGGAGAGGAGGGATTTCATGATATTATAATCATTAATTTATTATTTCTTTCCAAGAAAAGGAATAGTAAGTATTCAATGACCAATAATAGTAAATGTGTCATGTTAATCGGAAAAAGGGTGGTGAGATCAGCCATGATGCTAGGAATAGTCTAATTAGCTTATATTGTATATATACAGTAAATTACCGTATTATACTATTCATAACAAATTCAAGTATTTCAGAAAAATATCAAAAAGTCACCCTAACCATTTTTCGGCATGTAGAATCAAAAAATGAAGTCCATTTTTCAAAAAAAAATTCTAAATATTATTATTTTAATATTTAGTTAAAATCATAATTTATTATGAAAAACCAGTTTTCAAACAGTCATTAACTTATTCTAAAATATAGGTATATTGTAATTCCAACACGAATATTATATTTATACCACCATAGGTGAGGTTAATTTTCATTAGGGTATATCAATATTCCTAAGGGTATGTTACTATTCATTAGGGTTGGTTACTATTCACCAAAAATTATGTTTTTTTATCGGACTCCAAAAATCATCTTGAACACAACCGTGTATGTCAGATGTTCAAAATTCCAAACACAGAAGTGAAAAACGTATGTTTAAAGGTCACTTATCACTTAGTAGTTAATTATTATGTGATATTACGACATATTTATAAGAAGGTAATTTCCATTAAAAACATTGTGTCGTTACATTTTCCCCCCTTAAAAAATTTCTCCCTTGAAATTTTATTTTACATTCTAGGCCAAAAATAGATGTGGGTACTTTTCCATCATTTCTTCCTCCAGTTCCAATTTTGCTTCCTTAAACTTATGGTTCCTCCACAACACTTTTACAAGATGGGTTGTTATGTTGTGTAGAACCTTATCTCTCCAATCTAGAATCTTTATTGGCTTCTCCTCATAGGAGAGATCATCTTCCAACTACACCACCTCTGAGTTTAGTACATGTGAGGGATCAGGTATGTACTTCCTCAAGAGTGATATGTGGAAAACATCATGAACTCGAGCCATATTCGGTGGAAGTGAAAGCCAATAGGCCACGGCTCCTATGCGGTAAATGATCTCAAAGGGGCCAATATACCTTGTTAATAGCTTCCCTTTATTCCCGAATCGCATGACTCTCTTCCATGGAGATATTGAAAGGAAGACTCTATCTCCAATGTCGAACTCCAAGTCCCTTCAACAGTTGTCAGCATAGCTCTTTTTACGACTTTGAGGAGCTTTGATGTGTTTCTGGATGACTTGTACCTTCTCTATCATCTATTGAACAAGATCGGGTCCAAGGATCTTTCTTTCTCCAACTTCATCCCAACAGGTTGGAGTTCTACATTGCTTTCCATACAGAGCTTCATATGGAGCCATTTGAATACTCGAGTGGAAGCTATTATTGTATGAGAACTCAACCAGTGGGAGATGTTGATCCCAACCACCTTTGAATTCTAGAGAGTAGGCTCTTAGCATATCTTCAAGCGTCTGAATAGTCCTTTGAAATTTGCCATCAGTTTGGGGGTGATAGGTCTTGCTGAAATTTAATTTAGTACTGAAAGCATGTTGTAGACTCCTCTAGAATTTAGATGTGAACCTTGGATCACGATCAGAGACAATTGATAGTGGAACACCATGCAGTCTCACCACTTCCTTCACATATAACATTGAAAGTTGCTCAAGTGAGAGATCTTCCTAAATAGAGATGAAATGGGATGTATTGGTGAGTCGGTCAACCACAACCCATATCACATTATTTCCCTTCGACGTCTTCGGAAGACCCGTGAAAAATACCATTGTAACATTTTTTCATTTCCACATGGGTATAGGTAATGGCTGGATCATACCTTTGGACTTTTGTCGCTCAGCTTTGACTTGCTGACATAACAAGCACCTTGATATATATTATGCAATCTCCTTCTTCATGTTATCCTACCAGAAGTGTTCTCGGAGATCACGATACATTTTGGTACTCCCAGGATGGATAGAGAAGGTCGAGCTATGTGAATCATTCAATAGATCCTTCTTTATCTCTGGATCAGATGGTACACATAATCATGTCCCAAATCTTACAACTCCTTCCTCATCAATTTTGAAATAGGAGGATTTCCCATTTTTAACAGCTTCAACCCTTTTCTGAATTTCCACATCCTTTCATTGATCAACCTTCATTTTCTCCATAAGGGATGGTTGAGCAATCATTTGAGAAAGGATCGATGATGTTCCTTACTTAATGATTCCCATGTCCATCCTTTTCAAATATAAGAATATCAGATCCTTTTCAATTCTCATAATTAATTAAGATACAGGATCCTTTCTACTTAGAGCATCTTCCACCTTGTTTGACTTACGGAGATGGTAGTGGATTGAGCAGTCATAATACTTGATGAGCTCTATCGATCTTCATTGGTGCATATTAAGCTTTTTCTGTGTGAATATATATTTGAGACTCTTGTGGTCAATATATATCTCACATTTTTTCCCATAGAGATAATGACTCTAGATTTTCAACGCAAAGATCATAGCCGCCAACTCCATATCATGCGTGGGATAGTTTTTCTCATGGATTTTCAGATTCCTTGAGGAATAGGCTATCACTTTATAATTTTTCATTATCACATAACCTAAGCCTTTCTTAGAAGCTTAACTATCCACCACAAAGAGTTCTCCACTTTATGGGTGTGTGAGTACCGGTGTAGTGATAGGCCACTTTTTTAACTCCTTGAAACCATATTTACATTCCTGTGTCCAGACGAACATTACTCCCTTCCATGTTAGCTTAGTCATTGGGTTTGAAAATCGTGAAAAGTTCTTCACGAATCGTCGATAATACCCAGCTAGACCTAAAAAGTTGCGGATCTTCATTACAGAAGTTGGACTCGACCACTCTTCAATTGCCTTCGTCTTGGAAGGGTCCACAAATATCCCTTTCCTGTTGATAACATGCCCCAAGAATGATACTTCCTCCATCAAAAACTCACATTTATTATACTTTGCATACAACTTCTCCCTTCGCAAAGTCTTTAACACAGTTTCCAAATGCTCCTCAATTTCGACCTTTCTCTTGGAGTATATAAGAATATCATCAATAAAGACCACCAAAAATTTTTCGAGGTAATATCTAAAGACTATATTAATTAAATCCATGAAAATTGATTTAACATTAGTGAGTCTGAAGGGCATCACTATGAACTCATAGTGTCCATAACTCGTTCGAAAGGTAGTCTTGGGAATATGTTCCTTTCTCACATTTAGTTGGTGATATCCTGACCAAAGGTCCACCTTAGAGAAATAATGGTCCCCACGAAGCTGATCGAACAAGTCATCTATCCATGGAAGGGGATAGTTGTTCTTTATAGTGTTTTTATTGAGCCCCCGATAATCAATGCAGGGGCACATTGATCCATCCTTCTTCATGACGAAGAGGACTATAACACCCCACAGTGAAGCACTCGGGCATATAAAACCCTTCTCCATATTCTCCTATAATTGCTTCTTCATCTCTTCTAGCTCTACGATGGCCATTCTGTAAGGTGTCTTTGAGATTGGCAAAAATCCATGGATACATTCAGTTGAGAACTCAACCTCTCGGTCAGGGGGAAGACTAGGAAACATATTCGGGGAATACATCGGTGCAATCCCTCATGATGGGCATGTCATCAAGCATGATTCTCCCCTTTGTCTCAATCATTTGATCTAGGTATGCATGCTCATAAGGAATAAATATCCAAACATGAGATGAAGATTCTAAAGGAGACTCATCTTTCTACATGCACTTTTAAAGAGTCCAAGGATGCTTCGGGATGTGAAGATTAATCACCCTTTCCTGGTAGTTGATTTTGGCCTTGTACAAAGATAGCCAATCCATTCCCAAGATAGCGTCAAACTCTACTAAAGGAAGTATGACTAAATTTTATGGGAGGTTCAGTCCACAAACATTAACCGGGGTGGAGTTATAAACCATGGATGCAATAATTGCATCATTTGATGTTCTCATAAATAACTTCTAATCCAAATTTTGAGGTGGTGTTTGAATAGTTCTACTAAACTTGTAAGATATGAAAGAATGCGTAGAACCAGAATTAAATAGTATGTTCTCTATTCTTGAATGAATAAAAAGCGTACCTGTCACCACATCATTTTCCGGCTCCACCTCACCATTAATGATAGCATAAGCCCTTCCTTGTTGCCTTGGAGGTTGTTCCAGATAGCCTCTGACAACCCTCAGCTTAGGGAAATTGTTCGCATAATGCCCAAGCTCCTTGAAGTTAAAACACTACACTGCAGACTGAGTGTTGATCTGAACCTTTTGTTCTTCTTCAACATTAGTGGGATTTTTTTGATATCCCTTCGACAGTTCTTGGACAGATGACCAAAATTTCCGCATTTTAAGCAATTACTGTTTCCCTTGAGACAGTCCCCAATATGCTTCTTCCCACAATTCTTACAAAGGGGGAAGTGAGGCTTCTTTCCATCATGAGATTTGTTTGATGAACCACCCATGTTGTTCCCCATTTTCCGCTTCTTGTCACTAGGACCATGAGACCACAGAGAGTCTCCAATCTCTATTTCAACCTAGAGGAAAAAATGGATAATATCCTCATAGCTATCGAAGTCTCTAATTGCCAACACTTTTCGTAGACTCGGCTTTAGTCTGCTAAGGAAGAGATCTACCTTGCATTTGGTGTTCATGACAAAGCCCAAGGCGTACCTTTCAAGCCTTGTAAAGTTCACTTAATATACCCTGATGGACTCATCTTCCTTATTCTTGAGTCCTAGGAACTCTCTTTTGATCTTGAGTCGGAGGTTTCGAGGAAAATATTTGTTGAAAAACATCCTCTTGAATTCCTCCCAATCTATGGAATCAATTTCATCTTGGGAATTTTTATTCTTGATCAGTGTCCACCACTGATCAGCTTCCCCATCAAAACAATAGACTGCTAGTACAACTTTCTCTTCTTCTGAGCACTGTAGGACAGAGAAAATCTTTTCAGTGGAGTTAATTCATTGTTCTGTGAGGAGGGGATCAGAAGACCCGCTAAACAAGGGAGGCCTTTGCCGCATAAATGATTCTACGGCAACATGCTCTTTACTTGGAGGTGGGGGATGTTCCACCAGATTCAAGTTATTATTCATAACTTGATCCAGTAGAGCAAGTACAACCATGATGTTTTGAGCACCCGCTTCCGTCACATCAGGCATGTGATTAGGGAAATCATCACATTGCCTATCACATTGGTTGTTGGAACGTGTTCTTCTATTTCCCACAATTAACTAAGAAAAAGTAAAAATAATTAGAGGTCTTTAATACTTAGTTATTGAGCATAAAAAGGAAACATTGAACATTAAAGGATAAACTTATAGAGAAGAAGTACATCCTAACTTGTGATTCCTTAGGTTTATATCTAGGTTATCCTCGATCAATTTATTAACATATATTCTTATGGGATTTTCCCCTTAATAATGGTTTTTACTAAGCTTGTGAATCTACCACAACATATCCTCCGAGAGTGTCATAACCAAGATTTCATTAAGGCCTGTTGTCGTGCACCATTTCCCGTTTGATTTTAGCTCAAAGCGGTGTTTTCGCGTTTTACCCCGAGATACATCTATGCTCGAGCTGCCTCTACCTGCTTGTATCCAGACAGGGATGTATTTTCTTGATAAACCACTTACTCTATACTCACCAAAATTTAGGACTATTTTCTTATACTTAGTCTCATCCTTAATGTTCTCACTATTGTGATCTATCCCTAATATCTAAAAATATCTAGACCATCCTCTGATACCAACTATAGATACCCAATCCATTTACATAAAACATTTCATAAAATTAGGCATAATTAATCATCAGAGTACAAGCCAGGGATCATTAAGTCTAGTGTCTTGGAAGACTAGGTACATATAACATAAAAAATGGGGCTAAAAAAACTCTTCTTTATTTAATCTCCATACTGAGATCCTAACTTCCTTTGAGTCCTTACATCTGTATAGGGTACCCTGGGGAACACATGAATAGGTGGATGAGCTAAAAATGCCCAGTAAGGGAATGATCATAAGGATACATCTCAAGCAAATGAGTTGAGAGGCACAAAATAATGATATCCAAATCATGAAACTTTTGAAATCATTTAATATAAGCATATGGATCATATAAACATGGAATCATATAAATGTGGTAGAATCATAAATCATATCTTTAGTACGGGTCAAGGCTAACCGCCAATCCCGTTTCACATCACATCTCATGAGACATATCCTTACCCAATGAATTGGAGCACTATATGGGCACACCCATCTCAACATTTTCATGGATATTCTTTCCACATAAATAATCTTACCACAAACATAATCATACATAAACAACCATACATCCACATAAGTTTACCCATGGAATGAATTGGGTACCACAATCATGACAAAAAACAAATCCAATGGGCGTATCACAAAAGTGTCCATAAAAGGATGGTATTAGAACATATTTGGACATTAATAGGTTAAAATAGAAAAATAACATGGTAAGTGGTGTCAAATATAAGTGAAAACATATAAAAATGTATTTTAGAAACATTAGCATTAAAACATTTTTTTTGCGGTTTAAGGGAAACACTGTTTATCTTTTCAAATAGAAAAGAAGACATTATTTTATATGAAACCATAATTTAACCAAGAATTTTTTCATAATAAAAATACTGATTTTATAAATACAATGTTGTTTTATAACATAGGACAGAGTGCACTTGAAATTTGGGTAAAAATTTGGGAAGTCAGCTTAAAACAGGTTGGCTTATCGGAAAGTTCTAAGGAGGGAATCTTTCAAAATCATGTATATCCCCGAAAGTATGTGATGAAAGGTTATTGATATAAGAATCTTGTAAAACTAAAAATAATTCATAAGACTCACATAGATAGATAATACGACACTAATTTGAAAGAAAGATAAGGAAACCCGAATGAACAAAGAAGGTTCGGGTAGAATTCGTTAAGATTTTATCGGCATGGTGTCAGGTGTGACCAAGAGGGATTGATGAGGGAGAAATGGGGTTATCAAAACTTATAAATCCATAAGGAAGTACGGGGGATGTTCTTAGACATACCCTATCATTCTATAGTACACATATAAAGGTATAGTATAGAGGAAAATCTTGATTAAGAGAGAACAAGAGAGGATCCCTTTCCTTAAGTTTGTTGGTGTTTTCCACATGATATTAATGACCTGAATAGTAAAATTAGGTTTATTAATAAATAGGTCCAAAACCTTAAATAAATTTAAAATATTTATTATATAATTTTTATGTTCATTTATACCCATTTTGATTGATTATAAGGTTCAATTTCTTGGTTCGCGTCTGTTTGTTTCCATGGTTTTAATGACCAGTTCCCTTGTATTTAGGTTCGGATAAAAAGTAAGATGAATGTGGTCGTCCAGAATTGATGTTATATATAATTTGTGAACATACATAAGGTTACATGATTAAAAAATTCATTTGGTTAAATTGGAGTGAAAGAGAACCATGACAAAAGACATTAATCATAAACGCTTGAATTAATTTTAGCGATTTTAACCATAATTAACTTATTTTGTATTATTATTTGATATCATGAGTGTATAAGGATTCCGGAACCATAAATAGGATATATAACATATATAATAATCCAGTTCAACCATAAAACAAATGGTTTCATGACCATAATTAAAGATAATAATAGAAATTGATAAACTGTTGTCCTTGAATGTGCTAAATTAGCACATCTCAAACAGTGATTTCATTTCATTCATATAAAAGGGTGGGGAAAGGGAGAAAATAATGAAATATACTGCTAGAATGAATACATTATAGTACATGTATGTTACTAGATTTATCATACTATTATGGTTAACGGGGGTTGAGGAAAGAAATTAAAAAAGAAAGGAACTTAAAAGAAAAGAAGATATTTGGAAAGAGGAATTTACCTCTTCAGACTTCCTCTTTTGAGATACTCTTAAGGGGAGAGGTTTTGGTATTTTTAGGAGGCTGAGAGATTTTTTACATGGGGGGAGACCTTGGGGAGAGTTTTGGGCAGAATTTAGATAAGGATTGGAGCTTGAGAGGAGTGGAGATAAGTGGGAGTGAAGGGGGATTTTATAGTGGAGGAGAGGAGGGATTTCATGATATTATAATCATTAATTTATTATTTGTTCCCAAGACAAGGAATAGTATGGATTCCAAGACCAAGAATAGCAAATGGGTCATGTGAATTCTAACCAAGGGTGGTGACATCAGCCATTATGCTAGGAATATTCTATTTAGCTTATAATGTATATATACGGTAAATTACCATATTTTACTATTCATCAATAATTCAAGTATTTCAGAAAAATATAAAAAATTCACCCTAACCATTTTTTGACGTGTATAATAAAAAAATGAATTGAATTTTTCAAAAAATAATCTTCTAAATATTATTGTTTTAATATTTAATTAAAATCATAATTTATTATGAAGAAACAATTTTAAAACACTCATTAACTGATTCTAAAATATAGGTATATTTTACTTCCAACATGAATATTATTTTTATACCACCATAGGTGATGTTACTATTCATTATGGTATATCACTATTCATAAGGGTATGTTACTATTCATTAGGTCAGGTTACTATTTACAAAAAATTATGTATTTCTTATCAGACTCCAAAAAACATCTCTAACACAACTGTGTATGTCAGATGTTCAATATTCCAAACACAGAAGTGAAAAACTTATGTTTAAAGGTCACTTATCACTTATTAGTTCATTATTATGTGATCTTATGTAATATTTATAAGAAGGAAATTTCCATTAAAAACATTGGGTCGTTACAATACTCCTTTATATCTTTTCTCTTTTTCTGATAAACCTATATTCTTTAATTGGTCACAATGTGTCCAAGAATTTGAATTTTTATAACCAAAAATCACTTATTCTAAATTTACCTAAAACATTTTATTTCCTAAAAAAATTTAATATGACAATTAGTTGATCTTTATAATCTCTAAGAAATTCAGAATATATTATAATATCATCAATAAATGATACCACAAATATATCAAGATATTTTTTAAATACATATTCAAAAAATATGTAAATATAGAAGGAGAATTATTCAGAAAAAAGGAATGAAAAAAACCCATAGTGTTCATATATATTTTGTCATTTAGTCTTCATGATATTGTCATTATTCATCCTTAGTTGATGATACCCTGAGTAGCAGTCAATCTTGGATAGAAATCCATCCCCATGAAGTTGGTCGAAAAAATCATAAATCCATGGAAGAGGGTATTAGTTCTTCATTGTGATTTTATTATGTTCTCTATAATCAATGAATTATTGCATTGATCCATCATTCTTCTCCACAAATAGAATATGTTCTCCCCATGGAGACACACTTGGTTGAATAAAACACTTCTCTAAATAATTTAGGATTTGATTCTATAATTCATCTAACTACACACACGTTATTTTATATGATTGGGTCTCTGATATTGAATTAAATATATGTATTAGTTAAACAGATAAATCTAACTCTATTTTTAATGGAGGTAAAGGTGAATCTTAATGAAATAAAAAAATGTATTTCTAAATAATGGGTGTACCTCATATCATTAAACATTCTCTTTCTTCTTCTTCTTCACTAGTCATTTCCTTAAAGAATGTAATCAGTGGTGGTTTCTGACAAGGATACTTCTAAGAAATCTATCCTTTTAAGATAACTATATTTTTTCCCTTTAATAAAACTAAAATTTTCTTATTTCTATAATTTATTTTGGCATTATACTTTCACAACCATTTCAAACCAAGTGTTATGTAAAATTCCACAATCAGAATGACCACCAGGTTTGCAGAGAGATTGTACTCAACAATGTTAATAGGGTAATTCTGAAAACCCAGGTAATGTTAATAATATATCAATACCATTTATTTTAAACACTCTTTATTATAATTTTTCATTCATATTCTCTATAATAATTCAAATTAATATTTCAATCAGATAAATAATTTTATTCTAACAGAATTACTTTCCTTAAAATTTAGGGTTGTATTTAATGGTAAAATTATAAATTTATTAAATTATATTTTACTCTATGAAATTCCTTTTGATATCAATATATTAAATATATTTTATGGTAATTTTTTTGGATTTTTATTGAATGATTGATTTTTGGGTGAACAGTAAAAAATAATGATTTCTTATAAATACTGTCATTTATTTTCAATTATTTAAAATTTTACATTATATTTTGGATTTATGTTAAAGTATAATTATAACTTTTTTAATAAATATAATCAAATTAATTTTATAAGAATCATAATTATACTTAATTTTGGTATAAATACATTTATAGCTTAAAACTAATTTTTCTAAAAATTTGTTTTTCATTTGTTTTTCATTCATATTATAAAATTAATTTCTACTAAATATAGAAATATATTCTTTAAAAATTTATTTCATATTTTGAATCAATAGTTTCAAATTAATAATGAGTTCCATTTCATTTTTGGTTGTAATGAATAGTTACCATGGTAAAAATTACTTACCACAATAAAAGAGAAAAATGTTGAAATAATGATAAAAACTAAGTGATAAGGTAGAAAAACAAATATATTAATTCTTATCATCTGATGGGATTTTAACCAATATCACATTTTCTCTGAGATTTTATAGTTTTGGAGAATCTTCATCATGATTAAAATTATATATTCTTTTAAAACCTTGAATAATAATAAGAGTTCTATTAACTTCACATATAAAAGCCCCCCAACTATTATGAACATACTGTGAGCCTTTTATCCTGACCAAGACCTACCCATATCCCTTATCAACATCCCTCTCCATGTACTATAGGTATTATTCATAGTGGAAGACCAATCCTTCAAGTCATAAATCATATGGAAAGGGACTTACTGACAAAAAATTGAAAAATATATTAATTATAAGAGACAAAACCAGATCATAAAATACAAAAACAACTGGGACCCATGAGGGATGGAAATTATGAAGGCCAAGGGCATCCCCTAAGATAATATTCTCATAATAAATATGAAAATTACGGAAACTTGATTTGACAACAATCCTATTAACGTAGTTAACTCTTGAAGTGAGAAGATCCACCAACATGTTACACTTAAACCATGCGTGAACAATATTCACATTCAGTTAAAGAAAGGAGATACATGTTATGATATAATACATGATGTAACAAAGAAATTATGAACAGAATTATAAATATTTAACATAATTGAAGATTCATATTCACCTTTATATAAAAAATTTCATTAGACTTATAGAGATTATTCCCTTTGAGCGTCACGAAAGCCTCATTCACCACCAAATTACTATAACATCACATTACCTTTCTATAATGTATTATTTAACCTTAATTTTGGGATTACCTTTTCATTGAACTAATAATTATAATGAAAATAAATTTTAATGATGCCTTTAATGGTGATTTTGGGGATTTGTTGGAGTTTTTCAGTTTAAACATGAAATTTTGTTGTTCGTTGGGTGATCACTCATTTTTTAATGTAAGTACAAGCTATGTAAAGGCTGATTGGAAGAATCTGTGAACTAGATACATAGAATGAGAGGTTTTCTCTCCATGTAAAATGTTCAAATCATATAATGGAACATATCATTTATTTTAATAAAAATGTGATGGATTTTTAGCATATATGAGCGTCGGGGATTAGATGACATGTAAGGAGGTTACACATCATCTAATAGTCACGACCCATGATTTTAGAGTGAAACACATGTGTTTTCTTATTTAAATCATTGTGGGATTCCATTATATCAACCTATAGGCTCTCCCTGGGTGATTGTGAGTGATTCCCTTCCTTCTAGATCACATTATTCTGTGATTGATCACCATTGTGGTTATATTGATCCACTCCATGTATGTAATCCTTCTAGTTTTTTGTTGGATTTGGATTTGTATATGGTTTTATCTAGTGTTGGGTTTTTATTTTTGACCATATGGCGTTTTATATTTATCCATTTGTGTTTATTTGAATTCATTTTTTTAAAGGCCATTCTCTTAGTTTTTCATCACTACTGTTGATGGAATCTAGGTTTTACCATATTGACATAGGTGTTTCTATATAATGGGTTAATTTGATTAATTTCATATATTTATTTATTAATTAATTTGGTTTGTTCAATAATTAAAAGTGATATGTAGTTTTAATGGATTTCTTAGAAAAGAATAATATTTCTAAAAAGTAGGTTTTCATTGAAAATGAATTCTCATTATTTGGAAATGGGTTCTCAATATGAAAAAAAATCAACTTGGATTTGAAAATTTTTTGTGAAATTTTTTTCATTATTTTGAAATGAATTTAGAAAATTGAATATTGGGAACCTTAGTTTCCTTGGGAAAGAGACATTGTTAGCCTTAGTGTGTGTATGGCACCACTAGGAGGTAACCATTTGTGATATTGACTATAAGGAATCGATATCGGTCGGATCCAATGTTATTAATGTTTAGGATTTTAGTCTGTAGTATAGAGTGTCCTATAATATGGAGACCAAATTTGAGGTTCTATATCATTTATTGTTATTTATCACATTATAAGTTTTATCGTGTATTATTGCTCTAAGGTTTTTATATGAGTTTTTATAACATATATTCACATGATAAGTTCTTCACAGATATTTTTTTACCTTTCTACTTATTAAGTATGGATAGGATTCCTTTTTTTATCACTTCTACTTGGTATATTTTTATTTTGAGATTATGAAATGCTTTTATGAAAGCCATAGTGAAAATTATTTATTGATGGATTTAATTTCTGAATATTTTTTCTGAACATATTTTTTTATAGTCTAGAATTGTTTCATTATTGATATTAATGCTTTTTTGGAATATATGTTGGTATCTTAGTAGACCTTGGATCCCAATCTACTTGTTCCTTTAGGTGTTTTTAGATGTTGTATTAAAATATTAAGGTAAAGGGAAGAGGATCTTGTAGCATGATGGCCTCTATTGTTGCTACGACTTTTAGTTCGGGATGGTCTAGAGGTGATTGTCGGTCACATGGGGATCTCACATACTTTTTAGTTTATCCTGAATTGGATTGGGTTTTAGGACTTTATTATATCTTAATTTTTTTCACTCATTACTCTAATTGTTGGCCTTCTTTTTATTTTACTCAATACTGCTTTCTGATATTCTGTTTTATCTATATTACATGATGGACCAGTTCAGGTGGCTTATCTAGTTGACCTAAGATTAGTTCATTACAATTTAGTAACAAATGAATGCTCATACTGAAGTGTGTTAACACTACCTATGTTTGGTTCTATATCATGGGGATACATGAGTTAGGACCATCAATATTTGGACAGTATGTGGGTAAATTGGGTTGGTCCAGCTCACTTATGTTACTAAAACCAAGTTTCTGTGTGTAATCATATACTTTTACAAGGTTTGAGACTTGTAGTTTGAGGTCTTTTAAATGAACTTTATTTGATGTTTATTTAAATTCACTTTTTCCTTTTTATTTAATTTCATTCATATTTTCTTTAAATATTTATTGTTTGAAAGATTTGATATCAATACCTGAATTCGGCCATATTTTTTTTTTAATTTTATCATGATTGATTATTTTTTTCTTTTGTTAGACTACCATTGTGAAGAGATCATCCAAGTCTGAGAGAAGAATATATGAGATAGGTTCTATAGGAGAACCCTCTAGTGGAACCTAGTTCTGTATAATATTTTAACTGCACTATTTAGACTATGGGTTAAGTGGGTGTCGGGAACCCAAAACGTGTGTTGTATCATGTCTCTATATTTTCAAAACAACAACCATCTATTTTTCAGGGTAATAAAGGACCCTAAGAATATGAGGGGTTTATTTAGTGGATATAGAGGATCTTAAACATCTTAAACAATACTGAAGATTCTAAAGTTAGTTTTATATGTATAGGATAAAGGGACTAAGAAGGTTATTGTGATACTCTATTGTGAAAGCTAAGTTACATTAGGATCTTACCCGGTCTCCCTTCAAGAAAAATTCTAACGAATACTTTTATCGTAAAACATTTTTTATGGTGAAGACTCGAGATTTTCTATCCTATGATTAGGGGGACCATACTATTCTTGAGTATTCTTCCTGTTTTTAATCAGTGAATCTAGAACTAAATCCTATCACAAATGATTACTTGAAGGATCAAAGGTTTGATTTAGGATTGAGGATTGATGTTTCGTCGATGTTGATATTCATGTTTCTTTAGACCATTGTGGAGGTAGTTGAAAAGGACGTGTTGTTTGAGGTATATATCATTTGGAAGATAGGTTTTGTGGATTTTCAGTTGGTTAATTGGTTAGCTAGGGTGTATCTTCATTCCTAAAGAGGAATCATATGAGTGGTTAGTTTTATAATGACTAGTAACTGTGTCTTTAACTAGGCAGCAAAAAGTTGTTATCTACTAGTGTGGGAGCATTTGTTATACCGAGCCTAACTTTATAAATGCTCCCATGATTTTTCATCAATGTGTATGATCTAGAAAACTCTAGATTTTTTGTGAAAATATATCTATGGGAAGTGGGTTAGGATATACTCTCACAAATGGTTCACAGGTTCATATAGATGCTTCCATGGGCTGTGGTTCTAATCTGTAGGTCAAGGGAGATATTCATGTGGCTAAGACCTGGTGTATTTATACAGTGGAGATTGTTCCAGAGTAATCTAAAGGGGTTCCAGCTACTGTTATAGGTACAGTTTTTATTTTTTCCTCTACAGTTTATATTTTTTTGATATAGGTGATAATCATTATTTTATATCATTAAAGTTATTTTTCAGGTTGTTTTTGTGTTTGGAACTTATACCATTTTGGTTGAATATTTCCATTCTTCTGGGAAAGTGGTCTGAACAAGGTTTTATATGTCATGTATGTTGGGTGATGATAGGTGACTATGAGGTGGTGTGGGACTTCATAGTGGTTAATCTTGAAATATTACAATTAGTAATCTATATGGATTGGATGATCAGTGTTAAGGCCCATATAGACTATTATCGCCATTGATTTTAGTTCTTTTCTACCTATGGGGTCACTCATGTGTTTCTAGGGTGAGTGGGAATATATTTTATGAAGGGAATGGCTTTTTGTTCCATATGCCATGGTAATCTCATGACATTTGATAGAAATGTTTGATGATGCAATTGAACATTGTTTGGGTGTCAACATCTTCCAGTTGTGTTTTCATACCCCATGGTAAATCCTGATGATTTTTCAAGTTTAATTCCATATATAGAGGTTGATTTTACTTTAGACCTTCTCATCAGTATGATTCATATTTATGTGCCATCTAATCATTTGTTACCTATTTATTTTGTGGAAATTATGGTCAAACTTAATGACCTGAAATTAAAAGGATTTATTCATTCTAGCATGTCACCTTGGGATTTAGTAGTCCTCTTTTCTAAGAAGGCATACATTAGCCTCAGACTTCGTATTCATTATCAAAGTTGAATCGGGTGACCATTGAGAAAAATATAATTTACCAAGGATTGATGGTATCTTTTATCAACATAGATAATCTCATTTATTTTATAATATTGAACTGTGGTAAGGGTACCACCAATTGAGATTCCAAGAAGTGGATATACCTAATAATGTGTTTAGGGGTCAATATGGGCAATTCATGTTTCTGGTTATTCCATTTAGTCTCACTAATTCTACTATGGTGTTTATGGATTTGATTAATTAGATATTTCATCGATTCTTGGAATCTTTTATAGTTGTGTTTGTAGATGATATTTTGGTGTACTCCAATTCAGAGGAGGAGCACATGGACCATTTGGATATTATTCTTTAAACTATAAAGGAACACTATCTATATTGCAAGATTTATAAGTGTGAGATTTAGATCTGGGAAGTGATGTTTCTGGGAAATTTGATTTCTGAGAAGGGAATTTTAGTAGATCTTGAAAATGTGTACATAGTTATTTCCTGGGAGTAGCCCAGATATCTATTTGAGATCCAGAGCTTCTAGGGTTTGGCTAGTTACTATAGACGGTTTGTTCTGAACATCTCCACACTCCCATATTCAATGACATATTTAACATTTAAGGGTGTAAAGCTTTAATGGAATGACAAGTGCCAGAGATATTTTGAGGAGATGATGTTTTGGCTGACTTCAACAATAGTTTAGATTTTTTGGAACTAGAATCACATTGTGATGTTTTATACGATTCTTCTAGTATGGGTTTTGGATGTTTATTGATTCAAGGGAAATAGGTTATGGGTTATAGCTCTAATCATTCATTCCCTTATGAGAATAACTACCCTAACAATGATCTTAATTGGGTAGGGGTTATTCATACAATCAAAACATTATCTCACTATCCCTTTGGGGATCATTTTACAGTATAATCTGATCATAAGAGCTTGATATATATTTTTACTCTTACGGATCTGAATTTTTGATAGAGACGCTGGGTAGATTATCTTTGGAAATTTGATTTTGATATTTATTATACCTTTAGGAAAGGAAATTTGGTTTCCAATGTGTTGAGTAGAAAATTATCAACATAATTCGTGAAGGAAATTTTTGAGGAGAGGTCCCTGATGATTTTGATTGTTGAGATGAGCTTGGAAGTAGAAGGGGTAGGTGGATAGTTAAGTTTTTCATCGATGATGGGTGACACAAAATTTTATATGAGGGTTCATCTTTAATAGACATTTGACACTAAGATACAAATATTTAGAAAAATACTTTATGGTGGGGAGACCTCAAGAGATTGGTATTGGTCACCCAGTGGAGATTTTTGCTTCTATAATAGGTTGGTTGTTCTGTTTTCCCTAATAAACTAGTTATTGGATAGTGGACCCCATTCTTTTGGTTCAATCCAACCAAGTACTACAGATGTATCATGATCCGAGACATTATTATTAGTGTTAGGGGATGATATTGTTGATTACTTATTTTGAATTTTGTTTCCTTACATTTCATTGAATTAGGTAGGAACACTAACTACCTATTGTGTTATTGTAGACCTTAACAATTTTTATACGGAAGTGGGCTAAGATTTCCATGGATATTGAAATTGTTTTCCATAAACTCTTAGTGTGACGTATTTTATCGTGGTGATAATTGATCAAGCCTCAAAATCTACAAATTTATTACTTATCCATGAGAAAATGAATGTTGAATTTATTGGGGACTTGTATTTCTAGGAGATTGTGAGACTTTACTGGTTCCCTCTGCACTTGTTTATAAAAGGGACCCAGGATTACATCTAGGTTTTTGAATGGTTTTCTAGAGGTGATGTGTTCTTAGATTAGATTTTGTATGAATTATCAACCACATACAACTGGACAGATAGAGAGGGTTATCTAGGTTCTAAAGGATATGCTTTGAGCTTCTTTGCATGATTTCAAAGGATCTTGGGAAAGGCATTTTCATTTGGTTGAATTTTCCTATAAAAATTTCTATCAGTATTTGATGAATATGGTTCCCATAGAGGATTTTGATTGGTGTAAATGTAGATCTCTATTGTGTTGGGAAGAGTTGGGGGGAATTCTCCTTAGTTGGGATGAGAATTGTTTAGGAGAAGAAAGAGATATAGAAGTTGATCTATAGTATATTATCACAACATAAAGAAATATTATGTGGACCTTCCACATTAGCCACTGGATATTGAGGTTGGTGATTGAGTCTTTCTTAGATTTTCACCATGTATTGTGGGCCCTATTGATATTATTGGATAATAGAGAGGGTGTCCAATCAGTTGTAATTTTCATCTATCTTGACAGCTATCAATGATGTGTTTCATGTTCCTTTATTGAGGAGGTATATACCATATCATTACCATATGATTAGATGGGATTATGTTTATCTTCATCCCAACACCACTTTGGTTGAGCAGCCAAATCAGATTATGGATCCCCATGATAAGGGACTACATTATAAAACAATCCTTCTAGTCTAGGTATTTTTGAAAGTGCTGGTAAAATATTCATGAGACATGGGAGAGGGAGTTGTTGATGCAGCAAAAATGGCCTTCTAATTTTTCAGATCCATGATCATGAGAGCTTTTGGGGGAAGAAAGCGTGTATAGTGGGGAGATTATAACACCTCATTACCTTTTTATTAGTTATTATTTAACCTTTTCTATTGTTTCCTTTTTCATTGAAGGAATAATTTCAAAAAAATAAATTGGATGAATATATGAAATTGTGAAATCATTTATTTTTTCGTTGGTTCTCATTTTAAATTTATAGCGTTTCTATTCACTGGGATATTACATGTCATGTAATGGGATTACATGATGTGTAATGGCCACTAGGTAGAATCCATGAACTGGATGCATATACTGAGAGTTTTACACTCCGTGTAAAGGGTTAACATTATGTAATGGAAAATATCATGTTTTTAATAAAATTGAAATAGGTTTTTATCATATATAATCTTCATGGATTACATGACATGTAAGGGGTTACAAGATAAGTAATAGTCACAATTGGGATTTTAGGGTGTTGTACGACTGTTTTCTTATTTCATTCAATGTAAGATTACTTTTTCTCAACACAGAGGCACTCTTTATATGATTTTGGTAGATTTAATTCCTTCCTGGTTGCTTTGTTCAGTGATTGATCACCTTAGTGGTTGGATTAATCCTCCTCAGATATGTAATCCTTGTAGTTTTTCTAAGGATTTGGTTACAGTTGTGGTTTTTGAAATTATTTTATTTAGATTTTTTCTTATTTTGTGTATTTATTGATCCTTTTATGTTTCTTTGTGTTACTTCACTTTTAAATTTCGTTCTCTTGGTTTCTGGTCACCATTGTCGAAGGAATCTAGGTTTCTGCCACATTGAGGTAGGTGTTTCTATAAAATGGGTTAATTTAATGAATATCACGATATTCATGATAAATATCTTTGGGGTTTTCATTGATTAATAGTTATATGTGGTTTAAAAGTTTTTTTTGGAAAGGAAAATATTTTTAAAAATGGGTATTTCATTAAAAATGAATTTTATTGATTTTAAAATGAGTTCCTAAACTCCAAGGTGGATTGTTTCGAATTTGATTTTTTTTGGGAATTGTGATCTTGGTTTTGAAATAAATTTGGAAAATCAAACATTGGGAACCTTGGGTGTGTTGGAAAAGAGACAGAAGTATCCTTAGTGTGTGTATGGAACCACTAGGATGTAACCTATTATGATATTGACTGGTAGGGATCGATATTGATTGGATCCAATGTTATACCTATTTAGGATTTTTAGTTTCTAGTTCATTGTGTCCCATGGGATAGAGCCCAAATGTGAGGTGATTTTCCATTTATGGTTATTTATCATATGACTATTTTTATCATGTATTATATCTCACAATTTTTTACATGAAGTCGTATCACATAGCTTCTTAGGATATGTTGCCTCATGGATATATTTTTACATATTTACCACTAGATGTTTGGATTTGAATTCCTATTTTATCACTTATAATTTTCATTTTTTTGGTTTGATAATATGAGAGGATTTTTTTAGAAACCAATGGAAAACTGATTTATAACTATTTTTAATTTCTTAATATTTTTTGGAAAACTATTTTCTTCTAAAATCTAGAATTATTTCATTCTTAATATTAGACTTTGTGTAGAAATTATGGTGGTATCATAATGGGATCCGGATCACACCCTAATTGTGACTTTGGATATTTTTATAGGTTGTATTTCAGGATTTAAGAAAAGCTATGAGCATCTTGTAGAATTTTGGGTTCTTTTATTATGTCTACATTCAATTTAGGTTGGTCCAACGGTGGCTTTTGGTCACATGGGGATCTGGCATACTTTTTGGTTTACACTATGCTGTCTTGGATTGTATGTCTTTGTGGTATCTAATTTTTTCCTCTCTATACTATGGTTGTATGTATTGTTTTTATTTTATTCAATACTTCTTTTTGTTATTCGATTTTACCTATATTACATGATGAGCCCGTTTAGGTGGCCTGTATAGTTGACTTAAGATTGGTTTGTTATAATTTTCCTCCACAAAGTACGTTAAAAATGACTAGATGACCAAGATCGATGAGTCTTGAAAAAATCATCCACATCCCATAATACCTTGAACACAATAATTATCTAAGTTAAATTTTAAGCCCTGATTGTGGGACTACCATTTAACCCAGGATCCCAAATCCCTTTGCCCTTGTGAAGTTTCACCATAAGGGGAACAAGAAGATGAGAGAATGACCGGCATAGCTAGAGGTAGTTGAACACCCTTAATTTGTTAAACTAGACATTGGATAAGGTATAGAAATTAACAACTAATTTACTATAAGTTAGGATAGATCCTCTGATGGTATATTATATTTATAGTATCTCATAAGATCTATTACAAGAACCTTGGGGAAAATATCCCTACACTTGAATTATGCTTGGTTCCTCACCTAAAAGTCTCATATTGTTTAAAAAAACTCCTTCACTTGTCGTACCATGTCTGTAGATCTTGAAAGTCCACCAACTTAATTCCAAAAAGTGTGTATCCCATTCACTATATAAGAAAAGGTGAAGTGATAGTTATAAACATTTCATAGGAGTATCATTTTCACTTTAATGCAAGAGGAATTTCAATTCATTATATATTTTCATCATTACATACGAATTGATCATGAATCCTCCAAAGGAGGAAGTTAAATTTGAGTGAAATATTTTACACCATATTCTGCTTCCCATAATATCCATATTTTGATAAGATTGAATCTTGCTATGAAAATTAGAGTAGTTTAAATTATTTGAGGGGAATGAAGTGATGATAAATTGGTTTGGATCCTTAGAAAAGTTAATGTTGGGTTACACTTCCTTATGTTCCACGTTGGGAATAGAATTAGTGAACTGAGGGAGGTAACATGATTATCTAAGACTGATGTCTATAAATGGGTGACCAATAATGAATATGTGAATTCTATCCCAATTTAGTTCATAAAAGAATCATCACCTGGCCCAATTACCCACCAAGAGTTGTTTATAATAGGATGCACAATCCCCATAAAATTAAACAAATAATCTGAAAAATTGGATCCATCCTCCCAAACAGTGAGGTAGTTTCCATAAATGCACTTAATAAAGTATGGACAAAGGGATATTACTAATATGACCTCACATTCGAGTTTATCCTATAAATGTTTCATGCTTTCTTCAATACCTTTTTATTGTTTCCCAGTTATTTAAATGGTCAAGAATGTCTAAACCAACTTTCCCAATGATGATGGTATTTTTTTGTGGGAGTTCTAAATAGTTTTATTGATGATGCTTTTATTATTCTTCATAACTAAATATGTAGTTCTAAAAATGGATAAAACATGCATGGGTATGGAAGATATAAATATTTGGACTAATTTAATTCTTCTGCCAAATTAAAGGAAATATATTTTCTAGTTCAGGATCCTTCCCATGATCCTCTTCATAGTGTTTTCATAATGGTAGATTCTAACCCTCCAATTAGATAAGGGAGCACCAAAATAATCTAAATAGAATCTTTTTTATCAAAAACAAATCTTTATAAAATAATCTTTGTAATCTTGATAGGTAACATAATAGAAATAAATTCACTATTTTTTTTACTAATAACATGTTTTCCTTTTTTGTTTTAATAGTTGAAAATAATCAAATTGAAATATCCAATGTAATTGTCACTACCATTAAGGAAAAATAAAATTTCATTCAAAAATAAAATATAATAAATACTAATAATGTTTTACCTCCTTTTAATAAAATCATGTTTTTATTTAGAAACATATAGTATAAGATGAATATATAATATTTGATTAATAATGGTGTATAAAAAATTATTTGAGAATTTTTTCATTCTAATAGGATGAAATTTCCCAAATAAATAGAATTTTTGATCTTATGAATGAGATATAGAATAGTTTATGAGGTAAAACTAGGAAATGTACCACCCCTAAATTAGTCTCATATTGATCTCACTACTTTCCCATTAGTAATGTGACAATCATCATAGTAAAAAGATTATATAAATCCATCTAGACTTGAGGAGCTCTTAGGATTTATGATTTTTATAGATTTAAATATCTCCTCTTCTTTAAAAAGATAAACCAAACTCTGGTTGTCAAGTCAATAATAAAAAATGAATATTATCAAAGAAATAATTGGATTATCTATAGTCATTGGATGCTCCCCCAAGGACTTGACACTGACCATAAATATCATCATTAATGTGGACCACTACCAAAGGCTCCGTAATGCTTGCTTCACTTATCTGTTAACCATCTTGAATATGTTGGTTGAGCCTTCCAGGAAACCTTTTTTCAATGCTATATGAATGAAGCTAAGTTATATTTTTTCCCTACCTTGATCCATTTTTCTTTAGATATATCTTTATAATATTTATCATAACTTATTAAAACATCCTCTAGATTGATTTATTTTACGATAAAAGAACATTTAAGTGTTTTCATCCCATTAGGATTGTAATTGAAGACCCAATTTATTGATTTCCTCGTAGAGTTTTTCCATAATAAAATCCTAGATGGAAATAAAACTAATCCAAGTAAAAAAATTTCACTCTTGATCCTTCTTAGCATATTTTTATGAGAAACCTAGGAAATACCCAATATAAGAGAAATCCATGAGGGCTGAACCATCTCTCTGAATCATTTTATTTGTATATAATGGATATCATAAGTGAAAAACTTTCTCACTTCATGAGGATACTGAATATGGAGGATAAAGGGGGAGTGAACAAAGATAGATCTAGAGAGATATGTAATAGAGGAACTAGAGAAGTTAGATATTTCCTAAATGTTTCCCAAACATCTATGAAAACTGTACCAAGTTTTTCGAATTCCCATTTGACAATTTCACCATGTTAATTCATCACCTAAATTGATCAAGTCTAGGAGATGGTTAGAGGAAATATAGGATTGTAATTTCTACATTCCATTACTAGGATAGATCCCCCCCTCATTCTTCTCTGATATTTCAAGAATGGTATTTAAATATCCTCCAACAATCTATGTAGTTGAGTCAGTGTTTAAGGTACAAAGAGAATCCCAAAGTTAATTTCTTTTAGTTGGGTCTCATTTTGAATACATAATAGACATGATAATAGAATCATTGTTATTAATAACCTTAATAAAAATTTTATAACAATTTCTATCTATGATAAATAATTGGATCTAATCATTCAAGAAGATCCATATATGGATGTGGATAGGGTTGTTATGTAAGAAATTATTAAAGTGCAGACTTTGAGAAATGTCCTTGGTGGAATCATTTTTTAATTTAGGTCCTAGGATTTTACGTAATAGAATTTTCTTCTTTATATTACTCTTCAAGATAAAATTTCTTTTTTTTTCAAGGATCCCAAACCCCTGAAATTCTAAATGATTAAATTAATCATTGAGAAGAATAAAGGTTTTCCTACTGACCGGAATCAAGAAAAGTTTCAGTTTCAATTCCCCTTGGAATGTATTTGGTTTTGGATAAAGTCTTAATGATGTAGGGTGGAATCCTGGGATTGAACATCCTAGATCCACCTTGATCCAAGGAGGCCTAGATCTTAAATTTTACAAGAATTTTATGAACCTTTAATGATTTCAATATATTTTTGGTCTCTTCTATGGTGGGAGAGTCCTAGGAACCCTTTGAAAGGATGGTAGAAGTCGCATAGGGGGAGCTCTACCATTGAACACTTTAAAGGATATAGGTAGGATTTGCAGGGGAAAGATCCAACTCCCCCTCTTTAAGTGTAAGGAACAATACCCCTACCCTTTAGAGATTATCTAAGAGATTATTTAGTAATTGTGGAGATAAAACCACAACATGATGTTGGATTGAGGAATGATTGATAATAAAAAGATGAATTTAAGGAGAATTTGTATTAGATTATCCCCTATTGATGTAAGGATCCTCACCCTGAATAGGCTCAAGAGTATTATTACAAGATGAGGAATCCTTAGAAGGACCAACCATCATTGGACCTTGGAGATGGAATGAAGATCCATCCCTCATACAAGATTCATATGAGTTCCCTTGTATATAGAAAAGGTTATAGAAACCTAGAGTTCATGGAAAAAAAATAATTTTCTAGAAATAAAAGGCATTGCCTGATTAGAGAAGAATAATCTTTGGAAGAGGATCCAATATATCCACTTCAATACCTACTTGTTCTTATATTGAGAGTTACATTTGAAGATTGTGTTCATCTTCAAAAAATAATATCCAAAAAGACTACCCAATGGTCTTGAGGATTTTAGAATTATAGAGGGGAGTAGAAAACTATGGAGGTATATGGACGATGTACCTAGTGAGGAATATTTTCCATATTTATCCTTAAAGGACCATCGAAGGATAAATATTCTGCCTTTATAGTGAAAATCCTATTTGGCCAAAGATTTGATAAAATTAGGATCAGAGTAATGATTGATAAAAAGGGTGATGGTTAAAGGGAAATATGGTCACTGGACCAACAAACCCACAATAATTAATAAATCTTGATAAAGTGGTCAGAAAAGGAAAACATACGCCAAATTTGTCAAGGATAATCCATTTATGAATGTAGGAGGTTGCAGAAACCTCTCACTCATAATGAGAAATCATAGGGAATACCTCCACCATTTTCCATTGTTTGAAATCCATTTTTGTTATAGGACTGGAGGAGAAACTTGATGCACATGATGAGGTTCTAATTTAGTCGCATCCCTGATATATTTTATGGGAGGAGGTGAGAGATTCACACCACAAGGTCAGGGAACCAATACTCTAGCACCTTTGGGCATTTTAAGGGATAACCCTATGCTTGAATTTTTTTCCCAGAAGATGAGGGGATGGAACTCGACATCAAATTAAGGTCAACTAAGAATGGGTTTCACATGAGCCAAGATCTTATAGGGACATTCTAGAGGATCGATATTCAACATGGCTCCACCACCATTAGAAGATCCCAAAATCAAATTCGGTGGAGGTATATTATATTAATTTAATGTGAAGGAATCCATCTGGTGGGGTTCGTCCATGTGTAAGGCTACTGAGGTTTTCAAAGAATATTTATAACTTTGAATCAAGTTATTTCATGTTTATTTATTATTTTATCTCCTTTAACCACGTTTATATAATAAAATATGTGCCTTATATATAATGAAATTTTATTATTTTTATTTCTCATCCCTTTTCATGTCCTCTTCAATCGTTTGGGAAATTAATTTTTTGATTGTGCATACATATGGACTACCTCCTCTACAAAGCATTGTATTTTCTTTTCTACCACTAACTAGAATATATATTTATAAATATGGAATTTATGAAAACATTTTTTTATGAAATTATAATTATTATATAATTATAAGATATTAAAAAAGTTATTACCCTTTCATGGATTGAAAAAGTATAATGTTACTCATTCATACTTCTAAACTACCTCCTTTTCGAAGTAAAGTGATTAATTTTTCATGACCATATTACGATAATAGTTATAAAAGTGTATCTAATTTATAAAACTAATATTTATATAATGTTTAAAATTATTTAGATAATAGAATCATGACCTCTTTGACCATATTCAATGCCCCAATGAAATTTTGAGATTATAAATATAACAACCCCAAAAATCCCCACATGAACTTCAATGATTTATTAACTACAAAATACATGTTAATAAATGAAAGTAAATATGTTATGATAACTGAATGAACCTAAAAAATGTTCATGATCAAGTATAAAAGTAACATAATTTCATTATTAAGGAAATTAGAGGACATACATTGAGTGTTAGGAGACAATGTGAGTGATTTTTATTTAAAGAATTTTTGTAAATATTTTTTAATTCTTTCTCTTCCAAATCCATATTCTTAAAATTGTTTCATTAATTTTCAACTATGTATTATAATTAATTTTTAAAAATAATTGTAAATTATCCTTGAGTTTTTATAAGGTTTTAAAAAAAATCCTTTATAAATGTTTTCTGTATGCGTCACTTTTGACTCTTTTTAGTAAAGTTCAAATGAATGTTTCATTTATGATTTTCGACATTACTACATTTTCCCACCATCATATCCATTATTTTTTATCAATATTCATCTATAAGATTCTATGGTTTTTTAAATAATATCTTATTTCCCACTCTTTTCTGGAATTTTTTATTTTAGGATTCTTCAATTTAAAAAATTATTTTTAACCTTTTTTTACAAGAAGCATGAAACTAATTATACATGTGTTTTAAATGGAATATATTATGGTTTTATATGATTTAATTTTAATATTTTATATTTTATTCTCAATATACGGCCTGTGATAGCTTATATGATGACTGGTGGGCCCAATATAGCTCTGATGATGAGTGATCCTAATATATATCTATAATTAATTAGTTAAAGAGATAAAGTTAATTAAAATTAAGTCACTCCTAAGGGATATGTTGTAATTAACTATGATGAAAGTTTATTTGTATGGATTCTTGTAAGGATGAGTGAAAATATGATTCCCTAATATGGAAACATGGTTTTTTAATTATTTTTATATGATTTAAAGGAAACATTTTGATTTTCTAAGGTAATAAAATGAACTGATGATTGAAGGAATTTATTTTATCTTTTAAAGATGAAAGGTTTGTTTTCATGTGTTCTGAGCTTTTTATAAGTAACATTTATGATTATGATTTTTCCTTACGATTAATTACAAAATATTTTATGAAAAAATTATTATTTAAAGTTAATTTAAAGATAATGTATTGATTTTTTTGAGCAAAAAGTTTGTTATATAAGAAGAAAAATTCCCTTATAGGATTTCATGAATATTCAAAAGGATAAAAAAGTTTTCTTTCCTTTTATATCCCTTACTAATGTTTTTTCCTCATCCATTATTTTTGGAACGTTTTTCATAGGGATTAATGATCTATAGGGATTATATCGATTTCAATAGTAATATATCCTAAAGGAATAATTTTTTTTAAATATGAAACTATTTTTGTGAAGAAAAAAATTATAATGTATATAAATGAAAACTATGTTGTGTAATGGTTTTCCAAATTAAATAAAACTATAAAACTAATAGATCATGTAATTTTGAGAAAGTAAAACCCTTATTATAAATCATGTCTTTTGGGGTTGGTTATATTATGGGGTTTTATAGTTTGTATCAACTAGAGGTTTTAGATAACTTAACGGGTTTGGATGATAGTAAAATATGCATTTAAGATATTAAAATCTATGGTTATATTATCATGATATGAAAATTTAGGATTGTCATGTTTTAAAATATAATTCATGTTTATTCATAATGTTTCCCATAGATCATATAGGGGAAATAATTTAGTAAGGAAACAAGTGAATTATATCCTTCCAAATCAAGAAAAATGGAATGGTTAGAGTTAGAATTGTGTAGTAATTCACTATGTTTACTCAATTGGTGTTGTTTATAAATAATAGATACCATAAAAGGGAGTTAATAAATTCATTATATATTAATTTTGTATATTATAAAATTTCATGAATCATTTATCTTTTTTTAGGTGATATTTAGACTCGGTGGCAGTTGAAGGATGGATCAATTCTTTAGGAAAGATATTCAAAGTTTTTGGATATTCAAATCACCAAAATATAACTCTTGAAACTTATAATTTTGAATTTATATTCAATCAATGGTGTCCTTTGATTAAAACTACCATGGAAAAAGATTATATTGATTTCATGGAGTGGAAAAAATTCAGTGATATTTTCCTTGAGAAACATTTTTATAAACTTTTTTAACTAAGAATGTAAAGTTAATTCCTATAATTAAATAAATAGGTAGAGAAATACGTTTCATACTATGAAGAAAAGTTTGTTTTATATGTTTGGTATGCACTAATTTTCTTTTCTGACCATGATAATAAAATTGATCAATTTTAATCTGGATTGAAATAATGTTTTCGAAGGTATTTGGTTACTCGTGAGTTTTTAAGTTATCGGTACATTATTTGATAAAATAACAAGGTCAAAATGGAGCCTTTTTATTTCTCTATCAATAATGACATGAAAAATTCTACATTGAAAGAACTGGTAAAGGATTCATTGATGAAATTTGAAGCTAAGAAAATGAAGATTCCCTCTTGTGATAAGTTTGGAAAAAATCATTTTGTTGTATTTATTATTAATTATGAAAATTTATTATATGTATGGTAGGATAGAAAACATTTCTCATGAATATAAAGATAATAGAAATGGTAACGGTCAAACTAATTTTTATAAGACACCCATGAAATGTTTTAATTGGAATGAGATGGGCCATTATGAAAGTCTGTGTCAAATGAAAAATATAATATATATAGATCATAAACATTAAAATTATAATGGTGTGGACAAATCATTTGCAACTATATAGGGAAAATAAGTACCATTAAAGGATGTTTTGTTGGTATACTAAATTGTTTACTAAAGTTATGCCAATGTATTATTTGATTTTCTATCAATGAATTCTTTTATTTCATGTACATTTTATAGTAAAATATAAATATCTTTATAAGAATTCAATAAATAACTTTTGGTGAAAACTCATAGTGGAATTATTAAAGAAATAATTATTTTTAGGAACATTTATATCATCATATGTGGAATTTATTTTCCTAAAAATATAGTTTTTTACCCTTATTTGGGTTTTGTGTCATTTTAGATATGGATTAGATTTTTTTTATCATGATAACATATATTGTAGAGAAATATTCTTCATATTCAATCCTCATACGGTATTTTAATTTGTATATAAGAATGAATACATACCTATGATAACATATCAAGAAGATTATAAATTGATTAAATATGTGGGTGATTTTTCTCTTCTATGTGTCATTGAAAATAATCGAATTATTTATCTTAGTGATATGCTTATAGAAAATTAAATTTTATTTGTTTTCTAATGATATCACTTGTTTTATCCCAAGTTAGAAGGTTGAATTTACTACTAAATTATTTCATAATTCTAAGATTATTTCAAAATCTTATTATTTAATGGCTTAGATATAGCCATTGGAATTAAAAAAGTAGTTATAATAATTACTTGAAAAGTGATTCATCCACCCTATAACCTCACTATAATATTCTACTATTATTTGAATTAAAAATAAAAAATTTCATATGAGGCATTTAATTGATTATAGATTACACAATACCATTAATATTAAGAACAAGCATTGGTTTAATGATATTGATGAATTGTTTGATTAGCTCTAGGGTGATCATTATTTTTCCAAGATTGAACTCTAAAATAGTTACCATCAGATGAAAGTGAAAAAAGAGGATGTACTGAGGATAGTTTTTCATACAACATATATCCATTATGTGTTTTTAGTTATTAATTTCATGTTGATGAATAATCCCACTATATTTATAGATCTATTGAATTTTTTTTCCATGAGTGTTTAGATATATTTATGTTGGTTTTGACTTTCAAAATTATGGTATATTTTAAAATCAATTTATGTAATGAGAAGAATTGAAGTATTTTTTTGAAAGACTTAAAAGAAATGAAGTTTTATGTAAACTTTAGTAAATGAGAATTTTAGATATATAAGATTTTTTTTCTTTGGGAATATTGTTTCTCTATGTCGCATAATTTTGTATCCATCTAAATCAAAAGTGGCTTAAGAGATTCCAAGACATAAATATTTCACTAAAATGCATTTATTTCTTGGATTAGTTGGTTACTAAAGAAAATTTATTGAACAAATATTTCTCAATTGTTTATCCCACTAACTATGTTAAATCGAAAGGAGATAAATTCATCTAGTGAAATAAATTTAATGAATGTATTTTGGAATTGAAAAGAAGATTGTTTAATGATCCTGTTTTATCCTTTTCATCTAGTAATTGTATGTTTTTTATAATTCATTGAAGGTACTTGGTCATGTCTTGATGAAATATGATAGGGTAAATTCATATGCATCACATTGAAGAAATATAAATTATAAGTTTTATAAAATACATTAAAAATCTTTTTTATATAAAAATTTATAGGGTCATTTATATTGTGTAAAATGTAAAATATATACTAATCATAAAATATTTAATTATATATTCACTGAAAAATAGAGGAACATGAGGTAGACAATATGTGTAGAGATTATAAAGTAATATTATTAAATGATTTACTTCCATCTAAGTAAAAAAATGAAATATTTTATGCCTTGGGTCAAAAAGATAACTCATAATTAACCGTGAAACATTTGGACCATGATCATTTAATTGATGATTTAATGAATCTATGTTTCGAATTTTTGTGTTAGGAAACCATTTATTATTTGGATTTGGGATCAATAAAATCATCTCTCAAATAAATAATTAAAAAGTATTATAAGGAATAATAGGGTTTACAACAAAGAGTATAATTGGTCAAGAAATGTAAGTTGTTTGATTTTAATGTTAATTAAGAAGGTGTTATCAAATATGGAAGGTGGTTCTGTGTTTTGAGTGATTTTCAGGTCAAGAATTATTTATTTACCAAATATTTTACCACACTATTTTCTTTTAACCTGGAAGTAAATAGATATATAGAGACCTTTAGGGATATTATTGGTGGGAAGGAATAAGAGAATATTATACTGATTTTACAATAAAATGTTTTACTAATAATCATGTTAAGGTCGAGTGATAACTTCAGAAAGAGATATTTCTATATTTTTCAATGCCTAAATGGAAATTAGGGAATATGACCATGGATTTCATGGTGGGATTTAAAAATAATTATTGAGGTAATAATAGGATTTGGGTTATTTTTGATCATTTGAATAACTATTCACATTTTATAACCATTCGAGATACTATGTATTTATATCATCTCTCAAGAATTTATTTTAAGAAAATAGTTAGGTTGCATGAAGTCTCTCTATATCAATTGTATCTGATTATGATCTCATATTTACCAACAACATTGGGATAGGGATTTATAAGTTATTGCAAACTGAATAAAATTTCATTACACCTTTTTATCCTTAATCTGATGAAATGTCAAAGTGAAATTTTTTGAATTTTGAGGATATGATTTAGAATTTATCATTGAATTATCAAGGATGTTGGGATAAGAATATTTCAATTGTGGGATTTTCTTATAATATGTTTTTCCCATTCTAGTGTATTGATGATACAATTTAAGGAATCTTATATAAAGTGATGTCAAACTCCTTTATGTTAGGATGTATTCATTGGAAGGAAGATGTTGTAACATTAATTTTTAGACTATATTTTTAAGAAGTTAAAGATTATTTAGAACCATATATTTGTAGCTCAGATAAACAAGAAATGATATGAAGATAATCAGCGGGAATATCTCTCGTTTGAGGTAAGAGATCATTTTTTTAAAGTATCTCCTTGGAAAAGTTTTTTTCATTTTTGAGGGAAGTGAAAATCAAGGCCATATTGTAATAATCTATATTATATATTGGAAAAAGTGAGATTAGTTTCATATCAAGTGGCCTTACCTATGATTTTATCTGAAGTACATGATTCATTTAATGTTTCTATATTTAAGAAATATATACCTGATTAATCTTATGATTTAAGCCATGAAGTTGTATAGTTAGAAGAAAATATTTATAATGAATAAAAATCGGTAAATATTATAGATTATAGAGAGTAGGATTTATGGAATGAGATAGTTCACTAGGTTAATGTTTTATGAAAAAACCATATAATTGATGAATCGACATGGGAATCAAAAATGCCTATAAAGGAAAAATACCCACACTTGTGAGCATAATGCCTAAAATGTTGTGGTTGGAATTTATATAAGGGGAAGATTTTGAAAACACATATAATTTTAATAATGAATCCAATTCATGCCTGATTAATTTTCATGATTAGATTTTATGGATTCACATTCAATATAAAAATTTCAGGTAATTTTTTAATAAAAAACGAAATAGTTTTATTCTAACTAACTTGTTTTACATGAATTATAGGGTATTATTTAAAAAATCTAAATTTATGAAAATTGTTTCATTAAATGAACTTAATTTTTTATATCATCATTTCAAAAATTAATTACTGTGAACTTTTTTCATTTTTCAGAAAATATTGATCCCTGGGAGAAAATTGAAAATACTGATTTATTATAAAAACTATCTTTTCCTTTCAGGTATTTACAAAGACCCATTCTATTTTTCCATGGTTTAAATGTATAATTATAACATTTTTATTAAACATAATCCAATAAATTCCAAATGAAACAAAATTATAATTTTTTTAAATTCACTTTTAAACTTAAAAATGCATTTTTTTAAAACATTTTCTCCATTTTTCAAATTTATAATAATATTAATTTCATAAAATTCTACCAATTTAATATTAGAAAATAAATTTCATACTTTTAATTTATATTTTAAAATTTATTAATGATTTTAATTTCATTTTTGTTCATATTGAATAGTTGTCATGGAAAAAAATAGCTACCATTGTAAAGGGTAAAAAGAGTTAATTAAGGTAAAAATGAAGTGATAAGGTCAAAAATTATTATATAAATTATTATTGGATGATTGTTTCCCCTTATCACCATATCATTTAAATATCACATTTTCATATCCACTTTCCCATGATTAAGACAATATATTATTTTAAAACATGGAATAATTACAACAGGCTCACTCCCCTCACTTATAAAAGGGACCCCCACTCCATTATTCACATACCTAGAGACATTTTAATGACCTCTAACTACTAAAATATCTTCCCAATAACCCACTCCATGTCCTAGTGGTCCTTTTACCAACAAAACACCAATCTTAAAAGGGTTAAGAAGTAATCCAAATGATGTTCTCAATGAATATGTATAACTTTTAATTGACTGTTTTTATATTTAATTCATATTATACCACTTTAAAATATTTTTAACAATGTTGATATGATAACATATGTATATTCCAAATACTTAAATTTTATTATATAGATGGTAAAACCCTTTTTATCTCATTTTCGATCATAAGGGAAATGAAAACTTTGCTCGTGTATACATGTGGAATACCAACTTTATAAAGATATGTATTTCATTTTACATCCCTTCTTAACTTGACTGGTTATAAAGATAGAATTAGTGAATATATAATATTTTTATTAAATTATTATTATTATGTAAATATAATATATTACTTACCATTTTCCCTTTCATCTATTGGAAAATAATAATAAATGAAATTAAGGAAATTAAGATAGAGGAATAAAACTAAAAAGGTTCTTAAGAATGTATAAAATTAATAAAATTTTATTATTCAAGAATTTAAAGGATGTATATAAATAGTCTATAAATGAGGAAAGGTGTTTTTATTTAAAATATTGTTTAAAATGTTTTAAACTCTTTATCATTGATATCCACATTCATAGAAATGTTTCAATAATATTTTCATTTTACTCCATTTATTTTTCATAATTAAATTTTAATATATCCTTGAATAGTTGGAATGGTTTTAAAAATGAATCTTTTAAAAAATTTATACACGATTCACTTTTTAATCCTTTTACAAAATTGAAAAGTAATGATATTGTAATGGTAAATGAATGAACTCATTTTCCCAGTATCATACACATTATTCATTATCAATATTCATATAAAATTTAATATATTTTTCAATAGAATATCATATTTCCTTCTCTTATATAATTTTTTTTGTTTTAACAATTATTAAGGGAGAAAATATTTTTATCCTTCTTTTTACATGAATCTGAAAAGTGATTCTACATATTTGTTGAATAGAATATTTTAATACTATTTACGAATGAAATTAGATATTCGATGTGTTTTTATGTGTATATTCTTCATTGAATTTTTTTATTAATGTTGAGCTTGATATAGCTATAATGATGGGAGATCCCAATATAGATCTCCAATGCATTGTATAAAGTGATTTAGTTAACGAGAATTAAGTTACTTCAATGGGGTATATTGGAATTAACCATGATTGTTTTTAATTAGCGAGGTTTTTTTATAAGGTTATATTAAAATATATTGTTTCTATCTACCTTCATGGTTTTTCAATGTTTCTTATTTAATTTAAAAGTAAATATTTTTATTTATTTAGGTATGAAAGTTAACCCATGATTAAATGAAAGTGACGATATTCTAAAGGATGAAGGTCTATTTTTAGGATTTCATATATTTTTCAAACCAAATTTTATTATTTTGATTTTTCTTTATGCCTACTCTAGAAATATGTTACAAAAAAAATTTCTTTGAAGTTTGTTTCATGAGAAATTTTTTATAATTTTTAACTCGAGGTTTATTATATAAAAATGAAAATGTTCATATGGGTTTTCATGAATTCTCAAAAGGAATAAAGGGTTTAATTTATTTTAATGTTCCATCTTATTATTTTTTCTAATTTCACATTTTCAAATGTTTTTCATAGGCCTTAATGATGCACAACGATTAAATAAAGATCAATAGTGACCCATCTTGAATGAAAAATATGTGTCAGGAATGAAATAAAAGTGTAAACATAAAAACTCATTTTTGGGGGAAAAATATATACTGTGTAGAAATATAAATTTTTTGTGTAAGGTTTTTCCTAATTCTCTTAAAATATAAACATGAAATATCGTTGAACTGTTTTAACATTAAACCATTGTTATAAATCATGTTTTTTAGTTGATCCCCTTTTAGGGTGTGATGGGAATCCTAATATATCCTTGATGTGTGAATAGTTCCAATAATAATTTTAACCAATAACATTATACCTATAAGTTCATTGATAGATTTCATATTATTTGGAAACATTAATTAAATAAAAAAATTTATTGAACCAAAATCATATAGTGTATATTTTAGCTTCATGTGTACAATGAGTGTACCTACCACTATATCATTTAGAGCCTCGACTTTAGCTATTCTGATTACAAAATAAAAAAAATGATGCCTTGGTATTTTCTAGGTTTTATGGTGGATTACCTTAATTATCTTATGATTTGGACACTGATTAAGGAAATTTACATTGTCTCTACACTTAAATCATTACATGATGGGTTGTGTTTGCACCATTTTCCTATTTTAATTCTAAATTTGATATTATGGTTTTACATTCCCATGACATAGTTGATCTATATGGACATATGTTCCTCAATTTTAACACATTACACTTTCTTTTCGAAAATTACCTAAATTTTTATTCAAACACCTGTTTTACACAAGTGTTTGTTGTTTCTTTCATTCTCTTTCATGGTTGAAATTATTTCTAAAATTCGGATTAATCCACCACTTATTATGATTATATCTATGAGACCATTTGTAATCTCCAAACTCCATTTAATCTTTGAGATCACATAGTGTTGTATCATCATAGTTATCTAAGTATCATATTGAATGATATTTTCCTATATTATGTATTAGACCCCCAAATAATCAATATATCTTCCCATCAGAATCAATGAAAATGATTGATGTGTATCTTAAAAGTTATGTAAATTTCATCTTATAATTCTAAACTAATTCATTCTACCATTGTATCAATTAAAATAATCACCTTTCCATTTTTGTTTGAATGTATGAGGAAAACTCATATTGATTTTTTTTAAGGCTTCCAACACCATATCTTCCACCTTATCCTGTGCCTTTTTATTCTTGATTAGTGTCTCCAAATTATTAGATTATCCCTCTAGGAAAATTGTTTCTAATGTAACATTCTCTTAATTTAAAAATAGAGTATAGAAAATATATTTTATATTGAATTTACCCATTTTTATGTGGTTACTAGATACTAGGTTCTACTAAAAACATGTGGTAGTTGATGAATAGAGGATTCAACTAGTTGTTGTTCCTTCCTTCATGAAGTCAAATTCTCCATGTGGGTTAGGTTGTTATTCATGACCTAAGTTACCTAATTCATAATAATTTTGAATTTTTCAAATTCTTATTCCATTATATTTTTAATACCATTCTATAATTTTCAATTAGATCAATCATTTACACTAGTCCTTCTATTTTCTATCATTTTTCTAGAATAATAAAACCTATTTGAGAAATTGTTTACCATTTTAAATATTATAATAATAATTTTAAATAATGATTAATCATTAAATTTTTTAATGACATCATTAGAGGAGGTTATACTTCAAAAATTTAAAAAAATTACATTATATATATATCATTCATAATAGTTTTTAAAATTTAGCTGATTAACCAAAGTATATCCCATGGGAGTGTCAAACTAAGTGTGCAGTAAATCCCCTTTTTCAATAATGATGTACAAGTCGAGTTAATAATTTAAGAGACATTTTTGGGTTATTAATTATGTATATCTATTTCAGATCCACATATAATGCTAATATCTAGACAATGATTTCATTTCTTGGAAACAACTAAATTTATACATTACCAAAAGTTCATGTTTTTTTCCGATATTTAGACATTATTTTATGGTTATTATTATTTTTTTCATGTCCAAATTATTATAAATAATTAAATTTTACCTTGATAATAACTACTAGTATCTTCTTTTTAATATAATATTTTTAACATAATTCATTTTTAAATTATTAATGTAAGAACTTTGAAGGATGTTCTGAGGTTTATTTTCGTTAATACTAGGTACATAATATAAGAAGTAATGAAGGAAAATGTAAATATAAAAATTATTTAATAATATTTAAAAAATATATTATTATTAAATTCTAGTTAAACTAACTACAAGTTATTTTCTCGGTATATATATTAATAAATAAGGGTGTATTTAAAGTCATGTAAGTCATTAACAAAGGATATATAACATGGGTGATTATCATGGAAAAACATGAGTTGTATCATGAGATCATAATCATCAATATGTGATATATAACATGGAAATTTGGATAAAAAATATTAATGATACATTAATAATCATTTCACCAAGTCTCAATACCATGGTTTAATAAGACATATTACCAATGTTATTAACTAAAGTGTCGTAAAACATGTCATCTCTATAGATTAATTCCTTAACCATTGAATTATATTTCAATTAGGTTCCACCCATAATATTTTATAATTCATTTATTCCAAATATATCATATATCATAATAAATCATTTCATCAACAACCCATATAGAATAAAGAACGGGATTATTAAAAAATAATCTAGTACATATGTTATTAAAGGCTTGAATTTTTCATCATTTTTAACACAGATGAAATAAATTTTGTTTTAATAGATGTAAATAACCTGTAAATGAAGTATAATTAAATCTATTTGAATACCCTTGAATTAATATAGGATTGGGTATTGAAACATATAAATTGTGGAATAGAAAATTGAAGAATAATTTATGAAGCATAATGGGTATACAAAGTGGTTTATAGAATGGTATGAGTGAGAAAGAATTTAATTATATAATTTATAGAATAACATTTATATTGTAATAAAATGATCATAAGTGTATGAGAATATAATAAATTTGAAATTGGAGGATTAAATTCAAAGGAAGTTCTTGGATAAAAGATATGGGGAATAAAATCTCTAGCCTTGTGAGATATCTTCTTAAAGCTTTAGGATAGTTCCTTGGAAACATAGGTATTTATAGTAAATGATGTGATTTTTTTATTAAATTCTTAATAAATGCCTTGGATTTCTAAGTTCTGCAAAATGAAAAAATATTGGCATTATCATTGTTTTAGCTCATGGTTTGGGACATTTAGGGACTGGTTTTTTAATTTTATCCTAGATATAAATGAAACAAATTTTTTAATATTAATTTAGGCATGAGAATTTAATAGTTACACAAACTTTTGTTTTAAAATTCTTAATTTCCTTTTTAGATTTTGGAATTCTGTTTATAGGTATAGAGAATAATTTTAATTACTTAAAATATATTATACTAAAAAGATAACTTATATTTTACCATGGATTAGATAATTTTATTTATTAAAACATTAGTACATATTTATTATGTCCTCAAAAATGTTGATAACACAAAACTATATTTTTAATATTCACTAGATAATAATGTATTTTACAAAATTCCAAAAATTTCACACTAACTGAATTTAGACATCAATATTTCACATATAGTTTTTATTTTATCAAAATAAATTTCTAAATAAAATAATTTTAACTTATAAATAAAAGAAATTATTTATTGAAAAATAATATTTTCAAGGACATAATAAACTTTTTAACACCTATAATAATTACCTAAGACATTATAAAATTATAATGTGATTTATATTTAAATTAATATTGTTTTATAGGACAATTTAATGAAAATAAATTTTATTTAAAATCTTAATTGAAATTATATATTCTCCAAAAAAAATATTAGTATGTTTAATTTATATTCGTAAATCTATTTACCATATATATATTATATTTAGTTTTATTTTTTAAGTAAAAAATAATGAAGAAGGGATTGAATATATCTCTATTTAATTTATAAGGAGAAAATTTCAACTCTGTAATACTAAAGTCTAGATACATACCCCCTTATTACATCAGAATACGCCTTAAGAATAAGGTGTGTGATGATGGTACTTTCATGTGGTGGTTCCGATAACATTGATGTAGTGGGGACATAGATTAACTAGAACTTTTTTCATAGTTGATTCTTCTTAATATTAGCTTGTTGAATAATTAGTTGGGTTTGGTCTAGGCAAAACCCCAATTATACTACAACCCTTCCTAGTTCTTATAAATAGGATTCCAATGGAATGATCTTACTTGTTGTGTCTGTTGTTCCTCCCATATATGTCAATTATATCTTTTCATTACTCTATATATACACTAATTATAATGGTAACATTATTATCAATAATCATAATTCCAAATGGTCCTATTAACTAATGATCATATTCACCAGTGGTTAGGTGACGGTCAGATCATAATGTTTACTTTTCCCTTTATACCCAATATAAAATCCTCTATTCTCATACCTCAACACTCACTACTTTACATAAAAATGTTATAAACTTCGCTGAATAATTTTTAGTATATTATTAAATCGTCTACTTATTTTAAAAATTTTATATCAGGAGGTATCTTCATTGAATAATTCAATCCTACATAATTTACATTCGTGTATGAATTATTCGTTTTGGTTTACCTAGCTGAATTATTTCTAGATGTTAAATTCAATATTATTTCATGATTTTGAATAAAATATAAAATTACTTATATCTACTTATATTGTAAAACATAATAAAGTATTAATTGTGAAATATAGGTTCTTTTATTAATAAAAAAAATTAAATTTTTGGGCCATTATAATAAAAAAGAAAAATTTAAATGTTACTTGAAAAAATATTTGATACCCAATTAAAATTATATCCTTATAATATATTAATTGATATACTAAGTAAAAATACATTTAATAACATTCTGGATTTTTTTAGAAATAATGAATTTATGGAATCAAGTAGTAAAATTATTTCATATAAGACACATTTACTTGATCATGTGAAGGAGATATCTTCCCTTGGGTTTTACCTTAAACAAGCCAAAGATGAGCTTTAATAAGTAATCCAAGATAAGAATCGTCTATGATAAAATTTAATGTTCATCTATTTTATTATGGGATCAATGCTACTTCAATTAGATTCCATGACTATAACCCACCATTAAGGATTACACAATAGTTTTAGGGTTATTCTTAAGTATCCTTTTGGATTTTATTGATATTTAATTTTTCTTTTTATAAATGATATTTTAAAATTAATTATATTGTTTATTATTAATATTATTATATTAGTTTTTATACATTTTACATTAAATTATTAATTTTTTATAATTTTTTATGTTAAATTTATTCCTAAAAAATATTTATTGATAAAATCATGTGAATGAATATATTTAAAACAATTGGAATAAAAGAAATTAATGTTAAAAATAGACATTTTTCAAAGAATGTTTTATCAGTATATTGTTTTTATATTAATAAATGAAACTGATCATTATTAAATAATTTTATAATTGAAAATTATTTTTATATTTTTAAAAAGATAAATTAACAATTATATAATGATTATTAATTGATAAAAAAAATCCATTTTTATTCTTAAAAAATAAAAAATTTGTTTATCTATTATACATTTAAATTTAAAAATTATTTTTAGTCACTTTTAAAAAAAAATAATAAAAATGATTTCATATTTTGGATAATCATTTCAAATTTTTTTAATATAGTTTATTTTATTATTTCGAATAAGTTACTGAGGTAAAAATTAAATTATCACGATCCATGATAAAATGAAGTTAAAGTGTTAAATTGAGGAGTAATTTCCTAAAATATATTTAATCTTTTCACTGAAATGTGTATATCATGGTATTCATGATCCATATCTATTATTTTTCCTCTTGAAATCCAATTTCATTTTGAAATAACATTCCTCCAATAATATATAATGAGAATTTTTGAAAATGCCACTCAAAATCATCTATAAAGGATTCATCCTCTAACCAACTTAGAGAAAACATTTCATAACGTTTCCTATTGAATCATGGCCCCAATTACCTCTTAAAAATCTTATCCTACATTTTTTACCTTTTTTCACAAGAAGATTTCCAAAATCCTTCATTTCAAAATGGCTCTCTAAGAGAAAGTTATACTCCCCGTCTAAAGTGTTATCATTTTATTAATCACTTTCTTTATCTTATTTATCCAAATATTTTTAAATATGATTTAAAACTTAACTAAAATATCTTTTACATCATTAATTTTCTATAAGATTAATATTATGAAAATATAAAAACATTTTCTTACTAATTTATTCATTATAAGAAAATCGTAACGGTATTGATTTTAACACCTGTATGAGTGATGTTATAACACTTCCAATAGGAATGAATAATAAAACATAAATAATATTAATATGATATAGTAATAATGAATTTAATATTCCTTCATAATTATGAAATGGTAATATACAAATGTACATTCATTAATAAATTCAATTCTTTTTTTAAATTCTATTTTAACAAAAAAATAAATTTTTATCCTTTCATTAAAAATAGTTATAGTAAAATCGATGATATGATACAAGAAAAAAGAAAATCCATAAACTACATCTATATAATCTCCATGAAAATTATATAGTTGATTAATATATTATTAAGGGGAAATAATTGAATCCATTATATTGTAGAAATCATAAGATAAACAGAATAATTAACACTTAAATATTAATTTTAATAATAAATAGTTAATAAATGGTTAATATGAGATTTTAAATTAATTGTTTTAGTAATATAAATATAAATAAGGTTCTATTAAAGATAAATAATTAACCAAAATTAATTGTAAAAAAGGTTAGTTGCTGTTCAACCATGTATGAATCCAGAGTATGGATTTTTCATCTCATTTTCCCTACACTAAGGAATGATTTCTAATTTTGTAGAAATATTATTTAACATGGTTTATATACCTCCACATTGAATTATTTTATCATAATTTAATTCTTATTTATTGGACATAAAATTATATTCCTTGTTATCTCTATTATTTCTTTTGAATCACTCACTTCTAAATCCATATTGATTATTTGTCTCAATTTCCCTTCAACAATGCATGTTTAAAATCATAACTTATTAAAATTTATTTGGTGTGTATAATTCCCCCAAATAATTATTTTATTATAATTCTAATTCTATTCATTATTTTTATAGTTTTTTTAATTCTTTCTCTTCACTTTTAATTTAATTCATTTATTACCAAATATTTAAGGATTTTTCTGAACTGAATCTCATTTTCATTCATTTATAACATTTCTTCTTTGATTATTCTATTTTAAGTTGTGTATATTCAACCTGTTATCTAGAATATTTTTTTTCTATTTTATCAAATTAAATTAAAATTTTATGTAAAAATATTTTTCCTTGATTGATTTCTTTCTCCATAAAAAGCTCATATATCCAGAGTATTAATCGTCCCTTATATTGGTATTTATCTTCCAATCCATTCTATTGATTACCATAAATATTTATTTTATTATTTTTAAAGGTAAATATATAATATCTTTTATACCTTTATCATTATTATTTCATTATTTTGAAAAATTTATCTTTTTGTCAATGTGGTTTTCTATAAAAATTTTAAAATATTATTCAAAACATGTTTCTTTAATATTTCATAAATTTTTTATATTACTCTAAATATTTCATATAATTTAAACTATATGTAATTTTCAAGGATTAAAAATTGATAAATGATATTTTGAAATAATTTCTTATATCTTCATTCATCCTTTTTGAAATTATTTTGAATGTAATTCATAAAATCATTTTTAAGTAAATTCTAAAAAAACATCAAGAAAGCTATTTTATGATTTATCTTCTATGTTCCTCTCTATATCTAATACATAAACCATCATTTGAATGATAATTAATGTAGTATACCCATAATGATATTATGATATGTTTAATTTGGTTTATTTGTTCTAATGAACTCAGTTTTCCATGTATTATTCTTGAATATTATGTGGATTGATTTTGAGACCAGGTATTGAGACGATGTGCGGTTATAAGGCTCAGTGTGACCGAAAAAATGTATGAAATATATTATGATATTAAAATGAATTCACATGTGGTTTTCCTGAAAAAGTATAATAAATTCTTAATGGGTGGTCAGATAAGAATTCGGAGGGCACCATTGTGCTTAGAATAGTGGATTTTCCCTAGGCATGATCTAACATTGTTCAAAGTGGGTATTTTGTGGAAATTCATTATGGGCACTTAAATAAATAAAATAAAATTCAGAAAATTTATTTCATTGACACAACTAAAGGTTAATTTTCAAATAAACCCTTTGTTTAAGATCCACGGTTAACCTCATAACCTTGTAATTATCTAGAGACATTGGGGAGAGAACCTGTGGAGGATCCTTCCAATGAATGATAATGAAACCGCATATCGATTATCGACACACAATGATCTAAACAAATCTCACTAATGAATATGACACAGTGATAATTCATTGTCAGTGAGTGATCTGAATCACAATAGGGATCATTATTTCAATTTTCTTTTCTCGATTATTGATTCCTATAATGAATGTGGACTAACCCACAAACAAATTGTCCCACATATTGATCATATTTGTCGGTTTTATCAGGATATTTCAACATGGTTATTGATTTATTCATTTTTCATTATAAAAGAAATGAACCAAGGTCAAAACAAACATCAATTTAGCATTTTTCCTCTTGTTTGAATTTGGGATTTTCTCGCTTAATTCACAATAATTCATGATGTTATTCATTTTTTCCCATGGTTCAATATTTCTTTGAAAGATCAACCACTATAGAATTGATTCTTAGTGCAATGATTGTAAATCCTAGATCCAGTATCAGTAGAACTGAAGGAGGTCTGATAGTAGTTATGGAAATGAAATAAACAATGGTTGGGGTTGATTTTATGTTCTTCAGTATGCGATGAATAATGGTGATGATCTTTTTTTTCGGAGTGAATAGAATGCCTAAATCTCTTCGACTTGGTGATGGAATGGTAAAATGTTCATATATCTTGAGTTTTAAAGTGAATCAATAACAGGAATGAATACTGGAGGATTAATAAGTATGAGTGGGGGGAGAAGAAGGGTTCTAGAAAAACCTGATACAGACAACATGTAGTCCTTAACTACATGGAATGTAGCCCCCATAAATGAGTCAGCATATACTATTGGGAGTACACGGACACGGGGTGGAGTACACAGTAACCTACACGGCATGTACTCCCCCACATGGCTTGGTATGGACCAAGTACACAAGCAACCCCATGTACTGGTACATAGGCACAACTACACGGGATGACGTCGTGAAGTGGTATACAACTGGAGTACATGGGTGGGACCCCTGATACAGGAACACGGCGTGTATTCCCCCTTATACAAAGTGTACCACTCTTATTCATGACATGGTGGGAATTACATGAGTCGTTATACACAGGAAGTACCCAGGGTCAAGGGACACGACGTGTGACCCTACTACATGCCATGTACCCCTTCTTACATTTCTTGATCCCGTTGTCCTATATGTATTTGATAAGTTTCATTAGGGTGAATCAAAATTTTTATTTCCCTAAAAGTTGGAAAAAATCATTTCCTACTCATAGGACTATGATCCCTTCAGCATGACTTCCTAGATAGAGTTACTGGAATCCCCTAAGAGGCCTAGGCCAGGATCCTCTATTCATTTCTTCATTCCCCAGCTGGAGTTAATGGTATCGATGTGACCAACACTAGTTGGTGGCACTCCTCTACATAGAAGGTTAAACTAGATTGTGTTTTTGGTATCACCCCTTGGACTTGGTTTTGATCTCCATCTGTTTTATTGTATCTCTCTTCATATCTATCAGTGTATCTTTCTTAGGGTGATGTGTAACATAAAGTACCATTTTTATGGAAATCAATAGATTTATTCAACTCATGAGTTTCTTCTCCTAGATTAGTGCTTTATGGAATATTTGATATGAATTTTAAGTGCTGGTATATAGTAGTTATGAATTACCTATAGATTATGTTTCTTGATTGAGTAGATCTAGATATTCTTGTTATATGTGTTGTAGAAATATACATGTGTACAACTGATTGTATCTTCCCTTTGTTATATATCTTTTTGGTTTCAGGATATCAAACTGAGTATTGTTATTCTCACCCCTACACAGGATTTCGCCGCATGTATCATGTCTTGTGCAGATAATTGACCTTCTGACAGAGTCCTAAGAGGACCTGGGCGTGATGGTGCTTTGTAAGACTAGATATACTGAGGCTTGTTCCTGCGGCTATAAACAGAAGTCCTCTTACCTTTTTCTTATAGGTTGGACTCAAGTAAGATACTTCTTATCATGGGTTTGTATTCTGAAATGATTTTACATTACTTTAATTCTTTTCATACTCTGGTTGTTGGATATATTGGTTTTCATGCATTATTTACTTAGTGGTTTTTACATTTCAACATTTTGTGGGATTGGAGATGTGTGTGTGTGTGTGTGTGTATAAGTACATAGAAAATTCCTCCCACATCAGTGAACTACCTACTTGTTTTAGTCCCATGCCCTTGGACTATTGGTGGGAATCATGGGGATTTGTGAGGTGATCCCCACAAGGGTGGGTTCTGATAGGGTGTTATCAGAGTTGGATGGTCCTGCTTTAGGATCGAGAGTCTGTGATATTGGTTTGGGTAAATAGTTCTAAATATTTCAAGTTCATCATTTAGGCCATGGACTCTATTTCTAGAGTGGGGTGACCGATGTATCTATACACCTTGACTATGATAACCAGCTTTTAGACTTGGTACATGAGAACACTAGCTACAGGGGAAATAATGTTACATACATCATATAGGAATAGGTTATGGTTTCCATGCCATTCTTCAGTCACCTCTCAAAATATAATCATTTATTGTGGTGCATCATGTTTGTTACAGGTTCCCTCTATGATGTATACCAACAAGAATTCAACAACATGATCAAGAGGATGTTACCCTTAGTGATGAGGCTTTGATACAAGGAATAGTTCCCCAATGTTACATCAGTGTTATACACTAGCCGTACAACCACATGTATAGCATCACATGGTACCCATAATACCAGTGGATGTGGAAACCAGGCCAAGATCTCTTCATGAGTTTAAATTGTAGAGACCCATCAGGTTCCTAGGTGAGCCCAACCCGTAGGCAGTTGAGGAATAGATTAAGGTGGTGAATCAGTTTTTACATCTAGTCAGGACACCATCAGATCAGATGGGGTTCCTAGTAGCGGGCCATTTAAACGGCTCAGTAGGACAATGGTGGTGTTTTTCTACCTAGACTTACGAAGAGGAAACTCTTTTTTAGATGGAGTTTGATATACTCTTCATATAAGAGTTCCCACTAGTTAAACTAAGATATGTTCATTTCCATGAACTTCTTCATCTCAAGTAGGGAATCATGACAGTAGCTGATTATTCATCATGGTTCTCCAACCATTCCAAGTACTCGTTGGGTACGGTTCAAGATCAGTAATTCATTGATTTTAACCTTGGGAAAGGTCTTCATAGGGAAATATAAGCCAACGTTATCCCTTTGTGAATTCCTACAAATTATAGACTTCTTGAGGGGGCTTTAGTTGTTGAAATATTTTTAGCTAAGCTGATACGGTTGGTGACTGTTGGAAGTGTTTAGGCAGGAGAAGAGACCACAGTAGTAGGGAGTCGATGTTAGCCTTAGGGACCTGAACATGGAAGAAAATTTAAAAGGAGGTCCTAGGATAGATTATTTTCATTTAAGGTCTCATAGGGTGGGTCTAGTCATCCTCGAGAGAGGTTGTTCTATTCATTCGATGGTAATGACATCTCGCTCGAGAATTCACATCCCACCTTGCTGCAGATAGGGAGACTATGGATGGAACACCTAGGAAGACCTAATGATAGGATCAGGTAGATACGTAGGGAAGAGGATTTGGATGAGCAGTTGTGAGAGAAGAAAGAGGTGATCAACATTTTGACTTGTTACCACCACCACCCTTAGGTGATCCGCGTCAAGCTCAGGGTGCTAGAGGATAGTGGCGAGGACAAATGCATGTGCTCAAGGCTTATAACCCAAGATCTCAATGAAGTATTAAATATATGATATATATATTTTCTAATTTAGTTTAATTACTAATAGATAGAGGATCTATTCATTCCTTTCTCACCACATATCTTGCACAAGACCTAGAGATTTTAGTTGAACAGCTGACTCGACCCTTATGCTTGGGGACACCTACTGGGGACGAATCAATGATCACACACTGATGCTGATAGTGTGACCTGGCCTTTGGAGGTGAGAGTTTTAGTTGAAACCTTTTTGTAGTAGCTTCGATGCCTTATGATGTCATTCTTAGTATAGATTTGTTATTTATAGTCCGTTCCGAAATTGAATAGTTTTGGTTAATAATATGTTGTGATTGCAACAATGGGATGATTTTTTACCTTTTTTGGTTGAAAGGAAGTATAGGAAAAAAAGAATAGGCTCATTTATTAGAGGTTCCATCTATTTACTCATCAATTGGATAGATTTACCCTCAATGTAGTGGATTTTATGAGTTTCCAATTTCTTGTAGTAGTGTCGAAGTATGAGGATGTATTCCCTAAAGATCTTCCTGGTTTACCTCCCCACTAAAAGATCGAAATCTGTATTGATTTTCTCCCATGTATGGAACTGATATATATACCATCATATCAGATGGCTCTCATAGATCTTCAAAAGTAGAGGGTGTGGTTGGAGTACTTGTAAAGGAATGGATTTGTGACACCCATTATTTCACCATGGGCCACCCCTGTTTTGTTTTCCAAAAATGTAGAGGGAATCTTGAGGTTGTGTTTAGACTACCAATTCTTGAACCAGGTGACCATGAAGAACATGTATCAACTATTATGAACCGATGACCTCTTTGATTAGTTGAAAGGAGTATGATAGTTCTCTAAGGTTGACCTCTAATTAGGATATCACCAGTTGTGAGCACGAGACAAGGATCTCCCAAATATGGACTTTAGATGTTGTTATGCCCATTATGAGTATTTTGTTATTCACTTTGGTGTAAAGAAAACCCCATAACTATTCATGGGAATCCTGAACTATATCTTTTAGCTTTACTAGGACTAGTTCGTGGTAGTCTTCATCGATGATATCCTTGTGCACTCAATGTCCAAGGAGGTGCACATGATACACTTAAGAATTGTTCTGGATGTACCCTAAGAGAATCAAATTTATGGAAAGCTCACAAAGTTCCAGTTCTGGATTCATGAGGTCCACATTCTAGGGAATGCTCTCTTAGTAGGTGTACCGGCAGTGGACTCAACCACGGTCGAGGTAGTGTTAGCATGGAAGCCGCCCAAGAGTGTGATGGAGGTACAAAGCTTCCATTGGATACTAGGCTATTATCAGAGATTCATACTTAATTTTTCTAGGATATCAACACTTATGAAATCTTGGACTCAAAAGGGGTACCCTTTCATGTGGATAGAGATGTTCTAGAAAGATTTTTAGCAGTTGAGGAAGAGTTTAATGAGCTCTCTAATCATGGGATTAATTGAGGAGGGAGTCAAGTACATAGTATTCGGTGATGAATCATGAACTAGGATTAGTTGTGCTCTTGTACATAGTCAAGAAGATATTGCCTATGGTTCACCCTAGTTGAGACCACATGAGCATTTCTATATGAACCATGATATTGAGTTAGTAGTGGTTGTCTTTATATTGAAGATGGGGTGGCACTACCTGATGGCGAGTAGTTTATCATCTACTCTGATCGAAAGAGTCTCAAGTATATCTTCATTTCGAAGGATATCAACTTGATATATAGGTGACAGTTAGAGTTCCACCTTGTTTATGACTTAGAAATTATCTATACTCTTATGAAGGGTAATGTAGTGGAAGATTCTCTCAGTAAGAGATCTAGATCATAGTTTCTGAATGATGCATCTGATTAGTTAGCCTCATTACAGTTATCCGTCATGGGTGGAGATAATGTAGCTTACCTACAATCGATGGTTGTCACCCATACACTCTTATATCATGTCAGGGAGGCATATCTTGGAGATACCAAATTTACGACCCTACGTGCTCATATATCCACAGGTTATTCTTCTGATGGATATTCTAAAGGTAGGGAGAACATTGTTCTTTTCATAGGATGTACAGTAGTTTTGGTGACATTGCAAGAGGAGTATTTTTGGGAGTTTTATTTTTCCCCTTTTGTGGAACATACATGTGTGGAAAAGTTGTACCACGACCTCTGACATCAGTTTTTGTGGATAGGTATAAAGGAAGGACGTGTAGAGTTTGTCTCTCGATGCCTTACTTGTCTGCAAGTGAAGGATGATCACAATGTTCCAACAGGTTTAGCTCAAACCATTGAGGTACTGAAATTGATGAGGGATGGGATATCAATGGACTTCATGATGGTTTTAACACTTATGTATAGGGGACACGATGCTATCTGGTTGACCATTGACCGAATCACCAAGTCGTCCCAATTCCTGGCTATTTTATAGAAGAGTTCAGTATAGATCTTGGGACACCTTCATGTTTAGGAGATAGTTTAACTCCATGGAGTTCCATCAATTATTGTTTTAGATCTTGATGCTTGATTTATATCCTGGTTGTGGAAGGGATTACATGAGGTGTTTGGGACCCAGTTACGCTTGATAATAGCAATTAATCCACAAAATGATGACCAGATGGAGAAGGCCATTTAGGTTCTAGAAGAAATGTTGTGGGCTTACATGTTAGACTTTTTCCATGGTTGGGATGATCACCTCCACTGGTGGATTCTGCATACAACAACAGCTACCATTCCACCAATATAATTACACCATTAGAGGCTTTGTATGGGTGGACCTACAGGTCAACACATTGCTGGACTAGCCTAGGAGAGTCGATACACATGAGCCTGAATTTGGGGTGAGCTACTATGGAAAAGGTACCAATCATATAGTAGTATATGAAGACTATATATATCTATCAAAAGTCATATACTGATAGGTGATGGAGTCCTTTCGAGTTTGAGGAAGGAGACCATGTGATTCTATGAGCCTCACCTCAATGCGGGTTACAATGATTTGGTTGGGGTGGAAAATTATACATGAGGTTCATCACCCCATTTCAGATATTATGTAGAGTTGGCGAGGTGGAATACATCTTATCTATAACCCTTGTAGTTAGACTAGATACATGAAATTTTCCATGTGTCATAGTTGAGGAGGTACATGCATGGCCCATCACATGTCATTAATGGGGTGAGATAGACATCATGGATGGAGAAAATTTTTCTGAGTACCCATTGGAGATCGAGGATCTACAAGATATGATACTTCATTGGTGATCGATTCCCTTGTTGTTTGTTTGGTGGAAGCATAGGAATCTTCAGGAGAGCACTTTGGATGGGGAGGCACAAATTCATGCTCATTACCCTAATCATTTTCAGTAACATTTGTATTGTATTTATAGGAATGTAAATCCCTATGTTGGGGAGAATGTAATGACTTTTATTTTCAATGTATTATTTTTAAATATTATATGGGTTAATTTTGATACCAATAACTAAGAAGGCATGTTATTTTGAGGCCCCATGTGCCCAGAATAAATATTTTGAAAATTTTAAATAGAAATCACATGGTTTTTCTAAAAAAGTGGAATAATATATAAATGGGTATTGAGATCAAAAATTTGAGGGCACTGTGGAGTTCAAAATAGTGGCTTTACCCTCGGAACGATCTAACATTGGTTGGCATAGGTCGTTTGTGGAAAGTCATCAATGTCACTTAAATGAATAAAATAAATTATTAAAATTTACTTTGTTGACACATTGAAAGGATTATTTTTAAATAAACTTTTTTTCAATGATCTAGGGTTATCCTCATAATAACGGAATTCTCTACATATATTATAGAGAGAACCTTATAGAGGATCCTTCTAATGAATGACAATTAAACCTTAGATCAATGATCAGTACACACCGATCTTGACAGATCTCTCAAAAGAAAATAGTGTGGTGAATATTCTTCATTAGCAAGTGATCTGAACCCAAGTAGGATGTGTTATTTTGATTTTAATTTCCCTATTCGTGATTCCTACAAAAAATTAGGATTAATCTATGAACTAATTAGTCTGTCGATCGATCCTATTTGAAGGATGGAGTTATTTGTGGGATTTGTTGGGAGATTTCTTCATGGTTGTTGATTTATATGTTTGTCTTTATAATGAAAAAAAACCAAGATCAACATGAAAATTGACCAAGGATCAATTTTCTTACTCGGATTAGTGATTTTATCCACCTATTCATCATTCTTCATGATGCTCTTTGTTCCCCATGATCGTATGTTTCTTTGAAAAATATATTGTTGTGCAATGAATTCTTGTTTCAATGATCTAAAATCATATACCTTGAAATTTTATAACTCAATCAAGTTGAGATGATAGTTGTGAAGATTGATCAAACAATAGTTATTATAAATTTCAAGTTATTTGGAGTGAAATGAATAATGATTATGATCATTTTTTAGAGGATTAAAGGCCTTGATTTCACTAATTTGATGAAGGAATAGAAAAAAATAACTAGATCATGAGTTTTTTGGAGAACCAATTCCTATAAAAAATACTAGAGGATCGTATGTCATGACCAGGATAAGGAATAAGTGTTTTGAAAAAACCCGATACACTGGGCATGTAGACCCCTTGAACGAATCTATGTGTACTTTAGAAAGTAAACAAACAAGGGGTGAAGTACATAGGATTACTAAAACGTGTTTACTCCCCCACAAGGCTTGAACAATACTAAGTACACAAGATACCCCATGTACTGGTACATGGGAGCGACTACACGAGATGAAGTTGTGTACTATAACATGCCTGGAGTACACGAGTGGGACCCCAGATATAGGGTTACGACATGTAGTCCCCCTATCATTCCATGCCCCCCTCTTGTACATGACATGGTTGGAATGACATGATCTATTTTACATAGGGATTTCCTGGGGTCAAGGGACATGGAATGTGACCCTACTACATGTCATGTACACCTTCTTACATAGCTTGAGCCACCGGTACTCTATTTCATGGACATGATTCATTAGGGTGTGTCCCCTTATTTGATTCCATGAAGGTTGGTACGAATCATTTCCTACTCATATGACTATAATACCTTGAGAAATACTTCTATATAGAGTTATTATAATCCCCCAAAGAATCTTGTATTAGTAACCTTTATTGATTTGTCCATTCCCTAGGTGGAGTTCTTGGAATCAATGTGACCAACACTAGTAGGCATCGATCCTATACTTAGTGAGTTAATCTAGATTGAGTTGTTGGTATCACCCTATGTCCATTGTTGTAATCCTCATGTGTTGTATCATATCTCTCTTCAGATCTATTAGGGTATCTTTTTTATGGAGAGACCCAACAAGAAATACCTATCAAATAGACATCATTAGTGCTATCGGACCCAGGAGTGTGTTCTCCCATAATAGTGCTTCGTGGAATCTTCAGTTGAACTCGTAGTACTGGTATATAATGGTAGTTACATACCTCTTGACTATGTGTCTTGGTTGAGTGTATCTAGATGTTCTAGTTATATGTGTTCTAGACATATACCTATATAGATATAACTATCTATTCCCTTTTTATATTGATTTTTTGGTTTGGGGTGTCCTACTAAGTATTGTTATACTCACACCTACATTGTATTTTCTCACACATTTAGTGTCTTGTGCAGATAATTGACCTTTTGACGGAGTCCTAGGTGTACTTGGAATATATTATGCTTTATGAGACCAGACAGACTAAGGTGGGTTTATGTGGCTATAGGCAAAAGTCCCAGTACCTTTTTCTTACAGTTTGGAATCGTGATATAGACTTCTTGTGGGGGGAATGTATTCTAGACTAGTTTGACTTTACATTAAATACAATCATACTCTAGTTGTGTAATATAGTCATTTTCATGCTTTGTTTACTTAGTGGTTTTTACATTTTAGCATTTTGTGGGCTTGGAGATGGGTGTGTCTTTACAGGTACATAAGCAATTCCTCCGATATTAGTGATATGCCTACTTTTTTCAAGTCACCATCCACTGGCCTATTGGATGTAGGATTGGAGAGCCATGACACTGGCCCCACTAGTATAGGTAGCGACATGTTGTTTTGAAATAATTTCATTTAATTTTTAATTCTTCTTATGGGATACTCCTTGAAAATATTTGTATCCCATTTATCTCAGTGGTTTAATCATTAATAGATCTATCATTTATTTTATATGTCACATATATATATATATATTAGTAATATTTTTTTTATAGTAGATAAATAATATACCCCAGTAATTTATTTAGTGATGCTTTATATATCATGGGATTATTATGGGATGCAAGTAGGGATTCTTAATCAATATTGTTATAGGATGTGTGTAGTGATTAATGGTCCAATATTTTATTAGACACGGGTTGTGATGCTTGATCCACTATGTTATGATGGGTTTAGTGGTTAAACATAACATATGTTATAATTTTTATTCTTATGTTTATGGGACACTCATATTTTATGTTGACATGGATTATTGTCATTGTCTTATGATCTAAAATTATTATAAATGGTGTATTTTATAATTTTATGATGATTTCATTATGGTTCCAAGTTAATATCCCTCTTACATGGATTATTATATCATGATTTATAATGAATTAATTTTATTATTTAATCATATTATATCAATCATTTATTTCACTAATGATCATAATTTTTTGTATGTTTTTGTTCAAATTATAAAGTCTTCTTGACTTGTTGATTTTTCTACCATACATTGTTTTTTGGATAACACTTCACTTATGTTCTCATTTCCCTCATAACATATATTTTAGAATAAATCTAAGATGAAATATTTTATAGATAATTCTATTAGATATTTTAATGTTATATTTTGTAATAATATAGTAATGTTTCTAATCATAAAATAAATTAAACCATTATGTGACGCACGCCTGTCATGGGGCATGGACAAAAGCAATTATATATTTTTTCCTAGTGTAGCACATTGGCTTACCAGGGTCGTCTCTCTTGAGGAGTCGTTCAGTTTGGTTTACTTACTTTACTCTAATACACCTAAACTATATCTTTGTGTGGTTTTGTTTTTAAATGAAAGCGATAACAATATTTTTTGTGTTCTTTTATGAAAAGTCTAAACTATCATTCAATGAAAAAAATGAGTTCATGAAAAAGAACTTGGTTTTGGGGTTCAGTCTTGGATTCAATCATTATTTTCCATTATGTGTTTGATTTTAGTTTGATAATCCAAACATGAAGTCTCATGATTGAATCACTACTATTTTCCAGAATAGAAATAGTTTAAGTTACATGTCATTGTAGGATGTCACCCAATCAGAGACATTCTCCTCACCAATTCATGAAACTCAAATCTACCACAAACTTAAAATAAACTTTAAAAAAATTCAAGAACACCTTGACCTCCCCCTGAGCCAAGTCTTGGAGTTAGCCTCTCATTTTCGAAAGTAAGAGATCACAATGGTGGATGAATAAGGAGAGAGAGAGAAATAGAGAGGAGAGAGGGATATAAGAAGATTAAATATTTTATAATGAAGGTTAAAACAATAATAATAATAATACTTATTATTATTATTATTATTATTACTTAAGAAAATAGTTTTTGAAAAAGGAGAGAGAAAGAAAGTAAAATAATTTGAAATTAAGATTGAGATATTATTAATAATTATTATAATAATATTAATAATATTAAAAATAGTTTTAATTTTTTTTTATTTTTATTATTATAGAATAAATTAAATGGTGGAAACCAAAATAAAAATGCATGGATTAATCGAAAAGAAATTCAAATTACAATTTAGATTAAAACTAAAACAAAAATGAAAAAGAAAATTAAATAAAAAGAAGAAATAAGGGAGGAATAGAGGAGCTGTAGTGGCCTGTGCCCCGGTGGGATCCCTCCTTGGCTTTGGGTGTCGAGTTGATGGTTTTGGGAGGAGGAGAGGGCCTCCATTTATAGGAAGATTTACGTCCCCTGAGAGTTTGCACATTGTTGAACCATTAAATTACCGATTCATGCATGGACCCCTACTTCAATGTTGTTCGTAAATGTTCTTTCCATTCACCTTCCAAATTTCAGCATATCTGGACTCCGAATGAAGGAGTAATGAATTTTTCATTGACAGCTTCTGTTTCTGGATGAAGTTTCTAGGAAGGTTCCTCCAAAAGTATGTCATTCAACGGCCGCCTATTTGACATCAAAACTCCACAAAATTTGGTGTAGAGGTGAAAATATCTGTCCTCGTTTTATCCCATGTGGAATCACCTCATTCGGATATGTGTAGGCCGAGTTTGGGTTCCGTTACAGTGGTGGGGTCCATGCTGTTTTCCCGGAAAAAAGTCCCAACATCAAAGAATTGTTAGAGCCACTAGATGGCCGAATCAACTCCTGGTTCCGAATTAAAAGATGAATGAAATAAAATTAGGATTCTAACAAAATTAGATTCACATAATTTGATGTTATATTATTTAATAAATGAAAAAAATACCCTTGTGGTAAAAATCTGTCCAAAATCCAGAATTATGCCCTTTTCACAATTTTGCTCATTTTCATTCTAAAATTCAAATTACCCATTATTTTAATAAAAAAATTAAATAAATGGGTTTTATCATTGAAAAAAATTAAAAAATACTCATTATTTGATCAAAAATATGCACGTAAGTTTGCTATGTCAAATACCCCCACACTTAAGCCATGCTTGACCTCAAGCATTAAATCTCAACATGGAAACTAGAGGACACCAATGTTACCAATATTCAAATTAAAATGCAATAAAATCAATCAATTTTCAATTTAAAATAAAAAATTCAAAAATCTGCATAAAATATAAATTTATGTTCCGATTTTTCAAAGAAAAAATTAATTAACATATTCTACTTTTCCTAGTTGAGAATTGATGGAACTTATCCTTTCATTCTTTCAAGCTCCTTGATTCATCATTATTAAACATGCCATGTCATGATTTACCTCACTTATGATTTTTTTCTCTCATCACTCATGATAAATTTCAAGTAGAGTTATGCTCATATCATGGGAAGATTCTCCTTATCCACAGGCTTGTAAATGAACTACTTTCTCCACGTTGTAAAGTCAAAATACACATAAAACCATGAGGACTTGCAATAAAGGTTCAAATGACTCTGAGGCTTATGGTTCGTAGGATTTGATGCTATAAAAATTAAGGCTCAAGGACGAGGCTAATCACTGAAGTAAAATTCATGATATTAAAAGTTAAAGTGTAATGAAACTCTCCCCTTCAAAATAGGAACACCAACTTCCAAAAACTCAATGTAAAGGTTATGATCAAGTTATGAATAATGAATTATTTTTGCACCCTCTGGATTTTTTTTATTTTGTATTTTTTTCATTTTCGAAAGTTATGATTAGATAAAACCTCTCATCCATCACCTAACTACATACGATCAGAAGATTGTCGGTCAGGAAAATGGTGATTTTTGGTTCTCCCAAATCAAAACCCATTTTTCTATTTTGTTTTTTATTTTTTTTCATTTTTGTCATTTTTTAAATTCAATAGGGGAAAAAATAGAGTATAATGAATTATTTGACAACCTTTTATAATTCCCACAATAACACCCCCACACTTATTCCTTTCAATGTGTATCATCCTGTCCACCATGATTCCCTTTACCCCCATACTTCAACTTTACAATATCATGAAAATACCAAGAGTAGGGTAGGAATGTATAAAAATGGCTTGAAACATGGTTCATCCCTATAAAGGTCATTCTTGGTCTCTATGGGCTAAACGAAGTATTGATGTAAAGGTGGTATTTTAAGGAAAAGTAGATTTTCAAAGGATGCCTCAATCATTTTAATTGTGTTTTTGCACAGTCATAGCTTTGACAAGTTATAATACATGTTTTGGTCGGTTACATGTCCCAAGATCACTCAATAAATCTTCTCAAGATAAATAGGAAGTACTTGGTCTAGAAATCCTCTCGGGAATGAGACATATGATATTGTACAACCAGTCATGGAATTACTAATAATAAAAAATCAATTCACATAAATTTGAAAAATTGAAAACATGAATGATGGTAGGGAATTTTCATTTACATGAATCAATTAATTCCTTCAAATCATGAGTCATTATTTCAATATCCACGCTTCATTTTAAAAATTAAATTATTAATTTCAATAATTTAATTATATCAACATTCAAATCTAAAACATGGAATCATAGGATTTCTAAGAAACTCATGTCTCCTAGATAAGTTGAGTAATGCATGAATTCAAGTGTGGATATGCAATTTTATATTTGAATCTCAAAAAAATAATTTTAGAGAAAAATGTATGGAGTTTGAAAGATAGAAAAAGATAATTAACTCCCTTTTGAAAATAAATCTTTGACCCTCATCCTCTAATGTTTGGGGTTTCCTTCTACCTTCTTGATTCTACAAAAGAAAATTACTCAATTAATCACAAGGATAATTTCATTAAATCTCAAAAAGATAGAGGGAGTGGGATGCATGCTGCACTAAATCTAAGAAAATAAATTGAAATCAAATTCTTAGAAATAATGTAAAGATAAATCTTTGTATGATCCCCTAATTGGGCCATGGATTCTGTTACTACCTCCAGAGGGCAGTACCAGCTGTTTTCTAAAGTCTGATGGTGGTTGGGGATTCTTTGACATGAACCACCACATTTGGTTTTTCTTAGCATCCACTTATTTTTTCTTGTTGAGGAGGACTCCATGTATAGAGTACACTATGTTAGCCCCCATCACATTGTTGTACAACTTGTATGGTGGGGTTAGGATGAAGTATGGAATATCCTCATTATTTGTTGCTGCTTGTGCAACATTCCCTTTCCTTTCTGGTGCTCCCTCTAGTAAATGTTCAACCTCTCCATGGATCTCTAAATGATCCTCAACGGGTGCATCTTCTTTTGTCTCCTTATCCCCCACGACATAATAAGATTAATCTGATTCTGAAAAATCAAAACAAATGGGAGTTATACTCAAATTTATTTCAACAAAATTAAAAGAATTTGATTTCAAGAATGTATCATCTCCCTGAGTTGGTTCAGCTTGAATCTATTCATCGATGTAATGTTTCTCTTGGAGTTGATCATCACAGGATGGAGGTAGGTAGTAAGGATCTTCCATTTTGAGTTTTTCCAAAACATCATGGATGTCTTTGGTGAAATCCAGGAAGACCAGTGGCACTTCCTTCTTGGCCTCGAATCTTTTTAAGTCAGCTTGGATTTCATTGACCATAGCCATCAAATATTCTAGTGAGATTCATGTTTCTATGCCTCTTTCTTTCTTCTTGAACATTATCATCAGTGTATCAGCTCTTCATTGGAGGGCCTCCTCAGTATAGTCTTGTTTTTTCACCGATGAGGAATTTTCAGTCCATGTAGAATAATAATCATTTGAATTCATCATGGAAATATTTTATTATGTTTTATTTTTATTTTTTTTAAATGCAATCTAACTAAGATGTGAAAATAGAAAAACAAAATAAATCGACTACTAATTGGATCCCCAGAAACGGTGCCAGTTTTGACGCATGCCTGTCACAGGGCATGGACAAAATCAATTATATATTTTTTCCTAGTGCAGCACAGTGGATGACAAGGGTCGTCTCTCTTTAGGAGAATTTCATTTTGGTTCACTAACTTTATTCAAATTCACCTAAACTATCTATTTTGGTGGTTTTGTTTTTAAATGAAAGCGATAAAAATATTTTTTTTATTTTTGATATGAAATATCTAAACAATCATGCAATTCAAACAAAATGATTTGATCAAGAAAGAACTTGGTTTTGGGGTTCAGTCTTGGATTTAATCATTATTTTCCTTTATGAGTTTGATTTTAGTTTGATAATCCAAACATGAAATCTTGTGTTTGAATCACTACTCTTTTCTAGAATAGAAATAGTGTAAGTTACATGTCATTGGGGGTCGTCACCCAATTGGGGACATTCTCCTCACCAATGCATGCAACTCAAATCTACCGCAAACTTAAAATAATCATTAAAGAAAATTCAAGAACACCTTGAACTCACCCCGAGCCAAGTCTCGGAGTTAGCCTCTCATTTCCGAGAGTAAGAGATCACAATGGTGGATGGATTAGGAGGGAGAGAGAAAGAGATATAGGAGAGAGGGATATAGGAAGATTAAATATTTTATAATGAAGGTGAAAACAATTATAATAATACTACTTATTATTATTATTATTACAACTTAAGAAAATAGTTTTCGCAAAAGGAGAGAGAAATAAAGTAAAATAATTAGAAATTAAGATTGAGATATTATAAATAATGATTATAATAATATTAATTATATTAATAATATTTTTTAATTGATATTATTATTATTATTATTATTATAGATGAAATTGAATGGTGGAAACTGAAATAAAAAAGCATGGATTAATCGAAAATAAATTCAAATTACAATTTAAATTAAAACTAAAACAAAAATCAAAAGTAAATAAAATAAAAAGAATAAATGAGAGAGGAATAGAGAAGAAAAAGTGGCCCATGCCCCGATGGGATCCCTCCTTGGCTTTGGGTGTCGAGCTGATGGTTTTTGAAGGAGGAGAGAGCCACCTATTATAGGCAGATTTCCGTCCCCTGAACTTTTGTGCATTGATGAACTATTAAATTGTCGATTCACATGTGGACACCTTATTCAATGTTGGTCATAACTGTGTTTTAAATTCACCTTCCAAATATCAGTATATGTGGACTCTGGATGTTGGAGTTATGAATTTTGCATTGGCAGCGTCTGTTTCTGGATGAAGCTTCCAGAAAGGTTCCTCCAAACACATGTCATTCAGTGGGCACCTAATTGACTTTAAAAGTCAAAGAATTTTTTTTAGATCCGAACCTATCTGTCCTAATTTTATCCCAAGTGGAAGGACCGCATTTGGATATGTGTAGGCCGATTCTCAGTTACATTACAGTGGTGGGGTCCACACTGTCCGCTCAGAAAAAAGTCCCAACTTCAATGAATTTTTAGATCCACTATATGGCCGAATCAGCTCCTAGTCCAGTAGAAAAAGATGAAAGAAATAAAATTATGATTCTAAAAAAATTAGATATACAGAATTTGGAATTATATTTTTTAATAAATGAAAAAAATACACTTGTGGTAAAAATATGTCCAAAAATCCAGAATTATGCACTTTTCACAATTTTGCTCATTTACATTCTAAAATTAAAATTACCCATTATTTTAATAAAACAATGAAATACATGGTTTTATCATTGAAAAATATTAAAAATATTCATTATTTGACAAAAATTATGAACGTAAATTTTCTATGTCATTATGTTCTAGGAAAGTGTTTATTTTTGAGGTATAATAATTTAATTATATACAACTGATGAAAAATATATTTATTTTATGATTGAGTTTCAATAGTATGTATTATAGAGAGGTTTATTGATTTACTGGATTATGTTAATAATTATAAGAGAAAAAAGAATTAATAAACCTAATTTGAATTGAAGGTTTTATTGGTTGAACTAATATTGGCATCTATTGACCTATAAATTATATAGTTTGAATCAAAATTACCATAGGTTTAATTGAGGTTATCATGCTTTTGAATAATTAGTATTTATATTCTATTTTCATGTGATTTATAACTCAGATTATATTAATATGTCATAGTTTAGTACTCACATTAATCCTTTTTTAGTAAAGCAGTAGATCTAAAATCAAATACTGCCAGGTAGACCTATAATACATACAATTCAAATTTATTATTTGAAAATAGTTCATCTCATTACTTCAGGTATTTTAGGATTTCAATGGTTACAAATTTAACAGCTTAAATATTGGATATTGAGTTATCAGTGGAAACACCAAGTGGTGTGAGGATCATATCCCAATTATATAATTATTCTCTATTTATTGTTTATGGGAATATAATTTCTTCAAATATAGTTGTTATTACCATATTAGAGATCAATTAAATATTTTTAATAGATTATATCTCTCCACATAGAGCTCAAATGAATAATCAAGTCATCAAAATCTCATTTTATATTCCAAATCATTTTTGATTGAAAAACGATGCGAGGATAATTATGACATTTATTTCAAATTAATTATATAATATGAGTCTTGATACCCAATAATAAGAAATATTTTTCGAGATTTAATATAGATAATCTCATAATCAATAACATTTAAATTATACAAAATTATGATGATATATTTGTTGAAGAGTTTATAGGTCTTCCACTAGAATGTGAGAATGAGTTTTAAATTGAAATCATAAATCGTTATATTCTAATATATAATTATCTTTAAAAATTGTTTCTTATTTATTTTGCGAAATTAAATAATAAACTATAATATAATTCTAAAAATAGTTTTATATTCATCTGTATTTCACCACATGGTGCATCATCTTTATTTATCGATAAATCAGATTGCTTAATGTGTAATTGAATTGATTATTGGGAGATCAATTTAATCATGATCAATAATGATTGTACTATAAGCCATATTGATGACTTTTTTGATAATATTAAAGTGTATTAATAATTCTTTAAGTTGATTTTTTTATATGTATTTCATCTACTAAGGTTGAATAGGGATGATATTCCTAAAATAGCTTTTTTCATGATATGGACACCATGAATATATAGTTTTTCCTTTCATACATACAAAAACCCATACTATATTCAAATATTTAATAAATAAGTACTATAGAGATTATATATATATATATTGAATAGTTTTTATTGATGACATTAACATATATTTCCAGGGCAAGGAAGAGCGTGAATGGCATTTTTCGATTGTTCTCAAGACCTAAAAGGATGTGAAATAGTATGTTATGTCTAAAAAGTGTGAATATTTATATAAAAAGTATCATTATTAGATAATTTAATCACAATAGAGTGTATATTCGTAAATGCATGAATGATATAGATGATTAGAAAATGTGCTAGACCAAATTCTGTAATATAGATCCATATTCCTATTAGATTGATAGATACTACACATAATAGAAAGATTTTATTAAAAAGGTGAAAAATGTCAAAGAATATTCTATGGGGGGTCTAATTCCATGGTTTCGAAGAAAATACCAATAAAAATTTTTCATATAGACTTTAAAGGATTGTCCAGATACTGCTAATGTTTTCTATGAAATATCACATTATTTCCCAATCCCCTAACCACGCCAACTAAAAAAGAGTGATGTTTATATAGTCAGAAGAATAAAAAGAAAAATTTATAGAGCTTATGAATAGGTTATTTATCCTACCTATACTCACAATACCCTATAATATATTATGGTTTTTGGTATATACTAATTCAATAAAGAAGGTCTTGGGATACTTCTTTAGGAAAAATTGAAAGGTGACGGTCTATTCCATGTATCGATTAAATACCCCTGAGAAAAACTAACAAATGAATGATATACAACTTGAAGTGTTAATGTTTGTATTAATGATTTAGAGGAATCATCTCTATGGATAAAAGTATGTTTTATAAGGTAATCTCAATATATTAAAGTTCATTTTCAAATAGATTGAGTTGAATGTGCACTAAAAGGAATGGTCAGCGTTAATCAAGGACTATTATTGCTCAATACATTAATATCCTTGTAAGGAAACAAGTAGTTTAAATTCTATAAGTAGTAATTATCATGTTTCTTTATCCATGATAATAATTGACTATGAAATCTGAGGGAAAGGGATTGTATATGATATTTCCCAATTTATGGCTAAACTATTGATCTATATGAAGATCAAGGAGGAAAAAATGGCTGATATGGAGATATATTAGAATGTATAAAACATTTTGGATTTTGAACTTGAAAAATACAGAGTTATAAGATTTGGAACCAAGATTCATATCCTATCTAATCCATAACTAAAGAATTATATTTTGGATGATGCACATAACTAATCATTCACTATTCACTTGGTAATTAAAAAGATGTATCTATATATTAAAGAGAGACTAGTAAGGGAAAACATAAAGATAATATGTTTTTGAGTTTAACTTTCACAAATTTAGAGTTATAAGATTATGAACTTGAATTTACATCCCATATTAGATAACACTAAAAAAAGATATGTTGGATGAAGCCCATATCTCATCGTTATTTATTCACCGAGGGAAAAATTATATATAGAGATGTTATAAGGACCTTTGGTGGAAAATGAAGACTGATATTAAAGAGTGTATATCATGATAAATAGCCTACCATAATTATAGAGTATAATTTCATAATTAAAAGTGGGTGATGAAAACATTACTTATACCTATATGGAAATCGTAGAACAACACCATGGATATTGTCATAGGGAATACCAATAACTATAAACAAAACAATTCTATAGGGATAGTGGTGGATTGACATAAAAATTTGGCACCCTTCATTTTAATTTGATATTATTTAACATTTGATTAACTCGATATGATATACATAAAATAAGTTGTAAGGTTTAGCCTCATAATGACTTCTCATTATAAAATTTAATATCAATATTTAATAAAAATTTATTCTTTGGATGATATGTTATTATCTTGACTAATGAATTTCAATGGTTGTTGGGATAAACATATTCTTATGTTCATATTTTCAAATAATAATATTTCAAACTCTAGCATTCCTATGTAACCATATGAGGCATTATATAAAAATAGATACTTAAATAAAACATTCATATGGATCCATATGAGGCTTTATATGAGAAGAGAAGTATAACTATTGAATTATGGGATGAAGTTTTATAGAGAAAGTTATTATAACATTATCTTACTCATGCATTGGTAAATATGGATCAAACCATTCAATTATATATCAACGAAGTTCACTTTTGATAAAAGTGTTAGGCTAATAATTATTGAAAAGTTTTAGTGTTTAAGGCTGGTGAAAAGGTCTCACTTTTTATATCATTATGGTAGAGCGTTATGAGATTCATGAATAAGATAATGTTGATCCCTATATGAATCAATTCATTGTAATTCATTTATTTCAGGGGACTATATATTATATGTTCAATATTCCACAAAACCTCTAAAAAATAAATTATGTGTTCCATTTATCACTTTTAAGGAAGTACATACCAGATAAACTATATATAACAATCATAGATGTTTCTGTGGAGAAAATATGTCTATCTTATGACTTTTCCATTCCTTATGGTTTTATGTTTTGAAAATGAAAAACACTTTTTTTTAATTTCGGAATTTGACATTTCGTTTTACTTATAGTTTTTTCATTCCATTATACTTACCAAATTACCATTCTCTTATAATTAAAGAATTCTCATCACATTTAACTACATAAATATCAATATTTTATACTTATGAATCTATCATTCTGTTTTATGATACTAATTCTAGATCAAATGAAATTCTGTATTATGATACTGATTTCAATACAAAATTCATGTTTTGTTATGATGCCGATTCTAGCACAAATGTGATGTTGTTTTATGATACCTATTTCGGTACAAATGTCATGTTGTTTTTGATCATTCCAAATTTGGTATGAAAGTCATACCAATTTCACAATATTGATTCCTGTACAAATGTGATACAGTTTTTCATAATATCGGTACCCAAAAACTGTGACACTATTTTCTTTAATTTGTTTGTTGTATTCTATTAAAATCTGTTTTCTTGATAATGTTTGAGTTGTTTAATGTATCATTACAATATTATTGTATTATAGGTTTTTATTATACATAACGTTAACTTAACATCATTTTATTATATGAAATGATGTCATACAATCTATTAAAAACTAACCATTGTATGTTTGACACATATCCGGGTCCTTCCGAAATTTAAGGAAAATATGACAGTTAGAGTGGAGTCGACCGTAGTGAAATTTTTCCTATAAAAACAAGTTCATTTGAATGAGAAAAGTAAAAAAATGAGTGTACATAAATGATGAACAGTGAATTCAAAAGTGATCAATGTTTGTGAAGTGATTTTTAGAGAGAGAGACTCTTAAAACTCTCAGTGCTTCACGTGGATGACGTGAACAACTTGTTCAGGCATGAAAAACATTCTTAGACTAGCTTTGTATAGACTCTAATCATGATGATCATGGGATTCCAGGATTGGAAGATGGAGTTTCTGATTTCCTTTTCAATCGTGGGCTTGTAGGGATAGCAAGACAGATACCGATCTTTGGATTCAAGGCTCACCTGGGTTTGGGTAAGATAAACTTTCTTGAACGTATAAATCAAGGAACCAATATCCAAGGATGTTGGATACCCTTCACATTGGGATAAAAGAATCTTATTGTTAATTGTTTTCTTTTAAATTTGTTTTTATTCTGATTTTATTCTAATATTGTTAAATTTAGAAATTATAACTTTCTTATACATTTTAATTCTGTTACTCTGATTATATTAAAGATTCTATATTCTCTAAGGTAGAATATGTATTTTAAAAAAAAATTCTTATGTTTTATCTTAAGGTTGTTAAGTTTAAGAAAACAATTCATTAAAAGGTTTTGTGAATGTTTGTTTAAATTTGTTAAAATAATTTTCATTTATGTTAAAAGCTAACCTTAATAAACATATTTTCTTAAGGTTAAGAAAAATTTCTTAAGAATGTTTTATATCAACTTTACGGGTTCCAAAGGAATTTTTAAAGTATACAATTCACCCCCTGTATTTGAGCATCTCATTATACATATTCGATAATGCAATTGGTATCAGAGGAGGTCTCTAAAATACTTATATTCACATATAATTTTTCTTCCTAAAGTTATATTTTTTATTAATTCCTTTATATTTTTTTTGATTTTAAATTTTTACTGCTAACAAGTTTTTTTGAAATAAATAGTCTTTTATGTATGGCATGCATTCATGTTGGATCTTTAGATAATATCAATCTTACTAGACCACCAATTTGTGATGGTAATAGCACTAGAGAGACAGAATAAAGACCTTTGGGATTAATATAGGTTTAGAAAGCTACATTATGTAAACTAGAGATTATAAGATTCCTGATAAGGAACTGCGAACCTTTACTAATCCAAAAAGGTAGAATACCAGCTGAACTTTAAGGTACGTAATACTTTGCTTTATTCCATGACAAGAAATATATATATATATATATATATATATATATATATATATATATATATATATATATATCCATTTTTCATCTTGTGAAGTTTCAAATAAAATTTGGAAGAAGCTCAAAGTAACTCACTTTTGAACATATAAAGTCATTGAAACAAGAAGAGCCATGATCAGAGCTGAATATCATGGTTTCTATTTTCCTTACAGAGAACTCATATGTAAGGTTCAACAACGATTCATGACTATTATTAACATCTTACAATCTAGGGGTGAAAAAATGATTAGATAATGAGATTCTTGTAGATAAGATTATAGACATTATGCCTAATGAATGGGAATCTAAGAGGATAGCTATAGATGAGAATAAGAATGTTACTCAGATTTCTCTTGATGAGTTGTTTGAAACTCTTCTTCAACAAGAAATCATAATGAAGAGAGATGATGATATTATTAAGAAAAAGAATGGAAATAGAGGTTTTTATTTTAAAACTACTTCAAATAATATGAAATACAATACTCCTGAAATAGTTACAATATATAAATCTAAGAAAGTTATCATCCCATCTGAATCTAGTGAAAGTGATGCTTTAGAAAATGAGTTTGCAAATCTTGTTCAGATAACAAACAAGATTGTTTTACAGAAGAACTTTCAATATAAATACAATAAGAAATATGGAAAAGAAAATAAAGATAGAGAAGTGACATGTAATGAATGTAGAATAACTAGTCATATTAAACCTGATTGTCCCTTTCTCAAAAAAATGTAAAAGAAGACATAAATTATGAAAGGAACAGGAAGATGTTCTACAGATCAAAGCATAAGGAAGTCTTAAAAGACAATTACATTTGGAGTGCAAGTGGTGGAGATTCTTCTGATTACTCTTCAGAATATGATTCTTCTAAGCAAAATAATGTCAGTCTAATATCCAGAGCTCCATTTCAAAATCATTGTCTTATGCTAAGGTGTAAACTGCTGAATCCTTAACCAATATGTCTTTAACTGAAAATTTTCCTGATAGAGATTTTTCTACAGATGAATAATCCACATCATCAGAAAGTAATGATGATTTACCTTCATATGAGGATGTTTCTATATTCTCTAAGTTTCTTCAAAATAAAAATTTTAATGTTTATATGAATCTTTTATAAACAATTATATATAATTTTTTAAACAAAATAAATTTTAGATCTTACCGAATCTCTTTATAAGAAAAATATTGTTTGAAAAAATCTTTCTAAAAAACATGAAAAATTTAATTCTAAGAAGGATAAACATTCTAAAGATCTTAAAAATATGTATTTATAAAAATAGGTTTTAGAGGATGAATTTAACTCTAAGTCTACTATCCTAGAGAATAAGAATTTAGTCCAGAGAAAAAAATCTGAAATATTTTCCTTGAAGAAACTTCTTTCAAATTTTAGTTCTGGTAAGGAAAATTTTTGTAAAATGTATGCTAATATTCAACCTCATGATAATAATCATGGATTAGTCCATTCTCATGAAGAACCCCATTTTCAAAAACAATTATTTTGTTTCTTCAAGAGATCCATTTTGTACTAATTATCAAATTAGTGGGAATAACAAAAAGAAATATTCTTTAAATAAAGTATAATCCCTTGGGTTTTATAAAGATTAATTTTCTAAACAAATGTGGAGACCCAAGATTTTATTATTTAATATTTTTTGATCATAGAAATTTTCAATTCTGAAAACCTAAGTCTTTATTTTTTAGGATAATGATTGATGTAAAAAAAATTTATTGTACATGGATAGTGGACGTTCCTGGCACATGAATGGTAACAAAGACTATTTCAAAAATATTTTAAAGACTAAATGTAGAAATGTATCATTTGGGGATAACTCTCAAGGAGATATTATTCTTCCATTCATCGGAATGGAAGAGCCACGTGATGATATTTTTACGAAACCATTACCTTTTGATAGATTTGAATACATTAAACAGAAGCTAGGAATGATCTGTGTGAGGTAATCATTCATATATAATTCTTATTTAAATAATCTCCTAACATTAAGATACTCCTTATTTCAAGGGGATTACATATGCCTATTTTTTAGGAAAATATTCTTTCTTTAGGAAATTATATTGTTCTTTATGAAAATCATGTTTAACTTTTTCATTCGGAATTTAAATTTTCAGAATTCAAATTATCAGAATTGAAATTCATAGAATTGAAATCCTAGAATCAAAATATTCCAAGAGAATTAATATAATACTTATAAATTATATAGATTATTCTAAAAAGTACACTTTTTACTCTTCATCTTCTAATTTTATTTTTAAATTTTTGGTATTTAAAAACTTTAAATTCCTGGTTTACCTTACTTCAAAATATCAAAATTTATATTTTTATATATCCAATATAAACCGTATGATTAGATCAGATTATTTCTATCCATTTTATTATCTTATAGAAGCTGAAAAGTCATATCTTTGTCTATATAAATGGTGTTTTGTTTATGAGTGTTTCACCATCCTCAACGATCTCTGAGCCAAAGTTCTATTTTCATCAAAGCCTTCATTATTTTTTCTTTGTCTCTTTCACTCTGAATGGATTCTAAATCCTTAGCAGATCGTTTGTCGATTACCAAGGAAATAAAGGATTGGGCGATCTTTAGAGAAATACTGGTATGCCCTAATTTATTTGCAAATTATGACTCCCTTATCTCTAAAGTAATAAGAACTAACGGATGGGAAATGGTTTGTGTGGATAAGGATAAAAGTCAGGATCCAGTTTACAATAACCGAGCTATTCATTTATATGAATATGTTAATTTCTTCCAAAAGGATGTAAATAATATTTTCAAGTTCAAATGTTATGATAAGACTTATATAGTTCCTTATAATAAGGCAGCAAATGTTCTCAACATACCGTATGAAGGAGAAGCTATTCTATGATCTCATAAACTTCCCGAGAAGGAAGGTTCTTTTAAAAAAGACAGCGCCTTGAATTAACATGGTCATAAGTATGTTATGAATCTGAATATTATGAATCTTAAAACAAATCAAAAGCTGGTATCTCTTTGGATGCAAGGATTTCTTATTCCATGGGACGGGCATAAGGACTCTTTAAAGATATGTGATATCTTTTCTTTAGACTTTCTTGTCAATATAAGAAATATTATTTTGATTAAGTGCATATTTCTCACCATCCAAGAAGTTAAATGTGGAACCATGAAATATCATATTTTTATGTATCCAGATACTATCTCCAGGTTGATTGTTTTGTGCCTTCAAGAGATAAATGTTCATTGTCGATCCGTTTCTAAGCCGTTTAAGATCTTGTTGCTCAACAATGATATTATAAAGAGGATGAAGGTATATTTTATACCCGAATCCAAAATTTTTAAATATTTGGGTGTCTATAACAAGGATGATGTTCTAAAATATTCAAAATTGGTACCCAAGAAAAGAAAACCTAAATAACCAAGCTTATCAACACGGGTTCCTAATGTTCCAGTACTAGATCCTCCTCTTGTCAAGAAACCAAAAGCTTATTATGATGCAATGGTTTCAAAATGGAGAGAGATGGAAGCTACCAGAAATGAAGGTGATACTTATTTGTCCTAAATATTGAAGAGTCTAAGGCCTTAAAAATCCAAAAATCTGAAAATCTAGAGAAATAAAAGAAGGATAATATCATGAAAAAGAAATCCTTGGAAGCTCAAGTATGTCAGATATTACTGAAAGATGTATAGAAGATGTCTAAAAAAGTATCAGAACCTCAAGTTGTTCATAAGAAACCGGTTTCCACTATGAAAACCATGAAAGCAAAGAAATTCTTGACTTTATCAAAACATGTTCATGAAATGCAAGATTAGATAGTTCTAGAAGATAGTGATTATGTTTTAAGGGAAGTGGAAGATTACTTTTGAACTCCTCGGATTTCAAATTCTAATTCCAGATCTGAGTATCAAGATGTTGAAGAAGAAGCTGAAATTGAAAAGGAATCTGATGTAGAAGAACAGAAAGTTGAGGTCAAAGAAAAAAGTGATGAAGAGGAAGAGATTTAGGAAGAAGAAAGACACGAAGTAACTCAATAATTAAATTCCAATGTTTTGTTGTAATATAAACATTACTTCTAAAATTTCATTAAGAAATTTCTTGCATATATTTCTTTCTTTTTCGAATTTATGTTTCTTTAAACTTATAGGTACATCTTATACTTCTCCATTACTTTTTTAAAATAAAAAATGGGGAGAATTTGGAAGAATTTAATGGAGACTCCAAAGGGGTATAATTTATTTGAAGAAAGAATTTAATGAAGACTCTATAGGGGTTGAATCTATTAAGGGGTAGTATGGTAAAAAAGAATAATTCCGAAGGGGGAGTTTCTTTTATGAAGAAATGATTATCTAAGGGGGAGATATAAAACTGGATGCTAAAGATCTAGAATACAATCCTTGTGAAACATAACCTAAATGGGAGTTAGTCATATTCATCCTAAATTTCTTTTAAAATGGGAGATAAGTTTTATCATACTTGTTTATCAAAGTCAGTATATTATTCCTTACAAAAGTTGTTTGTGCTTTCCAAAAAGGGGGAGATTGTTGGGTCAATAAGGTTATCTTATGAGTTCTCTATTCCTTACGGTTTTATGTTTTGAGAATCACAAACACTTTTTCATAATTTATAAATTTGACATTCCATTTTACTTATTGTTTTCCCATTCTTTTATACTTATAGAATTGAAATTTCATTATACTTACAGAATTCTCATTATTTTTACCTATAGAAATCTCATTCTGTTATACTTACGAATCTGTCATTATGTTTTATGATAACAATTTCGGTATAAATGTCATTCTGGTTTATGATTCTGATTTCAGTAAAAAATTCATGTTGTTTTATGATGCCTATTCTAGTACAAACATGATGATGTTTTATGATACCAATTTCGGTAAAAATGACATTCTATTTTTCATGACACCGAATACAGTACAAAATTCATACTGATCTCATGATACCAATTCTTGTAAAAATGTGATAATTTGTTTCATAAAACCGTTACCCAAAATTCTGATACTCTATTTCTCAATTCATTTTTTGTATTCTCTTAAAATTCATTTTCTTGATATTATTAGAGTTATTTAATGAACCATTATAATATTATCAAATTCTATGTTTTTCTTATACATAACTTTTACTTAACATCATTTTATTATATGAAATGATGTTGTACAAACTATTACAATCTAACCATTTTATGTTTGACACATGTCTAGGTCCCTCTGAAATTTAAGGAAAATATGACCATTGGAGTAGAGTCGACCGTTGGGAAATTTTTCCGATAAATAAAAGTTCATTTGAATGAGAAAATTATAACAAACTGAGTGGGCTTCAATGACGAGTAGTGAATTGAAAAGCGATCAATGTTTGTGAAGTGATTTCTAGAGAGAGGGGCTCTTAAAACTCTCAGTGCTTCATGTGGATGTGATAAAAAACTTGTTCATGCTTGAACAACTTGTTCAAACATGCTTTGTGCAAAATCTGATCATTCTAATCATGGGATTACGGATTTGGAAGACAGAGGTTCAGATTTACATCAAAATCATGGGCTTGTGGGGATAGCAAGAGATATACTGATCTTTGGATTGAGGGATTACCTGGGTTTGGTTAAGACATACTTTCTTGAAAGAAGAAATCAATGAACCTCTATCCAAGGTTATTGGATACCCTTCTCTTTGGGTTAAAATAATCTTATCATTACTTGTTTTCTTTTCAAGTTGTTTTTATTTTTCTGCTATTCTAATTTTGTTAAAGATAAAAATTATAACTTTTGGATACTTTGTAATTCTATTATTATTATTATATTAAATATTTTATACACTCTAAGGTAGAATATTTCTTTTAATAAAATCTTTCATAATTTTTTATCTCGAGGTTGTAATGTTTAAGAAAAGGTTTCCTTCAATGGTTTTGTGAATGTTTGTTTAACTTTTTTAAAATAAGTTTTATTAAAGATAAAAGATAACCATAAGAAACGTATTTCCTTAATATTAAGAATCTTTTATTAAGAAATTTTTATATCAACTTTAAAGGTTCCAAAGTAATTTTAAAGGTATACAATTCAAACCCCCCTTTTTTGAGCATCTCATTATACATATTCGATCCTACAGTTTTGTATCTAGAAAATCATCTCTCTTATGAGGAATTTTCTTTAGAGATCATGATTATAGAGATAAATGCTTTTAAAATAAAAAAATTCAATTAGTTAAAGTTATCTGGAGAAATCATAAGTTTGAGGATTCTATGTGGAAACCCAAAGATGTAATGAGATAAAAATACCCTAATTTTATTTCATCTATGTAATGAAATTCCAATGGTGATATTTTATAAAGGTAGGATAATGTAAAAACCTATATTTTTAGTTACAAATACTTTTTAATAAACCCCATTTATTTTATATATTTTAAATAATGTCACACCAAAAAAATGAATAATGACTTATTTTATTAATGTATAACATTATAATATAATATAAAATACATTAAAAAATAAATAAATGAAACATAATTAGAAAATATTTTAAAGGAATAAAACCATAAGAAAATATAAACACAACCTAGCTAAAATTATCATCATCTCGATCTTCTTTGATGACCATAAATTTGATGAGAACTATGTAAATAATAAAAAAATTAGAAACATGATTACATTTTAGTAAAAGAAATGAGATATTGATATGAATAGTTTTGATGAATTATTTAAGGTTATATATATATATATGAATGTAATATGACCATTATATTCATGATCATTGGTTTTAAGGTCATTATTATTTAGTCGTTAGGTATATATGGTCATTGGGAATATATAACTGTTGTGTATATATAATAATATGATAGAGGATGGATATAAGAGATAAATTATAAAGTTATTGGAAATAAAATTCGATACTCAATTAAAATATGTACATTATAATATAGCTATCAATATGGTGGGTATAAATATAAGTAATCATATAATGAATTTTAAGTAGAAAAAATGAAATTATGGCATCAAGTAGTAGAATTTTTCCATAAGAGACTCATTTATACAAGCTTAGTAAGGAGGTAGAATCACTTGGATTTTACCATAATAAATTCCAAGCTTAGCTTCAACAAGTATGGAATGAGTGGAACAATCTCTAAGATAAGTTCTAGCCTATGGGAATCACATTGTTATTCCCACAAGCAAAATAACCACGTGCAATGAAAAGCATTTCATGTCTCACCCTTATAGTATATGTGGAGGTCTTGAGTGGGGTTTAAGTCAAAGTTTATATAATTTCACATGTAATTAATAATGTAATATGTGATAAATTTAAAAAAATATTTTTATTATTAATAGTATTATGAAGTGTGTTCTTACAATGTTTAATATAAATTATTATTTTAAAGAATGATTTAATATAAATTTTTCATAAATTAAAAAAATATCATTAAGATAATAAGAATAATTTATTTTAAAAAATTAGAATAAAACAATTTAATGATAAATAGATAATTTTTTTAAAGAATTTTTTTCTATATATTGTGTTTATTATCTTGATAAATTAATTTTACCGCTACAAAATAATAGTTTTAATGAAATTGGTTTGTTATATAATAAAAATAACTTTCATCTTATTATTATTTCTTCTCAAGAAGTGCTAATAAATCCATTTTTGAATTAAATATTTATTTTTTGGGAAACATCACCATACACATTATGAATTTTAATTATAAAATTAATTATACTAACTTTTAATAATTAAATTTAATAAAATAAATTTCATATGTTGATTAAGCATTTCCAAATTTGGTAATGAAGAAAATTTCCTTATTTTGTTTGTAAAAAAAGATAGTTATCATGGAAATATGTATGTTAAGATGGTGAAGAAAAAAATTATATAAATGTAATTAGGTTATAAAATATCTCTATAATTATCTCGAATTTTCTTAGAATAAGGGGATGTAGGTTATAGATCCATTATTTTTCAACTTGGGATATATTTTCCTTATCAAATTACATTACTTGTACATTAAAGTGTGATTATTTGTCTAAATTCCACTTAAGATAACCTATAAAAGGATCCCTCATGTTCCCACTTCAAATAACACCATTAACTCATTTAACTCTACAGTCCAAAGTAAAATTCACTCTTAAACAAGACTCTACAGCATTATGTATCTTTGGGATAGATAAATAATTCCCTAATCCTTAATTTCAAATAGGGTCATTAAATGAAGGATTGACTCTTGAATATAAATGTTATGTTATCCTTAGTCATTTTTTAATCTTCTTCAACCACCCATTCCTAAATCTAATCAACACTTCATTAATATATAATTTGAATATTTACTCTTCAATAAAAGTGGTTTTATAATAATAAAATGATATTTTTCTACTCATTCATTCATTATAATATGTTATTGTTTGGGTTTTTTTCCAACTACATAAAATATTTGATAACACTTACACTATGAATGAATAAAAAAAATTAAACAATATTAATATGTGAATGTGAGGATGAATTTTATATTTTTATGAAGAACCCAATGGATTTTTTAATGAAGTTTTGTTTGTTTCAAACAATGTTAGAAAATAAAACGATGGTCTTGTGGTTTCCATTCAATGTTGTTTGAATTGTTTTGAGTTGATTCATGTTTGAGAAGGGTTGAGGAGGTCGAAGCTTGGATTTGGAGTCTCAGTTATCATAAAACATACTTCTATTTGGAAATTATAAGATATTTTTTGGGTTTCATGTGATACATGGGTTTTTTGGTAATATATTGGAGTTAATGAAATATATTTGACCATCATGTAAGATATTTGGCTGATTTCATACAACATAATTAATTTTTATTATATTTCCACCATCACGTATGATAATGGGTTTTCATAAGATACATTACCCATTATGTAAGACAGTTCTATCTTAAATACATATTTTTTCATTCTGTAAGATACTATGATCTCATAAGATATGTTTTAAATGTGTAAGATACCTAAAATATGTGTGAAAATTAAAATCTGTAAGGTTTTTATTTCACATAATATATTCTCACTTAAAAAGATATTATACTTTATGAAAAACTAGGAAATTGTGATCTATTATAATACATATTTTGAAAACTTATTTGAATAATGGTGTGATGATCCTTATTAAACAAGCATCACAACATGTGAGGTGGATTATGACTCTAGATAATATTGATGAACAAGTCAAATGTTGTTATAAGGAAATATATATAGTTTTTTATGGTAGTAGGTACTATGCTACAAAGCTCAATTCATGAAAACAAGCAAATTATAATGGAATGAATTAAAATATATTTGATTTTGTGTAGGTTTTCAATGAAGAAAATATATTGCGTATATTTCTAATTTAAATATAGATTTTTTACTTGGATTAAATTAATTTAAATGAGAAAATTTATTTATAGGATTTAATTAACTTATTTAAATTGGATAATATTGATTGGATAAGAATAATGGAAGATTCCCATATTCAAAATTTTGAAACATTTTTTTTGGAATTATCAATGAATAAAACATTGATAAATGATTAATGGATAGGAGTTGAGTTATTATATTTGTGACACAATTTTGTCTTTTTCAAATAACAACTATATCTAAGAGAGAAAAATACAAGAACATGAACTGATATTGACATTACCTTTATTATTAACAAGTAAGAAATTGGGGATATTTTTTATCATCTAAAGGATTATTAATTTTTATTAAAATTTTCACTGTGTGTTTTCATGATCTTATGAACAAATTTATTATTATAATAAAATTATAGGAAATGTTTACCTTTAACTTCTACATTGATACTATTATAAAAATGGAATAACCTTCATAAGAAGATCTTACAATTTATTCTATGAAATCTAGTAGAGTATTGAAGATATTATTTAAACTGAAGAGTGAGAAATTAATTTTGATTTATGGTGGTTTTGATGTAAAAACCCCGGTTTTTTCTTTCACTCTACAAATATTCAAGAATGCATTCTTCCATGATCATGTACTAGCATATATAGCTTCACATGAGTCATGGAAGAACATTAACACACTCTTTTAATCAATAAATATTTTACAGATAATATATTTCTCAAAAATATAATCAAACATAGCATAGACTATGTACCCACCTTTGGAATGACCCTTGTAAAAAAAATCCCTATGTGTTATGTTTTTACGTTACATTTTCATTATATGTGATAAAATGTTTATAGTGAGTAGATATCAACCTTAAAAAGTATAAGAGGATAAATTTAGGATAAAATTTATAAAAAAGGTACATTTTATTCATTTACACTTCTTAGCGGTATAATATATAATCAAATCAATGAAATTGGTATTATAGAAAAATATATTCCCTTTAACATTCATCACAAATTAGTTGTGAACATGAATTATTTTAACATTAAGGGAGTTCAAATATTTTATGTAAATAAATTTCATGGTTAGATGAATAGAATTAATATATATATATATATATTTATATATTTATATATACATATTATACCAAGACCATGAAGTATGTGATGTTGTGATAGTGAGTTTTCCAACCATTAAGGGAGATTCCCCTATGAATTTTTCAAAAATAGAAATCATGAGGTTTATAATAAACATATAAAGGAAAGTTTTTTCATTCTTATTAGAAAAAATTTACACAAGAGTAATGGTTCTCAATAAATCTAATGAAATGTGGTATAATGTTGAGAACATGTTTGAGGGAAATTTCAAAATAAAAGTATCCAAATTTATAATCTGGTGGGAAAATTATAAATACATAAAAAAGGATTAATATGGTACTATTTATGAATAATTTACCAAGTGAAATGAGATAGTTAGTTATTTTAGAGTCTTGGGTGATTCTTTGGATGACTCAATTGTTGTAAACCAGCTAATAAAAAATTTACTAATATGTTTAATCCAAAGATATAATACCTAGATGGGAAGGTTTTATTACCTCTATTTGAATTTAATAATTATCATTAAAACTATGATATGATAAAGACCCTGGTTTTTAAGAAAAAAGTTAAGGATGAAATGGAATTAAAATTCATTAATAAATCAATATAAAATAAGATAATGATGAGTTATCTAGTGAGTCATACGATTATGAGGAAAGTGATGAAGAACAACAGAGGTTAATATCCCTTATCATAAAGATAATAATAAGGGAAATTGAAAGTATAAAGGAAAAATTCAAATAAAGTGATTTTTATATGGTGAAATTGGTTAATTTGTAACTAAAACTACTATAAATAAAATTGGAAGATATGAAGATGATGAATATAAATAATTTACTCAAGGAAATAAATGTGTAAGTTGTTCTAATGTGTTTTTGAAATTTTATGGAAGTATACAAATATTCAATAGTATAAAATGATGGATCATGATGAGTAAATAAAAGAAAAACTACTCTACTAAAATTATTCAATCTAAATAATAAGTTTCAAAAAATTATAAAATAAAAATATCTTATGTTAAAAGACATATATAAATATCATTCAGTGAAGAAGAGGGAGAAATAAATTACATGGAATATATTCTAAAATATGGTCTTGATGGTTCTATTGAGAGGAAAAAACATATATGGATATCAAATCCATAATGAAATATTTTATAATTTTGAGGAAGTATAGTTGTGAAATTATTAGAATTAAAATGAGTTTGTTGAGGAGATCAATCTTTTTAAAAAGAAATTTTCTTAGTAGGAAAGAACTATAAAATATATTTAAAAATAATTTTTTTATAATAAAAAATAACATAGCATAATTAAGTAAATATGTACTATGGATAATATAAAACTTGGTAAAATGTGAGATAATTGTGATAAATCCTTATAAGTAATGTGGGAGACTTCATATAATAACAAGAAATGTTCAGTATAATTTCAGGTAAAATCTACACATGTGGAACTTTAAAGTGAACTATATAATTCCAATAATTAGGTAGGTTATAAAAACAATATGGGAAATCCTATATTTAAAAAAAATTCATAATATGTCATATTCATCAAATAAAGGTGAATGTAGTCTAAAAAAGGAAACCTCATATAAGCTAAAGCATATATAACATAAAAATATTTTGAGATAACAAGCTTGGAATTGTAAATAAACTCAATAGTTTCAAAGAATACTAGTTTTAAAATGATAAAATTTATTTTATATAGTATTTTGGAATAAATAATATGTTTTCATGTATAATATTTCTCTTCAAGGAATTAAAAAAAGTCATTCATTAAGGGGGATATATCCTGAAATAATAGGGTTTAATAAGTGGGAAATAATTCTCATTTACATGTCTAAAATATATCTGACTACATGGTAGGGTTATATGGAAGATATAATAAGCATGTTCACTATTCTTAGGAGTATATGCCCATACTTTTACGTCAAACACAATATTCTTTTTATGTAAATAAGATTATAAGAAGAAAGAAAATTGAAAAGAGGTTTATTTTTTATGTAGCTATCAAAGAAATTAATTGGTGAAAACCATAGATTCTTTATAGTAGATAATTAGAACACATGATATTATAAACCAATATATTTAATAATATTAAATAAACTTATGGTGTTTTAGTTACCTTTGGTAATGAAATTTCACAAAAAAATAGGGATTGGATCAATTAAAAGTGAATCCCAAAAAAATTGATGTAATGAGATGTCTTATTTGAAGATGTACATAATCTTAATGTGATGAATCTAATCCAGGGTTATAATGAAGGAAGTGAGATCATTTTAAAAAAATTACTTTATCATTAATAGGATAAGATTTGGAAATTTTATCACTACAGATGAATGAATAAGTGGTATCCATTTTTAAATTAGATACTTGAATAATTCTTCAAATTTGAGATCAAAATATGAAAATAGGTTGTGCCACTAACGATTAGACCACCTAAGTTAAATATGTATAACTAATATTTCAAAGGGGGACACGGTAAGTTAATTTACTCATCTAAATAGAGAAATATAATACATATATATAACATTACAAAAGGTATAGATGACTCAAATATGTCAAAAAATGGTGAAAATCTAGTCTACCAGGCTACTGGAGAAAATACATGCTAATTTGCATAATCTAATAAGAAAAAATCTACTCAATGAGATATTTAAATAATTATATTAAGTAATTTTTATAACAAAATTAAAATTCTTTTGTTAATTAAACATAAATTATATGTAGTGGATATGTTTAATTTTTTCAAGAGAAGAGTTGAGAAAGAACTAAAGATGTGTATCAAAAAACTCAAATTTGATAACAGTAGGGAGTTTAATAGAACTTATTTTTATTCCTTACTTATCAAATGTGGAATAAAAAATTATTATATTAGTCCTTATACAAACCTAAAAAATTTAGTATTAGAGAAAAATAATAGAATCTTGATTAAAATGGTAGAACCATGGTAGAAAACAATTGAGTCTTAATGTTTTACTAGGGAGAGGTTGTGCACACATATTTTCATATACAATATAGGTACTTGATAAGACGAAACTCTATAATAATATATAATAGTGTGTGATATGTGAAGAGACCAACTATGTACAAATTTAGAGTGTACAATAATCCATAGCTAATGAAAATCAATAACAAAATATGAAAAAGCTTGATGAGAAATCCATGGAAGGGATATTTGTAGGATATCAATACAATAAAAATTTTATATGTGATGGAATAAGTGGTTGTGTAAATTTGTTGAATATTGTGGTCAAAAATTATTTGAGAATAATCTATACATTAATGTTCCAAGTGAAGCATAATTTAGGTACTTTGATAATGATATTGATTAGGTACCTAAAACTTTTATTAAAGAACAGTAGGAAAATGAACCACAATTTTTTGATATTGATATTAATAAGATAAGTGAAAAATAAATGGATAGTAAATTTGAAAAATAGAAATATCAAAAATAAAATAAGTTTGTGGATGTAGTGAATATAATGGGAAATCTAAATTCTCTAGTCCAAACTTTGTTGATCTTGAGTTTTGATAATTATATAAACCTAATATTACAAATTGATCTATATTTAGTAGTTAAGGATATAAATCATGAAGTTTTGGTTAGATCTTTGAATGAAAAACTCTGAAAAATATAAAGTAATTCCACCTATAATATTATCACTATACCGAATGGAAAATATATTATTAGGACCAAGTGGATGTTCAAAAATAATTTCAATGATAATGTAGATTTCATAAAGAATAAGGCAAGATATATTTGCAATGGGTACTATTATGTTGAAGGTGTTGATTTTGAAGAGACCTTTTCTCCACTTATAAGACTAGAGGATATAAGAGTGTTTATATTAGATACATGAGATAGGCTGAAAAATATTTTTCAACTAGATAAAAACTATTATTTTTTGAATTGTGATATTGAGGAACATATATATATTAGGATTATTGAAGTATTTTTTATAGAAAATTATAGATCTATAATGTGAAAATTATAGAAGATTTATATGGTTTAAAGAATCCCCTAGGTCCTTGTAATCAATCTTAGACAAATGAATGAAAGATGTGAAATTCCAACAAGTTAAAGTGAATAGAAATATAAACATAAACAACAAGGAAAGTATTCTCAATGTAATTATGTATATTTATGAATTTATTTTTACTTATGATCAAGAGAATGGTTTCAAAAAAGATCTTGATAGATAAATAACCAATTTAAGATGGCCATGCTATCAGAGAAGATATATTTACTAGGATATCAGTTTATGTAAGAATAAATATGTTTCTATCCTAAGAGAATTATGTAAGGGAATTGGTGAAAATTTTTAGTATTGAAAAATAAATGACGGTATCTACACCTATACAAGTTGGAGTGAAACATTCTAAGGATATTGAAGGAGAAAGTGTAAATTCGAGAGTTAAGAAAACTAATCATCATCTTTTTTCATCTAACTGCATCCAAACCAATTATAGTTTATGTTCTAAGACTATGTGAAAGGTATGAAAGTTATACTATTGAATAACATCTTACGAATTCCAAAAGGGTCCTAATATACATCAAATAGGAATTTATTTTTGGGATTATTTACAAAATAGGTTAATACATGAATTTGATTGATTATTATAATATAGACTATGTGGGATATTATAATGATATAAGATCTACTTCAACAAGAATTTTAATATTGGGAGGAACCTATGTAAGCTAACCCTACAAGAAAAAACATTTGGTTACATTGATAACCATAAAGTCTGAGTACATGGATGTTATCAGGGATTATAACCAAATGATTTGAATTGAGCATCTTGAGAACTTGATAATTAAAAATTAAATACCTCGCATAATTTCATGTGTAAATCAATGTGTTATAAATATATATAAAAATAAAGTTTTCCAATAAATATCAAATCACATTAATACCATTTTTCAATCAATTAAAGAGATGGTTTCTAATAGATACACCAAAAAATAATTTATTCCATTTAGAGATTACATGGAATATATCTTTATAAAGGTAATTCCTAAAGAGTTATTTGAGTCCTTGAGGTTGAACATTAATGTTCATCTCATCCCCCTCTCCTGATGAGCATTACAGGGTACCCCAAATATGGTTTGGATGTGTTGTAGAAGGGGTAGTATGAGAAAAATGAAACTTTTTATATTCGATATCTAGAGGTAGTATTGTATAAAAAAGGGGGAGATTAAGACCAATAAGTGATTGAATTAAGATGGTTGACATCTCAATAACTCATCCAAAAGATGCTTTTATCTTAGGTATGGAATTCTATTAAAAAATACTTTTTCTAGTTTTGTAGTCATAAGGAAATTCTCTTGAATATGTTTAGGATTTGACATTTCTTATAGTGATTTGAGTTCAATTGTAAAGGTTGAAAAAAAAATCAGATGGGGGATTGATGAAGCCATAGGAATTGTAAAATAAATTTTATTTGTTATAAAATATTCAAGAAAATCAAAGGGTTGTATTGAGGATTTTTTTCTAAGGTGTCTCAATTTTTTTGATATAAATATGTTGTAGAAGGATTAAAGAGGTTGGAGTGTGATTCTAAAAGTTAAGGTAACTATTTCAATATATAATTTGTAAGATATGTTTTTGTTTTTATATGATACTTTATTTTTTTAAGATATATGGGATATTTCATAAGATTCCAGAGTCTATATAAGATATTTTCCCAGTGCATTAGATATTTTCTTGATTTCCTAGGTTTTAATTTTTTTTATAATCCTATTTTCATCACATAATAAACCTAGTTTTTATAACAATACTACAAAACCATCATTTTACAATGATTGTATTTATCAATGCTATAAAAAATGATGATAAATGGCATCATTATTGGCACCTTTTTAGCGGGGATAAAGGGAACCTTTATCATCACTATATTTTTAGCGCTGATAAAGTGTACCCTTTATCCGCGATTTTTTTTGTATTGATAGAGGGGACCCTTTATCAGCACATTTCTTTAAGCACTAATAATGGTCCGAATAAATAAAAACAAATTATGTAGTAAATAAAAAATAAAAAATTTGTTTATTAAAAAAAATTCAAAGTTTATTAATTAAATAATTATTGATGAAAATGAATAAATTGGTTATACATATTAAATATTTAACATTTTATAAATTATATAATCATGATATTTAATGTTAATAAATTGTATATATTCTATATATATATTGATATTAATGTATATAAATATGATTTATATATTACAAAATATTTATGCACTTTTTAGTAAATAACCATATATTTAGTGAATAATGGTTTATAATTTAAAATTAGTATGGAATAAAAATATTGACTAATTACATATATAGTGTAATGGACATATATATATAATTGAATGTGTTGTTGGATTTTTCAATTTATCATAGATCAAATGTGTGTTATCTTTATTTCACAGATACGTAATTAATACATTATTATATAAAATACACACACAAAAAACATATCAATGTTTTCAAAATTGTTAGTGTTTGCTTATTTTTAATTTATCCAATTTTACTCATTTTTAACATATATGAATGCGTGCACTTAAAATTAGATATAAATATTGTTTTTCAACAATATTTCTATAATTTTAAATAAATAAATATAAAATTATAATTAAAATATTTAAAGAGGAATATATTTTCTATATTTATATTTATATATATTTATTATGTATATATATTTATAATTTTTTTATTTATAATTATAATTTGAATCATTTATCAGTGCTTAAGTATTAATCATGTATAAAGGTAGGTCTTTAACAGCCCACAAAAAAGAATTGATAAAATGATTGTTTATCAGTGCTAAAACCTTAGTGCTGATAAATATGGATTTTATAAACACTTTTTGAGCACTGATAAAAACGTATCATTATCAGTGCTGCAAAAGCACTAAAAATATTCTTTTATTAGTGTTTATTAGTTATGTACTAATAAAAGGACTCTTTATCAGTTCTTATTTGTAAGTGATGATAAAAGTGTCCCGGACTATTTAAAAAATCCTAACAATTTGCAAACCAGTCGCAATATCTGTAGCTTTCCATAGATTCCACCCACTTTTGGTGATCCTCCATGTTTAATCAAAGCTAAAATTACACCACTCAATTAAATTTAGTTCCCAAAACATCTTTGAACATACAACCATCAGTTGTAGTTTGGGTTTTTGAATCGTATTATCTCCAACCAAGTGATGTAGGCCTTGTGATTTTCTTTGTGTATTTTCTGTTTCATTTTTTGATTTCTTGTTCGACTATGTCATGATTTATTTGAGTTTAGGTCCATGTATTCTATTTATCTTTTATATTATTAACAGAATGATTTTCTTATGATTTTTTATTTTATTGACTACCAATTTTCATATCATGTTTGGTATTGTTAAATTGTTGTTTTGAATTAATTTTCTTCATTTTCTACATCTGTACCCCATCTTACTCTGTTTGATTAATTTTTTTGTTGTTTTGAAATCGTAGATAATCACCACTAGTTAATCTATTATCATTGTTAGATATGAAATGATTTATTTACATCTCTAATTCATTCTAAACTATTTATATGCAAATCTTGATCATTTCCACCCTGTTTGATTTATTTTTTATAATCATCACATTAGACAATATAGTAAAGTCATCAATAAATGTAATAAAGTAAAGATTACCTTGTGTGGAATTTATGCCTCATTGGTCCAAAAAATAAAAAATGTTCCACTAAAAATGATTGTTAGAATGAATTTACACCCTTTTATGACAGCCTTTAATGATTTTTACTTTTGTATTTTCTCACAAATCAATCCCCCTTTAGATTTTGAGACGATGAAAGTCTCACAACACATATAAATTTTAATTTTGTCACAAAATTAATTTAGAAATATATGTCAAACTTATATGAAAACATTTTTATCCTCAATTGAACTCAGTAGCTGGAATGGTTGGAGTCTCCATTCAGAAAAAGATTCCTACTAGTCCTCTCACATGGGTTAATAATTATTCCATATTTTATCCTGTTTAATGTGAATATTTTATTTATAAATAAATCCTAATTACAATCATAACATGGCTATATTAAACTCAAAAAAATTAAGTTTAAGACCATCAACAAATAAAAAATCTTCTAAACTCATAATTAGTATGGGGTTGTATTTATTTTACTATTTTTGTGATATTCCACTACAGGGGTTACATAGATATTTATCAATTTTTGTTTATTTTAAAAAGATATATATACATGATTATATATATATATATATAATTAAAATATTTTTGGAAGGGGATGAAATACAAGGAAAATACTGCTCTACACCAACAGGGAGTAACTCAGCGTGACTAAAACCTGAGACCTCACTGAGATCCCACAGAGCCACTACAAACCAAGATGGACCCTAAGGGAATATATATATTTGTGTGTGTGTCTGTGTAAATATATATCTTTCTATCAATTTAAATGTGTTTTCAAAACATATAATGTAAGATTTATTTTTTAATTATATTCGCAAATTATGGTTCTGAATTTCTAAATTTGGAAGATATTATATTTATTTTCAATAAAAATTATGTTTAAATGTGAATTTTTTAATTGTGTGTATTATAAATTCAAGGTTTTATGTGTGTGTGTGTGTGTTTAAATTTGTATGGGATAGAAGTTGTAAGGATTGGTGTGTTTTTCTCCCTTATTGATATATATCTTGTTAATTTGTGTTATTTATTTATGTCAATTTCATTATAGACCTCCCTATAATTTCAAGTGTGGGAAAATGTGCATTATATAGACTCCATATAATCCATCAGATGGTTATATCTGATGTGAAAACCTCCCAAGAATCCTTGGGATGGGTAGGTGTAGTGATATGATATCCCAAGAGTCTTGAGATGTTGTCAAATATTTGATATACCATTAACTTTAAATGTAATAATTCCGTAGGCTGCTATATCACTTGTTTAAAAAATATAATGGAAGTTATCAAATTATATTTATTATAAATTATTTCAATTTTTTGCTTGAGACTCATCCCCCATCTCTTTTATAAACAATTTTCATCCTGATCACCTTCATCTCCCAGACATCCATTATTGAAATTTTGTGTTTGAAACTCATCCCCCTTCTATTTTGTGTTACATGTATTACTCTAAGAATAATTCATCCAATAGGTGACTACTGCTTACAATATTTCAAACATCATAGTTTCATGTCCACAAGAGATGAAGGATGTTTCAAAAAAATAAAATGAAATGATAAATGTTTGAGAGATGAGGTGATGAGGTTGAGTGGTCTATAAATTTCACCATTGAATGAATTCATAGGATAAAACCATTTATAATAGAGTAATTCTTTTCTTAAATCCATTTACCTATTTTATTCAACATACTAAAATTCCTTAAAAAATGAAATGTTGAGTTTCCCTAATATAAATTTTCTATAAATTTCACCTTTGATAAGGAATATCTTATGTGTAATTATTTATATATAGTATAAAATTAATTTTTTATGAACCCAATAGGATGGATATGAATTGAAAATGGTTGCATGCAAATCATTGAACAAATGAGTATAAATATGGAGTTAAAATTTTCATCAAGTTTGGGAGATAGCATGAACACGACCCTTCCAAAATCCTTTGTCTGTGTTTACGTTGTTGTTATTCAAGAAACATTAGACTAGAAGAGTTGTAAGAACATTTTATTTTTCATGGAGTAGATCAAAGCTATTAATTTTTTACTAAACAACGAGAAAAACTAAATGTTGACACCGATTGGGATAAAACAGTGGATTATGAATCATTTGATATGGATACATTTACAAATGATGATAGATATCGCATGGAAGAAATGAAAATGGTAATTAAATATTACCTTCGTGTTTGTCTAATGTTATTTGAGGATTAAATAGTTATTCTAAGAAACTATTTCATACTATTTTTACTAAATACACTACATTGTCAGATGTATTGAAGTTATATAATTTGAGAACTGAAAGCCGATGGAGTGACACCAGCTTTGAGGAACTACTTGGTCTCTTGAGTGATATTCTACCAGAAGAAAATAAACCACCATACTGAATATATAATGCTAAAAAAATTTAATACCAATGAGAATGGTCTCTAAAAAATTCATTCATATTCAAATTATTGAATATTGTTTCTCAAGGACCATGAATCACTCATAAAATTCCCTAAGTGTGGTGTATATAGCTACAAGAAAAATGAATCAAGTCCTTCAAAACCTATTTGGAAAATTCCTAACAGTCCATGGTTTAGAAGACTTTATAGATGTTAGGACACCAAAAGAAAATTAACATGGAATGTAAATACAAGAATTAAAGAAGGGAACCTACATTATCCAACAAATTCTCCTCAGTGTAATAAATATGGTTATGAGTTTCTGGAATTTGGAAATAAGCTAAGAAACATGTGTCTTTCATTATATATAGATGGAATAAATCCTTTTGGTGTATAGAGTAGTACAAAAAGTACATGGTCCTTCATGTTGGTAAATTATAATTTTCTTCCATTATTATGTATGAATCAGAAATACATTATGTTGCCTCTCCTTATACCTAGACCAGTGAAACCCAGTAATGATATTAATGTTTATTTGGCTCCATTGATAAAAGATCTGAAATTGATTTGTGATACAGGTGTTACAATTTATGATGCTCATAAAAGTAATGAATTCACATTGATGATCATATTATATGTAATGATAAATTACTTCCCCTCTTATGGAAATTTATCAAGATATATAATCAAAGGAATTTTGGGGTGTCCCATTTGTGAAAAACACACATAATCAGTTTGGTTGAATCATTCCCCAAAGATTGTGTTTTTAGAGAATCAGAAATTTTTACTGTGATGAATAAATAATGGTCCTATATAATAGTATTCAATGGTAATATCGAACAAGGTACAACACCACCTCCAGTAACAGGCAGTCAACTATACAAAAAAGTAAAAAAATATCGACACTATTTTTGGTAAATCATTTTTTGAAAAACCTTACAAAATCAGGTTGGAAGAAGTGATAAATTTTCTTTAAATTAACATATTGGAATTTTTTGTACGTCAGGAATTTTTAAGATTTCATACATATAGAAATAAGATGTATTTGATAGTGTTATTGGAACATTTCAAAATTTACATTCCAAAATGTAAGATGGAATAGAGGCTAGGTTAGACTTGATTGCAATGGGGATAAGGGAAGAGTTGGAACCAATGAAGGGTAAAAGGAGGCATTTTCTTCCTCCAGTAGAGTATAGTCTATACAAATAAGAAAAATTGAAATTTTTCCTTTTCCTTACTTGTGTAAATATTCCACAATATTATTCATTAAATATCAAGAAAGTTGTTTCATTGAATAATTTAATGTTACAAGGACTAAAATCACATAATTTTTCTGCTTTGATGAAAGATTTAATGTATATTCCTTTTCATTACATTCTACCTCAAAATATAAGACATACATTAACCAGAATCTTCTTATTTTTCAAAGCCATATGTAGAAATGTTGTAGACCTGCCAATGTTTCTCTTAATGAATAATAAGATTATTGTCATATTATATAAATTAGAGATGTTATTCTCACCATCATTCTTTGATATAATGGTACACCTGATTGTTCACTTGGTTATAGAGGTTCAACTATGTGGTCTTGTACATTATAGATGTATGTAACCCATTGAATGATATATGAATATTTTGAAAGTTAATGTCAGTAGTAGAAGTCATACAGAAGGTTGTATTGAAGAATTATATATTATTTATGAAGATATTGAATTCTATACCAATTACATATCATATCTCAAATCATTGGTCTCCCAATGTCTCATCACAGCGAACACCTTCTGGGTGATGGGATATCCAAAACAAATGTTGTTACAAATACCTTGAAAGAGTGGGAGAAAAAACCCTTTATATATTACATAATAGTAAATATGTTGATTCATACATTGAATCCCACAAATAAATTATGACAGATTTGAATCCATTGAAGCCTGAAGGATGGATATCAAGTACAAAAAAATAGTTTATAGGATGGTTTAGAGATCATATTTATAATGAGTTATATAAAAATATGAATTCAATTGTCAAATATATTTAATTTTTATCTAGAGGTTCCAATGAAAATGATATATCCTAAACTGGTTTTGTAATAAATAGTTATATGTTCTATATAGAAGAACGTGCTAACTTCAGTATGATGCAAAATAGTGGTGTTATGTTTGTTTATGAAGTAATTCACAGGTATTTTTCCAAGGATAGAAATCCAATTTATGAAAATATGTCATATTTTGGCATTATTGACTATATATACAAGTTGGATTATAAATTATTTCAATTCATACTTTTCCATTAAAAATGGGTTGACAATATCAGTGGAATGATAGTTGATGAAATGTGATTTGTGAAGGTGAATTTATGTATGGAAAGGGAAAAAGCGAGTCATTCAGAATGGCATCACAAGTAGTGCAAATATTTTATGTATATAATCTAGTAAACAAGAATTGGTTGATTTTACTACTCATGACTAAATCAAATGTCGAGATAGATGAAAATTCAATCAAGGATGGTCCTTTCATTTGGAAATAACAATTAGTTCATTCTAGTCCCATTGTATAAAATGTCTTATATGTTAGAGAGGGCCACAAAGAGGGGAATTGGATTCTTGATATAGGAACCAAATCCTTGAAACCATTAAAAAAATAAAGAGTTTTCAAGGAGAAGGTGCAAATGATTTTTAATATATTATTTTTCCCCTCATATATTATATATTTTATACTATATTAACATAATCTAAATTAAATGTTCAAATAATGATATATAAAATTTCTTATATACATGATGATGTTACTAATACCTTATAAGAACAAACTATACTAAAAGAAACAATTTACAATGATATAAAGGTAATGTTATGATATAATTTCTCTATTTTACCAAAAACGTATATATTGAAATCTTAATTTAATTTTCATTATTCCTTGTAGAGTTTTTTATCTTAGAATATATATGTCCTTGTGTCATGCCTTTGAAAGAAGAGAAATGAAATTGCCTCTTCTTAATCACAGAGCTAATCTTAATGTTTGCATAGTAAAATAATTGTCTATAGAATTAATGTATTGTTTCATATTTATGATAAATTTATTTCTTTTTAGTATTACCCGAATAATATTTGTTTTCTTATTGAGGTGGATTATTTTGTTCAATTTGGGGTGTTCTTCCCATATTTCATGTTATTTTGCACCGAAACATCCACAGAATTCTTCTCCCTCAAAATATTTTCTCCCCTATAGTGTTGCATTTATCACTTTCTTTCAAGTTCTCTCCACTACCTTTTCAAGAAATGAAACAATGCTATCTCGAATCAATCACAGAGGTAATCTTGATGTTTTCATAGTAAATTCATTGTCCATAGAATTAATATATTATTTCATATTTATGTTTAATTTATTTATTACTCACATAATAATTTTTTCTTATATCGGTGGATTGTTCTGTTCGAGTTGAGGTGGTATATCCATATTTCAAGCCTTTCTACACAAAAACATCCGTAGACTTCATCTCTCCGAAAACCTTTTCTCCCATGTAGTGTTTCATTTCTCACATGCATTCATGTTCTCTCCATGGCCTTTTAAGAAGAGAAATGATGCTACCTCTACTCAATTACAAAGGAGATCTTAATGTTTGCAGAGTAAAATCATTGTACATAGAATTAATATATTGTTTCATATTTATTTTTAGTGTTACTCACATAATAATTTTTTTCTTATATAGGTGGATTATTTTATTTGAGTTGGGGTTCTTTTCCAATCTTCTATGCTTTTCGACACCAAAACATCCACAAACATCTTCTCCCTGAAAACCTTTCACCCCTACAGTTTTTAGATTTCTCACTCTTCTTCATGTTCTCTCCACTACCTTTGTAGGAAGATAAATGATGGTGCATCTACTCAGTTATAGAGTTAATCATGATGGTTTCACAGTAAAATCATTTTACATATAATTAATGTATTGTTTCATATTTATGTTAAATTCATTAAATTTTAGAATTACTCACATAATAATTATTTTCTTATACAAGAGGATTATTTTTTTCGAGTTGGGGTGCTTTTTCCATATTTCATGCCTTTCTACATGAAAAATTCCACTAACCTTTTCTCCCACAAAACCTTTCACACCTGCAATGTTGACATTTTTCACTATTCTTCAAGTTCCTTCCACTGCTCAATCAGAGAGGTAATCTTGATATTTTCACAGTAAAATCAATTTCTATAAAATTAATATATTATTTCATATTTAAATTTAATATATTTATTTTTATTATTACATCTAATAATTTTTTTCTTATATAATCAAATTTTTTCTCACGTTGATGTGCTTTATTCGAAGCTGCTCAAGTAGTGTTGGCAGTTTGAAAAAAATAGTCACAAGAAATATTGGTACCATTGATAGTTAGGATTGTTTTGAGACTTTTGGATGTGTAGGAATTAGCATCACCTAAATCTAACACACGATGTCAATGGTATGACCCTCAGTACATATATCTATATAAAATTGACATTAAGTTTAGTAAAAAAGACAACTTGCTCAATGTGTCTGTTATCAGTTTAAAATCGAAGTTTGACTTTTAAAAAGTGTCACTCGCTGAAAACCAAGAACGTGTTCTTGGATTTTCTTGATAATTTATGGAATCAATTCCTAAATAATTTTTGACATTTTGTAATCGGTCTCACATCAAACTGATAAAAGTTGTGATCTGTGTGAGGCAAAGTGTGTGTTTCAAGTTTATAATGAAATTTTAGTAAAACAGATTAGTGATGTACTCAGAACCAATAAAAAAATTCATATTATTATGATACTTTAGTAAAACAATCCATGAGTGATTTTTAAGAAATATGAATCAGCTTTACCTCAATCTGATGCATGGTGTTATCAGTAAGACTCTATGTGTTTCTTTATTTAATGTTGACATCAATTTTGTTAAAAACAAACTGACCTACTCAAATCCAAAAAAACACATTCATATTTTTTTATTATTTTGGAAAATTATCTATATGTGATTTTAGATGTGCATGAATCAGTCTCACCTCAATCTGATGCACGGTGTGACCGGTATGACTCTATGTAACGCCATGACCCCAGTTACCCAGAGTCGGTGCATTATTACATGACATTGGCATGATCACAAAGGATCAAGTCTTGAAAGACCGATTAGTTTTTTAGTCTTGTAAACACTAGATATATTCATAAGTCTTACATTACATCATAAGGTAAAAAAACTACAAGAACATGTTGTCTTCATATCCCCTCATACTATCCCTGCAATTCATTCATAAATTACTTCTTCACATCTTGGAAAAAATAAAACATTGAAAGGGGTGAGCTCAGATGCTCATTAAGGATAAACATATAATAGAAGCTTTAATAGATAAGCATAAACACTTAAGGCAATGTATAATGAAAACAAAATCATTTTAGACTTCAAATTCAACATAGTATGGAAAAAATAAAATGAAATAATGCCATTTACTTATTCTCATGGATATTATACTAAACGAATAATCAAATGCAATATCAATAACCACTTTCATAATGATGGAATGCATAATGCCGAACATTAATTTCTGTGTCAAGGCCCCGTGCCAAGACCTAAGGGATAACTGTAACCGGAACCCAACCCGGAGAGCCTCTGTAACCAAACTCCATCCAGGAGTGCATCTAATAACCGGACACGAACCCGGAGTGCCTCTAATAACCGGACACCAACTCGGAGTGCCTCTAATAACTGGGCACCAACCCGTAGGGCTTACTTTTACCGGTCCCCAACCCGGATCATACTAGTCCGACACATTCATCTTAAGAAGAGGATGAAATATAACATAAACATTCGTATTAAAATGTACATACAAAATGTCAAAACTTTAATCATAAACCATTAATGGAATAAAAATAACTCATCCATAGTAAAAAATATCACAAAACCATAAATAAAATATGGATGATTTGTATCATAATAAATCAACTTGAAGAAAGTTTAAAATTTATCAAAGGATGTTGACCTAGATGAAATCAATACTATTTGAGAGAAATATCTCTTTTTCTAAAATCATTTAAAAGTCACACTATTTGTCAAGAATCCATTGAAAATTAGATTTTTGAATCAAAGTGTCCCATACCACTTTGAAACATTTAAAAGGAGTTTTAATTTTAATACTTTAATGTCCATATAAATAAATCCTTAAAACAATTATTTAAAACATGGACATTAATGAGCAAGATTTAGAAGAATAAGTCTTTAAAACATTTAAAAATGGTATTTTAGTTAGAGTTTCTAACCAAAAGAGAAACAGTTGAATAAAAATAATTGAGGTAGTCAAAACATTGTAATATCATGAGATTAAATGGATTCATGATATACTATGTCAAAGTACATTATATAAACCACATAAAAGTGATTTGGTGTATATCAACATAGAAGTCTCAATGGAATGTAAATTGAGATGAAGTCTCTCATAAAGGTCGTACCCTTAGGTTAAGGATAAATCAAAGACATAGTTATGTGTGACAAATATAAATACACTAAATATGATTGGATATTCAGTGTAAAATAATCAAAGGACATTCACACATAATCTTGTAAAAACAACACCAATGAATTGGATGTTTAACTCAACAAATGGAGAATGAGTTAAAATTACTCTTATCAAATTCATATCAATGACTTGAGAAATTATCAATGGAGTGATTATGTGTATCAAAAGTATATCCACATAAAAGGGGAATGGAAATTATGACATAAGAAAATGAATAGTTATTGTACACATAATCTCGGAGTAATATAATCAATGAATTTTGCGTAAAGCTGAATAAATGGAAATTGAAATTTCAAATTCCCTTATTGATTTAGTAACATAAAAATGATAAAACCATGAACGAAGGATCATACAATGATGATGTAAATATACATGAATTAAAGTATATTACAAAATGAATACAAACATGGGCAGTACACACACCACATGAAATAAATAAGTGGTGAACAATGGAATTCTCACAGAATTAAAAGTGAGATAAGAAACCCCTTACATTGTACTTTTCCTTGGTCGACGGTAGGTTATCCTCATGTATAATGGTGAAATAATTGTTATTGAATTATACAAGAATCATTTACATTAATATGATATCATATATGATCTTTTAACATTGATTTGTTAATAATATCTTAGTATTATCGTCATTTCGGGTGTTAACTTACTCGTTTTCCATTATATTATTTTTTACATTAGCCATGTTTGTTATGGATAGGTTGTATCTTATTCATATCCATAATTATATCAAGTCCTTAAAAATTATTTTTAAATCATAAAATGATAATTATACATGAATGGATACGATGGAGAATGAATCTCATCGCTTTCGTGGAGACGGTAGTCCGTACGTACGCACGAGAGACAATATCATTCTTTTGATGTTCAAATAATATATAATTGGATGGTATATCATATAGACAGAATAATTATCATGTTATATTTATTATTTACATGAATTAAACATCATTATTATATCCATCCAAATAATAATTTATTGAATAACAATTACACCACGACGTGGAGACGGTAAACCGTACGTACGCACGTATGGTGACATGTTATTCAAAGGATGGATATAATACTGAATATGGTTGTACCATATTTATAATAACATCAAAATATATATAAGATACTGGAGTTATTATTTTATAATGTTAATAACAAAGAAAGTAGAAGTAGATGAAGAAAGGAACTTGAAAAAGGGTGGTGAAATCATTACCTCGTCTTTGGGTTCTTCCTTTTGATTTGATCAAAAGGGATATTAGGTTGGATTTATGATCCCACTAATGACTCTATGATGTAGTGAGGGAAGTTGAGAGGGTATTTTGGTAGAGGTTGGCGAACCAAAAGGCTTTGAATGTGTGAGTTAATGATAAGGGATAGTGCCCTTTTATAAGAGGGGTGAGGGGCACCTTTTGAAAAGCTAGAAATATTATTTTATAATAAATTCATATTTGGTTTCTAATGGCTCAAAAGTAGATTATTTAAATGTTAAGGTGGGGATAGGTTGAAAAACACTCAAAAAAAAAAGAATTTAGACAGGTTTGGGTTACTATAATAACCTTATCATTAAGTATTATCTCTTAGTTAATTAGTTTCACTTTTACGATGTCTCTTTGTATTTTTATATTATATGGTTAATAAACTGTCTATATATATCCAAGTGACCACCAAGTAGTCCATTAATGATACACCTATAATGATATATTTCTCTTGGCCTAACCTCAGATTTTTATAAATTCAATATCAATTAAAAATATAATATTTGTTTTAAAAACTCTTTTATGTCAATTATGACACTATGTAATAATTGATTTTTTTGAAACTCATAACAGAATGATTACTTCGAAAAAAGATAGTTAAATCAATACTAATATGTCATGGTAACCTATAAAATTAGTTTAATTCATAACAAGTATCAAATTATATTTATTTGGGTATCTACAATATCAGTCATTTAAATTTTGTACTTTTATGGTAATTATTGCATCACCATTGTGTCATAAATAAATTAAATTATTTAATGTATAAAAATTATAAATAAAATGCAATTATGTAAGAAATAGTTTTATCTCTCTAATGAATATTTATAGTCGAAAATCCAACATATATAACCCTATGTAACAATTGTTTTTCTAAAATATATATTCTTGTGCCATTTTTGTATTCATTTTAACTTAATTCAAATAAAGTGTCCCTATCACTTGCAAGTGGCTCCATGGGGTCCCAAAATCGACCAAAAGATTCCCATGGTCGGAAATATATCAACAAATAATGTTAGGACACGTTTTAGGGTAATTTTTTATTATTATAATATTATGTTTTAACCCTTATTTACCGGATTTACCCTTTAACCATGGTAAATAAAATATTTACCGAAATAATTATTCAAAATGTCTAAAAATAAAAGATACCTATTTACACAATTTTAACATCCTGATTCCAAATATGGAATCCATTTTTTCAAATTCAAAACACAGAAGTGGTAGAAATTAATTTAAAATTAATTCTCGTTGTTACAACAAAAAGTGTGTTTTTAAGAGATAATAACTATCAAAAGATTGGCACTTGTTTATGTCTGGTTTAATTGTGAAATTATGTCCAATGACAATCATTGAATTAAATTGTAAAAATATATCATAAATATACTTTAAAAAAAATCAAATTAATAATATATCAATATTAATTATTTCGATTAAAATATTTGTTTTTAATTAAAATTTAGTAATTTTAACTATTCATCAAAATATGAAAGTTATCTGAAAAGTACCAAAATTTAACCCTAGGATATTTCGATATTCCGAATCCAAAAAATGAAGTCCATTTTGAGAGATAGAATTTATAAAATTTCAAAAAGTAGGTATTACTATTCATAACGGCTAGTTTCATTGGTTGTGGTGTGTTAGAATCTCGAAGTTGCGTACAATGCACGCCATTGCATTATTCAAAGGGAAACGTACCGTGGAAGCTTGGGGTGTTACATTCTCACCTCCTTCAATAAATTGCATCCTTGTAATTTTTTTAAAATTGGGCTTGATAATATAATGGAAAGTCCCACATCGGAAAAATAGTCAATAAAACTATCACTTTAAAAGAAAGGAAGAGAGGTATAAAGGTCACCCAAGATAACCCATACTAGGATTCCATGTAAGAATACATGGATATGGATGATAAACTAGGTGTTCAGTTCTGATGGAGAGGGATAGAAAACATGATCAGGAGAAAGTTAACAATAAGAAAATCACAAACTTGTGTTGGGACAAATGATCCTTAGTCTCCTAGTAGGAAAAGTAAACAGACAACATTTTTTTATTTTAAGTTACAATACATAAGGAAGAGGAATTCATTTATAATATTGACTAATAACATAAAGAGATATACTTACTTTTTAAGTAGAGTTTCATTATTTAATTACTTTTTACCACTAACTCTTTTTTTTAACAATGAGTATTCAAGAAGACATGGTCACAATGGAAGAGCTAGAATAAACTTCTATAGAAATAAATGATCCACATTGTATAAACTATATATTTACCTAGTCTTTAGAGATTAATCAAAACCAAAATGTTTCGAATATTATCTGATGATCCCCAAAATGGATATTCCATTAGAGAAAAAAAACTAATCTTAATTTCCAAAATTAAACAATCAATAACCCAAAGTTAAATAAATACCATTCAATAATAAATTGCCCTTAAAATCCTTCAATATAATCCAAACTAATATTGAAACCCAAAACTTATAAGAATGTAGTCTTCCACGTTAAATTGTATCTCCAAATGACATTAATTACTCTTAAAGTCACATACTTAAAAGTAATAAACCTATTAATTTCCATAAATAACCCAAATCACTATAAATCCATAATAAAAACATAGATTAAAATCCGCCATTACTCCTCAAATGAAATCTCATACTATTCTATTTTCCTTGGGCATATAGTGTTCACAACAAAGCGAACAACGTCCAAAATAACATTTATCACTTAATCACCAAATTATTTTCCTATACTAAGGGTATTTATTTGATAAGACATAAGATCCCAAATAAAATTATTATTGATCAATAAAATCATTTAACTAAAAATAATAGTCACGCTAACCAGGGAATTTATGTAGTCCAGTGGTAGGCGATAAATCCCAATCGCACTTTGGTTGTGGGTTCGATTCCCACAGCTTTGTCCGACGCGACGGGTTGTCACACGGTCTGTGTGTTGTCCTTTTTCAAAGACAATATTTTATAACATTACCAAAATGAGATAAATTCCTCAAAATACCATAACATAATTTTACCATAAATGTTATATCATACCTTTCATTTTAATCCCAAATTATAATACCTAATAATTTTCTCAAACCCCAATGATCATATAAAACCAAATGGTTATTTATACCTATATCCACAAGAGAAGAGATAATTCTTCCTAAAATATCATTCTCACATGGAAAACTGTGGGGTTAAAAATAAAATAGAAAATTATTCCAATGTAAACCCATCAATAAGGAGCACTAATACTTTTTAAACATTTATCCAACCATTTATTTCCACATAGATTCTTCTTTGACCAAGAAAATATCCTATAGAATAGGGTATTCACTTAGGTAATGTCCAGGTCCCCTACATTTACGACAAATGACTGTAAATGGACTCTTGGGACCATTTTTATCTTCTTCCATAGTACTCTTCATTTTTCTTCAGCAATTAATCACTTTTTTCCTTCCTTCCTGCACGTAAAGAATTTCTTTGTCCCATTGAGACACTTTCCTGGGTGTCTCCTTCCACATTTCCTGCATGATGGAAATGGAGGATTCCTTTCTCCATGGTCTCCATTACTGGAGCTCTTATCATTCATCAACTTTCTCTTCTTTGTTGAGTCCAGGAATTGGTTAATGTAGAGACCCGAAGCTTGACGTACATGGAAATTACATTACTTTTGCGGAATACTTAGTACATAACAAAAACACACACACACAAGGACCGTAATAGTTTAGTGTCTTTGGAAACTCGGAATATAATCTTCTAATCATGGTGAAAGATCTTCAACATCTCCCATAAAGATCATCTTTTTTTTACCTAAAAACATTCTTTATATCCTGGGGAAAAGAAAACATAAAAGGGTGAGCTCAAATGCTCAGTAAGGGTAAACAAAAGAAATATCAATCACATCATATACATAAGAACATAACTTTTGGAAATCTTAACCTGAAAAAGAAATCATAATTTCATAACAGGGGATAAATCATAGTAGTGAAATGTAATCCCAATAATCATAACATAAAACATGAAACTTTGTGGCATACACACATACTAATAGAGAATCATTTCTTATTAGTCAATACTCATTTCCAAGGCTATCTTAGTGGACAAATTCCATTTCTGAACCGAGTTCACTCCTCGTTTCAGTCCTGTTTCACTGAACCAGTTTAACCTGTCGTTCCAGCCATGTCTATCTCATGAGATATAAAATCTTTACCCAATGCATTGGAGGGAGATATAGGTCCCACCCATTTCATAATGATACCATTCTTATGTGTGCCACAAAATCATAAATCATACATCATTGCATAACCAATGTAATAAAAATGGGAATCTTAAACATCATGACATAATAAAAAAATTCATATAAGATAAAGGAATTCATAAAAATAATTCCATCACAACATAATCAGATAAATTTAATAATAGGGGTAGAAACAGAACCCTATATTATCTTAGATGGAAAATAATTTTGATAAAACACTTGAACTCCATTCTTGAGGAAAATATCCTTTTTACTTCAAAAACAATTTTCCTTTCTTAACATGTCATAAAATTCTAAACTAAAAGAAGTTGATTAAAAAGAAACTTGAAACATTGTAAAGGAAGCTTCTTGGGAATAATGTTTTAACAATCCATTCATGCCTTATAAGTTAAAAAACATTCTTCTCGTACTTTTGTCGGAAATGTCAAAAAGTACCTCGTACGAAAAACGACAAAAGATTCCTTTAATATCATTTAATAAAAAATAACCAAAGGATAAAATAGGTTTTAAAAAATTGTAGGTGGATTGAAATAATATTAAATATTGAGGGAACATGGATGTGGATGATAAAATACACCCCAGTAAATACCAAAGTACAAACAATCTCGGATAAAAATGAGATTGTGATATTTTCCCTTACCTTAGGTCCGATTTGCTTTGTATGTGTCCGAACCTCATTTATAATTATTTAAATAATGTCATTGACTTATTCTAGAATCATACTCATTGTTATGTTATCATATATGGTTCACTTATGACTTTATATTACCCGTTCTTTTGTAAATTCCATGTTAAAGAGCATTTTGGGTAAAATCGTCTCATTTGTCGTTCGTGTTTTAACTTGTAATTATTCATATGATTACTTAGATCATGATTACTTAATTCTAGAATATAATACCTGATTTATATATATTCAGAATATACATATATATAATAGATTGATAAATGGAATGAAATACACCATTCATGGAGACGGTATGTTGTACGTACGCATGAACGTTGTTTTCGTTTCCTTATTGAGTTGAATGGAATTAAGTAGATGACATAAATATATACATAAATCCAGTAGCTTTATAATGTCATATATTTCATTATTATTTCTTATATATACTTTATAATCATTCTTAAATAGTTAACATGGAGAATAAATCTCATCGCGTCGTGGAGACTGTAGTCCGTACGTACGCACGAGCGATGCTATCATTTCCGTAATTATTGAATTGAATTGGAGTGGATTATACAATATAAAAGAATTGGTATGATGTTATAATAACTATTTATAGTTATTATTTACACCATTATACCCATTCATGTAAGGTGTTGGTGGAAAAACAGATTACACCACGGCGTGGAGATGGTATTCCGTACGTACGCACGCGCGGTGATTTCATTTTCCGTAGGATGGATAGACAGTGAAATAGGGTTGTTTCATAATTATAATAACATATCAGTATATGAGTGATACTGATGTTATTACTTCATAATGAAACAACTAATGAAGAATAAGTTGACGAAGAAAGAAGCTTGAAAGAATCGGGAGAAGAAATTACCTCTTCTTCGATACGCCTCTTTGAAACCTCCTCTTAGGGCACTAAGATTGGTATTTAAAGTAGACCAGAAGCTCTAGGATTTTTCTAGGGAAGTGGAGAAGATAATTTGGCAGGGTTTGGCCGACCATGAAGGCTCAAATTGGTGTGAGGAGGAGAGGGAGGAGGTTCCCTTTTATAAGGGAGGAGAGGGGCTCCTTTGGAAAAACTAAAAATATTATTTTATTATAAAGTCATGTTTGGTTTTAAATAGCTAAAAATTGATTTATTTAAAAGCTAAGGTGGGGATGGGTCGAAAGCCTCTCATCCAATAGAATTTAGACAAGTTTAGGTTCCTATTTTAACCTTATCATTTAGATTTAACATTAAGTTAAATAATTTTACATTTACCGTGTCTTCTTGTGTTCTTATACTATAAGGTTAATAAACTTACTATAAGAAGCCAAACGAACCCCAAGTTGTTTATTATTAATATCTATAACCTTATCTAAGTCATTTTGCCGAACCATAGATTTTTAGGAATAATATAACAATTAATAATATAATATTTGTTTTAAAAACTATTTTATGTCAATTTTGACACTATTTAGTACTTGATTTTTGTGAATATCATAACAGAATGATTAGTTCGAAAAAAAATTATTTAAATCAATACTAAAATGTCATATTAACCTATAAAATTATTTTAATTCATAAAAAGTCTTAAATTACTTTTATTTGGGTATTTAGAACATCAATTATGTCAATATTTCATTAACAAGATAATTACTGCATCATCTTTGTGTCATAATAAATGATAACTATTTAATCTCTAAAAATTATAAATAAATTCCTATGATGTATATAATTGTATTATATTTCTGTAGACTATTCATGTTTGAAGTTTCATGAAGTTTATCACTAAATTAAAATTATTATACTTATAAGATTTAAGAAAGTGACATGTTGTCACATTCTTTGGTTTTAATAATAATTAAATTATTTTCATGGACAAAAGTCCATTAAATAACTCTAATCCGACCCTTAGGTGATATGGGTCTACTTGTATTCATCCAATAAGATTTTGACATGGGTTAGGGTAATTTTATAATATTATATTTACCCTTAATTACTTGATTTACCTTTAACTATGGTAAATAAAATTTACCATATTTACTATTCATAATTCCCAAAAATAACAAGTAGCTTATTAACATAATTTGGATCCACTGATTCCAAATATGGAATCCATTTTTCCAAATTCAATACACAAAGGTTTCAGAAATTAAATTAAAATTAATCCCGTTGTCGAAAGAAAACTCGTTTATCTTTAAAACATTACAAAAGATTGAATTGATTTATCCTACGAAATCAATGTAGAATCAATGCTAATGATATACATTATATTAAATGGTAAAAATATATTCTATTTATACTTTAAAACCATTCAATATTATAATTTAACCATATAAATTATTACGATGAAAAAAGTTGTTTTTAATTAAAATATATCGTGTTTTTACTATTCATCAAAATAAGAATGTTAGCAGAATAATATGAAAATTTTATCCAAAGTAAATTTTTATTTCATGATTCCAAAGAAGAATTTTATTTTGTCAAATTGAACTTATAAACATGTCAAAAACTAGATTTAAAGTGGGTGCACCATCAAAAGGCGACAAATCTGCATTTTTTTAAAAATACTTATTTTACCCGAAAAATTTATTTTGTTCTTATACCATGTTCTAGAAAATGTGTAATATGAATAATAATGTTATAAAATTCAAATTTTAGATAATACTATTCATTACTGCTATTTCATAGTAATATTATAATAATATATCATTGTTTAGTAAAACCCGGTATTGCGTACAACACACCCTATCGAGGAAGGTCGTGATTGCGTGTAATGCAAGCCAAGTCAAGGTTGCGTGTTGTGCAAGAATCCTTCGTTGCTTCATATAAAAAAATCCATCCATATTTCATTTATACATTGAATATATATATATATATATATACTAAATGTTGCATAGAATAACTATTATCAAAATTGTGTGTAACACGATCCAAGAATAGTGTTGTGTATACTTCAAGCTAATACGGTGTTGTGTATAGTGCAAGGTAATCTTGGTGTAGTATACAACATAAGAAAATAATTAAATTAAAAGAATATTTTTCATAAAATCTCGGGGTGTTACATTCTACCTCCCTTAAAATGAATTTTTCCCTCGAAATTCGTCGGGGTTATAAATGGTTTACTACTTGAAAGTTTGTTTAATAGAAACACACTTCGTAAAAAGGAATACCAAAACATGGCTTTAAAAACAAAATTATGAAATTTAAAGGTTACCCAAATTAACTCATCACTGGGTTTCCACGTAGGAGAACATAGTTGAAAATATGGATATGGAAGGAAAATATAACCATCATGTTCTGATGGAGAGTGGTAGAGAACATGGCTATGGAAAAGACAGCAATCACAAAGCCATAAATTTGTGACTATCTAAGGTACTATCGGATTCATTAGATATAAGAGCACTAGGACAACATTTTTGGTTTTCAAGATCATTTCCCTAAAGTTGATGAAATTGTAATTTGAAGAAATACTTTTGTGATTTTGGTATAGTCTCACTATTAGTCGTTCTTTGGACAATTTCCACTTCATCTCTTAAAGAAATGAAGTTGAATTTTTCATTCATGATGTGTTAGAAGATAATGTGATAGAATGAGGGGTCATTCCATCTGTCTCAAACAAAAGGTTAGAAAAGTTATCAAAAATATACGTAAGTCCATATATAGTGAGATTAATCATATATGGTTCCTAAAATGGACTTATACTTCTTATATTATACTGGTTAATATAATAAAACTAGTTTCTACTAAACAGGGACTTCCTGTAGGCTAGTGGAAGGCGATAAAGGCCAGTCGCACTTCGGTTGTGGGTTCGATTCCCACAGCCTTGTCCGATGTGATGGGCTGTCTCCCATCCTGCAGGTTGCCCTTTTTCTAAAGCTATATTACTATAACATCCCATCAACAATATCAAAAAAAAGTTTTATCCTTAAACAATAATAACTTATGTACAACATAATCCATTCCAATCTTTAGGCATACCTAAAATACTTCGGTCCAAGCTCATAGTATAAAGAAAATGATCATGTGAATGCCATCATTTATCCCCCATATATCATAAGATATATCCTGTTGGTAAAATTACAAACATGTGAATACCTTAATCATGTATTCTCTTGAAGAATGAATACCCATTGAACCTTAGTGAAAACATGAATGCAGTTAAAAGTTAACACTTTCCACATACCAAAATCCTCAAAATTCTATATACTCAAACCATGATATCACTTAGTCCTTATATCAATCATGAGCTCATGAATACTATCAAAAATATTATATTCTCTTTATCCCTTCATTATGTGCATATCATCTGCTTTCCAAAAATATTTCAATCACTTTTCATGGTTACTAATGCCATATTCTTATAGAAAACCACAATGGACCAATACATAGATATTCCAATATACCATAAAAGTACCTCAATAACATTATTCTTGAATACCAATACATAAACACTTCAAACCATCATTTTCAATGATTTTCCTGAAATAAGTCCTTCCTTAATTTAGAAGTAACTTTTTAGGTCAGGGCATTGAGTTGGGCAATGCCCATGTTCTCCACAAATAAGACATTGAACTCCATAACAGTCTGTCACTCTATGTCCCTTTTCTCCACACAGATAACATCTATCCATCCATTTGAGGTATTCCTCAAGGTTCTTCTTCCCTTCTTTATAAATCTCAATCTTCCTTTCTTTATGCTCCTCAACATGCGAAAATGCATAAAAGTCTATCTTCCTCTTATTTGATGAATTAGGAATACCACTAAATTTCACATTGTTAATCATATATCACGATTACTGATTTGGCATAATCACAATATCTTTCTCTCTAGGAATTATGAAATTTTTTTGCTCATAGTCACCAATTTTTCCATTGGATTCAATGCTAACCGAATTCTTTCTAGTTCCCTCCATTGACTAAAACAAAAAAAAAAGAATTTTGTGAGTGGCAAAAATCATACTAGGAAAATAACATAATCAAGGGGGAGTACCTTCAACATATAACATCTTAGGTTAAATTCTAAGATCGTTAGCGCAATTCTAGTACTATAACCTATACGTATACTTAACCTTAGAGACATCCCTAGACATACCTTAGAAATATCTCTAGGGATCTCACTAAAGTTCTTGCATCCTAGTTTCCAAAGGTTGACTAAAACTTCCCTCTAATACCAACTGTAGAGACCCAAAACATGATGTACATGGACATTACATTACTTTTGCAGAATACTTAGTACATAAAAAAAACACACACACACAAGGACCGTAATAGTTTAGTGTCTTTGGAAACTCAGAATATAATCTTCTAATCGTGGTGAAAGATCACCAACATCTCCCATAAATATCATTTTTTTTACCTAAAAACATTCTTTATATCCTGGGAAAAGAAAACATAAAAAGGTGAGCTCAAATGCTCAGTAAGGGTAAACAAAAGAAATATCAATCACATCATATACATAAGAACATAACTTTTGGAAATCTTAACCTGTAAAAGAAATCATAATTTCATAACAGGGGATAAATCATTGTAGTGAAATGTAATCCCAATAATCATAACATAAAACATGAAACATTGTGGCATACACACATAATCATAGAGAATCATTTCTTATTAGTCAAGGCTCATTTCCAAGACTATCTTAGTGGACAAAGTCTATTTCTGAACCGAGTTCACTCCTCGTTTCAGTCCTGTTTCACTGAACCGGTTTAACTTGCCGTTCCAGCCATGTCTATCTCATGAGATATAAAATGTTTACCCAACGCATTGGAGGGAGATATAGGTCCCACCCATCTCATAATGATACCATTCATATGTGTTCCACAAAATCATAAATCATACATCATTGCATAACCCATGTAATATAAATGGGATTCTTAAACATCATGACATCATAACACAATTCATATAAGATAATGGAATTCATAAAAATAATTCCACCACAACATAATCAAATCAATTTAATAATAGGGGTAGAAACAGAACCATATATTATCTTATATGGAAAATAATTTTGATAAAACACTTGAACTCCATTCTTGAGGAAAATATCCTTTTTACTTCAAAAACACTTTTCCTTTCTTAACATGTCATACAATTCTAAACTAATTGAAGTTGATTAAAAATAAACTTAAAAATTTGTAAAGGAAGCTTCTTCGATATAATGTTTTAAAAATCCATTCATGCCATATAAGTTAAAAAAACATTCTTCTCGTACTTTTGTCGGAAAAGTCAAAAAGTACCTCGTACGAAAAACGAAAAAAGATTCCTTTCATATATTTTACTAAAAACTCACTGAAGGGTAAAATAGGTTTTAAAAGATATTAGTTGGATGGAAATAATATTACATATTGAGGGAACATGGATGTGGATGATAAAATACACCCCAGTAAATACCAAAGTATAAACAATCTCGGATAAAAATGAGATTGTGATATTTTCCCTTACCTTAGGTCTGATTTGCTTCATATGTGTCCGAACCTCATGTATAATGATTTAAATAATGTCATTGACTTATTCCAGAATCATACTCATTGTTATGATATCATATATGGTTCACTTATGACTTTATATTACCCGTTCTTTTGTAAATTCCATGTTAAAGAGTGTTTTGGGTAAAATCGTCTCATTTGTCGTTCGTGTTTTAACTTGTAATTATTCATATGATTACTTAGATCATGATTACTTAATTCCAGAATATAAGTCATGATTTATATATATTCAGAATATACATATATATAATAGATCGATAAATGGAAATAAATACACCGTTCATGGAGACGGTAGGCCTTACGTACGCATGAACGCTGTTTTCATTTCCTTATTGAGTTGAATGGAATTAAGTAGATGAAATACATATATACATAAATCCAGTAGCATTATAATGTCATATATTTCATTATTATTTCTTATACATACTTTATAGTTATTCTTAAATGGTTAACATGGAGAATGAATCTCATCGCGTCGTGGAGACGGTAGTCCGTACATACGCATGAGCGATGATATCGTTTCCATAATTATTGAATTGAATTGGAGTGGATTATAAAATATATCAGAATCGGTATGATGTTATAATAACTATGTATAGTTTTTCTTTACACCATTATACCCATTCATGTATGGTGTTGGTGGAAAAACAGATTACACCATGGCGTGGAGACGGTATTCCGTACATACGCACGTGCGGTGATTTCATTTTTCGTATGATGGATAGATGGTGAAATAAGGTTTTATCATACTTATAATAACATATCAGTATATGAGTTATACTAATGTTATTACTTCATAATGAAAAAACTAATTAAGAATAAGTTGAAGAAGAAAGAAGCTTGAAAGAATCGGGAGAAGAAATTACCTCTTCTTCGATATGCCTCTTTGAAACCTCCTCTTAGGGCACTAAGATTGGTCTTTAAAGTATACCAGAAGCTCTAGTATGTGTCTAGGGAAGTGGAGAAGATAATTTGTCAGGGGTGTCCGACCTTGAAGGCTCATATTAGTGTGAGGAGGAGAGGGAGGAGGTGCCCTTTTATAAGGGAGGAGAGAGGCTCCTTTGGAAAAACTAAAAATATTATTTTATTATAAAGTCAAGTTCGGTTTTAAATAGCTCCAAATTGATTTATTTAGAATATGAGGTGGGTATGGGTCTAAATCCTCTCATCCAATATAATTTCGACAAGTTTAGGTTCCTATTTTAACCTTATCATTTAGATTTAACATTAAGTTAAATAATTTTACTTTTACCGTGTCTTCTTGTGTTCTTATACTATACGGTTAATAAACTTACTATAAGAAGAAAAACGAACCCCAAGTTGTTTATTATTAATATATATAACCTTATCTAAGATATTTGGCCAAACCATAGATTTTTAGGAATAAAATAACAATTAATAATATAATATTTGTTTTAAAAACTATTTTATGTCAATTTTGACACTATTTAGTAATTGATTTTTGTGAAAATCATAACAGAATGATTAGTTCAAAAAAAAATGAATTAAATCAATACTAACATGTCATATTAACCTATATAATTATTTTAATTTATAAAAAGTCTTAAATTACATTTATTTGGGTATTTATAACATCAATTATGTCAATATTTCATTAATAAGATAATTACTACATTATCTTTGTGTCATAATAAATGATAATTATTTAATCCCTAAAAATTCTAAATAAATTCCAATGATGTAGATAATTGTATTACATTTCTGGAGACTATTAATGATCTAAGTTTCATGAAGTTTATAACTAAATTAAAATTACTATACTTATAAGATTTAAGAAAGTGACATGTTGTAACATTCTTTGGTTTTAATAATAATTAAATTATTTTCATGGAAAAAAGACCATTAAATGAATCTAATATGACACTTAGGTGATATGGGTCTACTTTTAGTCATCCAATAGGATTTTGACTTGTGTTAGGGTAATTTTATAATATTATATTTACCCTTAATTACCAGATTTACCTTTAACTATGGTAAATAAAATTTACCGTAGTTACTATTCATAATTCCCAAAAATAAAAAGTATCTTATTAACATAATTTGGATCCACTGATTCCAAATATGGAATCCATTTTTCCAAATTCAATACACAAAAGTTGCAGAAATTAAATTAAAATTAATCCCGTTGTCGAAAGAAAACAGGTTTTTCTTTAAAACATTGCAAAATATTGAATTGATTTATCCTACGAAATCAAGGTAGAATCAATGATAATGACATAAATTATATTAAATGGTAAAAATATATTCTATTTATAATTTAAAACCATTCAATATTATAATTTAACCTTATTGCGATGAAAAAAGTTGTTTTTAATTAAAATATAGCATGTTTTTAATATTCATCAAAATATAGAAGTTACCAGAATAATATGAAAAATTTATCCAAAGTAAATTTTTATTTCATGATTCCAAAGAAGAATTTTATTTTGTAAAGTTAAACTTATAAAAATGTCAAAAACTTGATTTAATGTGGGTGCTCCATCAAAAGGCGACAAAACTGCATTTTTTGAAAAATACTTATTTTACCGGAAAAATTTATTTTGTTCTTATACCATGTTCTAGAAAATGTGTAAGATGAATAATAATGTTATAAAATTCAAAATTTAGTTAATACTACTCATAACGGCGAGTTCATAATAATATTATAACAATATATCGTTGTTTAGTAAAACCCTGTATTGCGTACAACACACACTATCGAGGAAGGTTGTGATTGCATGTAATGCAAGCCAAGTCAGGGTTGCGTGTTGTGCAAGAATCCTTCGTTGTTTCTTATAACAGAATCCAACCATATTTTGTAACGCCCTGACCCCAGTTACCCAGAGTCGGTGCATTATTACATAACATTGGCATGATCCCAAGAAAGATCAAATCTCGAAAGACCGATTGGTTTAGTAGCCTTGGAAATGCCAGATATATTCATAAGTTTTACATTACATCATAAAATGAAAAACTACTACAACCACATAATGTCTCAATAGACCACACTATTATCCCCTCATAAAATCCCTGCAGGTCATTCATAATTTACTTCTTCACTTCCTGGGAAAAATAAAACATAGAAAAGGGGTGAGCTCAAATGCCCAGTAAGGATAACAATATAGCAGAAACTTTCATAAATAAGAATAAACATTTAAGGCATTGTATAATTAAAACAAAAGCCTTTTAAACTTGAACATCAACATAATATGGCAAAAGTAAAATGAAATAATGCCATTTACTCATTCACATGGATATTCTACTAATCGAATAATCACATGCAAAAATCACTAACCACTTTCATAATGTTGGAATGCATAATGCCAGACTATCATAACCACATAGCCAAGGCCTCGTGCCAAGACTACAAATAAGATTTTGTCAAGGCCTTGTGCCAAGACACTAGTTTGTCTCATGAGACCTACCGATGCATCGAGGAGCTATAGCGGGCTCCACCCGTCACTTATTAAGTCCAATGCATTCCCATATGAAAAGGTTTAAACATAACATAAACATTCGTATTAAAACTAGTATACGAAATGTCAATAATTTCACCATAAACTATGAATGGTATAAATATAGCACAACCTTAGTCAAACATATCAAAAAACCTTCAATTCAATATAGAAGTTTTGTATCATAATAAATCAACTCCAAATAATCTTAAAATCCATCAAAGGATGTTGACATAGATGAAATCAAAATTCTTTTTAAAGAAGTATCTCCTTTTATTTTGAAATCATTTAAGATCCATATAAAATAAAACATTTACTTTGAAAATATTCTTATAATCTTGTAAGGAAAGCTTCGACGATTTTATAACGGCGGAAAATAACCGCACCCGCCGTATAAGTTAAAAAAAACATTCTTACCTCAATTCTGTCGAAAAGGTTAAAAAGGACCTTGTTTTGAAAACGACGGAAAGATTCCTTTATAAACCTCTTATAAAAAGTCAAACAAGGGTATAAATGACTTAAACCCATATTCTTGTAAATAGTAAAAATGTTTTGAAATACATTTTTAAGAAACATGGATGTGGATGATAAAGAAATCCCAGTAGATTATTACGTATAAACAACCTCGGATAATGAAGAGATTGTGAAATAACCCTTACCTTGTACTTTTCCTTGGTTGGGGTAGGTTAACCTCCTGTATAATAATGAAATAATTGTTACTAAATTATACAAGAATCATATACATTAATATGATATCATATATGATCTTTTAATATTGATTTGATAATAATATCTTAGTATTATCGCTGTTTCGGGTGTTAACTTACTCATTTTCTTTATATGTTTTGTTACGTAAGTCATGTTTGTTGTATCTTATGCATATCCAGAATGATATCAAGTCCTTAAACATCATTTTTAAATCATTAAATGATAATTTTACTTGAATGGATACGATGGAGAATGAATCTCATCGCGTTCGTGGAGACGGTAGTCCGTACGTACGCACGAACGCTACTTCCATTTAATTTTTATTTTAAAAGAATCGAATCCAAATGATACATAGGTATATTAATATTCCAGTATAATATAATATTTTATATATGTTACTTAAGTTCATTAACACCATCCTTTATACGTTCCATGTGTGGTATGAACGAGTCATATCATTTTAAGGGGGCGGTAGTCCGCACTTCCTCAAATGAAATTATCGTATGTATATGAAACGAATAATGGTATGAAATAAAATGGTATTACAAAAGCTTATATATAAAATATATATCATTGATATCATATTTAATTGCAGTGTCATCATAATGGCCACCATGAGAGGCGGTAAGATGTATTTGAACAATCATCGTTTCGTGAGGCGTTAGTTTGCCATCCACAGAAACATTATGTTCATCATCCATTAGATGTAGTTGTGTGTATGTGTAGTTTGAATCCTTCTTATAACAACATCCTAGTATATTGAGGATACTGGTGTTGTTACAAAAGAAAGGAAATAAAAAGAGTCTGGGGGTTGAAGAAGCAAAATAAATGAAAATACTTTAAGAGAAATTGTTACCTTTAATTTAGGTAACTCACTTTGGTTGGAACCAAAGGACTTCTTGAAATGCTTTCTACCTAAGGGGAAGCTTCAAGGAGGAGGAGAGGGATGTGGGGAGCTTAGTTGGGCAGAGTTTGGACGAGCCAAGTGGCTTGAGAGGTGTGAGGAAAAGAGAAGGAGGAGTGCCCTTTTATAAGAGGGTTGAGGGGCACCTTTGGAAAAGCTAGAAATATTAATTTATAATAAATTCATATTCGGTTTCCAAAGGCTCAAAAGTTGACTATTAAAAGGATGAGGTGGGGATAGGTCGAAAACAACTCATCCAATAGAATTTAGACAGGTTTGGGTACTTATATTAACCTTATCTTTAAGTATTAACTCTAAGTTAATTAGTTTCACTTTTACAATGTCTCTTTGTATTTTTATATAATATGGTTAATAAACTTACTATATACATCCAAGAGACCCCCAAGTGGTCCATTAATGATTAAACTATCATAATATAAGTCTCTTGGCCGAACCTTAGATTTTTAGGAATTTAATATCAATTAATAATATAATATTTGTTTTAAGAACTCTTTTTTGTCAATTTTGACACTATTCAATAGTTGATTTTTGTGAAACTCATAACAGATTGATTACTTCGAACAAAGTCAATTATATCAATCCTAATATATCATATTATCCTAGAAAATTAGTTTAATTCATTAAAAGTTTCATATTATATTTATTTGGGTATTTATAATATCAATTAGTTTAATTTTTTACTATTATAGTAATTACTGCATCATCATTGTGTCATAAATAAAATATATTATTTAATGTTAAAAAATTATAAATAAAATATCATTATGTAGGAAATCGTTTTATCTTTCTAATGAATATTTATAATCGAAAATCCAACATGTATAACCCTATGTAAAAATTGTTCTTCTAAAAGATGTAAGCTTATGCCATGTTTATTTTTATTTTAACTTTATTAATATAAAGTGTCCCTACCACATACAACTGGCTCAAAGGGGTCCCCAAATTGACCCAAGGATGCTCCTGGTCGGGTATGTGTCCACCAATAAGGTTAGGACACGTTTTAGGGTAATTTTGTATTATTATAATATTGTTTTTTTAACCCTTATTTACCGGATTTTCCCTTAACCATGGTAAATAAAATATTTACCACAGTAATTATTCAAAATGTCTAAAAATAAAAGTTACCTATTTACACAATTTGGAAATCCTGATTCCAAATATGTAATCCATTTTTCTAAATTCAAAACACAGAAGTGGCAGAAATTAATTTAAAATTAATTCCCGCTGTCAAAACAAAAAGCGTGTTTTTAAGAGGTAATAACTATCAAAAGATTGACACTTGTTTATGTTCGGTTTAATTGTAAAATTATGTCCAATGACCAACATTATATTAAATGGTAAAAATATATTCTAAATATACTTTAAAACCACTCAAATTCATAATTTATCACAATTAATTATTTTGATTAAAAAAGTTGTTTTTAATTAAAATTTAGTAATTTTCACTATTCATCAAAATATAAAAGTTATCCGAAAAGTACCAAAATTTCACCCTAGGATGATTTCAATATTCCGAATCCAAAAATGAAGTCCATTTTGAAATATAAAATATATATATGATTTCAAAAAGTAGGTATTACTATTCACAACGGCTAGTTTAATTAGTTGTGGTGTGTGTTAGAACTCGAGGTTGCATACAACACACGCTATCGCATTATTCGAAGGGAAACGTACCGTGGAAGCTTGGGGTGTTACATTCTCCCCTCCTTCAAATAATTGCGTCCTCGCAATTTCTAGGGTATTACTGTATAAAAAGACTCAGGTGGTTCTTCATCATAAGTTCCTCGGGTTCCCACGTTGCCTCTTCCATCTTATGATTTCTCCACAAAACTTTTACCAGACGCGTCGTCCGGTTTCTCAGCACTTGTTCTCTCGTATCAAGAATCTTGATGGGCTCTTCGCAATAAGACAGATCGGGTTCCAGTTCTAAATCTTCATAGGTGAGTACATGCGTTGGGTCAGGCATGTATTTCCTCAACAGAGATACGTGGAACACATCGTGAACTTTGGAGAGACTTGGCGGCATTGCCAATCGGTAAGCTACAGCCCCAATTCGTTCTAGAATTTCGAAAGGTCCGATGTACCTGGGACTCAATTTACCTTTCTTACCAAAACGTATGACTCCCTTCCACAGAGATACCTTCAGGAAAACATGATCACCGACGTGAAATTCCAAATCCTTCCTTCGATTATCGGCATAGCTCTTCTGCCTACTTTGAGCTGATTTAATGTGATTTTGGATTACCTTCACCTTTTCCACCATTTCCTCCACCAGTTCTGGGCCTACAAGTTTTCTTTCACCAACGTCATCCCAACAGGTTGGTGTACGACATCTCTTTCCGTATAACGCTTCATATGGTGCCATCTGGATACTCGAATGGAAGCTATTGTTATAAGAAAATTCTACCAGTGGTAAATATTGATCCCACATACCCTGAAAATCAAGTGAGCAAGATCTCAACATGTCTTCTAAGGTCTGAATAGTCTGTTCTGATTGTCCGTCTGTCTGAGGGTGGTAAGCAGTGCTCAAATGAAGTTCAGTATCCAGGGATTTCTGAAGACTTTTCCAAAATCTTGAAGTAAAACGGGGATCACGATCAGAAACAATTGATAAGGGTACTCCATGAAGTCTCACAACTTCATTAATATATAGTCTTGCTAGACGTTCCAGGGGTAGATCTTCTCTTATAGCAAGAAAATGTGCTGACTTGGTAAGACGATCGACAATAACCCATATTGCATCGTTCCTTCTAGGAGTCTTTGGTAGCCCCATGACAAAGTCCATCGTAATATCGTCCCATTTCCACTCCGGTATGGGAAGCGGTTGCATGACTCCTCCAGGCTGTTGCCTTCCAGCTTTCACTTGTTGACAAACCATACATCTTGACACAAAATCAGTAATCTCCCTCTTCATGTTGTCCCACCAAAAATGTTCCTTCAAATCTCTATACATTTTGGTGCTCCCAGGGTGTATAGAGAAATTGGAACTATGAGCATCATCCAGCAATTCCCTTTTTAGATCAGGTATATTGGGAACACAAAGTCTCTTCCCGAATTTCAAAATTCCATCTTCATACACAAAGTCTCTCAATCTCCTATCATTCACAGCTTTAATCTTCTTTTGCAATTCTTCATCATTGGTCTGAGAACTCTTAATCCTTTCTAGTAAAGATGGTTTGGCAACCATTTGAAAAAGCATTGATGTTTCACCTTCCCTGGTTATTCCCATGTCCATCTCTACTAGATCCATGAAAATTGGATCCCTTTCAATTCTCATCATGTTCAAAACTCCATGGTCTTTTCTGCTCAAAGCATCTGCCACCTTGTTTGCTTTCCCCGGGTGGTAGTGTATCGTGCAATCATAATCCTTGAGTAATTCAAGCCATCTCCTTTGCCTCATGTTGAGTTCTTTTTGTGAGAAAATATACTTCAAACTCTTGTGATCAGTATAAATCTCACATTTTTCACCATAGAGGTAGTGTCTCCATATCTTCAAAGCAAAGATCACAGCTGCTAACTCAAGATCATGAGTAGGATAGTTTTGTTCATGAATTTTCAACTGTCGTGATGCATAGGCAATAACTCTATCATTCTGCATAAGGACACAACCAAGTCCTTTCTTTGATGCATCACTATAAATAATGAACCCATCATTCCCCGATGGTAGAGTCAATATAGGAGCATTGACTAATCTTCTCTTTAGTTCTTCGAAACATTCTTCACACTCTTTTGTCCAAACAAATTTAACCCCTTTACGTGTGAGCTTTGTTAATGGGTTAGCCAATCGGGCAAAATTCTGGACGAAACGTCGATAATAACCTGCCAAACCAATAAAACTACGTACCTCAGTTATACTCGTAGGTGCTGGCCATTCTTGGATTGCCTTGGTCTTAGAAGGATCAACAGAGATTCCATCTTTAGAGACAATATGGCCAAGAAAAGAAATCTCCTGAAGCCAGAATTCACACTTGCTAAACTTCCCATATAATTCATGCCTCCTCAGAGTCTTCAAGATAATGCGCAAGTGATTTTCATGATCTTCGTAGGTTTTGGAGTATACCAATATATCATCAATAAATACCACCACAAATTCATCGAGATACTCCTTGAAAACTCTATTCATCAGATCCATGAATACAGATGGTGCATTAGTCAATCCAAACGGCATTACAGTAAACTCGTAATGCCCATACCTGGTTCGAAATGCTGTTTTCGGAATGTCTTCCTTCTTCACACACAACTGATGGTATCCAGATCGAAGGTCAATCTTTGAAAAGTATTGAGCTCCATGCAGTTGGTCAAATAAATCATCAATACGAGGTAGGGGATACTTGTTCTTTATCGTTATAGCATTGATCTCCCTGTAGTCGATACATAACCTCATAGATCCATCTTTCTTTTTAACAAAAAGAACAGGGGCTCCCC